>OX243852.2:9217500-9844166 GCA_945859575.2 Herminia tarsipennalis
TAATATTAATCAAATATAACTATTTAAAGACACTTTTCATTGGCTGTATGTTTTTTTCATAATCCTAAAAACTATTACAATATTAAATATAAAATAACGTTTAGGATTTTATGGAATTATGTAACTAGAAAAAAATGTAAAATTACAATTAAATTTAAAAAATATAATTTGATGAATGACCATGCGTCAACTAATGAGACTAAAAGTTCATTGAACTTAGAATTACGAGAATTAACCTTCAGGTGCGCACACGCAGCCGTTAAGTATGTATCAGATTTATGACTAATGCTAAAGAGGTTACTAGCAATCGTAGAACGAAGCGTTTTCTAGTTTCCCGCCATTTCTTTGAGGAAAGACATGGATATTCCATAAAAGGTAAAATTATCTATAGGACCATAGAGCAATTAAACAAGATAGGGCGACTTTATGACGTGTGTATTGACTACGTTGAGTTATATCATGAAATACCGCCATTTCATGATATGGTTTTTACCACGAATTCATTAAAAAGAGTTAAAAATAAAATCGAATTCAATTTTAGACAGATCTATAGAACGTACTTTGGCTTAGCTCTTAAGGTTAAACATTACAAAAAAACTTGACAAAACACGTGTTTACTTTGTAAATCTTCCAAGATTAATCAATGCTTTGCTAAGATTTTCATCAAGTTTGACTTATGCTAAGCTTGAAGTAAACCAAACTACGTTGTATAGATTTCAGCTTTACAATGGGATTGGGTTTTTTTGTCTCGGCAGGACATATGGACGTCTGTTGGTTGAAGCTGATGATGACGAATTTAAGAACTCTTTCCCTTTTGTAAATTCTGCTACTAAAAATATTAGGATGCACAAGTGCAGACCTGATCAGGGATTCACGAACTTTTTTCCGTGTCCACGGCATGCCCGTGCGAATTGTCAAAATGATAAATGGAGAGCTGCGCTTAGAAATGCATCAACGCGCATGAGCGGTGGATATTTTTGAGCGCATCGCGCATTGATGTTTTTGTGAGTACACCTGTCCATTTACCTTTATGACAAGATTTTGACAGTTCGCACGGGCTTGCCACGGACACGGTTTAAAGATCGTGAATAAGGACCCAGTACAGCACAGTATGTTTGTTATGATGAGTAAACTCTCGAAGTTACTTCTAGAGGTTTGGCGTATGATACAAACTAACACGATAAACAACATACCCGCAAGCGGAATCACGGGAAATTGATAGTGTTTTATAAAAGAAAATTGATAGATGTATTTTTATTACCTTGTCATGATATTAACAATAGAAATCGCCAGTAATCATCATAAAAGCATTTTAGTACAAAGTAGATGTTTTGTTTGACTTCAGAGTTCAGTCAAGATGACGGTTAGTCACCGAGGCAACATCACTAACTGTCATTAAAATGCACGAAAAAGTGAAAGTAAAATGACTTGTTAAAATAAACTTAGTAATAACTTTATTGTAGAATTCACACTGAGACGTGGCCGCGTGCTGACGAATAATAGTCTTAATAGACACTTTATTTTAAACCAGCAGTATCATTTAAAAAAAAAAATACCATAACCAAATTATAAGTAGTTTATAACACACGTAGTCTTTAGACTAGGTGTGTTATAGACTACTTATAATTGGCTCTTCAGTCCAAGTTCAGTTCAGTCAAGTCTTTATGGTCTGGCTATGGTAACTTAACATTACAAACTTCAAATTTGTGTCTTAAAGGAGAGTGAAAGAGTCATAATCCAGCCAATAGACAGGCCTGTTGGTCTAGTGGTTACTGACCCTGACTGCTAAGCCAGAAATCGTAGGTATTGATTCCCACACGGTACACCACTTTGTGTGATCCATATATTGTTGTTTAATATCAAGGTGTATCTACTTTGTATCTATAAATTGTATGTTTGCGAAGTCGCCCGCGACACAGGACTTGTACCCTACATTACGGGAGTAGTCCTAAAGAAACTGATCCCAACCTTTAACATAACCCTAACCCCTAAAATGTATTTTAAGCATATGGATCTAGATCCAGCCCATGGAAGCTTATAACACTTGAACCAAAGTTTATTAATCAATTGTACCTTAAACTTTATTTACCAAATTCTATGTGAATTAGTTATGGTTCTAGTTTATCCCAAAGGTAGCGGGTGCATTAGCTTTATTTAGACAACGCTACTTTGTGGATAACACCTGTCAAAGGCCACACTAGGTTTTCTCTCTTCCACGCTTTGTAGTCAATTTTTACTTTTTAATTGAAAGGGATGGCGCAGTCCTGGTGGACTGCACCATCCCTTTCAACCTATATTATACATATCATATCCTCTACGTCAATGGTTTAGCCATTATAATTATATCCACAAAAATATTGAAACCTAATTTCTAATTGGGCTGAACCAAAACGTCACTTCTTATTTAGTTATGCTTACAACCGTTTATAGTAACCTTCTGAAAAATTATTGTATATATTAACTGAAATAATTAGAAAATTTAAAATCACAATCTGAACAGAATCTAAAAAAAAACTTCAATTATTAGTGCTTCTTGCTCGGTTATTGTTATTATTAATCTATGCTACATTATTGGTTTATGAATATCAGATAGACTATTTATTTCCAGATAGAAAGTACAATGCAATCATTCACCGGATGGAAAGTACCTAGAATGCATTCATAAACGCAAATTGGAAATGTTTAGTGAACCAATTTTAACTGCGCGTTCATCCGTCCACAAGTCATCTCAGGTTCAAAACTGCTTCGGTTTCAACACCGACCATTATAATGAAGATATTTTCGATTTTAGACGCAATCGACACCTTATTTAGTATGGACGTCAGCAACACTTGCAAGTATCCAACCTTCACAAATACAATAATTGCATTTTTAAAAGAAGGTCCACTTCAACGAATACATATACATTTTCATAATTGTTTTGGGTCAAAACAAGAATTTATGAAAATACCGCAACATATTTAATTTTTTTTTTTATAAAGCAAAGCGAAGTTTTACTTCGCAAAAACCAAATACTACTCTTTTAGATATATTTCGGGACTTAATCGCGTGAATTATTTAAAGGTACGAACCTTTTATTTACCTGACGTTTCGATCGAATTGCACTGATCGTGGTCACGGGTCGACTGACAATATGTATAAAAATCGTGAAAGTTTAAAAACAATAAATACTACTCTGTCAAGAAAGTACCAAGAAACGATTAATAATACACAAAATGTAGTAATTAGTTATTTATCCAAATTGATTTTATCGCCTTCAAAGTATTCCTATGCCTTCAGAAACGATGCACTTACGCCAATGAATATTCCAATTGTCATAACATTTTTTAAATGCTTTTTCCGGACTTGAGTTCAGTTCTCGCTGCAAATTCTCCTTTATTTCTCTTCTACTGAATAAAAACGGGTGCCAGGAAGTGAAAAAGAAAGAAGTCGGCTGCAGCCATATAGTGGTGAATAAGGTGGTGGCTCGATGGTATTTGTTGAGTTTTTGGTCAAAAATTCGTTCACAATGATGACCTTTTGTGAAGGTGCATCATTGTGGTACAAATTCAACAAATTTCTTACCACAAATCTGGCCTTTTTCGTCGAATTTTCTCTCTCAAACGCCGCACCAACACTCAAATATACCGTTTGATCCGGTAAGAACTTCGAGTGCACAACACCGCGATAGTCAAAGAAAAACAGTCAACATGACTTTGGCTTTTGATCGACTTTGGCGTGGTTTTTTCGGTTTCGGTTCAGTTGGATGGCGCCACTTCGAATCTTGTTGACTAGTTTGCATGTCAAACTCGTAAGCCGTTGTCGTATGCGTTTCATTAATATTGGGTTGGAATTGACTCGTTCTAGCATGTCCTCCGTGACTTTCATGCGATTTAGTTTTTGGAGAAAATTCAGGTCTTTTGGGACTAGCCGAGCGGCAACTTGTTTCATACTCATACCCTATCGATTATTTAAAATGGTACGAATCGACTCGTGAGACACAGAAAGTAAAAGTTGAAAGCGGCTATCTCCCTCAAACTTGAATGAGGATTTTCAGTCACAATTTCATTCACTTTTGTGATGGTAACTTCAATTGAAGACGTTAATGGCCTACCAGGGCGACGTAAATCTTTTATCACATGTCGACTGCTTTTTTCTCTCTTTCACACTGTGTACCACTCATAAGCAAAGTCGATTTACCATAAGCCTTCTGAAATATGTTCAAGGACTCCGGACACGAAATTCCATTGGCGATGCAAAATTAAGACAAACTCTTTGTTCAATGTTTTTGTCCATTATGAAATTCGCAATACACACAAGATATATTATCTAACAAAAAATAGCACTGTATTTAATCTAAATAACAGATGCACCTCAAACTCCGCACCAAAATGGAAAACAGTTGTACCAATCTAACAACAACAAAAAAATAAAAATAGCGAACCATAAGCTAATCATCCATTCCCGATACTTTTTAACTGAATGTAGATAATAGTCGAAATCCTACTAGGTCAGACTACAAATCCAACTCAGAGACAATACTGGCTGTATGAGTTACTGACGTCTATTTTTATAACAATTACAATTAGTTTAGTTCTAGAAATTTACTGCTAAGGAATTTAAAGTTTCCGGTAGTCTATCTAACCGCAAATTTTGTGTAAACTGTATCAATATTTTGCAAACCACAGTTGGGCTTTCAAAATGATTCATGCAGTACATAATCAATGTTTAATTTTTTAAACACCTGCACGTATTTACGTGCAGATCAAATTCCAGCTCCGATGGAACATAATAACTTTAGCACGAATCGTTACTATACTTTTAAATAGTTAATTGTGTATAAAAAATTAACGCTATATCGAATAGGAACATATTTGGAATTAAAATACGCTACAGTCTTTTTGCCATGAGTTCTCACTATTCTCTCTCACTTTCTCTGTCAGTTTTCGTCAAATAAAGACCAGCTCTAATGGCTTATTTCAAAATAAGCACACGGAACACCAGTTTCTATGCTATATTCCGTTAACTACACCATCACTATACGAAGATACAGTCACGTAAATCTGACATTCTAGCTATAGAATACTGTAACTAGAATTCCAGATTTCAGTTATTGGAAAACAGATAATGACAAGGAGATTTATTTCTTAGTATCATTTACTGCTAGAGTAGGCTTGATTGTTTGATTGATTACGTGCTGAAATTAACACGTCTAGTATGTCAACGTTTCTACAAAACGAAACGCGACAAATCTATATAGTCACTGGTGCGAAAACTTTCGTTTAGTGTTCAATCAGTGGCACCGCAAAAAATTATAGACTTCGGGCCTCACGCAGCGCATGTAATGAACGAAGTAAATAATTTAAAAAAAAACCATATCTAATATGGTACGCACTGCGTAAAGAAAGAAGCTTGAAGCGGCGGTAGACTAATGAAAGGTATCGAACCAGGTACCGAATCCAATCATAAGGTCGCGGGTTCAAATATTCCTAACACAAGCCATAGAGCTTAGAAGGAAGGGTTAACAGGATTGCTAGTAATGTGACACTCTAAATCCCACATTGCCAGTTATCTTCTTTAAAAAAAAAAAGCTTTTGCAGCCGGTATTGATTTATTAAGTACATTGAATGTATTTTCCAATCAATTACGACTATTAGGTAAAAGTTTGTATCCTGCTGTTTATACTATGATGCAAACATGATCGTTTGGGATGAATAGCATGTATAGATATAGTACTCAATTGATTCTAAACTAACAGTCACATTAACATAGCTTTGGCCTGTGTTACAGACTTACAGAATTGTGAAAAGCAGCACAGTTTAGGTCTTCTTTTTTTTTTAATTTAAAAAAAGTCATTAAAAGTTCTGCTATTCATCGATAGATGGCAAAACTAAAAAGTATCACCGCTGTGCCCGTCGGAGAGGGGAGCGTGAGGTTTTTTCGTTACGGAATTTCTGGATTCGGTCCCCGCGCTCAAGGCCCGCGATAGAAGCTATGCAATAGCTTAAAAAATACAAAAGACTAATAAAACTAGCATTTCAACTGCTAATGTCTGATTTGCTATTAAATTGTATGTTAAATAGGATTTTTATCGTTAATCATAATATCATAAAAATAAAATGATTGGACTAGAAAAAATAGTGACGTCATAGTCTGGTATTTGTATGAGATCTCCAAAAAAAATATGCGTTTTACATTTAATAAAGAGTTGCTGTTTTAACCAGTTGGAAACTAGCCCATTATAGTTACCTATAAGTAGCGATAATATGTTGAGTTAAGCTTTTGTAAACGCTTCCACCCTTTTGAATATAATAACATCTAAAAAGGTGGAAGCGTTTACAAAAGCTACGTTTGAAACTTTTGTATAGAAGCCTGAAAGTCATAATAATAAATTGCATCAAATTGAATAAGTAGAAATTTCCTGAATTAAGCAAAGGTCATCTTTGAACCCTTCGGCCACATTCGAAACCAAGTTTCGAAACCGGTTTCGAAAACAGAATATTTTTTCTTCTTTCGAAATTGGTTTCGATAAAAGAATAATACTTCTTCTTCCGAAACTGGTTTCGATAAAAGAATAATATTTCCTCTTCCGAAACTCTGTCAAAACTCCCGTCGATGTCACCAAAGGGGCTAAAAATAATTCCCCACAGTCAACGATCCATAATAAACAAGACTTTTATAAAACATCCAAATACACTGCGAATATTCAATAAACTGCGAACAAAAAAGCTAACTATTAATCTATTGACTATTAAAACTTTTATTTAGCAAATCAGTAAAAATTAGATACAAAATATTGCCTGCCAAGGTTTCTTCTTTATTCTATTATTATTATTATTTTTTTAATTATTATTTTTTCTTTTCATTACATTTCGGAGCAGCTCGTCTCGATCCGTGCGAGCTTCGTACAGCCGTACCATATACGTTACATAGCTCGGCCGAGCTACATGGTAAGCGGAGTATTAGGTTTCATTTTCGTTACGGAATTTCTTGATTCGGTCACCGCGCTTGAAGCCCGCGATAAAAGCTATGCAATAGCTTAAAAAAATTGACACTAAAAACGCACTTGACTGTAACTGTCTCCATTTTATGAAACTGCTGTTCAATCAGTGTCACCATCAACACAATCGCTCAGTCACAATCAGTTTACACAACGAAAACGAATCTTTATTTTCCTATAGTTACAAACCTCTTTTAACATTAACCTTGAACACTTAGAAAAATAATAGAATAAAGAAGAAACCTTGGCAGGCAATATTTTGTATCTAATTTTTACTGATTTGCTAAATAAAAGTTTTAATAGTCAATAGATTAATAGTTAGCTTTTTTGTTCGCAGTTTATTGAATATTCGCAGTGTATTTGGATGTTTTATAAAAGTCTTGTTTATTATGGATCGTTGACTGTGGGGAATTATTTTTAGCCCCTTTGGTGACATCGACGGGAGTTTTGACAGAGTTTCGGAAGAGGAAATATTATTCTTTTATCGAAACCAGTTTCGGAAGAAGAAGTATTATTCTTTTATCGAAACCAATTTCGAAAGAAGAAAAAATATTCTGTTTTCGAAACCGGTTTCGAAACTTGGTTTCGAATGTGGCCGAAGGGTCTTTGAAAGCCTGTCCACCTAAAATGATCAATTATCATTCTATGAATGGTGTGCATATATGCCTTTTCGCAGATTCAAGTACGGTAGGAAGGTGACTGTGAATTCGTACGGCAAAACCAGCCATAATCGTGCATAGTAATCAATTATAGGCTATGTTAAGATGAATTATTGAAATTGATTCTTTAACTATTTAGAGAAACCTACTACCGTTATAAGTCATGCTGTTTTTTACATGGTAAACAAGCATACGGCCCGCTTGATAGTAAACAGTTACTGTAATGGTGATTCGATGAAGGATATTGTTTGGCAGAAACGAAGGGGCTAAATAAAGTATTTTTAATAGTTTTATGCACATGCTAATATTACACAAAAGCGTATGTAAACTCTGTGTTGAAGAGACACATAGGCTGGGCAATATGACTCTCTTCAACATATTTAGAAAAAAAACCATAACTGGCAGATATATCAACGCAAAGCTCAAACTACTGAATGAATTGGATAAGAATTTTAAAACCAGATTTTTGAAAATTCAACCCCAGTGATGAAACGAGGGAAACATGTGAAACAAAATCAAACATGATGCAGGGAAAAGCTAGAATAAAAAACCGGGCAAGCGCATGTTAGACCACTCAGTGTAGGGTTCCGTAGTCACCCCCCCCCCCTCTCCTTATCCGAATAATGCGGCTTATGAAGTGGGTTTTCTGTTGTTTTTGTTCCATACTTACAACATTATACCCACTTAATAATAATTTAATAATTTTCAATGGAATTTGTACGAAATTTTGTTACTTCTCATTTGATCAGCCGTTACTAAACTTGTAAAGTCTTCTTAGCTGTGAGTTTTCCTTTTAATTACACTATATATACTACTACCGTCATTTTTTTCACATAATCAACCATTTAGCTTGCAGAGGGATTTTAAAATGACAACCTTTGACTTTAAATTTTTTATTTTAAATCTTAATATTTCACAAACGAATCCCTAAATCTGAAAATCACAAAAATATCACATCCCCACTTTACATCTAATATATAAAATTCTCGTGTCACAGTTTTCGTTGCCATACTCCTCCGAAACGGCTTGACCGATTTTGATGAAATTTTGTGTGCATATTGGGTAGGTCTGAGAATCGGACAACATCTATTTTTCATCCCCCTAAGAGTTTGTTTGTTTCTTTGAACGCGATAATCTCAGGAACTACTGGGCCGCATTGAAAAAATATTTTATTGTTGGATAGCCCACTTATCGAGGAAGGCTATAGGTCACATCACGCTACGACCAATAGGAGCGGAGCAGCAATGAATAATGTTGTAAAAAAAAGGAAAAAGAAAAAAGGGAAAATTTACGCAGACGAAGTTGCGCGGGTCAGCTAGTAATATATAAGGAAGTAGGTAAGTAGGAGGTAAGTACCCTAAAAAATGTTTTTCAAGATTTTATTCTAAGTAATATGTATAATTATGCAAAATTACTGCTTTCTAGTACTAACAGTCTCTGAGCAAAGCTGCGGACGGACGGACGGACGGACGGACGGAAGGACATGGCGAAACTATAAGGGTTCCGTGTTGCCATTTTGGCTACGGAAATATAATTATACTCGTGACGCGTTGATGACGATTTACGTCGTCGTCAGCAAAAATAAATCCTTCTAGAATCGAGACTGTTTTTTGTCACAGTTCCAAAGACTCCTCAATTGCAACATCGTTTACAAATATATGAAAACGTATGCCCTTTCATCGTTTCCACCGAACTGTCTGTTTAACTTCGACTTCCTGCATTTGTATAGATAAGTTGGAAGAACACCCAGCTACTCATTCAACACGTCTATATTTAGTAAAAACTTTACGCATTAAGTAAACAGAGTAGGTGAGGATCCCTAGAAACAATTTTAAAATTATTGATGCAACGATTATGGCTTTTACTACATGGCATTTAGCACAGGTAAAAGCCATAGTCGTTGCATCATAATTTTATTTGCAATTGGTAAACTAACCGCGGCCTATATTGATGTATGGGTATAATAGTTTTCCAACGGCAAAGTTTGTCATACAATAATTGCATTTTAACTAGCGGCTATATGTCGCAAGCGAGGGCCCAACTTGCTTGCAAGAAATGATAGAGAAATTTGAGGTCTAGTAACATAGTCTAGATAGGTGGTTCGATTCCGGCCCCGGTTAGGCATACGGCGTCTCTGGTTCGATTCCCGAGTCTGGACTTCAAATGTTTCTATCTTTCAAATATGCAATTATTGTATTAATAAAGTAACTGGTAAGAAATGCCTATAAAAATTACTATAAAGTTTGTCATATTTAACACCTGCTATATTACTACTACTACTATATAAAGTTATCGTATGTATACATAAAGTTGGGCGTCTCATCAAAACGAAGCTACCATGACAATTCCAGCTTGATATGCATCATTTTGAAATTTGTTTTAGGGAATGTTACCAAAAGGTAGGGAACCTTTTGGTAACATTAAGTTTTTTAGGCCTGGTGCGAGTTTAGTTTAATTTGTGCGTTCTTTTTGAATTACCTGTGGAAGAAGATGTCTATATTGTCTATGTGAGGATGTATTTTATTTGTTCGTTTGTCTTATGGTCTCCGCCAACGTAGTGTATTCAAAATAATAGAAATTTAAGTGATCAACTATATATATATAGAGAGAGTTATATAACGAAGGGATACTTCCTACACTGCAGCACTGGCAAAAGAATAAGATAAGTTGAAGTTTAACTATCCCTACTAATATACTGGGTGGCGCAAAAGTAGTGGCACTAAAGAAAATACTTTTTTTTTTTTATATGACATTTTCTGTCATTCTGTTGTTGAAAATTGTGTAGTGAACAAATGTAAAATACACTGAAAATAAACATGGACCGTTTTACTCCCCAAGAACGTGGAATAATTGTGTCAATGTTCTTACGGAATAATTCATCAGTGATAAGAACACAACGTGAATTTCGTCGACGATTTCCCCACCGTCCGGCACCGATTGGTCGCACAATTCGACGCTTTGCCACACGCCTTGAAGCAACTGGCTCAACATTGGATAGACCTAAGTCTGGGAGACCAAGAACAGGCCGTTCAGCTGAAAATATCGATGCTGTGCGCGAAGATGTGGAAGAGTGTCCAGAAACATCAACGAGGCGACGCGACGTGCCACGCAATTGGGCATTTCCAGACGGACCCTGCAGCGTTTTTTGGTGAAAGACTTAAAGATGTTCCCGTATAAAACTCAAATGACTCATCAGCTGCTGCCTGCTGACCACCGAGCTCGTCTAGATTACTGCCAGCGCGTCATAAACCTCAACCTTGAAGAGGATGATTTTCCTTCAAAATTGGTTATGAGTGACGAAGCGCATTTCCATCTCTCAGGGCATGTCAATAAGCAGAATACTCGGTTCTGGGGCACTGATAATCCGCGCATTATTCAAGAAACACCTCTACACCCACTAAAAGTTACTGTATGGTGTGGCATCTGTGTTGACAGAGTGATCGGACCCTATTTTTTCGAAGACGCTGGAGGCAATGCGATAACTGTCACTGGAGAACGCTACAGAACCATGTTACGTGAGTTTTTGATACCCAGTTTGGACGAATTGGGGCTGGAGCACATCTGGTTTCAACAAGACGGCGCTACGGCACACACAGCGCGCGACACTATGGACTTAGTGAGGGACGCTTTTCCAGGCCGAGTTATCTCTCGTTTTGGCGATTTGCCTTGGCCTGCAAGATCACCCGATCTGACCAGTCCTGACTTCTTTCTTTGGGGTTTTTTGAAATCTCGGGTGTATGTGAACAAGCCACAGACTCTCGCAGCTCTAAAAGAAAACATTCGTCAAGAAATAACGAACATATCGCAGGAAGTGTTACGGCAAGTTATGCAAAATGTCATAAATAGGGCTCAAATGTGTATCAACTCTGGAGGTCACCGTTTAAAAGACATCATCTTTAAATCCTAATGGTACGAAATTTAATGACACAAATATACATTTAAAAAAATCTAAATCTAGTTTTCTAATTTAGAAAAAATGTTATAGCTGAACCAAATAGGGTCTTTACTTTTGCGCCACCCAGTATAAATGTGAATATAAGTTTGTTTGTTACGCTTTCACGCGAAAACTACTCAAACGATCATCATGAAACTTTGTACACATATTCTTGGAGGTATTAGAAGTAACATAGGATACTTTTTATTAAGGAAAAAAAAATACGAAAAATAAAAAAATTGTTTGTCAAAAAATCTTAAAATCTAGCTTCTTCAACGCCATCTAGCGGTTTCCGACATCCACGCGGGTGGAGCCGCGGGCGAAAGCTAGTTTTAAATAATTAAACTCCAATCTATTTGGTATCAAAGTGCTCAAATGGATAGACAATTTAAACTAGTAACTGGTTCGTTCAGCATTTTACATGCTTTTATATAAATTGTCCTGTGTTAGTTTGTGTTGATCAAATTTTGGAAGCTAAATTAGTAGTGGTACTAATTTAAATCATCAAAAAAATTTAAAACCATACGTTCGATTGGTCTCAAATTTAATACAGTTGAGTATCTTTGACGACAATGCAATATTATGGTACCATAGATCTGATCTGATCTGAGGTGGCCATAGGAACTCCTAAACAAAAAAAGAAATCTAGCAAGTTTAGGCTCATTTGATTTTTCTTGACAAGTAGGTACTCCAATCCTGGGTACAGTCATGTCAGTCACTCTTAATCAATGTGGTTAAATAAAATATTAAATACAAATGAAGATACTCAGAAACATGTCCAGTTAAACTAATAAGTAAAACATATAATATCTACCTAAATGGTTAAAAAACAATCTTTTATTTAAATGCTTTAAAAGAAAGAATATATTTTTAAATTGAAACAAACCCATCAATTTGTTACATTAAACCATTTATCACTAATATTATAAAGGTGAAAGTTTGTGAGTATGTGAGTGTGAATGTTTGTTACTTCTTCACGTCTAAACGGCTGGAGCGATTTTAATAAAATTTGGTATGGAGTTAGCTGACACCCTGTTTTCCTAATGCTGTGGTGCACATTACACAAAATGCAGTGTAGTACTTACTGTCTATCAATGGCCTTAAGTAGAGTCAAATCTCTAGAACGTCTTGGTATCGATCTCGCGGCAAGCTTTTATGTCTTAAAAATTGTATTATGTAACAAATTGAGGGTATTTTTTTTAAGAATTTAAATAAAATGTTGTTTTTAAAAATTTTTTTTTTTTAACATTTATTTATTATAGTTTTACCCCAAAAATATACTTTACTACATAGTATAAAACAAAGTCGCTTTCTCAGTCAGCTTAAATCTTTAAAACTACGCAACGGATTTTGATGCGGTTTTTTTTTATAGATAGAGTGATGGAAGAGGAAGGTTTATATGTATAATAACATCCATTAAATAGTGGAGAAATAAGGAGCGGAGCAGCAATAAGAAATGTTGCAAAAACGGGGAAAATTTACGCAGACGAAGTTGCGCGGGTCTGCTAGTATATTATAAAGCTGAAGAGTTTGTTTCTTTGAACGCGGTAATCTCTGGAACTACTGGTCCGATTTGAAAAAATCTTACTTTTGGGTAGTCAATTTATGGAGGAAGGCTATATAAAATCACGCTACGACTAATAGGAACGGAGTAGCAATGAGAAACGTTGTAAAACAGGAAAATTTGCGTAGACAAAGTTACGCAGGACAGCTAGTTCATAATAATAAACTCGTAACTAGCACTACAAGTATAATATCATTAGAATTACAAGTTCAACTAAGAATTCCAGCAATGTAATGCAATTTCTAAATACATACTACTCCGAAACTAAGGCAGTGCAACTATTTAATTACATTGTAACTTGAAATAACTGAAACTAGTAAGTAATACTCAGTAGGAAATTAGGTAGGCATGCTAATGGCATAATCGTTCAGTGTTTGAACCAAATAGCTTATAAAATTCATAGCTTATAAAGAAAAATTGGGCAAGTGCCTGTCGGGCCACGCACAATGTAGGGTTCTGTATCTGCCCTGCATAATAATGCGGTATTAGAAGTGGGTTTTCTGTTGTTTTTGGTTCATACTTACTAAAAACGTAATATTTTTTTTTTTTAAGGAAAGCTATAAGTGTGGGATTATAGTTCCACATTACTAGCAATCTTGTTAACCCCTCCAGCTAAACTCAAAGGCTTGTGTTAGGAGTGGGTTCACGTCGGTAGTATAATGGGTAGGATTCGAACCCGCGACCTCACGATTGCGACACCGATGCCTTAGTCATTAGTATCTAGTGCATAAATAACTAGTGTTATATAAGTATAGTTAACTAGTGACCCTGGCCACGCTTGGCTGTGCCTTTTTTTTTGGCCAGAAACTTTCGCGGGCGTCTCAAGAACACCCTGCTAAAGTTACTCACAATCTGATCAATGATTTCGAATGCATAGAGGACATACAATAGACAGACAAACATTCATTTTTATATATATAAATTTTCTGATCGAAATTTGCACGAAACGTAAACTTGTAAAGCCTACTTAGCTGTGATAGTTTTATGCAAATATATATTACGGGTCCTAATCGCGTGAATAATTTAAGGTAAAATACCTTGTTTATTGCCTTGTTTATTATGATAGGATTCCTACTAATTTCATTATACTACTACCTAGATTTTTTTTAAACTTCTGCAAAAACAACCATTTAGCTGGTAGGGGGGGCTCACTAGACTTTTAACATTTTTTTTTTATTTTAAGGGTTAATATTACACAAACGAATCCCTGAATCATGACTACGGAACCATAAAAAATAATTGAACAGTTCCACTTTATACAAAATCTTACCACTTGTTGTTGTTTCTGGCAATGGTCACCAGAGATTATGGGGATTGGCACACTGCCAAGCACAACGTTGCAGAGTGCGTGGCGACGGAGCCACGCGCGTGATTGCGAGACTGCAGGTCTATCTCTCAATCAGAAAAAAACATTGTTGTGCGTAGCATTGTGCCTAAGGCCTTACAGAAAATAAAAACTTCGTCAAACCATTACAGAAGAAACCACGACTGGCAGTACAGTTAAAATTTCATGTGCAGTGAATTTCACAAAAGACCTTTCTAAATAGTCTTAGTTCCCCCATTCCCTCGTTCCCCCCGGACACGAGCGAAGAAAAATACATAAATAGTAATACTCTATTTTTTCTAAACCGTAAATATATCGTACGTGTACGTAATAATTGGAAATTTTCGTAGTATCAAATTTCTTCAGTTTACGGGACAATTCAAATTAATTTTAGTATGAATACAAAAAGTCCAAACCCATAGATGATTTTCGGGAACGAGTGGATTGAATTGATGTTGCTGGCTCACTCTATTCACAACTAATTTTTGATCGGAAATTCGTTTTCATTGAATTAAAGTAGACCTCCAGTAAATAGGGCACCAAGTGCGAACTTGGCTTCGTGATAAAACAGAGAATAACCACTACATATAATCTAGAAATAACAGCGATCTCAACAGCGCAGCGCCTAGAAAGTGCGCCCGGAATTTCATCAGACAAAACATGGACCAACTGCGGATAAGTAATAGGCATTCTGACGGCCCATTGTCCCCTCAACAAGCACCTGTACACCATCGGAATCACATATAGCCCACTGTGCAGAGGATGCATGGAACACGAAGAAACACCCAAGCACGTACTCATGGAATGTACGAGTGTAGCCAAACACCGGGTACAGTTCCTAGGAACACCGTCATCCCTCCGTGAAGAATGCGGCACCCTGCGGAGACTGATAGGCTTCTGGGAGTGTTTAGGATAGCTGGAGTGAGAAGAACTGACAACACAACGCACACGCAATGGCTCAATCAAAAGGATAACAAACAAACAAAATAAAGAGGCCTCTAGGCACGGTAGAGTGTAACTTTTGGAAAGAGCAACCCCATCATGAACATAAACAATAGTGTTTAACGGCGCTATTTTATCAATTTTCTCAACACGTCATCAAAACAAATTACGGAAGATGTCAATGTAAAAGTCGTTGACAAACCAATCATGGTACGGCGGAAGGTGCAATCTCAAAATAATACTTAGGTATAGGTACTAATACTTAAAGTGCCATTAGCCACTCAGTAGAAGTTTCCCACGCGAGATCTGCTACTTGTACACTCATCTACATTGTTATGTAAACACTGTATGGATACTATATAAGTATTATTTTTGACATACTATTTCTGACTTCATAGGCGGATCCGACACTGTCATTTGCCTCTAGTGCCTCCCCCAGAATCAAATCCTGAATCCGCCCATGCCTGACTGTATGACATAATTGACGTGATATTTGATTTAAACTTAAATTGAATATAAAACGTAGCAATCCGTAACATAATATTTTATATTTTCTTATCACTTATCATAAATATAAATTTAATATAATCAAGATATTAAGAAGTCTTGAGGATAATATCATAATGGAGTCCACACTATTGAATACCTACGTAAATATATATATATATTTCTTTTTACGAATCTCTATCGCCTGGATCAGTGTCCAGGGACCAGCTGAACACTCATAGGATAGGTAGGATAGGAGAGGATAGGATAGGTATATCAATGTCAAAAGGTTTGACTTAATGTATAAATAAAATTTCTTCCTGCTGAAAATAAGAGCATACAAAAAAGTTAGAGCAAACTCTTTAGAGCAAACCTTATTTGCAATATACTGTTCCTAACATTGACGTAGAGACCAGAACTGCGCCATAACCTTACAAAATTGATCACTCCCTAGATAAAGACAATGCTAGGATATAGCGATAGCCATAGCAAATAAGAAACTCAGGATCGTGATGTTTTATACTACCCGATGAATTATTGAATTCTTTTAAATAACGCAAAATTAACAGAAACGCCCTAGCACGTTTAAGTAAGAATTGTGAATTTAACAGATGACTCCTACTTCTGATCATAAATTTATTTGTTTATAATTTAGTATAAATAGCTTAGTTTTAACCACAATAAACCCGTCAATAACTAACATATGATATCGTCTCTGATTTGATACTATTTAAAGCATCTCGCTATAATGGATAATACCCTACCAAAGAGACAGAACCGCACGAGTTTTTTCTCTCTTTCAAGCTTTGCAGTCAATATTTACTTTTTAATTGAAAGGGATGGCACTGTCCAAGTCTATACGTCAACGGTACCTAAGTAGATATAAACTTTTTATAGTGTGGCAAGTCAAATAAAAACAAATGACATGTCAATGACGTCATGCACGATATGAAATGGATAGGAAAAATAATGCTATCCTTTTCAGTATCGTTCGTGTAGTTATAGTGAACAAATAAAAGTGACAGTGCTTTAAATTTACACAAGAACAAAGTGTTTTCATGTTATCAGACTCTAAGAAAGTGCAACAGACATTATTCTTAGTTATTAAATTAGTGTAAGCGTCTAAAAGTTAGAGTAAAATTGCCTATTAGCCTTATAGGCTAGATCGTAATGAATTGTAAAGAACTATGTTCTTTATACCCAAGAATTAAAAAAAATATATATATATAACGTTCGTGGCTGTACATCTCGCTATTGTCGTACAAACGCGTGAGTGCCGCGTGCGCAGCAGTAGACGCTATCGCGACGCGTGACCACGATACAACGCCAAGTAATGCACTACCGATGACAAGTATACATTAAAACTATTAAGAAGGGACATATTGCGAGTGTCCATCTTAACTTTCTCGTGTTTTTGAGATCTTTCCCATGGATAACAAACAATTTATCAAGTTAAGTTGGTAGGTACTTGGTATTGTAAGACTGGTCTTATAATAATTTTTGGTACCTGCTCCTTTATTATGTTTTTCGGGAATTTTATCAAAACCCGGTTTTTATTTGTATAGCCTTTTCCACTACGTGGGAGATTTGTGTTTTTAAAGATTAGTGCCTCCTCTGAAAAGTGTAAAAGACACTTTACAGGAGAACAAAAACAAGATTTAAAAAAATCTAGTTCGCAATCTATGTTGGTTAGATTAGACTTGATTACCTTCTTTTGTACATGATAACATTAACTTTCACTGTACATTTAAATTTTAGTGGTATTATTGTAGTAGATATTGTATAATAATATCATTTTATTCCTCTCAAAAGGGTACATGTTTTATTACATACCTAAAATAATTTACAATTTAGTAGCATAAAACCTTTATGAGAGCTGGAGTCCGTAGTAGGTTCGAAACCTGTATGACAGATCTCCACCTATATATGTATATAGTAAATCCTTAAAAGAACCCGTGAGTTGTACTCTTTTTAATTTCTAATAGATGCTAAAATGACGATATCTATATTAATATACGTATATTATAAAGCTGAAGAGTTTGTTTGTTTGTTTGAACGCGGTAATCTCAGGAACTACTGGTCTGAATTGAAAAAATATTTTTCTGTTGGGTAGCCCATTTATTGAGAAAGGCTATATAACATCGCGCTACGACCAACAGGAGCGGAACAGCAATGAAATGCAAAAACGGGGAAAATTGACGCATACGATGTTGATGTTACATGACGCAGGTCAGATAATAAATGATACAAGCCTTCCTCCTCCCCAATTCGGACCAGTAGTTTCTGAGATTATTTTGTTCAAACAAACAAACAAACTCTTCAGCTTTATAATATTAGTATATATTACGCACAGCATTCACCTTTACTGTCTCTATGACCCGAGTACCATTAATTTATATAAAAACTAACCTGACTAATATTAATTATTTATTTTCAAAAGCAACAGCTAACAAAAACAAATTACTGTTTAACCAAGAGTGAACAAACATTCAATGAAAAAATGTTACTTCATTAAGTTTAACGTTAAATTCTAATTTGTGTTAATGGTTGGCCATTCACGAGAGTACAGTGAAATATCCATCACAAAGATGAATGCTTTTTAAACAAAAAAATAACGCTCTTGATATTTCTTAGTTATGTTTAACTTTTACCGCTGACGTTGATTTAAGAACCGCTGAGATTTTGTTTACGTGAAAGTAACTATCCTTTTTGTTATGATTGAACTATATTTCCATAGATATTATAGAACTTATTATTTTTCTATTTATCTCTCTACTAGCTGTGCCCCGCGGTGTTACCCGCGGTTTATTAGCCTATGTGTTAATCCAGGGTGTCAGCTAACTCCATACCAAATTTTGTTAAAATCGCTCCAGCCGTTTAGACGTGAAGAAGTAACAAACATACACACTCACATACTCACAAACTTTCGCCTTTATAATATTAGTGTGATAGTGTGATATACGATGAATGATTCTGAACTACTAAAATAGCATTACTATAAGCCATGAAAGAAAGAAGAAAGAAAAAAGAAAGAAGAAAGAAAAAAGAAAGAAGAAAGAAAAAAGAGAGAAGAAGATAAAAGAGATACCGGGTACCTAATCCATATCAACCCCGACTCGAATCCATTCAAATCCGACTTTAGGCTGAAGGTACATGAACCAATATGGATATGTGATTCTTCCAGACACAAAATATTTCTTACTTCCTATTTTCAATTTGATGATAATCTAGCCGATTTTACACTAAATTCTGGCAGATGTATTTATTTTTAACTTTAAATGCAAAAAGTATTACGAAGTATTAAACTGTTGTGATAATGTTGATAGCTCAGTTTGCCACCAGAACAGACATTCTGCCTACTCTGTTTTTAAAATCTGAGAATATTGTCTATGATTTATTATATCAAAGTGACAGGTGACGTTTCGTTCCCATGACAACGCCGCACCAAGTTGACTTGAAAGGACGTTCCATTTTTAAACACGAGAGAAACAATGGCTATATTTGAATAGGACTCTCACTCGGATTCAATCAACAATACTGCGCCTCTGCTTTGTAAAATATACACTACAGAGTAGATTGGCCACGCTTTTGGACTTCTTTATAACAAAAACAATCGTCACAATGCTAAGACAGCGAAATAATACAAAAATTGACACATTTGACGTTCATGACAGTAACTAAATCAGAAATATGCTGCTGATTCTCGGCAAACAATTTTCATGATAGGTACATGTGGATACTTATTGTCAACATACTCCGAAATACTTTCATCTAATTAAACTCAAAAATTAAAAACCAAAAACACCTTTCATTATATAATGTGTAGATTCCTAATCCGGCATCTAAAATTGAAGCAAAGAACTGTCAAAAAGTACGGTCAAACGGACGTACTTTTTGAGAGGTAAGAAGACTCCTATCAGATGTTCTAGCCATAGTTCTTCTTCTTCTTTTTTGAGTTTATGGCTATCTAGCCGTTTTAACGGCTGATTTCTGCCAGTGTCAAGTATTTAAGCGCTTATTACATGCATAAGGTCTCGTTCTTAGTCAATTATCACGTATTCATATCATTTTTATACAAGTTAAACTCGGAGCTGTAAAAATAATGGCCAGTTAGTTTGCCGCCATTTTTAAAACTCCCTAGCCATAGTTCTTCTTCTTCTTCTTCTTTTGGCAATGTAGCCAATGTGTTGGCTAATTCTGCCAATGTTAAGTGTCAGCTGTTTTGTCACATAGTTGTCCATAGTTGTTCTAGCGCGCCATTTTCAACGAGTGTCAAACGTCAAAAATAGTAGCTTCATTTTTTTTTTATAGGCTTACTGAGGGAATACTCCATCTGGACAATACCTAGTCTGGCCATAAATACTGTTACAATTAAAAATAAGAAAGATATTACATTTGAATTTGGAATCTGTCATTTTTATACGATTGTTCATTGTATTTTCTAATTTTGGCGCCAATACATTGTACAATATTTTGCTATATTAAAATGGAGTGGGGTGATAAAGAAAACCGAATCGCTGTGATTGCATTACACAAAGTTGGTATGGAGCCGAATGTAATTTTTAAAACTCTCCATACGCTTGGTATTAGTCAAATGTTTGTGTACCGGGCTATTAATAGGTACAATGAGACCTTCTCTGTTTGTGACAGAAAAAGATCTGGCCGTCCACGTAGTGTTCGTACGAAAATGGTGGTCAAAGCAGTAAGGGAAAGAATTCGAAGAAATCCTGTCCGAAAGCAAAAGATTTTATCTCGGGAGATGAAGATAGCACCCAGAACCATGTCACGCATTTTAAAAGATGACTTAGGACTTGCAGCCTATAAGAGACGCACTGGTCATTTTTAACTGATAATTTAAAAAAGAATAGGGTGGTAAAATCGAAGCAACTACTGAAGCGGTACGCAAAGGGAGGTCACAGAAAAATTTTGTTTACGGATGAGAAAATCTTTACAGTTGAGCAACATTTTAACAAACAAAATGACCGTATTTATGCTCAAAGCTCTAAGGAAGCTTCCCAATTAGTCGACAGAGTGCAACGTGGGCATTATCCGACTTCAGTGATGGTTTGGTGGGGTGTTAGCTATGAAGGAGTGACTGAGCCATATTTTTGTGAAAAAGGTATCAAAACATCGGCACAAGTGTATCAAGATACCATTCTTGAGAAGGTAGTTAAACCCCTTAACAACACCATGTTCAATAACCAAGTATGGTCCTTCCAACAAGACTCAGCGCCGGGTCATAAAGCTCGGTCCACGCAGTCTTGGTTGGAAGTGAACGTTTCGGACTTCATCAGAGCTGAAGACTGGCCGTCATCTAGTCCCGATCTTAATCCGCTGGATTATGATTTATGGTCAGTTTTAGAGAGTATGGCTTGCTCTAAACGCCATGATAATTTGGGGTCCCTAAAACAATCCATACGATTGGCAGTGAAGAATTTTCCCATGGAAAGAGTGCGTGCTTCTATTGATAACTGGCCTCAACGTTTAAAGGACTGTGTTGCAGCCAATGGAGACCACTTCGAATAAGCTTTTTATATTTTGAATTGTTTTTTATTTATGTATTAAACTAACACACTGTAAAAGTAATAAATATTATTTGCAATAAAAAAAAATGTTTTTTCTTCGTAACAATATTTATGGCTAGACTAGGTAAATAAAAGACATCTTAAAGAACTATAGTATACTTTTTCTGCGTATGAACAACACTGCAGACTGTCCGCAATAATTAAAATTAAATATGGCGACCATACTTCTTTCGCAGCTGTGGGAAGATTTGATCCCCATGAGTACACCCGCGATCGGTTTCAGTAAAATATAATGAGTAGACAGTTTAATAGTTAGGCCTTTTAAAAGTACGTCGGCTTCTATTCAAATGTCCTGTTCCATTGACGAGAATCATTCTGTTGGAAGGCCTACTTTCATTGCGGTTATTATAATAAGCTTTCTTACAAAGTCTGTAACTGGCTATTAAATTAATTTAATAGACTTCAGTAATAATCAAATTATTTACAATAACGAGTATTGACTAGCTGTGCCCGCGACTTCGTTCGCATAAAGTTGCAGTACTGATGACTCAATGTAAAAAGTAGCCTTAGTTACTTGTTTCATCATCAGCTGTCTGACAGAGAAAGTCCCGTTAAAATCCGTCCAGCCGTTTGAGCCGGAGATTACCCGGAACAAACAGACGACCGATAAAAAGTTTAAAACCATGTTTTTGTAATAAGTATGATGTATACTTTCATATGCATTTGATTAAAAATACTGTTGATCTAGTGGTAGTGGGTTCAGTCCCCACCCAGGATAAATCTTTGTGTAATGGTTTATTCTGTGGCTGGGTGTTGATTTATCTATAATATGTATGTATCTAGAAATATATAAGTATGTTTATCAGTTGTCTAGTTTCCATAGTACAAGCTCTACTTAGTTTGGGATCAGATTCAGCGTTGTGTGAGTTGTCCCAAGATATCATTATTTAGACGTTACAAACAGTTACTTCAATTTTATTTATTTAGTAGTTAAGTTAGTTGTAGTTAAGTTAATTTATTTATTGGCAATTTATTCATTTTTTTCATTAATAAATCAGCCTTATAATGATGTTGCCCCTACCGGGCACATGTCTCCTCTTTAAGAAAGGGTATGGGCTTTAATCAATAACCTATATAGTACTAGCAAGCTGAATAGGCTGCTGCCTACAACCACAAGCAATTCTGCGTGATTAAAAAAATTAAGGCCATTCTTTTCTTTCTTTTGCAAAACATGTATACTTATTCATTAAGTAGCAGTAAATTGGCCAATATTTAAGCACATAAAGTTTTTACATAGTAAGTGGATGCTCCTATTAAGTTGTGCCCATAGGGCTGATATATCCAATCTCGTGTACTCTTATCTTAATATTTTTGACCTCTAGTTTTTGCATGAGTCCTCTAATATAGTGTATAATATAATGGTGGCAGCACCTTACCTGCATATACAGTTTATAAACAAAGAAACATTGTAAACATTGGCAATTTGAAAAGAGTGGCCACGAGATTTTATTGCCTGTTCTTTTCTTCGACTTTACCTATTGCTTGCGAACAGGCATTACATGTAAATGTAGCATCGCCTTTTCACAAGTGTAGCATTTTGCTTCCTATATTCCCTTTTTTTTTTCAAGGCTCTATTTCATTTTGACATTTGGACGGTAATTTGAAAAAATCAAATGGAAGTGTATATTTGTATATCAAGGTTAACAACAACGCCCATTACATCACATCACACTCTAATATTATAAAGGCGAAAGTTAGTGAGTATGTTTGTTACTTCTTCACGTCTAAACGGCTGGAGCGATATTAATAAAATTTGGTATGGAGTTAGCTGACATCCTGGATAGTGTTGCCCAAATGCAAGAACAAGACGAGACTTAGCCAGTCTTGGTCTTGGTCTTGCGCCAATACACCTGGTCTTGGTCTTGGTCTTGGTCTTGCGCTCCCAGTCTTGGTCTTGGTCTTGGTCTTGCAGCAAGAGTCTTGCAAGTCTTGCAATTACCTATTAGTCTATTACTATTTATTAAAGTTTACTTTAAATCTTAGAAAAACGTATTAGAATTGGAACATTGTGAGCTTGAATTAACATAGCCATAGTAAAGATCAAGCAGATTAATAAGTAACTGAAGATTTGATAAGAAATTCGAAAAATCAACTGACCTATATGTCGTTTTCCATGGAAGTAACTGTTTCTTAATAAACATTTATGATTTATAAGCTTACATTTGCTAAAACATGTAAAAAAACAAATTAATTACAATAACTTGACTGTATTTTAAAGAACAATACTTATCTGTCTAGAAAGAGATTGAACCCTCAACTTATAAGAAATTTAATAAAAGAGTTTACGATTTATCATTTATTTGAATAAAAAATAAAATACAACACAAATCAACAGCTTTATCATTAGGTTATGATACTTTATATAATTTTTTTTGACCAAGAATTAATACAAAGTAACCATCTGGCTGACTCATCACTTAACCTATTTCTATGTTTTCTAATTATTAATGATGCTTTAGAAAATAACCTCTCAGCAGGTACTGAAGTTGCAGGTATTGAGAGAAAATCACGGGCCATTTTCGATAAAATCGGATACTCTGTCTCATGCGTCCTCCACCAATCTAAAATGTCTTCCGAGCTGGCAGTTCTTGGTTTTCTCAGGTACTCCTCCAACTCGTCTATCACTAAGCCTTGAAGACAAGATCCAGATGACGTCGAGGGACATTCATAGAGTTTATCAAAGTTTGACTGCCTCTGTGGCGCGGTGGGAGTGTATCCGACTGCTACGCAAGAGGTCGTGGGTTCGATCCCCACCCTGGATAAAACTTTGTGTGATGCGCACGATGGTTTATTCAGTGTCTGGGTGTTATTTATATATAATATGTATGTATTTAGAAATATATAAGTATGTTTATCGGTTGTTTGGTTTCCATAGTACAAGCTATGCTTAGTTTGGGATCAGATAGCTTTGTGTGAGTTGTCCCAAGATATTATTATTATTATTATTAAAGTCTATTACGTCTTCATCTTCATCACATACTTTATTTTCTTTTTCTGGTAATTCCAGAGATTTGTTCAGTGAGTGTAGACTTTTATATTCTTCATAAAGTTCATTGAACTTGCGCAGACTTTCTGTTTTAAGTTGCTTCCCCCACATTGTCAGGTCAAAAGTCTGAGCCTTATGCCTTGGGTCTAAAATTAAAGAAGTACAATAAATCCAGTTGCTCTTCTTGTAATGTTTAAGCATTTTGTCTCGAGCTGCTTGGAAAGCTAGAATGAGCCTTTCATCCACTTCAGATCGATTAGGTTTCTCATCTAACTGTTTTACCATGGATTCAATTTTATCTAGCAAGAGATTGAATGATACAATGACTAGCGGTAATGTAACATATTTGTCTCCACCAAGTTTTGTACTTAAAAGTTTAAAGTTTATTAGAAATTTATGTAATTTTTCGAGTACCTGCCATTCATTAGCTGTGATTTGAAAATCATTTAATTCGGTGACAGAACTGCACAATATGTCAATGCCCGCTCTCACTTTTAAACCAAATCCAATCATATCATGTGTGGAATTCCATCTCGTTGGACAGTCAAGAATGGCATTTAGATTTGATGGCACGCCAGCTGCTTCACAAGCAGACTGAAACTTCTTCTTCACTATCTCACTTCTTTTTATTTTACTGGAAATACTGCGTAACTTTGTTACAGATGTACGCGAGTCAGCAATATTTGGTGCAGATTCTTCATCTTCCTCATCCTCAGTTTCGTCTGCATAGTCTTCGTACTGCTGATCTTGCGCGTTAGTGTCAGACTCACAGTGTAATGCTAAGGTCTTTAATAAATCTTGTACACCAAGGTTTAAAATGTGAGCAAAGCACCGGAAATGTTGATTGTCTGAATCAAAGTGTGGCGGCAGCTGTTTGCCCAGTTCATACATGAATTTGGTATTTGCAGTTGCGTTGTCGACCGTGATACCTTGTATTTTATCAATTATGCCATATTCCAATAAACATTCATGGAAAATCGTTGCAATATCTTCCCCAGTATGTCGACCGCGTGATGGTATAAAATCAAGAACTACAGATTGATACTTCCATGCGTTGTCTATATAATGAATAGTAACCCCGTAGTAACTCCTACCAGCAATTGACGTCCACCCATCAATGGTAAAAGACATTTTAGATGATAATTGTTGAAGTCGTTCCTTGAGATTCAATTGGAGCTCTTCAAATCGCTCTTTGACTTTCCTTCTAAGTGTAGACCTTTTAGGAAACACCATATTAGGGCAAATACGTCGAAAATATACTTGTGTAGCTTCGTCATCGAAAAATGAGAAGGGAAGATATTTTTTCACCACCCAATCAACTGTAGCTGTCGTGATGTTGTCACTGCTGTTTTCCGACTGAAACAAAACAATAAATCTTGTGTTATTAGGTTTGAGCGTATAAGAGGAGGAGGTTTGTTGTTGTTAAATCGAGAAAATCGTTAAATTGATATTTGTTATATTAAGGTTGCACTGTACTGTAATTTACCAAAATAAAGTACTTAGTTGTTACTGGCCGATTAACTGAAAATATGAGTGTTTATAAAAAATATTTAAGACGATAATTACATACTTAATATGTCGCACCCCTAGATGAAAACTGTGAAAACACCACTAACTCAAAAATACTTACGTAAGTTAATGGCGTTTTTGAAAGTATCGCATGAATAGCTACGCGGAGTTAAAATTCTTTTAACTGTTAAAAAAATATTCTTACCTGTCCACTTCCAGCGGTTACTAAAAAGCTTGTGATATCTCCACTTAATTTTGGTTTAACAGGAAGAAATATTTCTGATTCCTTTTTGTGGAAAGATATTAGATGTTTCCTTAAGCCTGAAGTGTTTCTGTTTTTCATTTTTATTTCAATCTTTTTATGTTGGCACAATTTACAGAAGGCAGTTTGGGATGCATGAATTATTTCGAAAAACTCCTCAAATTTGCTTTTGGGTCTTTTAGATCTGTGACTCAAACTCTCGTTACTCGGACTAGAATAATTTGAATCTTCGTCACTCATATTAAATTGTACACGTGATACGTTTTTAGAAAACAACGAGAATTATAATCAGCTCGGCGAACCTTGATCCCTATGACAGTTCATACTAGTGACGGGTCGTGTCGATATATCGCAACTTTTTAAAGGCAAAGGCGTGACTTGCATTCAGCAAAAAAATGTGGATTTCGTTATGGGAAGTGTGACAAAAGAAAAGTGATAATGGAGCGGAAGGACATTGGATTGATGAGGTGTGATTTTCTACGACAAATAAAAAACATCGAGAACTGGGACAAGGTGGTTTATCTGGACGAAACGTGGCTCAACGCCAATCACTCAGTCTCCAAAACATGGACAGACGACACAGAGAAATCCTGTACCAAAGCACCAGAAGGCAAGGGCCAGCGTTTGATTATCTGCCACGCTGGCACAGCCAAAGGTTTTGTACCTAACTGCTTGTGGGCCTTCAAATCCGTGACAACAAGTGATTATCACGAAGAGATGAATTTTGAGAATTTCAAGAAATGGTTCACAAAACTAAATATTAGACAATTTAAACGAGCCCCACTACATTTTAATGGACAACGCCCCATACCACTCTGTGCAAATTAATAAAGCGCCTACCGCGAACAACAATAAAGGCGAAATAATAGAGTGGCTGCAAAACAATGGTGTGGCAGCTAATACTCAAATGCTGAAAAAGGAATTAGTTAGATTGTTGAACCTTCATAAACAGCAAACAAAGAAGAAATATTTCTTGGATGAGATGGCAAAATCAAAAGGGCACACCGTGATTCGGCTACCGCCCTACCACTGCCAATATAATGCAATCGAAATGATATGGGCGCAGATCAAAGGTGGGTTGATTTGTATTTATTTTAACATGTTTTTATTTAGGTCACTGGTGACTGTCTAGTCGGCTAGTACTATTTAAAGTAAATGTACTTACCCCGATCTCGCTCTTTGACTTTGCATCATTTTCAATCTAAACCATTATTGTTTCAGGTTGTGCAGCCAGGCTTAACACCACTCCGCCATTCACAGCTAATAAAATGCTTACGTTGCTACAAGAGGCATGTAGTCAAGTGACTCCGGACAATTGGAGGAAAGTGGTTGAAAAGACGAAAAAACTATGCTTAGATGATTGGAATCGAGACGTGCGATACGACAATATAGTAGACCAGCCGTTTTTAATAAACATAGGAGAAAGCAGCTGCAGTTCGGATTCCGAGTCTGAGACGCAATCGGTGACATCATTGTCAGATTCAGATTAATGTATATTAAAAAATCATAAATAAACCGCTTTTGTTTTATTTGAGTAGGTATATACAATAAATTTGTTAAATCTCCTTTATTTTATTATCGCAAACAACTTAAATGATTATAAATCTGACACTAAGAGCGTAGGTACTCTATTGATGTATTTTGTACACTCGTTTCCATTTTCGATATTTGTTTATCGATACTTTTCCGCACTAGTCGATATCTTCCAAACGGAGTAACTTTTGCAGGACGTCAACGTAAAGTCTGATTGAGATAATTTCTTGTAAGTGTTAATAATTATTATAATTCTAACGGGATATTATTGTAATTGCATATATCTGCCTAAAATTAATAAATATCATTTTTAGACACCGCCAATTCGATTATAATATAACGGTGACGCTACTACAAGGTTGTGTCGTGGGAATAACTGTCAGTGTCATAGGGATCAAGGTTCGCCGAGACTATTATAGTAAAAACAATTATCAAGTTAGACTCGAAGCACAGCTCAATTGGAAATGACTGGAATTAAAATAATTCCTTTATTTATAGTACGTTTCCTTGCTTTACCGCGCCGCCTCGCCACGTGCCGGCTCTATGAAAAGGATGCCGCCGCAAATCAAACAATGCCGCGTGCGGCGTACAAACACACACTAAATATTACCTACTTGTACAGACGCGACGCGTGAATAAAATAGAATTAGTGCCAATCACTATTCTTTACATATAAGTGAATGTTTTGGCGTACATCTATACTAATATTATAAAGCTGAAGAGTTCGTTTGTATGTTTGATGACAGAAGTTTTAAAATAAATAAATAAGTCCTGAACGTCACTATACCTCCAAAGTTACTATTCCTCGTGGACGAAGTCGCGGGCACAGCTAGTAAATACTTACTCTCATCATCTCTCTCAGAGATATTCGGGCTGGTAAGTAATACAAAACTCTTATCGCAGGCTTTTTATTTTATTAGTAGGTAAGTACCTACGCTTTTTATATTATTTTATTAGTTTTGTAGAATTTTTTTACACGTTTCAAGTATATTTAAAAGTGGCTACAATATTTATTAAACGGGTGATATTTGAACACTTTTTTGCTATTTTTTCTTGTAAAAACTTAAGAAATATAATGACTAAATGTACAATAATAGTACCTAAGTAATTAGTTTAAAACCATATAAGTAATCAATATTATAATATATACTTACTAGAATGAATTAATATGACATCTACTACCTATCCTTACCATTTTATCCTAATCATAATACTACTTGCGTGATCAGTATAATGTATTCATTTTCATTCTAAGCACTCTGAAACTTATTTATTCTTTGGAACACCTGTAGGTACTCTACTAGGAAATTATTTTGCATGAGTATACCTTCGCCCTATGGCGGCAATCAAATAGTGTCAAATGTTATGATTTCGGCGTGGCGGCAACGATTGTTTTAGATTTCAAAAGAAGCCGCCGGCGCGTGTATCATAACCATGTACTTCCGAAAAGCGGCAAATTTCTTTGAGAAGTAAGTACAAAACCTTTGATGCCGCATTATCAAAGTGCCGATGGTTAAAACATAACTATGCATGCACTCAGTTTGATTTTAATAGATATTTTTTTATTCGCTATGTTTATGGTATTAGTCGTAATGCGCATAGGTCCAGTTTTTCATATTCTTTGATACAGTTTTTTGCGTCTCATAGAATTCCTAAGCGTACCTACCTATACACCGAACTGTTACACCTAACTACTCAGTGAAATAGCGCTAAGTCCTAGCTGCAAGACGCAAGAGTCTTGCAGGCTATGTCTTGTTCTTGCTCAAGTCTTGCACGGTCAGTCTTGGTCTTGGTCTTGCTAAAAATACGCGGTCTTGTTCTTGGTCTTGGTCTTGCAAAAACGCAAGAACAAGACCAAGACTGCAAGACCAAGACTGAATTTGGGCAACACTAATCCTGGATTAATACATAGGCTAATAAGTCGCAGGTAACACCGCGGGGCACAGCTAGTTTATCATAAGTTTCTTATAAGTTCAAGACTAAGACAACCTCTCATTCAGTCTTATACAATACAGTTTGTCCCACTATGGCTTAAAATCCCAACAATTTATTTCATACTATTAACAAAAATAAAGAAAATAATGTCCATAACATTAGCATCATTACAATATCCATCGACACTTATTGTTATATACTTCCTCAAAGCCATTAAGATACCGGTCCATTAATTTCACAAACAAATTTTTGACACGCTTTCTGAAACGATTGTTTTATTCGGTATAACGGAGGAATCGAAATTCAATCAAAACAAATCGATTATTAACAGCTCATCACAAATCGTAGTTCATTACAAATAGAAATAGGTAATACCGATTCCGACTGTGACTGAGGAAAAGATAGAAATAGATTTATTTTTCCAAACTATTAACATCATACGATCGATTTGGGATTTCCAGCGCGGTTACGGACGGAACAGTAAGGTCGTAGATCCATACTAATTGTTCCAAAGAATCATTCTTATTCCAATATAGGATCATTAGTGTGCTGAGTACGAAGGTTTCCATACTGATGGAATCCATACTGATATTATAAATGTGAAAGTAACTCTGTCTGTCTGTTACGCTTTCACGCGTCAAACAGCTTAACCGATTTAGATGAAATTTGGTATGAAGATAGTTTGAGTCCCGGGGAAGGACATAGGATAGTTTTTATGGCGATATCCGACATCCACGCGGGCGGAGCCGCGGGCGAAAGCTAGTTTATCATATATTAGTATGTTTATCGGTTGTTTGGTTGCCATAGTACAAGCTCTGCTTAGTTTGGGATCAGATGGCGTTGTGTCAGTTGTCCCAATATATTATTATTATTATCAGTACCTATTAGAGTATGTATTACTCTTGAAGTCTTGAAAAGTTGCCGAAGGTCAAATCCACGTCCATATTCCATATAAATTTGAAAGTAACTGTGTAAAGTAAATATATGTTGTCTATCTGTATATGTCTATGTATCTTTTCACACTAAAACTACAGAACCGATTCAGATTAAACTTGGTATGGAGATAGTTTGAGTCCACGGGAAGTATCTAGCTTTTATCGCGATAACCGTCATGAAAGTGAGCGGAGCCACGGGCGAAAGCTAGCAATGGTATAAATAATTTAATAATGCATATGAAATTTAAATAATATAATAATAATTAATTATTATTACAAAACTAGAAAACCCGACTGCTTAAAATCAGTAACTAGGATATTTTGGCATCAAAAATAAGCATTTTTTTTCCAATTTTGATGTACCTAGTGTCACTCTCACACACAACTAAGTTGAATCTATGTTAACGATACCTCTTAAGCTAAAATCCATCAAGCCATTTAGGCTTTATAGCGTTCCTAAAAGATATAGATACATACATGCATTTGAACATACTCGTACTTACAAACATAACCCTCTCCTTTTGTTACACAGTCGGGTAAAAACTTCTACTTACTTCATGAAATTTATAACTAAAGGTAAAAGTATAAAATACTAAAATAGTCAAGTCGTATTTTATCTACGTATGTACTTATTGAATAGGTAAGTCATGTTATATCTATGTACTTAGAATTTTATTCTTTGTATACCGTCGGCTATTCTCAAACGACGTCTAATTTAATCGCTGCCTAAAATATTTACAAACGCGTATTATATTTGATAAGACATAAAAAGATCACAGTTAAAATAACCGCGATGAAACTAAATATTAAACTTTATGGGTATAGTAATAATTTGCTCGTAAAAGTGTTTTAAATGATTTAAGAGAGTGGTATCAAAAATGGCTTATAGTACCTTTAATTTTCGAAAAACAGTCAACAAATCAAAAAGTTACAGAACAAGGAAGTTAGCCACCAATAAAGTTATTAATTATATAAACTAATAAAAAAACCCGACAAGTGCGAGTCAGACTCACCCACCGAGGGTTCCGTACAAATTTGTAGGTACATATCATAATAGTTCAGGAATTAAATCGCACAGTTTTTTAAATACTACATTTTTATGATTTAATTACAAATATTTTGAATGATTTTTCCCTATACTTACTTGTAGTATAAGATGGTATTTACTTGCCAAATTTCATAGTTCTAGGTCAACGGAAAATACCATATCAATATAAAAGGACTGACTGTCATATCAACGCAGGGCCTAACCTATAGGTAAGGGTTAGAAACTTTAAATATTGCATAGTGGTTCTTTTTGTAATTTAGGGGAGCACCAAGAGAGGATTTTTGAAAATTCACCCCCTAAGGGGGTAAAACGGAGGTGCAAAGTTAGTATTAAGCCTTGCCGTTAAAATATTTCGGTATAAATCTCGCATCTACCCTATAAAATTTTATTCCTTGAAAGTGTCGCAATGTACGTTTTTTTCGGCATAAATGGCCATATCTTTTTTTCTTTACCTTAACTTAGAAGTTTGATTTTTTCACAAAACAAAGAAAGACGACTCCCGCAATAGAGTACAGGCCCCGGAACAACAATTTGTGGATCATACAAAGTGGTGTCCCGTGTGGGAATCGAACCCAATACGCCAACGATGCAGTAATGGTTTTTAAATCATTTATTTTTTTAAATTCGATAGGTGCCTCAACGCGTTCCCGAGGTAAACAGACGGGCGGACAGACGGACAACAAAGTGATCCTATAAGGGTTCCATTTTTTCCTTACGAGGTACGGAACCCTAAAAATATATGAATTCCACTTTGATCCAAAATTACGTATTTTACACGCTCTGAAATTTACTATTGCGGCATTCGTAAAAGTAGAAGTCGTCGTAGACGAGATTCTGCTTTAAAATATATGTATTTGTGAGTGTTGTGAATATTGGTGATCTAAAAAGTAGCCTACGTTCAACCCCAGTCTTTACACTATTTCGGCCCAGCACGTTAGCCGTATAAAGTAACAAACAGATATACACAAAGATAGCAACAAGTAACCAGTCGTCCATCGGTCTACCCGTAATTCTCACAAACTTTCTTAAAGTTGAATGGAAAGAATTCACAATGAAATCACCACAACAAATAACAACAAAACATTGAAAAGTAATAACACTAATAACACATCAATCATTCGCTAATAAAATTCATAACTAACCAACATCTCATCAGCATTTGATAGCGTAACCTAACAATACTATTGTTAAGCTGGCAACAGACATGATTATTTGAACGTATATTATTTAACTATACTATATTATAAGTTATGAGCCATACGCTCACATTCGTTTGCTCAGTAGTTTAGTCAACGAGTGTTATATCTGCATGTCGCTGGCTCATTCGACGCGGAATAAAATTATGTAAAGGATGTATTTTTAGGGTTCCGTAGCCAAAATAGCCAAACAGAACCCTGAGCTCAGAGACTGTACTAAAAAGTTGTACATTTGTACGGATGAACATACCTATTACTTACGCTAACAAAGTAAAATAAAATCTTGGAAAACATTTTTTTGGGGTACCTTCCCTACATGTAAAGTAAGAATGTGGGTATCATTAGATAGGTTTCTTTTTAAATATTTAGGGGTTCGAAATATAATTGTTCAATTTAGGAATCCGTTTGTGAAATATTAAGCCTTAAAGTTCAAATTTTTGTTAGAGTTACACAATCCGCTCTTCACAAATGCTACGACGAAACAATAGGTCAGTCACCACCTTTACAAAATAGCTTTCGAAGTCTCGATCCCAGCATTACTCGTAAATTTCGCTACAAACGAAAGTTCATATTCAATTTGCTTCACCATTCTAGTGAAAATCACATCTTTCCTTACGAAACCGCCATTTTCTATGTAACCGCAGAACCACTAACGATTGTCGGTTATAAGTATAGACATCGAGACTGGACTGTGCCATAACCTCACAACTGCGGCCAATACCTGTCTCTTTTCTGTAATGTCAAAGTGACATGACTGACATAAGCCTGTGACGTGAACAAATCTGATTTCTAAAAAGAGACATCTATTGGCCGTACGATTATTTAACCTCTCTCGCTCTTTGCAGCATGTACCTACTTCATAAAGGGCCTTTCCTTTAGGTATGAAGTAAATACAGGCTAGAGCGAAGTAGTGAAAATGGCAGCAAACTGACATGTTACAATTTTCACAGCTTCGCGTATCAAGTGTAAAATATACTTGAAATTCGTGATAACTGGATAAATACATAAAACTGGCAAAGCTTAGTCGAATAACCGGCTAGGTTGCCAAAAATTTAAAGAAGAATAATAGAAAGAAAATAAAGTTAAAACTGGCAGATGCACAGAATGTGCTAGCCATAATCCTTGAGGATAAACGAACGGAGGAAATAGTCAGCCAGTCTCTATGTCTATGGTTTAAGTAAAAACCAGTGGTAACGACCCGACAAAGTGCATGGTGGTTGGTTCCAGTAAATATCTCGTTATAATTTACACAGTATCTGTGTAAAAACGTTGCATTATACACAGGTCATTGATATTTTATGCATTTTTATTTATTACTTTTTTTTATTTATTTCGTTGTACTTTCATGATTTCTTTTATAAAAGATTTTATATCAGTTTAATTAATGGATTTTAATTATATATTTTATAGATGGAGCCTTTCTTCAGTGTGGTTTTGAAGTCTGACATTTTAAAAAAAATTGTTGTTGTTTCATATTTTCCCCTATATTTTAAGAAAAATGTTACGAATATATATAGTTTTTATGCTTCCTCACCGCGAGCATGCTCCAGTAATGATATTTATGATATGATTTTAAGAATGACGTTACAACACTGCCTTCCTGACTGACGTGCTGTGATTCGATTTTCGAAGCGATGTTTAATTTTTAAAGTGAAACTTTTATTACATCGTCTCAAACTTTTTCGTCTGTGTGTTGCATATCGCGTGACGGCGTGACGGTCGGCCGCGGAGCAGGTTACTTGTTGGAGACTTGATTCTACTTTTATCATTCCAATTTTTCAAGTATAAAATTAAGATTGATAAAGCGATTTTTATACCTATAATGGAATATTATTCCAAAAATTTTTAGTTAAATGTCCATAATGTGAAAAAAATTGAAAAAAAAGGTTCACTTTTACCGTGGTTTCATAAAACCACACAATCCCTTTTTTTCATTGATGTTACAAGTTGTATCAAGCTAAATCAGATTGTATCATTACAGGTTGCGCAATGTAATGCTCGGTTCTTCTCCCTTACCCATGTAATACGCGGATCTGTAACGTTACTTTACAGGCGAATGCTCGCGGTGAGGTAGCACTCTTATATTATGTAGTGGAATCTAAGAAGTTAACCTACTTCTGATTATCGTATCGCAGTGAAATTTTGCATGTGAATGTAGTTCGGATTTATAAATAGTTAAGAGTAGAGTTTTAACTATTATTACGGATTGCTTGCTAAATAAATATCGGGGCTATATACACAGTAGGATCAACGTAACTTGATCGGGTTGAGTTGGCGAAAAGTGGTTGCGCAGATGCATTTTTTAGTAGTAAAAGGTGACAGGTAGCGGGGGTCGGGGCGTTAACTAAAGCAAGAGAATTAGAGATGCGATTACATAATTATTATTACTAACTCATGTTTTTTGTGTTTTTTTTCGTAAAGAAACTGTTTTTCAAACTGTCTTTAGTATTTACTGGAATTGTTTTAAATTTAAACTTTAATGAACTCATTTAAATAGTATTCTTATATCGTTGAATTAAAATTTTGTTAGAATTTTTAATTGATTAAACACAATTAATCGTTTTCGTTAGTAATTTTAGGGTCGCATCTCTAGATGTACTGCGCGAAAGTGATAAGAACCTAACTTCAATCCGGTCAAGTTACGTTGATCCAACTGTAGGTTACGGTTCAAACATTAAAAGTAGTTCTTATTATATCAAACTTAAAAATAATGCTTTGTTTCTTTTTACTATTTACTATTTATCTTCTTTATTTCACTTAGGAAGCAAAATACTACACTTGTGAAAAGTTGATTCTACATTTACTTGCAATGCCTGTTCGCAAACAATAGGTAAAGCCCGAGAAAAGAACAGGCAATAAAAACTAATGGCCACTCTTTTCAAATTGCCAATGTATTTTTTTTTAATTTAAAAGAAGATAACTAGCAATGTGGGATTGAGTCCCACATTACTAGCAATCTTGTTAACCCCTCCAGCTAAACTCAAAGTCTTGTGTTAGAAGTGGGTTCACGTCGGTAGTAATGTTTACAATGTTTCTTTGTTTATAAACTGCATGCATGTAAGGTCCTGCCCCCATTATATTATACACCACATTAGAGGTCTGAGCATTAAAAAAAAGAGATGAAAAATATTAGAAGAAGAGTACACGAGATTGGATATATCAGCCTCAATGGGCACAACATAGTAGGAGCATCCACTTACGATGTAAGCACTTATATATTGGCCAATTTACAAGTATACATGTTTTGCAAAGAAATTTTTAAATTTATATTATGTTTATGAAGGCTTGCTCAGCTACTTTTCGACGGGTTTTTCTTACTTCTATCATAGAAAGACATAAAATCCTACCTAATTTCATTTGACAGGTAGGATTAAATGAATCATGTCTTGTCTAAAGCAAAAGTATACTTCCCAGTACCGTTCAATAAAACCGAAGAAAGTTAAGTGCTCTCATCTTATTTTTATCAAATGATTAAGGAGATATTTCAAATCCCTTTCACTTAGTAGAACAATAATGCACAAACTTATTCGCATAATCAGACGGTCAGAAACGAAACGAAATAACGTTCTCCAATATTATATAAGCAGTTCAATAAACAAATCATTTTTAGTTTCAAAAGCTTCAGATAATAATTACACGGTTCGGCAGTAATTATGAATTATATTTTGATTGTTACCTGAGATGCGATAGATGTTTGGTACAAGCAGCCAGTGGATCTTAAACTTTTTAGTGTTAAGTGACCTTGTTTTAATTTAAGAGTCGCTACACACATAAGTAGGTCGGCATCAATCGCTACACTCGGCTGGTAAAATCTAATTTATGTAGATGTATGTTCAGAAAAAAAGCTTTGCCGAACAAGCACACAAGGCCGGGCGACAGCGAGTCGGCATAAATTGATACAGCCGAGACATATACTGCCGAATCGACACCCCGATTAGTACTTGTTTAAACCAAACATGTGTAGTAGTGCCGACCCGCTTATATGTGTAGCATCCCTTACACTTTCACTCCGACCCTTATTATCCTGGTGTTCCAGGGACATAAATAATAGGGGCTACGGATAGCAGTCATTTACCTATTTAAAAAAATCATTGCAGACAGTTGCTTTTGGTCGGCTTTGTTGTTCGGCAATTACTGCCGTATCAACAGTGCCGACCCGCTCATATGTGTAGCATCCCTTACACTTTCACTCCGACCCATAAAATCCTAGTGTTCCAGGCACATAAAAAAGGGGCTACAGATAGCAGTTATTTAGCTATTTTAAAAATCATTGTAGACAGTTGGACGCGCCAGCCACATTCCCGGCACCTCGGAGAAATATACAAGAACATGTTAGGCGAGATGGTGTGTCACTGAACGTGATAACACAATTTTGATTTATTAAAAACAGCAACGGCCTCAAACGTAAGTATATTTTCTTTTGGGTGGCGTTCCATCAGAGATGCACTTTTTGCTAATCTACAGTATATGTTAAATCTATACTAATATTATAAAGCTGAACAGTTTGTTTGTTTGTTTGAACGAGGTTATTTCAGGAATTCCTGATCTGAATTGAAACATTTCTTTTATTGTTGGATAGCCCATTTATCGAGAAAGGCTATACGCTTATATAACATAATGCTACGACCAATGTCAACGGAGCAGCAATGAGAAATGTTGCAAAAACGGGGAAAATTTACGCAGACAAGTAGCGCAGGACAGCTAGTACACTAATAATATAAGAACTGGACTATGAAAATCAATCTCAATTTAGTTGGTAATTTTAAACACACATAGATACGTTTGAAGTAGAGATGTAGTTTTTTTTGTGTGAGTTCCTTTCTTAAGATTTGATCCCCAAATTATCAAATTAATTCAAAACCATACGATCTTCTCAAAAGTCGTTTCTAGCAGATCTTTACATTTTAAATCTTACTGAACGGGCGCTACGTAACTCATGGTACCTACTCAGTTTTAGAACCACTGAATTATACAATGCAAATTGAGCTTTGTATCAGAAATGTAATCTGCGAAACGTGATCTTTAAATGTACCACTATTTGTCGATGGATGCAGGATAAGAAAATACATTTTAATAAATTGTGGTTAGAGCATACGATAGGTGAGTATTTTTTATACCATTAATAATATTATCGATACATCGATACAGTAGTTTGGTATATGACTTTCACGGTAAAGAAATGTGTTTTATTTGCTCTCGGCTGTATTTGAACTGATTATGACCGTTTATTTTTTAAACAGCACAAGTACATTTGGATCAACGTAACTAGGCCGGACTGAAGTTGGCGACAAGTGGTTGCGCAGATGCATTTTTTTTTACGTAAATGGTGACAGGAAGCGGGGGGCGGGGTCGGTAACTGAACCAAGAGAATTAGAGATGCGATTACGCATTAAATTGTCATAATTAGTATTACTAACTCATGTTTTTTTGTGATTATTTTCGTAAAGAAATTGTTTCTCTAAGTTTCTTTAGTATTTACTGTAACTGTTCTCGTTCCGTCGCGAATGGTCAAATTCGCAATCGGTCAAGAGACTGAGAAACCGTCAAAATTGCATTCGGTCAAATTAGCGATTGGTCCATATCTCGATCTGTCAAAATCGCAATTGGTCCATATCGCGAATGGTCGAGTTCGCAAACAGTCAAGATCGCAATCGGTCGAATATTTTACTTCGCATACATAATTATGTCTTTATGTATTATTTAAGGGTCTTATGATAACTTTTTAACATGAAAACAAAACAAATAAAACGCGGGTGAAACCGCGGGCGGAGGCTAGTAATTAATAATTTAGTTAAGTATATATTGTGGCTTGTACGTTAACAGATTTAGAGTTCATAAAAATTGATTTTTATAGACAAAATTGAAGAAGACCTAATGTATATTACTTAAATTGTAAATTGTATGTAATTTTTTTTTGGTAAAAAATATATGTACAAATATTAAAGTATATTATATACCTAGTTTAAGTAGTTTATATGACTAGTTATTCGTATTGATCATATAAAATTCTATTTCTTATTCTGTGAAAAACAGAATTTCTTAATCTATTCTATTCTTAATTTTATTTTTAATCTTGACTATTTTTGTATTGGATTATAATAGTAGGTAGGTAATGTATATGCATATATATTATGAGAACTATACGTTAACTGGTTATTTGAAACAATAATTATGTAAAATAATTATTATTTAAATTATTATGTTATTGTATATGCCACAAAATATAAGTATATATATTAAATACGTGTATAAATATTAAGTTTTTCGTGGTGATTATTAATAAATAATATTGAAACTTAATTTTATTTTTAATCTTGACTATTTTTTGTATTTGCCTGTAATAGTTCAGTAGTAATATATGAGGCGACTGATGATTGGTACATATTATTCTTCGAGCTACTTGTGAAGTAAAATATTCGACCGATTGCGATCTTGACTGTTTGCGAATTTGACCGTTTGCGAACTTGACCATTCGCGAACTTGACCATTCGCGATATGGACCAATCGCTAATTTGACCGAATGCACTTGACCGATTGCGAATTTGACCATTCGCGACGGAACGAACTGTTCTAAATTTGAACTTTTATGAACTCATTTAAATAGTGTTTTTATATTGTTGAATTTTAAAAACAATAATTGTTGAATTAAAATGTTGTTAGTATTTTTAATCGATAAAACATAATTAATCGTTTTCGTTAGTAATTTTAGGGTCGCATCTCTATGACATGCGCGAAAGTGATATGAACCTAACTTCAATCCGGTCAAGTTACGTTGATCGTACTGTAAGTATACTTGGCGTGGATAAAATTGCTTTGTCGGTGGACAAATGTCTACAATCTATTTACACTTGCTAAACTTGGTATACTCTGACTCAGTGACCCTGACTGCTAAGCCGGAGGTCGTGGGTTCGATCCTCACCCAGAATAAAACTTTGTGTGATGAGCATGATGGGTTTATTCTGTGTCTGGGTGTAATTTATCTATAATATATATGTATTTAGAAATATATAAGTATGTATCAGTTGTCTGGTTGCCATAGTACAAGCTCTGCTTAGTTTGGGATCAGACGTCGTTGTGTAAGTTGTCCCAAGATATTATTATTATTAATGCTCTGTACCTCCGAAAGCTCGGTAAGCTATCGGTCCTGTGGTTAATCTCTCAATCCGAGTCGGATTTCCGTCCCATCGGATATGAGAGTGAGAGAAAAGAGAGTGCTCTTGTGTCTGCACCAGGCGCGGATACAAGGGGGCAACAGGGGCAACTCCCCCCCTCCCCCAGACTTGAGTGAATCACCTTTTTTTGGGGAATTGTATGTAGAATTTACTGAATATCTGCGTAACGAACGTGTGAGTTTTGTTCGGTTGTTTATTTTGTGTAATAAGTAGGTATATCGAAAAAGTGATTGAATTGGTCTTTAATTAAGCGGCGGTAGCCTAATGGCTAAGACATCGGTCTCGCAATCGTGAGGTCGCGGGATCGAATCCTACTCATTATACTACCGACGTGAACCCACTCCTAACACAAGCCATTGAGTTTAGCTGGAGGGGTTAACAGGATTGCTAGTAATGTGGGACCAAAATCCCACATTGCAAGTTATCTTTTAAAAAAGAAAAGGAAAGAAAGAGAGAATTATTATTATTTGATAAGGTATCTTTGATATTCATCAGTATTTATTAACGGATTAGCTAAAAGTGTAACAAATGGCCAGAGTGGTTTTATAAGGTTAAGTAGAATGGACTATGATTAAGGAGATAGAGGTTTGATAAATAGGTACTAGAAACGTCATCTATGTCAACAACGACTTTCATTAACTATTCATCTGCCATCTTGATCATTCTCAAGGGGCTTAATTAAGAATTTCACGAGCAACTTGTAATCTATATAAAAATGAAAGCCATGACTCATTAATTCATCTCATTAATGACGACGTCCCGCTAAAACTCTTGGACCTAGATAGCTGATATTTACCAGGGAAGTTTTATCTATACTAATATTATAAAGCTGAAGAGTTTGTTTGTTTGTTTGAACGCGGTAATCTCAGGAACTACTGATCCGAATTAAAAAAATCTTTCACTGTTGGATAGCCCATTTATCGAGGAAGGCTATAGGCTATATAACATCACGCTACGACAAATAGGAGCGGAGCAGCAATAAGAAATATTGCAAAAACTGGGAAAATTTACGCAGACAAAGTTGCGCGGGACAGCTAGTCTATACTAATATTATAAAGCTAAAGAGTTTGTTTGTTTGTTTAAACGCGATAATCTCAGGAACTACTAGTCCGAATTAAAAAAATATTTGACTGTTGGATAGCCGATTTATCGACGAAGGCTATAAGCTATATAACATCACGCTACGACCAATAGGAGCGGAGCAGCAATGAGAAATGTTGCAAAAACGGGGAAAATTTACGCAGAAAAAGTTGCGCGGGTCAGCTATTATAATTAAATAGTTAGACTAACTGGCGCTCGCAACTTCGTCTGCGTTAATTTTCCCCGTTTTTGCAATTCATACAAAGATACTAAAATCGCGATTAAAAAACAAATACTTTACGACCTATTCTCATACCTAGGTACTAAATGTACAAAGGTAAAATCGGTCGAGCCGTTTCGGAGGAGTTCGACCACATACACCGTGACACCAGTTTTTATTCTTCAATATTCTTAAATAAAAGGATAATGAAATGTCATATTTGGCTTTTTGGTTTAAAATATTAAGAAACGGGTTTCAGTGTTTTTGGAAAACCATCCCCTAAGGGGGTTGCAAGTTTTTATCAAACTTCGTCCAGTTTTAAAGTAAGATCTTTGAAATTTCGTATTTGGCTTTTTGGTTTAAAAAAAGCAACATGTGTTTTTAGTAATTTCAGGGGAGGTGAGAGGTAAGGTGATTCAATTGAGCAAACACCAGTCAAATGAGTACTATGTACCTACTTTTTTGCAACACGGGGGGTGGGGGGGAGTCAGCCCCGAAATCCCCCCTGTCCTCTGGGTACTAAGGGTAGCCAAACAGTCTCTTCAAGATCGAGCGAGAGGGAAAGGCAGAAAAAGAGAAAGAATTATGTAACGCGAAAGTTTATAGGTAAGTTACGATTTATGAATCCCGATAAACAGTGTCGACTTAATTAATTTTCAGAAATAATTAAGATAATTTTAACGTCGTCTAGCTAATCAATCTGAATGTAGAAACTCGCTATTCCTGTGTTCGCTCCGTGCCGTAAATACGTACATCAATTCATCTAAGGCACCTATCTCACCGACGGCGAGAAAGCGAGTAGCGATTTTATCGCTAAAGAAGCGTACATACTTGTGTAGTATACAAATAAGATACAGATATTAATAGTTGATCGCTGACCATTCACAAAAACAATCCAAGAAGTCGGCGAGTACTCGCTCTATACTACATCTCTTTTGTTTACACGGACGTGATCTGCAATATACATAAAATCGCTACCTTATCGCTTCTCGCTCATCGCCGGCGGTGGGAAAATGTTCCTAATCGAAAGGGACTCAGTTACAGTAATTACAAAATAATTTCGCTCATTAAAATTTCCGTTCTCATAAATCCAGTATTTACACAGGACCACCTAAGGAGATATAATTCGACTAATTTAAATGGATAGCATCTAATTCTTAAAATAGGTAGTACTAACTGGTTTTGTAACGAGGCGTATAATGATAATGACGTGTTAAATGGTAGTACGTAAAGTTTGATGTTTACTGCGGGACATTACTGTTTATTAGATTCTATATTAGCCAGCAGCACTGACTTCTTGGATTGTTTTGAATGGAATGCGTTTGGTGTTAAGAAATCGTACGATTCGTGGCTCCCGTGAAGAATACTGTTTTTTTTAATATGGCTTCCACCAAAGATACTATTTTAAAACCATAGACGTAAAATGTGCTGTGTTTTGTGATTAACATATAAATCCTTTTCTGTGGCAATCCCAAACTGACGAATTAATTTGGATGTTATAACTATTTAATATACGGGAATTAAAGCGCATTGTTTACCTTAAAATTGCTTACGTTTCGACCAAGTTGCACCGGCCGTGGTCACAAGTGGTATGCGCGTTAATTCCCGTATAATAAATAGTTGATAATCATACAACGCGGAAGTTTAAATGTTAGTAATTTGGATGTCGTTTTTAATAGTAAACCAGTGTTATCAGACCTTAGCTTTTAACTTTAATTTTGCCATTATTTTTGTTTTAAGCTTTGAACTTGCTGCAGACCTGTTTGTCTGTGTGTTATTATTTATTTCTTATGTATAAGTGTAAGTATTGTTTTAATAATAATGTGTCCTATCTATAAGAAAGGCATGACTAGGTATTAAAACAAAACTACCTGGTGGCGACTACCAAGATAAAGACTGTGGTTAAGACACCAAAATGATGAGGTACTATGCCTATCATTTTTGGCATTAATTCGCGAGTGGGCTGGCAGTTGCATCTGCCTAAAGTCAACACGCCGTGGAAAACCACGGTTGATTCGCCGTGGACTGCACAGCGCCGCCTTGCCGTGTGGTTTCATAGTGGCCCATACAATACTGACGTTCATGTCGACACACGGCGAATCAAACGTAACGTACGTTTTTCACCTAACCACGGTTAATTATGCCACGTTATGTAAAAATGTACTATTTTTGACGTGTCATACCGTCGGTGGCGTCGTCAGCACGTTTTTATTTAACGTCCATACACGTCCATGGCGGTCAAAAGGTTAAAAACAATTAACTGGGTATGGGGGCGTTCAAATATTACGTAACGAAATTTTAGAACATTTTTGACCCTCCCCACATAACGCGCCGTAACGTTTTACTATACCTATCCCCCTCCCTAAACGTTACGTAACACACAAGTGACCATCGACGGGGGATGCAATGCAAATCAAATCCCCCGACACCGCGTAAGTACTCGTACCTCGCACAACTGTGTGCAAATATTTTCACAAAAAAAAACCATGTTACGTTCAAAACCCCCTCCCACCCCCGTAACGCGTCGTAACGTTTTACGAGACCCCCCCCCCCCCCCAACAGCGTTACGTAATACATCAACTCCCCCTATAACACCTACCTCATTATAATAATAATATCTCCTGAGAGAATTGTTCAATTACTAAGGTCTAACCTAAATACAACCGAACGTTGATAAAGAGACTCGATACAAATTAACTACAATAATGGAGCTGAACAACGAACGCAGTAACAGTGGAAAGCGTTCGCAGTGGACAGTTAGATACAAAAGTGTTAGGGAATGTGAGATCCGTGACTCAGTGGTGACTAAGCGACCTAGCAAGTCGAAAGATCTAATAAAAGCTTTTATAAAAAAAATTAAAAGGCTTTTGTAGCGTGCATTGTCGCGAGAACCAATTTTCAGCTCAAGCTTCAGTAGAAGTGGGTGAAAATATTCATTGCAAAATTCCTAGACATACATAAATACATAAAAGCTGAAAGTTCGTACACTGTTACTCGATGGTTTAGCTGAATCTCAACGTTAGCCACATAAACTATTACGTATGTCTGTATGTTATGAATTTAAGTATATGTTTATTTGTATGTATGTAATTTATTTAAGTTGGTATATGTATTTTGTATGTAAGTAATGTATTTGAGTATAGTTAAGTATATTTGTATGTATGTTATGTTTTTAAGTATACGTATGTGTGTATATATATATATATATATTTATTTATTCTATTGTATTCATCTGAAATAACTAGCATTAGCTGTCAACAATCTGCACCTATATAATTTTATGTTACATCACCCAAAGGTTGGCTGGTAGAGAATGCTTTCAGCATTAAGTCCGCCTTTGTACAATATCTTTGTGCATAAAGTTAATAAATAAATAAATAAATAAATAAATTATGCTTTAAAAAAAATGTCATAGCCACATGTTCTCCAAGTGATGGAGGTTAAAAACGTGTTAAGTCATCTGTCCTGCGCCTAATCTTTCTAGGGTCGTTTTCGGATCATTTAAGTTTAAACGATTTTAAGCACTTATGTAGAAAGGCATAAATTATAATTATAGACACCAGAGGGAGTTAAGGGGTCTGTAACTCAGTTTCGACCGAGCAGTTCGAAAAATTTTTAAGAAAAGGAGGTAAACGTAGGTTATGAACGTTTTCTAAAAAAATTAACAACCCCCTACGTGCCGCGGAGACCACGTGAAGCCGTCGGTTCTAAGCGCACTCACTTGTACAGAATTATATCTTCTAATAATTTGGGTAATAATGGTTAATTAATTTATAAATCCTATGAAATTGTTTATTTTTTTTATTGTTATTTATGAAATATTAATAATTATTTTTATCTGTCTAATTAATTTTATTTTTTGATTGGTCTGTGATTCTGTACTTTTAGATTTTATTTTTTATTTTTGTTATTATTACTTTTCTTTCACGTTTATGTGTCGAAGAGACGGGCTTAAAATCAGCGTACATGCAATCTCGCATAGAACAGCATTTGTTGAGCTCGTTCCTTTTGCCACAACACGATCTAGGTAATTAATAGTTTAAATTAAGAAAATATTTGTAAATGTACTTACACGTGTTTGGGTGGTAATAAAAAAAATCAATTCAAATCAATTCAATTCTACGTAGTGGGCTAGTCTGAGAAAATTAGCTTGTATTATTAAATGCGCTTAGGGGACCATTTCTATACGGGATCGGGAACAGCTTTTCTCCTCCGGTAGCGAAAGCCTATTGATACCAATAGGTTCACACCACCGAAATACGGGAAGCACCTAGTTGGTAGAATTCGATCGATTTTGATTTTACATAGTTCTTGATCAATGCTAATTAATCAAATCGTAGGTAGGTATTACCACCAAATTCTTATCGATCGAGAGCGTTAGCTTCACATGCTTACATAGTACAAAATGAAGTCGCTTTCCGCGTCTGTAGGCTTAGATCTTCTAAATTCCGCAATGGATTTTAATGCTGTTTTCACCATCAGTTAGACATTTTTCTCCGGACAGTTTATATGTTTAATACATGCTATTATGTATACATGGTTTAGAAAAGACCGTGCGAAGCCGTAGCGGACTGCTAGTGCTTCATAATCGATTTGGCCATCAGTCATCATAGCATGTCAATCACGGTCGATCGATTAGTTGGAAATCGCATCGACACCTAATGGACGACAATATTTTGCAAAATACACTTTTTATTAATTACTAACTTTCACGGCTTCGAGAGATGGCTTTTAATAAAAAATTTCAACCTAATTTCATCTTTCAGGGTATGAATTTCCAAAAAAATCCATTGTTGCCAGATGCCGTCATAATAACTGTGCGTAGACATATCCGTCAGCCACCATTACTACACTGCTACAAATCATGAAATCACGGACTACAATTTAATAATCTCTAAAAAAAAAACACGGCTTTTCTTAAGATTACTAGGAATGTGGGTCGCACAAAAGTGGACATTTTTCTAAAACCCTCTAGCTATGTAAAAATCCTTATTTTTGGTATGGGTTCGCGTCGGTAATCGGTGGTATTCGAACTCACAAGATCTCGATTGCTAAGTGTAAAGGTCTCTAAGCTGGGGTCACTATGCCAGCGGCTTTGGGGTGTAGATGTCTTTAAGCAATCGATGAGGTTATGAACGATTAATCTGTTAATTTCTTTATGATAATGTATAAAAACTTCACTGATCGATCAATCAGTGAGGTGCCATTCTGTCGCGAACCGATACTTGTATGCAGCTAGTGAGAGTGACAAATGAGCCGCCTGCACAGTAATGTACACATTAACATACTAATGAGAATGTAACTAATCATCACTGAAACGAAATTTAGTACAAGGTACGACTAATTGGTCGTAAATGTCTAATAAACATATTAATGTCATCGTTATTTGGATTTACGGTGATATGTTATCACATTTTGCTAATAAGTTCTATGAGCAATGTTTTCTATTGTGATCGAATAATTCAGCCTGCTGTGTTCGACAGAAAGAAGAAGAAAAAAAATAAATTACTTAACGTAAGACGTAGCAATTTGGCAGATGTGTTTTGCAGTAGTTTATAGGTTTATAGGCGTTTTTAACCAACTTCATGATCGACAATCGCCCCGGTTGTCGTATATATTTTTACGTATATTCGGGCATAACTAAGTCGGATTTGTAAAATTATTTTCTCGTTTGGAAGGGTTTATTCCAAAATGGTCCCCTTTCAATTTGATGAAGATGGTCAAAAAGGCATTCAAAATTAATGGACGGCGGTCGAACTAAAAAGCAGATCAGTTGAGCAAAAGTGACAAATCTACCAAACTCTCTCTATCTCTTTTTTTACACCGGGACTGTATCTATCTCTGTTTTTCATTAATACAAGTTTCTGATTATTTATTTCTTATCCTCTGTAACTATTACGCCACACTTTGCTAATTCTATAGCTTTTGTAAGCGCCGGTACTTGACGTACCTAGTTAAGATAACGCTTCGCCAATTCAACCAATGGACAGCGCACACGCAAGCGTCTTGTATCTCTTGTGTTCACGACTGTACCTTAGTGCGTTATTTCAACTCCTACAATTAGTTTCTGATTAATTTTACCTAACTGCTAGTTCCATTGCTGTTTAGCTTTCCCAAGGGTCAAGAGATTACGGGAGCTGACAGAAATGACTATCGGATCTTAATGGATATTAATAATAATGTTCTCGTAATTGATTTCAGTCACGACGAACGATCTCATTATAGACTAGTCAACTACTCGGGAGATATTAGAGACGCAAAACCGATGACTTAATGTGCTGGCCAAAGAAAATAAATCCCTTCGGTATGACATTTTTTGGCACAGGCATGGTTGTTTATTACAATGTCATCAATATTTTGGCGATTGCAGCGACATGCGATATAATTGGAAATGAAAAAAAAAATAATAAGAGGGCACAGGCATTTATTCAATGAATTTCAATTCCATCAAAGTTTTTTCGTGACGTTAATATCACGTAAAATAATATTATCGTCCGTAAACCGACTTTACAGACAACAATTTTTATTTACCCATTTAACATTAATCATATCAGAAAAAGTAGTGACTTGACTAAAAAAAATAATGACATTATTGTCCGACATTTGTATGATATCTCCCTAAAAAATCTGCGTTATGACATTTCTCAAAGAGTTTCTGTTTTGACTAGTAGGAAACTAGCCCATTTATGGTGTGTGGTTGAACTTATAGTAAAAATAATTGTTCAAATAAACATCTAATTTATAAGATAAGTAAAACAGCACATAAACTGATGGTTTCTAATCTAATTAAGTTATCATAAGAATGACAAGCAACGAACACTTTCAATATTAATTCTCACTCTTAAACGAACACCTTTTAATGTTCACTAGAAACAGAATATCTCAAATTTCGCAAGCAATTATCGTCCTTAACTGTATGAAACCAAAGCACATGATAGTTTACCTCTTCATTTCAGATTTTAATAGCTGTTATAATAGCGTGATGATGCTTCAATATTTAGTTCTGCTCATTAGTTTACGAAAGTAACGCAAAAATCTTTACTGATGCATTTAATTCAAGAAAAGTATGGAAGGTTGAAACGTATGGAGACCGTTTCCTAATATGTTTTTCTAAACATATTAGGAAACGGTCTCCTATCTATGAACCTACAGTAGTACCATTGCCTAACGTCGCAGATATCGCAATCTGCTCAGTAGCCACTGAATCTTGGACCCCTTGAAATCCAAAAGTGTCTTTCTTTTACTTAAAGTGCACTATGAACAGGTTACTTGGCCAAACATCGGTTAAATTATCATCAGTACAAACTACTATTTTTTTTTAAGGTTCCGTAGTCAAAATGTCAAAATGGAACCCCTATAGTTTTGCTATATCCGTCCGTCCGCAGCTTAGCTCAGAGATAACACAGTACAAGAAAGTTGTAAATATGCATGGATGTACGTACCTACATTTTATATTATTTACGCCGACAAAGTGAAGCGGGGATGTGACTTTTTTTCTGACCTACGAGTACCTCATCGTGTAGGGTATCATTAGATAGATATTTTAAAAATATTCAGAGGTTGTGAAAATCATTTTTCAATTTAGATCCGTTTGTGAAATACATAATTATATAAAGCGCAAATTTTTGTTCGAAAGTTCCTTAAACTGTAAATTTTTGTTCGAATCAAGTGCGTGGGGGGGGGACCTTGATTCGAACAAAAATTTGCACTTTAAGGATTAATATTTCACAAACTGATTCCACCTAAGCCTTAAAGTGATTTTTTTTTATTAGAGTCGATTCCCCCTCCTGCCCCTGCCCCTGCCAGCTAAATGGTTGCTTTTAGAGATGTGAAAAAATGTAGGGTAGAAGTATTATGAAATTAAAAGGAAAACTATCACAGCTGAGTAGGTCTTACAGGTTTACGAGTTAGTAATAACATTTTCGTACAAATTCCATTGAAAATTCCTTGAATAAAGTTGTTAGTAGTATAAAACAAAAACAACACAAAACTCACGATATCGCATTATTCTACTGGGCAGCTACGAAACCCTACATTGTGCATGGCCCAACATGCACTTTCCCCGTTTTTACTAAGTTAAATAGCAGCATCAATAGCCTGAAACACAATGGTCACAACCCTAAGTGAACGACACGAAATTATTCCAGTCTACAACTTTTAACGAGGTTCTAAAATACTGCAAAATACCTGCATTGTTATATTGTACCTATTTAAAACGCAATAAAAAGGTAACTAAGTACCTACTTATCCCATTGTCTCTGGTAAAAAAACAACATGGTTTCCAGTATTTACAGTCTATTTAACCTCTTCGTCCGTCGTTTGTAAAAAGAAAGTTACATGGCAAGTTAACTACGGGAAATTCGCCCAAATTACTGTTTAGCAACGTTTTACTCTAATTACGCGGATTCATCAAAAATATCGCATTGAGGGCAAACGTCCGCCATGACACCGCGATTACAATGACAGATATTTAGGCGGGAAAAGTGACATTAGCAGTATCTAGGTATTGGACGTTTTACAGATTGAAGTGCGTTTAGGCTTTCTAAAGATATCTGCCCAATAGGGTAGAGGCCAATAATTAACCTCATCATCAGTCCATAACGGTTCACTGCTGGATATAGGCCTCTGTTTATTTTCGTTACAACATCCGGTCCTCTGCCTTCCGCAACCAGTCTATCCCAGCGACCTACTTTAGGCCTTTTTTTTTAAATAAATTACTTAAATCAAAGTATTTCCAATATTTCAATAATTAAATCAAATACTAAAAGATAAGTATGATTGAACACTAAACCTTCCTACTAATGATATCAAAATACAGAGTCTTCGTACAAATGTCTATAGAACCTTTGACAATTCATTAAAAATTAACACATTTTTTGCTTTTTAGTTAGATGTATATTTATTTTAGAAGTCGGTTTTTATTTTTTTGTAAAATAGTGAAGTGTTTTATTTCTCACTTTTTAGTGAAGTTGATGTTTCCAATAACAAACATTAAAAAAAAACAAACGAATTAAGAACCTCCTCCTTTTTGAAATCGGTTGAAAAAGGAACCGATTGACTTGACAGACCGATGATTGATTTGACAGATCGATACCCTTTATTACTACGACGCCAATAATCATATCCACAGTTTGTAGTAAAGTAAGTCTTTCTAGTAACTAAAAGGTTTTTGTATTTGAAACACCCTAGCAATAGGTCACTGTGACGGAACATCGTCTGACTTTTTAGACTGCCCGACTCCAGCATTAATCATCCTGATTTTATCTTTGCACAAAGAATTAGCAATGCCATTCAACACGACAATGCTGCCAGCCTTAAAAAAAATGATACTTCCTTTTTTAAATTTTAATTTTGATTCCATAATGTGCAAACTTTTTTACTGAATTAACCCTAGACGTGGGCATATCTAACGGTTCGTAAAGCGAGCCAAAATGACAGTTAATGATAACGGGTGGATTTAAAAAAATAATGATCAAATTGGTCGTTGTGCGGTCGCGGTACTAATGATCGTGGTCTGTGGTCTATTGTGGTGACTTACACGACATATTTTAGTATTACTTTTTAGCGTACATCAACTAGTCAGTTGAGTAGGTACATAATAATATATTATGACATGACAGTTTACTGTCAGACATCACTTACTTATCTACCGTTAACTGTATGTTAAACTAACTAGCTCTAATATCGAAACTGGTATTTGTGTAGTCGAGTACCTATTTGAAAAGTTTTCGCAATAACTGTCGATAGATAGATATCCAAACAATGACGTTTTACTTAAAGACGCGTCATAGGCTAACATTATCTACGTCTACGATTGCGATATAGTTCTCTCTTTCACTCTCATGTACACTATCCAAGCGAACTCGAACTAAGTGCGTTTGAGGCAATTACCTAGCATTTTTCTTGCCAAAATAGAGTGCAATAAAACGCATCTAGGTGTTAAACCAAGATGCGTTTTAAGTTGACTGTGAAAAAGAGTAAACGTTATTGTATTCAAACGCACAAATAATGTCAGTGATAGCTATTTCAACAAACAGTTAACGATAGATTAGTCATTAAGATTAGCTGTTAATGACATACTAGAAGAAAAATATTTTTTTGGGTAACGTATTCCGTTACCAAAAAAAAAAGTTTTCTTGCCATTCATGCCATTAACAGCTAATCTGATAATAATATTTTCAGAAATATATTTTTTAACTCACGAATGAAGGTAATAACTTACATTTGCCCAATTGAAACGTACATGTAGTTCGAAATACCATGGGAATTCTAACATTTCATATCAATTTTAATTGAAACAACAGGAAAATTTAAATCATCATATTTATTTCCCTATGGAATATCAACACAATTACGTCAGAACATTCCACAGTACCTTTACAATAATATATTATCCTATAAATGACTACAATAAACTAGTATATAGTTGTTGTGAATTTAAATAAATGAAAATGCTTTTTTAAATAATTTTTAAATAATTCAATGCACATCAACTCTTTAAGAAATGTCAGAATGCAGATTTTATATGGAGATCTCATACAAATAGCGGTCTATGACGTCACTGTTTTTTCTCATCAAATAAATTATTTCTTTTTAAGATATGATAAAAAATCCAATTTAATCCAAAATTTAATCGGGACAGGTTGGCATGTTTAAATGTTAGGTATAGGTAATGATTATTTAGTCTTTTGTTTTTTTTGTTTACATAGGAAACAAGCCAGCCTACTTTTAATTGTTTTTTACTAAACTGACCATTCAGTACATGTCTAGGTTCTTCTACTTAAATCTAGGCAAACCAGGCGCAGATACAAGGGGGTAGCAACAGAGGCAATTGCCTCCTCCCCCCCAGATTCATGAGCCTTTTTTTGGGGAGTTTGAGAATTTTGACACTAGATTGATGTGTTTTTGTCCCCCCCCCCCCCCTCGGTGGTGGTGAATATTGTGTACCGGTGTTGAATGCATACCCCCAGCCATGCGAGCGACTCATACTTGATCGATTTAGTCAAATGTTGCCGGTAAATATCGTAGCGAAACCGAAATATCCTAAAATTAAAATTTCTAAGACATGATATTGCTAAGCGGGACTTGTGTGAAATATTTTCGTAAGCTTTTGCTTATGGCCGTGCCCACGGGCAGTAGTGAACTTGGCGAATAGGCCAAAAAAAATCACAATTCAGCCAAAAAAAAAATGTTGTCTGGGGGTTTAGACAACGTACACCGTCCGTGGCGAATTCGATGACGCCTTACTAATCATTCGCAAAAAAAATAGGAAATTGTCTATGTCCCCACCGCAAACGTCAAATTCTATACATTGATGACATATCACTCTTTGGTAAAATATTCACAAAGCTTATAGCAGCTAATCAATAACTTTAGTTCCAATTGTATCATGTCATGTTGCTGGAATCGCCATTCGTTGTTTCTTAACAACCAATCAAAAACGTGATTTTTTTAGACACTTTTCGTGAGTGCAACCGGTCATCGATTTATAAGACACTATCATGTCAAAATGCGACTGGTACTCGCGCACCGAGGGTTTCGCACATCTCCAATAGGGATAGTTGCACGTGTACGAAACTCTCGGTGTGGGAGTACCACTCGCATTTGGCCGATTTTTGTTATTATCAGTGTTTTATAAGCTATTGCATAGCTTCTATCGCGGGCCTTGAGCGCGGGGACCGAATCCAGAAATTCCGTAACGAAAAAACCTCACGCTCCCCACTCCGACGGGCACAGCGGTGATACTTTTTACTTTTGCCATCTATCAATGAATAGCAGAACTTTTAATGATTTTTTTTTTAATTTAAAAAAAAAACTTTTTTAAAAATAAAAAAATAAAAATTTTTTAATTGCTTTTTTTAATTACTTTTGCCATCTATCAATGAATAGCAAAACTTTTAATGATTTTTTTTTTACAAACTTTTTAAAAACTTTTAAAAACTAAAAAAAAAAAATTTTTAATTGCTTTTTTTAAATTTAAAAAAAAACAATTTTTTTTTAAGAAAAAAAAATTCAAACATTGTTTTTTTATAATTAAAAAAATACACTTAAAAATATATATATATTTTTTTAATTGCTTAAGTTGATAAAAATACTATGCAATAGCTTTACCGCGGCAGTCTCCGAATGCCACACATTTTTTTTTTATTAGACCTACCCGCCAAGTTCGCCACTAGTCACAGGTAGACTATCCGTCTACCATGACCACAGCCGTTGCAATATGGTCGAGACGTCCGGCAATAAAATAAAGGTTTCGCCTTAAACTATTTACGCGATTAAGACCCGTTGCTTAAAAAAATCTCTAACTTGTATGATAGTTACAGCCTGTCCATACCCTCTATCTAGATGGAGACCTATTCCCGTAGTTGGTGCCGTAAAATAACAATAAACCACATATTAGATGAGAGTAGTAAACTCTGACTGTACATGGCGTAGGGGAAGATTTTATAAGAGTGCTTAATTGACCCTATGGCTATGTTTAGATGACGAGTGATTAAGGCGCGTTAGGGTAAGTACACACTAAAGCATTAGGTACAATGTTATTTAACATTCATACAAATGGTACAATACAGGCAAATGCTTAATTTTCTAAAGTATTTCTATTTGATGTAACGTTCTTGCAAATGCTCAACGCTGTTTTCGACATAATTACAGGTAAATGCTGTAAGGTGAGTGAACATTTATCTGTAACATTTATTTCTGTCTTGTATACACTCCCGTCACCCGCACTCGTGTCATTGTTCGATAAAACATTACCTATTAGTTAGGGCCCTAATTCTCTAACAAATTTTCAAGGCCACCTCGATTTAGGACCCTGATTTAGGGTTGTGTAATAGCCGTTTATGGTATTATCCTGGGTGGGAATCCAACGGTCGACCTCTGGCTTAGCAGTTAAGGTCACTACCATTCTACTCCACACTTATAAAGAGGAAAGATTTATATTTTTTTTATGTTTGTAACTCAAAAACTACTGGACAGATTTCAAAAAATATTTTACTATATTATATTTATAGGCTATATTTATTACTAGAAAAAAATAGGGATACCTAAGTCCAACCTTGCATCATAAAGATGTTTAGCCTTAAAATATTTACGCGATTAAGACCCGTAGCTTATAAAATTCGATAATCTTTTATCAATTCAATTTATTTGCCGACTAATGTACTACAGCACCCACAAACAAAAAATCTAATCGTTCGTCACAGTTTATATACAAAAAATACCTACTTTTCATAAAAGCCAATGACGTGCGGTACAATGACCTACATCTCTCAAATAGCTGCTACTTTCCAATGTAAGTATAAATTACACATTTTTATAACAATTTGTGTCATCCGTCTACAAATTAACTATAATCCCAACAGTGCGCGAAACTACTGTGTACTTATAGCAGTAAACGACCTCATTCAAATTTTTCAAGTCATGCACTGAGATTACATGAGAAATTGAACTCTATTTTTCGAATCAATTCACCAGATTGACTCTGCGTTTGGTGCATTTAGAGAGTGCTACTCTTAGCGCACCTCAGATATATTAGAAATGCGAAAGTGACTATTCGTATAATGCATTTTTGCCAATATTAGATACCGCTGAATCGCTTCCATATATACGCCACAAGCTGTCCCGCGCAACTTCATATGCGTGAATCTTCCCCGTTTTTGCAACATTTCTCATTGCTGCTCCGCTCCTATTAGTCATAGGGTAATGTTATATAGCCTTCCTCGATAAATGGGCTATCCAACAGTGAAATATTTTTTCAATTTAGACTAGTAGTTCCTGAGATTACCGCGTTCAAACAAACAAACAAACTCTTCAGCTTTATAATATTAGTACAGATTAGAAACCATTTATAGCATCATCCGTGGACTTTTCCCAAGTTTTATGGGGTCGGCCCTCGTAATCTTAACCAATATAATAATGAAATAGAAAGCGAGGAACACCTCTTCTTTGGATGTGCGTCAAATTTGGAACTACGATCTAAGGAAAACCCAAATACTTAAGCCTACATCTGTAACATACCTAGTCAATTGCCTTTTTAGAGTTCCGTAGTTTCGCATCTCGTCTGTCTGTCTGTCTGTCTGTCCATCCGTATGTCACAGGCATTTTACTCAAAGACAATGAATATTTATTAAATTTGGTAAAAAGGTGTCTCGTAGTAGCAGATACTTAGTTTGATAACCAAATAATAAAAAAAAAATTTTGGGGGGCACTCCATACACTGTTTTTTTTTTTAGCAAATGTCTACTTAATATGACACATCATCCGACAGGTTAATGTTTCTCATAAACATTCTCGATTAAATGAATATTTTTGGAAATAATCGCTACGACAGTTGCATAAATTGTGTACTTTTATCTTTTGAACCGTGTGACCAAAATTGAAAATTTTGAAACGCGTGAACCGTTTAACAAATACTTTAAAAATATATAAATTATTTCGGACATATATACCGTCGTCATTAAGTTATTGCCGAAAAACTGGGCGTAAGGGCTTAAGTGCCATGAACATACGCTTTTTTGCTGGTGCAAATGTTCAAATGGAACCCTCCACTGAGCATGGCCCGACATGCTCTTGCCCGGTTTTTGACATTCTACTTATTCATTTCCTAAGAAATAAGTATGATTATGTGTAATATACACACATATTCAGAAATATATAAGTAGGTATTTTTACTAGTTGTCTGGTTACCATAGTACAGGCCGTGTGTTACCAAGATCCTACTAGCTGAACCTGATCACGCTTTCCTGTTGCTTTTTGGCCCAGGAACAACCACAACACCATACCAAAGCTACATCATGATCTGATGTTTAGAGACGCACAGAAAACAAACATTGATTTTTTTAGGGTTCCATAGCCAAAATGGCAGAACGGAATACTTATAGTTTACCCCATCGTGTGGAATATTATTAAATAAGTCTTTTAAAAACGTTTGTGGATGTGAATTGAAAACCACTTTTCTAAATCGAAAAATGGTTTTCAATTAACATTCACAAACGTTTTTAAAAGACTTATCTATTAATATCCACTAACTAATACGGTCCAGGGTCCGTTTTTAAAATATTTAAAGTGCAAATTTTTGTTAGAGTCAAGCGTCCCCCCCCCCCCTCTGCCAGCTAAATAGTCGATGTAGGGTATGTGAAAAAAATCACAAAAGTAGTATATATAGTGAAATTAAAAGAAAAACTATCACAGCTAAGTAGGCTTTACAAGTTTACGAATAACAGCTGATCAAATGAGAAGTAACAAAATGTTGTATGAAAGAAAAACAACAGAAAACCCACTTCTTAAACCGCATTATTCTAATGGTGTCTACGGAACCCTACATTCTTCGTGGCTAGAAATGCACTTGCCCAGTTTTTAAAGATAAATTATATAGATCATGTTATTAGTTCTAGAAAGTAGTTTCTTAACTTTATCGCATTACCTTACATAAGTTATTGACTGTAACAAACAATAATTTGATTAGTTTATTACCTAATTAAACTTCTAATATAACAAGTAATTAACCATCTAATCTTAGAATAACATTTCGACAGCTCTGCAATCTCATGACAGCAAATAAAGGCAAAAGAAACCATCAATAATTTAGACATTATATAAGTCAATGTTACTGGTAAAAAGTGAAACGAAATGTAAGTAAAACTAATCCAAAATCGTGGCATAGAACAAAAGACGAAGCGAGCCGAGACTTTCACTGCACTCTTCATTAATCAAACTGAATTAATCTCTGAACACTTTAGAACTATAGCAGACGACACATAATTTCATGCCATACATTTTGAACATCGCGCGAAGCATGCGAAGGGTTTTTTTATGAAACATTTTGTAGTGTAATGAAAAGGTAGGTTTGAGATAGGACTACATATATTTACAAGAACTTAAAGACTACTTAAAATTAAAGGTAAATTTAGAACCGATGCTGGCGGAGATGCAGTGCTGGTAGGTAGAGGTACGGCGTCCAGGCGCAGCATCGGTTCTAAATTATCCTTAATTTTTAATAAGTCTTTAAGTTCTTGTAAATATATGTAGTCCTATCTTAAACCTACCCTTTCATTACACTACAATTTATTTACATGAAACATCACAACACATTGTTAAAAAAGTTATAGCAATATGGGATTGTGGTCCCACATAACTAGCAATCCTGTCTACCCCTCCAGCTAAGCTCTATGGCTTGTGTTAGGAGTGGGTTCACGTCGGTAGTATAATGGTCAGGATTCGAACCCTCAGGATTCAAATCGTGAGGTCGTCACGATTGCGAGACCGATGCCTTAGCCATTAGGCTACCGTCGCTGCAATTTGAAATGTCAGAGCTATGGACCTCTACATGGGTGTAAATTTATGCCTGTCCGATCTGAAAGGGGCGTGTGGCGTGTTTTACAATGCTAAAAAATTATGAAATATTATGCGTCAAAACGACAGTTTAATTGTATGTTAACATCCAAGATTTAAATAGTAGTTTTAAGGTTTGTTATCACCATTCGTTGTCTAGTAGTGCTTATTTAATAAAAACATTATTTGCCGCTACCGCAGGTGTTGTCATGCGACTTCTATCAAGATTTAATTTTAGGTTATTTTAATCGTCATTAAATTAAAAAAATGTTTTCTGTAAAGTCGGTTTACAGACAATAATTTTACGTGATAACGTCATAAGAAAACATGGATGACATTATAATAAACAATTTATTTAATTTTCAACCAATTTAAAAAAGGAGGAGGTTCTCAATTCGACTGAATGTTTTTTTTTTTTCATTCGTATCGCATGTCGCGGCAATCGACAAAATATTGAATTAAAAAAATGCGCGCGCATGCGCCCGACGGCCACAATACTTCAGCCTATCAGCAGGTAGAATATATACCCAGCCTCCTTCAGAATAGGTAAATAAAATAAATTGTAGGATGACTTTTATAACATCGGAAATTGTTCATCATTCAAATCGGTCCAGGCGTTTAGAAGTAATGATGGAATAAAGAAAGTCACATACATTCTCTTTAAACATTACACTACTTTTTTGGCGTGTTCAGGTAAAACAATAGTAGCTGCGTGCCTGCGCCTGGCCGCAAAACAAACCTAGAGAAAACATAAAATTACCAAAAACTAAAAAAAATGTCGTCTGTTAGAGGCATCAGATACATTATCATGAAGTACTCGTAATCGGATTATTCTGTCTGCCAATGGAATCGGAAACGATCGACGTCAATGAAATCCGGGACATGAGGAATTAATCTTGCTTTAGTGACTCGAGAATCACTAAAAGTATTGACTGAAAATAGGCAATGCGGTAGGATGGGACAATGGCGGAACGCGACTGTTCTTAACCAGGCGCGGATTCCAAGGAGGAGAGGGAGCAACAGGGGCAATTGACACCACATTACGCGAAAAAAATAAATTTAAGATTTTATTCTACTTCTTTGTTGGTAACTCATATGTAAAAATTACAGCCTTCTAACACTAACAGTCTCTGAGGACGGACGGACGGATAATATAATAATAATAATAATAAGTTTATTGATCATTAAAAATATTGTACATTGATTGGTTACATAGTTTAAAAGTTAATTATATATTTATAGGATGGACGGCAACCAAACGTTAGTTCCAATTGGGTAGTTGACTACAATAAAAGTAAATTATTTTATACTAATCAGGTAATAGTAGATCTTAAAATATTCTAAGAGTAACCGTTTTTTTACATTTTAACATGTTTTTGAATTTAAAAGCATGAAAACGAATACTAAAAGTAATTATTTGACGATAGGAACTTATGACGTCATAGATTCCTATTCCATACACATTTCTATAGAGTTTGTCGTTTTGACATTTCATAAAAAGAGACTGATTTGACTTGACAGTCAACATCCCTATTGTATCGCACGTCAATACAAGTGAATAAAAACACACCTAACTTAATAAAATAATTCAATATGAAAAATAATATAAATGTAAGCCTTTAATTCGCACATTTCACCTGTCGTATCAATCGATAACTGATGTCAAACTGTTTGTTTTATTCGTCTGTTTGCAACGTAATCCTACTTACATCATAAGCCCCGCACCAGACATGATACGATTATAAAGGTAACTAATTATAAAATGCGAGCTATCGCTAGCGACTAAATTTATACCACGTGAACATTTTACCGGGATAAAAAGTATCCTATGCATTCCATTGCAGACTTTAATCTATCTCTGTGACAAATTTCATCCAGATTTGGTTACCCGTTGTAGCGTGATGGAATAACAAACATCCATTTATACATTCAAACTTTCACACTTATAATATAAGTATGATTGAGTTAATCTTAAATTGCGAACACGAATATCGTTCGGGTATCGTTTTTGTTGGGTTGTCAAATACGAAATTGCCAAACTAACAAAGGACGTCATCTAAATAACATTATTTTTTCAAAGTTCCTTTCGTCAGTCAGCTGGATTCCTTAGCGTTTGGCGCAAAGGCAAATTCAATTTTTTTACGACTTTAATATATCGTGAAACTGCTTTATAAAACTTGAAAAATAGTTTTCTAGCAGTATATTAGTTCAAAATAAGTTTAACGTTTGTCAGTCATGCAAAATCTTGCACCCAGGTGCGTCTGACACGCGTTAAAATTGTATTCTTTAATCGTACTATCGAACGCGTGCTATCGAATGCGTGATTTAAAATTTAATAGAAACGGTGAAGAATATTATCCATCAGTCAGTTAGCATACCTTTGTAACAGATGCCGTCAGTAGCAGATTAAAGTCCTGCATGCCAAACGCTAAGGAAATCAGGTGACTGACGAAACGGTATTTCTTTACTCCACTAATGTGACGTAATATAAAAAAAAACTCTAATCAGCCAGGTCTACGATTCTCGCATCTCGATCTGCATAGTCCGACGGGACAGAAATCTGATATGACCGAAGAGAGATTGGGCGCAGGACCAATAGAAAACATACCCTTCGAAAGGTGTGACAATTTTCAATAACGGGCACCCATCTATGGAACGACAGTGATAACGTCGATTAATCTCACTGATATCTCGACTTGCTCAATCGTCTCTGAGTAGGTAGGTACTTCATATTCACTGCCAATACCCTTAAGGCCATTCTTTATTTGCTGCTGCATTCTGCTCAAGTCTGTAACCGTCTTTATAACCTATCAACGTTTCTACTCGATTATAATTAATGCGATTCGATCTCGATTAATAATCCGTTACAATAAATCGAAATGTCTTATTGTAAATTTAATAGGGTACTGCAGTAGTGCAGTGTAATTCTATTCAGAGTATGTAAGAAGCAGCTCGAAGGCATATGCTGACCATTTAATATAAGTTATGTATAGTGTTCTGTTTTGTAACTTGTACTAGGTACAGTAACTTGCAAGCAGAAAACAGTGGCACAGTTTTCATACTTGTATGCTTAGTTGGTTTAGTTCGTCGTTTCTGTTCGTCTTCGTTTCGATTTGCAGATTTGTCAATCAGTTTTCAAAATGGACAAGCACTGGGCAAGCACAAAGTTCAGGCAATCATTGACGGTCAAGTCATGCAGTCGAGCGTTTAACTCGAATAAGATTTACAGTACGCGCGGCCGTGCTCTATTTGATCAACGTGAGAAAGACCCCTTATGAAATAAATACGATACCAACTTAATACATGTTTAGGGTTCCATTTTGCTTTGTAAACAGTAAACCCGTATAGTTTTGCCAGGTCCCGTCAGTCCGTAGGTTAGCCCTGAGTGAGACCTGTTATACTAGAAAGCTGTAATTTGGCATGGGTATAATTTCTATTAAGTTGCTACTATCGTACATTAATAGACACTGGTACACTAAAAAGAGGAACTGGGCTCCAAATATCTTTCCAACCTCAAACCTTCAGGAAACTTATATGAAAGTATTGAGTCAATAAAATGTATATTGAATGTACGCATGTACTCCGCCAGCACGCCATCATCGCGCGGCGGCCGCAAGAGATTTTTCACGTCGTCTAAAATCAGCCTAAAGGGCTGAATAGGGCACAAATGTAGCGTAACGAGAGTATCGTTACGCGCGATGATGGCGTGTTGGCGGAGTACATGCGTACATTCAATATACATTTTATTGACTAGGTCATAAGATTCAAATTGTTAGCACGCGGCAACCGTGCGGCCAGTTTTTTTCGCTTCGTATAGCTGAGCCCTTAAAAATCAAGTTTTTTTTTAATCCTTTCTTATCTCTTGTCATAGTCGTACCCCCATGGGGATTGATTTAGAGGTTCAAACATCTCCCGGAAAAACTAGTAGAGTAATTCTCCCTCCTCCCTTTTACACATGAACTTTGTAAAAGGGAGGATCTGCCCCTTTGAAAATAATTCTGGATACGCCTAAGTCTACATCACAAAAACAACTGAAATTCTCTCTATCTTTCTCTAAGTATAAAAAAACAGGTTTCTAGGTATAATTGTTTGACTTAGGGAGGCTACACACTTAAGCGGGTCGGCACAGTCGGTTCGGCAGTAGTTGCCGAACTAAACAAAATCGGCCCGAATTAAATAACTACACATGTTCGATTACATTAACAAGTTCCGATCGGGTTCGGCTTTTTTCCCGAACGTTCATCCACATATTATACCGCCCAGTGCCGAATGATGCAGACCCGAACATGAGTGTAGCAACTCTTAGGGGTTGACGACGGAACCTACAGTATACTGCATTTTTACATTTACGACCATGAATTTTACATCATTCGGTGTGTTTAGACAGACAATCGCCCCAGAACTAAGTAAGTTCTGGATCCGCGCCTACCCCACGCGGGCCAAGCCGCGAGCGAAAGCTTAGTACACTTTAAAAATCAAGTAATAAGTTATAGAAAAGGCAATCAATTATAAAATTGTATCGATTTCTGATGCTAAATTGCATAATTATTACGATTGATATCCTTACATTTTTTATGGACACATCAGACACTTTCACTGCTTAGCTCTCACCAAGATATAAAACTCTTTGGTGCACCTGTAATGAACTAAACGACTTGTGTACGTGTGACATTTACAAAATTATACGTTCTCTGAATACATAACCGTTAGGTATCGGGCCTTCGCACATTGGATACTAGTTATTACCGCGCCTAGGAGAGCAAGTTAAATCCTTAGTCCTGAACCCAATCTCTCAGCGGTCGTGTCAGAATTAGGTATTTCAATGTCAAATCAATCAATAACAATAAATTATTTTACACTTACTAAGTAATAATATGCCTTTAAATGATCTTAAAAATATATATTCGTGCATAATTTAATATGTTTTAGTATTTATAATCATCAAAATAAATACTAAAAGTAAATGATTTGAAACCAGAACATAATGACGTCACAATGTTAAATTGCATACAAATCTCTACAGAACGAGTCGTTTTGACATTTTATAAAAAAGATACTGATTTGACTTGACATTCAAATACCCAATTCCGTCCTATCGGGCTATGAGAGTGCACTTACATACTTTAGGTCTCCTGCGTAGTTGGGTAGTCTCTGATAAGATTGGCTGCCGTAATCGTTATCGGTTCTAACCAATTTCAGTCAATACGACGGCCAACCTAAACTAAGATTATTCATTCATACACGCAAAGAATTTGGTGCTGTTGTACAAATGTGTGGGCAAACAGAGCCAATGAAAACGTAGTTTCCTTTATTCTTATTTTTCGAATGAATGGAAAACCATGATAGAAAAAATTTATATGAGACTGAGATACCTACTTATAGGTACACTTTCTTTAAGGTTTTCATATAAAACACAATCCATATCAGGCGCGAATCCAAGTGGGAGGGACAACAGGGGCAATCCCCCCCCCCCAGACTCGTCTGAAATAACCTTTTTTGGGGAATTTTGACACTAAACCGGTGTGTTTTGACAGCCAATTGCTCTCCGGTTTACCGGTGTTGCGTCTAATCCACATTTCCAGTAACTCTTTCAAAATATTTCTTCCATATCACCCCTAACCCCCTCCATATCACTCCAATTCTTCTCCTTTAACAATTTTTATTCTAAGACAAAAAACAAAAAAAATTATACGTTAATTTTTTTGTTGTTTGAGACAATCGGTCAATCCTTTCAATGATCATCAATTGCCGAATATGTATACCTACCTACTTACATCTACCAATTGACTTATATTTACTAATGAATAAATTTGCAGGGTACAAAGAAAATTTACCAGTGTGCAATGGCTCTTTATTCTCTCAACTACATTCACAAAACCCCGCTCTCGTTAATATAGGTCTTATTAAACCACGCTTTCGCATGCACATGTGAAAACGCAGCTAAATTGTTGCCTAGTTGCCTAGTAGTAACAGTAACGCTGTAAATTTATCTGTAGACTCACTAGCGATGACTTATCGCACATTAATTGTCTGTAGCATGCCCATTGAGAGGCTGATTAATGTGCTTGCCTTGAAGCTAGAAGCCCTCTGTGTATTGCAATTGTGTAAATTTCCAGCTAGGCTCAAGCTCACATTACGAGTCGCCACACCGCAACTTTACTGTTATACAGGGTTTTGGAGATAGGTTTTTAAAAAAGATTTTTTTATCAAGCACAAGGTTAAAATCTATATCTATACTAATATTATAAAGCTGAAGAGTTTGTTTGTTTGTTTGAACGCGGTAATCTTAGGAACTACTGGTCCGATTTGAAAAATTCTTTCACTGTTGGATAGCCCATATAGATATAGATATAACATCACGGAGCGGAGCAGCAATGAGAAATGTTGCAAAAACGGGGAAAATTTACGCAAACGAAGTTGCGTGGAACAGCTAGTGTATATATACATATATAACGCACAATGGCCCAATTAAGAGGCTAAGTACGGTTTTTGTAGTCCCGTAAAAACAAACAAACTATATATATATAAGGAGAAGCTGACTGATTGACTGACATATCAAAGTAGGGCCTAAACTATAAGTAAGGGTTAGATACTTGAAATTTTGCACAGGGATTCCTTTTATAACGTAGGGGAGCATTTAATAAAGGATTTTTGAAAATTCACCCCCTAAGGGAGTAAAACGGGGGTGCAATGTCAGAATGAAACGTTGCCGTTAAAATATTTTAGTATCAATATGATATCGACGCGGAAAAAGCCGCGGGCATAAGCTAGTTTAGAATAAATTTAAAGAAACTATGGAACTAGAATTAGCACATGAAATAATGACGATCAGACTGAGCTGATGTATCTTGATGCTTTCAGCATCATCGCAGAGCCAAAACTGTTGTCTTTTCTGAAATTTTGCAATTATACAGGATTGTTTTTTAATATACTAAAAATGTACTCTGTGCTCCCACTCTTGGCTTCTTTACATTACACGAATTAACTTCATATTTTTTGAAAAAAAAAAAAAACAGATTAACCCTTCACTATCTACCACCTACTTTTGTCATACAACCATTTACCAAACATCTGAGAAACTCCGACGATCTTCTTTGTCAGGTTTAGGGCCTAAACCTCTCAATAAACAACGATCTAAAGTAAAATAGTCTGTAGGTGGTCATAACTACAAAAACAAGTGGTAGGTGATTAAGGGCTAATTCATTAAATATTTTCCAAAACATATTAAAAAGTTATTTAGTGTAATGTAGAGCGGGAGGTTATTTGTATATTACGATTCTGACTGCCTCTGTGGCGCGGTAGGAGTGTATCCGACTGCTACGCAAGAGGTCGTGGGTTCGGTCTGGGATGAATGTATTTAGAAATATATAAGTATGTTTATCAGTTGTCTGGTTTCCATAGTACAAGCTCTGCTTAGTTTGGGATCAGATAGCGTTGTGTGAGTTGTCCGAAAATAAATATTATTATTATTACAAATCACCCTGTATAGACAAAGATACCTACTGAAAATAAAAATAGGTAATTGTTTTGATCGAGCCAGACGCTCTGACTCAACAACTGCCAGGATATATTCCAATCGCGTAGATTGTAATGAGACTTAGCACGGGCTAGCTTTGTGCGGAACCTTAAGATGCTAACAACGTTATTTCATCTATATTGATTAAGTATTGGTACACAGTGAGTTACGTGAGGACGTAAATAGGAACAAAACACGAGGAAAATACGTAATTGGAAGGTTTCCTCATTATGTTATCAATATAAATATCGCTTATGATGATTTTAATAGAAACCTTTCATATACAAACAAGAGGTATTTTGATACTATGACGCTTTAGTAAAGTAAATTAATTTGCCCCATTTCAAAATAATCAAGCTAAATTGAAAATACTAACTTTTTACCTAAATGTTTTGCCGCAATTTACCAGACAAGTTATGTCTGATAGTAAACATCAAGTGTTAGTGAAAATTTATATACAGTACAATAAACGTTAAAGGTTCAAACGTTTCATGCTGTTTTTGCTGTGTTTATAAACAATTAACGAAAAAAAATTAACATATCAACATCTATAATATTACATCATATTACAATCAACTAAGGCATCGGTATCGCAATCGTGAGGTCGCGGGTTCGTTCCTGGCCATTATACTACCGACGTGAACCCACTCCTAACACAAGCCATAGAGCCTAGCTGGAGGGGTTAACAGGATTGCTAGTAATGTGGGACCACAATCCCACATTGCTAGTTATCTTTAAAAAAAAAAAAAGAAAAAAAAAAGAGAAAAAAAAATAATGCTTAATTAAGTGTTAAAACAAGTCAACGTAAAATAATGGACTGCTAGTTTATTTAAACAAACAGACACTCATCTGGTCTGTCTTATCTCTGATCAATCACAGCAATTTGTACTATTGGTTAACACTAGTAATATATGAACATCTAATTTGACAAACAAGTCACTTTCCCTTTACGTACCCATACATCAACATACATAAAATTGCGGCGTTGGGCGTCTAGTCAAAGGAAGCCATCATGACAACTCCAGCTTGATATGTATCATTTTAAACTTTGTTCTAGGGATCCTTACCTATGCTCTTTCTTTATTAAATACACTAGCTGTACCGCGCAACTTCGTATGCGTACTTTTTCCCCGTTTTTGCAACATTTTTCATTACTGCTCCGCTCCTATTAGTTGTAGCGTGATGTTATATAGCCTATAGCCTTCCTCGATAAATGGGCTATCCAACAGTGAAAGAATTTTTCAAATCGGACCAGTAGTTCCTGAGATTAGTTTAAACAAACTCTTCCGCTTTATAATATTAGTATACCTAGTCTAGCCATAAATATTGTTACGAAGAAAAAACATTTTTTTTTATTGCAAATAATATTTATTACTTTTACAGTGTGTTAGTTTAATACATAAATAAAAAACAATTCAAAATATAAAAAGCTTATTCGAAGTGGTCTCCATTGGCTGCAACACAGTCCTTTAAACGTTGAGGCCAGTTATCAATAGAAGCACGCACTCTTTCCATGGGAAAATTCTTCACTGCCAATCGTATGGATTGTTTTAGGGACTCCAAATTATCATGGCGTTTAGAGCAAGCCATACTCTCTAAAACTGACCATAAATCATAATCCAGCGGATTAAGATCGGGACTAGACGACGGCCAGTCTTCAGCTCTGATGAAGTCCGAAACGTTCACTTCCAACCAAGACTGCGTGGACCGAGCTTTATGACCCGGTGCTGAGTCTTGTTGGAAGGACCATACTTGGTTATTGAACATGGTGTTGTTAAGGGGTTTAACTACCTTCTCAAGATACCATCTTGATACACTTGTGCCGATGTTTTGATACCTTTTTCACAAAAATATGGCTCAGTCACTCCTTCATAGCTAACACCCCACCAAACCATCACTGAAGTCGGATAATGCCCACGTTGCACTCTGTCGACTAATTGGGAAGCTTCCTTAGAGCTTTGAGCATAAATACGGTCATTTTGTTTGTTAAAATGTTGCTCAACTGTAAAGATTTTCTCATCCGTAAACAAAATTTTTCTGTGACCTCCCTTTGCGTACCGCTTCAGTAGTTGCTTCGATTTTACCACCCTATTCTTTTTTAAATTATCAGTTAAAAAATGACCAGTGCGTCTCTTATAGGCTGCAAGTCCTAAGTCATCTTTTAAAATGCGTGACATGGTTCTGGGTGCTATCTTCATCTCCCGAGATAAAATCTTTTGCTTTCGGACAGGATTTCTTCGAGTTCTTTCCCTTACTGCTTTGACCACCATTTTCGTACGAACACTACGTGGACGGCCAGATCTTTTTCTGTCACAAACAGAGAAGGTCTCATTGTACCTATTAATAGCCCGGTACACAAACATTTGACTAATACCAAGCGTATGGAGAGTTTTAAAAATTACATTCGGCTCCATACCAACTTTGTGTAATGCAATCACAGCGATTCGGTTTTCTTTATCACCCCACTCCATTTTAATATAGCAAAATATTGTACAATGTATTGGCGCCAAAATTAGAAAATACAATGAACAATCGTATAAAAATGACAGATTCCAAATTCAAATGTAATATCTTTCTTATTTTTAATTGTAACTGTATTTATGGCCAGACTAGGTAGATTATACAGTTGGCCAAAAATATGATCTACCACCCTGTGGTTCAAGTTCATTTGCACATCATAAGATAACTGGGTTGATTTTCCATTGTAATAATTTCCTGACAGTTAGTTAGCTCGACCTTAAAGTCATTGTGGTTACTTATGAAGTAGTTATCAAAACTGATAGACAACTTTCTTCGCCGACGGTACATACAAATCTATAACTTTCATTCTTCTACAGGCTGCATTCAATAACTCCGTAAACAAACCTTCCTACGTATTAATTTGTAACAATGATACACTTCAGTCGCAAGAAAAGCATATATTTTACTCTTAACACCAGTAATTGTTCACGAACAACCCATAACAACAGTGCAAGCGTACTACGAGAAGCATTTATATAATTTTCTATTCGTTCGATCGGCAATAAGATACTATTCAAAGTGAACGGCAACATGGAAGCATGGCTAATGCCTATGCATTACTTTTTTTTTTATTCTCTGGCGTTGGAAAAAACTGTAGTGCCAGTTACATAACTCTTGCTGGTACGAGTATAATAGTCGCTGCGTGCGAACTCCAAAATGTCGAACAATCCGATGGACTATCTGATTTATATTATAAATAATAGACCTCCGTGGCTCTTAGTAAAAATTTTCTCTCACGGCAGAGGTTGTGCGAACATTAAGTTGCTAATTATGTAAGACAAGTGACCTCTGACTGCCTCTGAGCACTGACGTCTATAGTACTGGAACAGTCTAATATTTAATACAGTCGTTTATCGTAGTACAGTCATAGTCGTAGCGAAGCAACGGGTGGAAGGACCCGACTCAGCGACCTCGAGTCTGGTCCGTCCAGCCGCTACGACTCGCCCCGCAACCCCCGCAGATAATCTTGACAGTTTAGTCGTTTGGCAAAAGATGGGGTATCTTGACAGTTTTGTCAAACGACTGTATTAGTTAAAAGACAAAGGACGTTGGACAGGTTACCGCCAACAACAACAACTCTTTGACTTCCACTTGATTCTCAGATGAACGGTTATTTGACAAAATCAAACGAAAGTATTTACTTAAAGAAGCGGCGATGCGATAGCTAGCTAGGCTAAGGCATCGGTCTCGCAAAAGTGAAGTCGCGGGTTCGAATCCTACCCATTATACTACCGACATGAACCCAATCCTAACACAAGCCTTTGAGCTTAGCTGGAGGGGTAAACAAGATTGCTAGGAATGTGGGACTAAATCCCAAATTGTTAGATATATCCAAAAAAAAAAACTTGTGTAAGAAACATTGACGTAGAGACCAGGACTGCGCCATAATCTCACAAAATTGATCACTCTCTAGAAAGAGAGAGTCAATATTTACTTTTTAATTGAAAGGGGTGACGCAGGGGGTCAATTCACGTATTTAAAGCAGTGCAGTTGCAGTAAAGTTTTGATTAAAACGGCCATTTTTGTATTCTTGTAATTTTAGGATCGATCTCAAAAACGCTTGCGTCAAGTATGCGTCTCGAGAGCGCAATAACGACATTCTAGTACGGTGCGCAAGCGTTTTTAAGATCGATCCCAAAGTTACAAGAATGCGAAAATGGCCGTTTTAATCGAAACTTAACTGAACTGCAACTGCACTGCTTTAAATACGTGAATTGACCCGCTAGTGTATAGACCAGCGGGTCAAATCACGTAAAAGAGTGTATGGTAACAAATCAACGGCCATTTGTCATTAGTGTCAAAAAAGATCACAGGACGGTCATACGATTCGGCATTTGAAATTGCAGACGCTTTGTACGGGGTAGCCAATCCAGCGTACATATTAATCTAATATATAAAATTCTCCTGTCACGGGGTGCGTAATCGAACTCCTCCGAAACGGCTCGACCGATTTTGATGAAATTTTGTGTGCATATTGGGTAGGTCTGAGAATTGGACAACATCTATTTTTCATCCCCCTAAGAGTTTGTTTGTTTGTTTGTACGCGATGATCTCAGGAACTACTGGGCTGCACTGAAAAAATATTTTACTGTTGGATAGCCGATTTATTGATAAAGGCTATAGGCTATATAACATCACGCTAAGACCTATAGGAGCTGAGCAGCAATGATAAATGTTGCAAAAACGGGTAAAATTTACGCAGACGAAGTTGCGCGGGTCAGCTTATCCGGTATCTATGATAATCGGCCAACATCTATTTTTAGATACAGGAGAGGGATACGATTAAAGTCCAACTGAAATTATCTGTATTTTTTAAACATATAATCTACTAGCTTTCGCCCGCGGCTCCGCCCGCGTGGATGTCGGTTATCGCGATAAAAACTATCCTATGTTCTTCCCCGGGACTCAAACTATCTCCATACCAAATTTCATCTAATCGGTTAAGCTGTTTGAGCGTGAAAGCGTAACAGACAGACAGACAGACAGAGTTACTTTCACATTTATAATATTAGTATGGATTACAATTTCGGCGTGCCTAGAATATATGTATTATTTAAACTTTTTGTGAAATAATGTTTCAAGCGCGTGGCTTAGTATAAATAATCTAGCTTATCATGTTTAACTCTTTGAATAATAAATTTAAAGCCACAAAAAAATCAGAATGCCTCAAGCAGCCAACCTATTTTTGCCTTTGCAAAAATAGGTTTCTTTAAAAAACAAAGGATTATTGAATTTAGCCCCGTTATCCCCTAGCCTGGTCTGTGCGTTCTGTGCTTGGGTATTATAGGATAATTAGGTATTAGACAAGCTTTCAGCGTGCCTCAAATATGTACCCAAAAATTACTATCAGCTCTCCTACTATAAGATGGATATGTAAATGTGTTGCCCTTTCACGCAAATACCACTGAACGGAATTTAATGAAACCTTACAGCAATGTTGTTTTATTTACCTAACGCGGACGAAGCAGTGGAGAAAGCTAGTAATTATTATTTGTACTTATCAGTACTTGTACTTACTAGTAACAATATTACATAAAATGTTTGATACCCTATCTCTAAACACAGGCTCATTTTACTACCCGAAGCAGATAAAGTAAACGTGTCGCAACTTGACCTTTAAAGAACAAAACTTTCTGATGTTCCTGTTTAGATAAATTACAAGTTTCATTTTCTTTCGTTATCAAAAAGCCAGTCCGCTGTCATCTGTCCGTCGTGCCCTTTATTATGCAGCCTACATCAGCAAACGAAGCATTGTGTAGAAATTTGCTGAATGAGCGATTGTTACGCAACGAATGTCTGATTATTTTCGGTACATCGCTCGGTTTTAACAACAGGTTGGTACGGGTCATGATGTGTACCTACAGGGCTGTCTAGTGTCTTAATCTTACGTACGGAAAGTTATTTCAGTGGACAGTAAAACAAATCACTCGATTACACCCGTACCCGGTGCGAAGAGTATGGCGATGTACGATAGCTTCCATAATAATATGTTCCGGCGTCCGTCCGATCCGGTCGACATACATTCGCGATTGAAACCGGAACCTAATTCTCAATTTTCCACTTCTGATTGTTTTGACAATGGAACGTTGTTATGATGGAACGGTGTTATGTCTAGATATCTAGTAAAAAATGTATAAAAGTATTTGTCTTCAAATGTACCAAAAGTAAATTGGTCGAAGGGCTCTTTTTACCCGACTGTAAAGAAGGGTTATGATTTTTGCGCGTATCTTGTACACATACAAGATACGCGCAAAAAACATATGTACCTAATATTCTTTATTTCCTCATATCTTAAAAACCACTGAACGGATTTATACAATTAAGACATCGTTAGATTCTTAAGAAGTGTTCTTCGAAACAAACATGGCGGCTGTGAGATGTCAAAACAAAAGAGGAGTGAAAAAAGTTGTTTCTAATACTGCAATACGGGTATCAAATTAAAGGGCTCATCTTAAGCATTTCAAAAAGGTATACCATAGTTATGACTGTAATACTAAAAAAGTTAGCCAGCAACCATTCTTTTTTAAATTTTCAATACTTGACAATAGCTGTTATAAAAGTTAGTTGTTACATCCTACAACTACTCAAAAGTATTAAATAAAAAAACCTGCCTGCACAAAAAAGATGGAAACAAGATACCCTACAGAGTTATTTAATTTCATGCAGTCGGAAAATTTTCTGAACGAAAAAATAAATTAAACACTTTACTAAGGGCATTGAGATTCGTTAATGCCTCCGACTACATGAAATTATATAATTACGTCTTGCTTTCATTTTTTTTTGTGCAGGCAGCGTTTTTTTGTTTTTAAATGTTATTTTTTTATTAGCCTAAATGTCGTAATCAATTAATCATTCAAGATGTTACCCTACAAACATAGTGATTGTTTCCCAGCAAATAAAATAACAAATCAAGCGAAAAGAACCTAAGTATAAAACTTAACTGGACATAACTACAAACTTATTTTAAAACTTTCGCGATTTTTATACATATTATATTTATTTCGGGACTAAATCGCGTAAATTATTTAAAGGTACGAACGTTTCGATACGTCGGGTAAATAAATTGTTCGTTACCTTTAAATAATTCCCGCGATTAAGTCCCGAAATATATATAATACAACTACAAAATGTCGAAGCTTTTCCAAATTTCCCAGCTACGTGTCAACCCTAATAGGGAGATTGTAAGCAAAATTATTGGTGAATGCTTCGGTGAATGCATGCGCACGATAAATCTCGTCCGAAGTCAATTTCAATGCGAACGGAACGTAATTCTTGGAAAATTAATTTACTTATATAAATTAATTTAATAGCCATCTTTGAAAATTTACAATCGCATTAGTCATTGATTGCGAAAGGATTGCAAATGCAATAGGACACTCAGGTCGACATGAACTTGAACTCGTTAAACGGAGATAACATCAAAACCATACACCACACCCGCTCCTGTGCCATCAGATTGCACAGCTCCCATCGGATACATTTATTAATTTTTACTTAAATACAGCGCAGTATTGTATCTAATGTTGCAACTTATCTAACAAGGCCGCACAGCAAGCCTTATTGTAGCAGATACGAAGTCCGAAAATAATATATCTATAATCCAATCCCTATTTCCCATTGATATTTGGTGGTCATCTTCTACACAGTAGGCCAGTATTTGGGGAGCTGGTCATAATTTCCCGACGCCTCGTGTATCTATACAACACTTCATCTTTCTATTAAGTGATATAGAAAAAAATCCCTTCGTCATAAGTTAACTAGAGAACGACTTTTATTTTTCTAAAACTCTGTAGAAGGTTATAACGTAAAAAAAATTAAGAAAATAACGAGAATAAAATAACGGGGTGGTACAAAGTTCGCCGGGACAGCTAGTTGGCAATAAAAAAAATGTGACAATAAATTATTTTTCATTTATTCCTTCTATGTCGACCACTCACGGACTATACCTATTAGATATACTTTTCGAAACGATTCACATCTAATAATCAAACCTACGGTAGAGCTAATAAAACTAACCCGATCAAACTGAATTCCCCATCGTCCATTAGTTTCGATACTAAAATTTCTAACAGCTCTCTTTTTAGTAAACATTGCTTTCTAGTTTAAAATAAAAGTACAAATACGAAAAGCTTTTCAATACAACTACTTGTAAAATAGGCATAAAATTCAAACCGCCTGCAATAAATACAGACAAGACTAGCACGCTCTAAAATAAACCTGACAACGAAACGGTTAGCTTTAAAGCAAATTGAATCAAAAGTAAAACGTTTAATTAAGGATAATAAAAACCTAATAAATGTTGGCATAACTACATCGTTTTGTACTTAAAATGGCGAGCTGTTTAGTAAACGGTTTAAAGAAAACCAATAACAGTTTGCTGCATTGATTTTTATCTAAATGGATTAAATGAAAACATGGGCAGAGAAATCTCGTTCGTTAATATAGATTTCAATCTAGACGATCACTCTTCCCTGACTGCAGATTGCAACGGAACGTTATTTTTAAATATTAGTTATTTTTAAATAACGGCTCACTGTAGGTTTGTATCTAATAGGCTAAATTCTGTCCAACTCTTTTAATGGCTATTTATTGTAAAAATTTGGACTGTGGCCGTCTAAAGGGAGTATTCCACTGAACGAATCTTGATGAATCTGTTTCCATTTTTTGTTCCACTCTAATCTATCAATAGATCTGTTTCCAGTTTTGTTCCGCTTTAATCCATCGATGGATTTATTTCCACTATGTGAAAAAATATATATTACGGGTATTAATCGCATGAATAATTTCAGGTATAATACCTTGTTTATTGCCCGACGTTTCGACCGTATTGCAACGGCCTTAGTCACGGTTAGTGTGATTATCAACATTTATTTCTACTTTTTGTTTCACGCCAATCCATTAATGAATGTAAATCTAATGGATAAGAGTGGAAACAGAGAATTCCGATATAATTTTATTGTTGCATAAATGTAAAAATGCCAGTCGAAGAATTTGATGATCAAAACACCAAATCCATTATAATATCTGTTCTTTTAACCAACTTCAAAAAAGGTGATTCTCTGTTTAACCCTTATGTATGAAACATAAAAGATATTGTGTTAAATAAAAGAAAAAAAACTTTAATAGTTTGATTAGACTGCATCTATATCTTACGGCAGAACCTACGGCTGTGGCACTGATGTCATAAAATGCACGGGACCACTTAATGTAATCCAAAAATTAATATACTGTTTCTGCGATAAAGGTCATTTTACCGCAAATTACTTCTTAATACTTGTGTTAAAAACCCGCCTGCAAAAAGACAGAAACAAAATATTTAATATCATGCAGTCGGAGGCACGATATTAAGTTTAACAAAATGCATTTATGCCACCGACTAACAGAATATACATATTTTCGAACTCGCCTTTTAAAGCCCTTTGATTTGATACCCCACTCAAGGGCCTCAGAAAATACATTTTTGTCAGCCTCCACATTAAAGATCATAACATCCATTCATCCAATTAGTTTCTTTGGAATTTTATGTACCTTGTGACACTCGCGTCATCGAAATGTATCTGATAACGTACAATATATTAAAATCGATTGAACCGTGAAGATAAACACATACATACATACATACATACATACATACATACATACATACTTACGAGTCAAATACATAACCCTCCTCTGCAGTCGGGTAAAAAAACCCCAATATGTTTTTTTTTTATATTTGCCTGCTTAATACTTTAATAATATTAGTCAAGACTTTGTGTTCAATCAGTCAGTTAATCGCAGAATATAAATCCAAGAATACGAGCTTAATAAATCATTTCATCGTAATCAAAATTGATGGGATTCAAACGGAAACAGTAAGCGGAAATATAAACTTCATTCAGCATGTTCATTGCAGAATGATGCTCTTTTATAACAGGTAAAATTTTAAGACGATTTTAATGGCTGTGTTTTATATTTGTTTGATTTTTAAATGCTAATAAAATTGACAGAGAAATTTTACGGGCAAGTGCTTATGAAATGTAATGTGCGTTATCTCAATGAATAAAAAAAGCTGCTATATTTTATTTATTTATTTTATAAATATAAGTTAAAAGAGACTGTTAGATCAAGATATCAAATGCGAATGAAATAAGTACTTAAAGTCACAGTCAAAGTACTTTATTCACTTAGGTTACATAATGCAACAAGTATGAATGTCAGACAAAATTTGGAATAGAATGAATGTACATTTAATGCCAAGTTCGCAAATAAGAAAGGAAAAAATATATTTAATCAACAATAGGTGACCAGAGGGCTGGCCTTTTCTTTGCACAAAGAATTAGCATTGCCATCCAACGTGGCAATACTGCCAGCTTTCTGGGAACGTTACCTGTTGACATCGCTGTGGAGGAATTCATTGATGCCTAAACGGTTTGGTCCTCCTTTTTATTGTATTTGTAAATTACCTATATACTGTACTAACTGACCCGTGCAACCTTGTCTGCCTCAATTTTCCCCGTTATATACAGCTAGCCTTCCTCGATAAATTGGCTATCCAACACTAAAATAATTATTTAATTCAATCCAGTAGTTTCGCCTTCAAACAAACAAACTCTTCAGTTTTATAATATTAGTATAGATAATTAATTACTATAATAATTGTAATTTAGAATAGTTTTAATTAAATAAACAGGTTTACGTAGAACATACAGTCTTACGGAAAAATTCAAAGAAATTATAATTATGACTGTGACAATAGGTGCTGCACACATAAATATCTGGTTAACTTGACTAATTGATATAATCTGCGACAGATAGATTCTCGACTCTAATCATCGACAGTATATATTACTTTCCTTCTCAACCTAATTAATTAATTTCCTTCTCAAACTAAACCCACAAGCTCACTCGAACTGTATTGAAAAGAGTTTCATTTCTGTCAATTTTAATAGTTAACCCATTCACAAAAAGCTTATTTATCAGACATACCAGAGATAAGATAAATGAAAAGAAGCTTTTTTAAAATACTAGTAGTCCCGCGCAACTTCGTATGCGTAAATTTTCCCCGTTTTTGCAACATTTCTCGTCGCTGCTCCGCTCCTATTAGTCGTAGCGCGGTGTTATATAGCCTATAGCTTTCCTCGATAAATGGGCTATTCAACAAAAAAAGAATTTTTCAAATCGGACCAGTAGTTCCTGAGATTAGTGCGTTTAAACAAACAAACAAACAAACTCTTCCGCTTTATAATATTAAGTATAGATATGATTGGTACTCTAATTTAACCTTTTCTAATTCAGAAAATGGTCCCAGGCCATGTGGTAGTAGGACCAATTTACATACAATCTTTTTGAGGATCTGGTACATTTGCAATAAAAACATTTATGCTGATTCATTTCCGCGAAAGGTGATTTTAAATCACGTATATGTCTATCACCGGTTTTCGACGAAAAACGTCTGTGTGCTTAAACGCTATAGCAGAACATTATAATATTTTGAAAAGTTAATGCGTTTATGATTTGCCAAGACATTGTTCGAAACATTTAAGTACAATGTTTGTATATTTTATCATTAAAATAGTGAAAGTTAGACTTTTACTTGGAAAGTACTAGGAGGTATGAAATAACTGCTAAACGTGTTGCTCAATGAGGCATGATGACTATACTAGGTTTAGAATGATACCTAAATTATTTGAGTAGTAGCAGGATGGCTGACTGATGGATGATTATTAAAGTTATATACCCAACAAGTGAAATAAAGCTCCCAAGACAGTTATTAAGACTATACTTATAAGCAACTTCAAGTCAAATCTAATAAAATAAAATATCAAACTATAAGACTTTGCTCTTGAGTATGTTATGAATTGTCAAATGCTATTCTATGTAAAGGAGTCTGCTATAATGCAATTATAATAATGTTATTAGGACACACACAAATATGCTTATAATTTTTTCTTATAAGACTACTTTGCTTGTTGGGTATGTAATTATTACGAAACCATTTAATTTCTTTACAAAATAAAAATTGCCATTAGAAGGTTACCAACCCCAGTAAATATGGATACCATAAGTATACTAATACCTAATTAAAAATGCGAAGCTGTCTGTCTGTCTGGCAACTAAACGGTTGCTTTAACTGAATAGCAAGGAGATGAAAGGAGAGAAATGAGTTGTAAAAATGGCGGCAAACTCACATGTCACTTTTTTTACAGCTCCGCGTTTAACGTGTAAAATCACAGGGCAAATATTCTCTACAGTGAGTGCAAAATATACTTAAAATACGTGATAACTGGATAAAAACGAGACTTTGTGATTCAATGAAGACAACTTGATAGATTATAGACTTGAAACTGAAAGAAAATAAACTTGAAACTGGAGAATGCACAGAATCTGCGAAACATATTCCCTACAGAGTAATATCGGCGGGAAGAGAAAAAAAAGAAGATAAATACTATCCTAGAGACAACCATTTGCGATTTTTTGTCACCCACCCTCGATCTGTGAATCACCACGATTGAAGTAGTAAGGAAATCCCCTAATACAACAATCGAAATAGATTGACAGACCGCACTCTGAGCTGGCGGCTCAGTCGGTGCCAAACTGTCCTGAGGATGCTCCGTGTAATGGCGAAACACGTGTCGAAGTTTCACTTCGTGGAAGCGGAATATTGCAAGTCAAGGGTCCGGAGGTGCCTACCACTCGACTTGGTAGGAGTACCTGTCACAATTTTTTTTTGTTGGTGGTCTCTCTTTTTGAGTGCAGTCTCTCTCTTGTTGTATTAAGGGCATTTTCTTACTACTTCAATTGCGGTGATTCACAGATCGAGGGTGGGTGGTGGGATCCCTCCCTTATAATCTACTTAAGATGGATTTCCGCCATGTTACGCCTGATTCAATCGGTTACAATAATCGACTTACGCGAACGCGAATTTAGCGAAAGTAATTTAGTGAAATCATAAACAAAACTATAAAATATTTTCATTTCACCATGCTTCTATTACGCTGTTATAATCTGTTCAGTTAATTTTCGCTTTGAAAAGCCTTCCGGAAACCTGGCGTTAACATAATTGATCGTCTAATAATAGATGTCGATATATTACAAACGGTTGGACTTGGTTGTATCACAAAACTCCTATTGTACAGAAGGAAAGTTCTAGACTTATGAAAGTATTAAGTATACAAAGGAAAAGAGAGACTTTTTAAGAATCCGTAGGCAAAATGGCAAAACGGAACCCTTATAGTTTCGCCATGTCCGTCCGTCCGCAGCTTAGCTCAGAGACTGTTAGTGCTAGAAGGCTGTAATTAAGCATGATTACACATATTACTTAAGCCGACAAATTAAAGAATAAAATTTAGAAAAAAAAATCTGGTACCTTCCCTAAAGTAAGCTCTAAGATGTCCGCCGCGTATGAGCGTTGATGCATTTGTAAGCGCAGCTCTTTATTTACCACTAGCTGTGCCCGGCGGTGTTGCCCGCCGGGCACAGCTAACTCCAAACCAAATTTAATTAAAAACGCTCCAGCCGTTTAGACGTGAAGAAGTAACAAACATACACACTCACATACTCACAATCTTTCGCCTATATAAAATTAATGTGATTATGAGAAGATTTTGACAACTCGCACGATCTTGCCGCGGGAAAAAAGAACGTGAAACTTCTCTGTTATGTTTTGTTTCTTCCCCTTTTGTATATTTGTTAAGTAATTATATTAATACTAATAACATTAAACTCTAAAAAATAACCTATATTAAATAAATATATACGCTTATAAATTAAACTCACTAACCACTTTCTGCTTTTGTGACTGTCCTCAAAATTCAAAATTTTACATTCCTGTTCAATTCCCATTAAAGGAATTTATATAATTTATTATAATTAAACATTTTCATTTTTCTTGTACATCCACAGAACCCTGATCTCTACGAGTCTACCTAGTCTCAACTGGTCATTGGCGGAAATATTATTAGATCGCCATTATAGAAAAAAAAAAAAAAAAAAAAAAAAAAAAAAAAAAAAAAAAAACGTGAATAAGGACTAAAATGACTGAGTTCAAGTAAAACTTCTGTACTCTCGGTTTATTGCAACCTTGTTAAGTTTACAAACATATTTTACTCTAAACTATAATTAAGTATTTGTAACGTGTCTACCCGTCAAACGTATGCGAGCGTAGTGACAGTAAATATCACCGTAGTAGAGTTAATACTAAGTATAACAGTTACAAAATACATAAACTTCTTGGTCTAGGAAATAAATCTAAAAAAAGCTAACGAGACAACCTAAGTGTTTAAAACGGAAAATGATCGTAGGAAATATATTTACAAACACATATAACAAAAGGAACTGAAATCTACGCACGAGAATAGGATTAAAGAAGATTATTTTTTTCTCTTTTTGTAAATTTATCTAGCAATGTGGGATTGGCAATCTTGTTAACCCATCCAACTAAGCTCAAAGACTTGTGTTCGGAGTGGGTTCACGTCGGTAGTTTAATGGGTAGGATTTGAATCCGCGACCTCACGATTGCGAGACCGATGCCTTAGCCATTAGGCTACCACCGCTATAAGTATATTTAAAAACTCACCCTCCCTTCTAACTAACAAAAACCAAAAGCTAATTACTGCGTTCTGCTAAAATCAGCTTCAGGTTATGATGCTCTATCTATACTGATAATAAAAAGCTGAAGAGTTTAGGTTACGATCTATAGTTATATTATAAAGCAGAAGAGTTTGTTTGTTTGAACGCGGTAATCTCAGGAACTACTGATCCGAATTGAAAAATTATTTCAACTTTATGTTTGAACCTGACGCATGTTAGAGTCTGAACTCCTTTCAAGTGCAAATAATTGACAAATAGATAGATGGATAGAACCGCTCGTCGGTTTGGTGACTTCAGCACAGACTCTCCTGCTTTTTGGCAGTTTATTTTTCATATATACTAATATTATAAAGCTAAAAAGTTTGTTTGTTTAAATAATAAATATCTTGGGACAACTCCACGTCATCTGATCCCAAACTAAGCTGAGCTTGTATTATGCATTTCTAAATATGTTTTTATTGCTTATATATTTCTAAATACATACATATTAAAGACTAGCTGTCCCGCGCAACATCGTATGCGTAAATTTCCCCCGTTTTAGCAACATTTCTCATTGCTGCTCCGCTCCTATTGGTCGTAGCGTGATGGTATATAAAGTAACCTTCCTTAATAAATGGGCTATCTAACAGTGAAAGAATTTCGAAATTGGGATCAGTAGTTCCTGAGATTACAGCGTTCAAACAAACAAACTAACTCTTCAGCTTTATAATATTAGTATAGATAAATTATACATACATAGTACATAGATACATAGTAGTTTTTTAAGAATAAATGTCTAGTAGTTAAGTCCTATGCAATACATTTTGTAATGTCTATGTGAGAGAGAACAAATAAAGTTTATTATTATTTATTATTATTATTATACCCAGACTCAATAAACCAGCATATTCATCACACAAAGTTTTATGCTGGGTGGGGATCGAACCCACGACCTTCGGCTTAGCAGTTAGGGTCATTAACCACTAGGCCAACAGGCCAGTCAAGTAGTGTTTGTTTGTTGTTTGAACGTGATAATCTTAGGAACTACTGGTTCGAATTGTAAAATTCTTTCACTGTTGAATAGCCCATTTATCGTGAAAGGCTAAGGCTATAAAACATCACACTACTATCAATAGAATTAGAGTAGCAATAAAAAATGTTGCAAAAATGGTAAAAATTGACACATACGAAGTTGCGCGGATCAGATAGTATATGATAAGAGTTCATGATACGGCCCCAGGCGGGGTGATAGTGCCTGCTGGAGCACGGCTCAGTGGTTAACGTTTAAAATCTGTATTTTTAGTTTGTAGATGAGAACTCCATTTGCGCGATTCAGGACTTGAGCCGCTCTTGTATTCTTTACTAGCTGTCCCGCTACAACTTCATATACGTTAATTTTCCCCGTTCTTGCAACATTTCTCGTCGCTGCTCCGCTCTTATTAGCCGTAGCGCGATGTTATATAGCCTATAGCCTTCCTCGATAAATGGGCTATCCAACAAAAAAAGATTTTTTCAAATCGAACCAGTAGTTCCTGAGATTAGCACGTTTAAACAAACAAACAAATAAACAAACAAACTCTTCCGCTTTATAATATTAGTATAGATGTGGATACTGCCAAATACGTGTTATACTCATTTTTTGGCACGTGTTTACTTCATCTGTTTCTTGTCAAACAACGGCGCAGGCGATGTAACTACATCGCCTGCGCCGTTGTCTTTCTATGGAAATGACACTGCGTCATATCTGATTGTAATAGGTACATTAGTGCAATTTCCACCACGAATGCAATTATGCGAAATTTCTGAGGAAATACCCCTACATCCTTTCGGCTGCTTTTACTTTGAGGCGGCATCGAATCATATTGCGAAGTGGCAATTATATACCAGAAGGAAATTGCGAAGCCGGAGTGGGGACGACCGATGCGATGAACATTGACATTCACTAAAAACACTGGTTGGTTCATTCAGTAAAACTTCTTCTTATTCTTTCACACTTGGAACTGACGTATAGCTTCATTTTGGCTTTTTTTCCAACAAATCTTTCTTTATATCTTGCTTGATGTTAGTTAAAAAAAACAATTGTATTTATATCGGTAGATTGGATAGGCCAACTTTTTGATTTATTTCTATGTACTTACCAAACAAATTCAATCAATTCGCACCCATGTTGCTTAAAAAATTCTATCTATCCATCATCTGATAATCGGATTGCTCTAAAGTGGAGCATTATCACCTCCCGGTGTTATTACTACACCAAATACATCATCGATAATAGAAATGAATTCTTGTCGTTCTCAATGGTATCAATAAGTTACTTTTGCTCGCGGCTACGCCTGTGTGGAAGAAGTGAAAACGAAATAGACAGACCGACAGTTTTTTACGTTTTCCATCTCAGAAAGAACACAGCAAAGGCAGGTATATCTGTTGGACTCGAATCAAATAAAAAATAACACAATGTGTCATATTGTGTCTAAAGAAGCGGCGGTAGCCTAATGGCTAAGGCATCGGTCTCGCAATCATGAGGTCGCGGTTTCGAATCCTACCCATTAAACTACCGACGTGAACCCACTCCGAACACAAGTCTTTGAGCTTAGTTGGAGGGGTTAACAAGATTGCTAGTAATGTGGGACCCATTCCCACATTGCCAGTTATCTTTTAAAAAAAAAAAAAATTACACCCTGGGCACAACTTATGCTACTTTCGGACCGATTATTTCCTAAAATATTTATTCAATCAAAAAAGTAGAAACCTTAAAATGTTTTCGAAAGACCTGTTGAATGATGTGCCACACGACATTAAGCACACACAGAAATAGTCAAGTGACTTCTAACATCAGAGATGAGGGCATCCCTTGCAAAAGGTTTCTTTGCAAACACTATTTTAATTACCCCTACTATGGTAATATTTTCTCAATCTTTATTATAAAATAAAACATTCCTACAAAAAAGCCTGAGGCGCAAACATTTTACAAAAAACACAACTACTTATTACCAACATTTATGAAGAAGCGTCTCCCGATGACATACAAAGATAATCTACTTTCATTTTATAATTGATAGTTGAGAAGCATCTACGTTTCGTAGATATACTGCGTTTGAGCACTGCTAATAAGCGGAATGACAAAATATGTTGAGGGAAGTAAATGAGATCGCCGCAGATCATTTGCTTCCATCACGATTGACTGATTGGAGTACGTTCGTTGTAGATTGAACTCGTTAGTTTAAGATCCAACTGCGTGATTTCTACGTTCATCCGTTCCAAAAATAAAAAATATTGAGAAATATATATATCTCAATTTATATCAGTCTTGTGTCTTGTACCGACATTAAACTTGACAGACACGTATAATATTAAACATTTAGATATTAAAAACCTACTAATATAAACGAAAACTTGAAATATTTTAACCTCTATATAATTTTGTATCACCCTTTGCTTAAAAACAGTCATTATACTTAGTAAATGTTGGGATATTTTGATGATTAAAATGTTTGTTTTTCAATCACACAGGCAACCGAATTTGAATTTTGTTTGACTAAGATAAATGCTCACACAATAAAGACAACATAGGTTCTGCGTAAGGAGTAAGCGGCGGTAAATGTAAAGTTCCATAAAATTCGTATTGTGAACAAACAGAAGGTATTAGCCAGACCGTACAAATATATGTACAAAAACTGTCAAAACATAATTGACTTTGCTGTAGTCGGGTAATAAAGAAGGTGGACAAAAAAACACCCAGGTCTCTTGGACCACTCAATACAACAACCGATAACGGGAGACGTCCTAATGGGTGGTTCATTATCAGCTTGATTGTAATGCGAACGTGAATCTGTACATTTGCTCCATAAGCAAATTCTAATCAATAAAAATGTTATGGAATACTATAACTAATACTATTTTGGCCTACAGAATGTATTATGTTCATTGGAGTTATTGTAACTCGTTAAAAAAATGAACGAAACAGAAAAAGACTTATCAAAAATAAAAACATTTTCCAACCGAAAGCGTTCATGCGTCGTTATAGTTTGATGATCAACGACATAAACAATACGCAAAAATAATTCGCGATTTCTTTAGTCGAATCGTCCGGTACCATTTTTTCATAATGCGTAAAACCTGTCACTGCTTTGAGAAAATCTAATCGAAGGCCTTTCGAGTCCTTTTCGATGACCATTCTGTTAGCATGTTTACATATCTATTGACTTGTAAAAACAAGTGGATCCAGGGGGCTAAGGCACTCGAGCAATAATAAATCGCCCTCCGCTCTCAGTCTAGCTCCTCGCACACATATTGGGGGCGTGTGAGAATGTCTAACAAATCATGCACTCGGACCGCCCGTCAATAAACCGATGAAACGATACACAAATCGCCATCCGCTCTCAGTCTAGCCTCTCTCACACATGTTGGTAGCGTGTTAGAATGTCTAACAAAGCATGCAGTAGGACCAGCCGTCAATAAGCCAGTGCAACATTACATCACAAATCGTCATCCGCTCTCAGTCTAGCCTCCTTCACACATATTGGGAGCGTGTGGATGTCTAACGAAGCATGCAGTAGGATCAGCCGTCAATAAGCCAGTGCAACATTACATCACAAATCGCCATCCGCTCTCAGTCTAGTCACATCTTGGTAGCGTGTTATAATGTCTAACAACACACATATTGGTAGCGTGTTATAATGTCTATCAAAGCATGCAGTAGGATCAGCCGTCAATAAGCCAGTGCCATATTACATCACAAATCGCCATCCGCTCTCAGTCTAGCCTCTCTCACACACATTGGTAGCGTGTTAGAATGTCTAACAAAGCATGCAGTAGGACCGCCCGTCAATAAGCCTGTGCAACATTACTTTAATACTATTCACACATCGCCATCCGCTCTCAGTCTAACCTCTCTCACACATATCGTGAGCGTGTGAGAATGTCTAACAAAGCATGCAGTAGGATCAGCCGTCAATAAGCCAGTGCAACATTACATAACAAATCGCCATCCGCTCTCAGTCTAGCCACATCTTGGTAGCGTGTTATAATGTCTAACAACACACATATTGGTAGCGTGTTATAATGTCTATCAAAGCATGCAGTAGGACCAACCGTCAATAAGCCAGTGCCATATTACATCACAAATCGCCATCCGCTCTCAGTCTAACCTCTCTCACACATATCGGGAGCGTGTGAGAATGTCTAACAAAGCATGCAGTAGGACCGCCCGTCAATAAGCCGGTGCAACGATACATTAATACTCATTACAAATCGCCATCCGCTCTCAGTCTAACCTCTCTCACACATTTCGGGAGCGTGTGAGAATGTCTAACAAAGCATGCAGCAGGACCGCCCGTCAATAAGCCGGTGCAACGATACATTAATAGTCATTACAAATCGCCATCCGCTCTCAGTCTAACCTCTCTCACATATATCGGGAGCGTGTGAGAATGTCTAACAAAGCATGCAGTAGGACCGCCCGTCAATAAGCCTGTGCAACATTACATTAATACTCATTAAGTACAAATCGCCATCCGCTCTCAGTCTAACCTCTCTCACACATATCGGGAGCGTGTGAGAATGTCTAACAAAGCATGCAGTAGGACCGCCCGTCAATAAGCCGGTGCAACGATACATTAATCATGTACGACGTGAGGTAACACCAGAGGAGCTGATGTGTGGGTGAAAGGTGTTGTACATGAGTACGGAGATCACTTGAATAATACCCGGATACGATCCTGCGGTGTCGTGACTCCGGACGAATATCTATTGGCCAATGAAATAAATACTAGTCTGTCTATGTAAATTTGGTAACTTCTTAGTTTCTTTTTTCCTCATTCCTCTGTTCGTATATTCGGGATAATGGGTACGTACAGTCGCGGAATGAAAATGTTTGTCACCATAAAGTCCAATTTTGCTTGAACCGAATCAAGGAACAATAACGCCAACATGTCAATGTTGTCAAAATAATAATACGCTTTAACTCAGATTAAAAACTAAATAGATGGAAAATTGAAATATAATACTTTTTCGTTATGAAAGTAGACATAAACCACACGCAAAAAAGTTTTTATTTCAAGGTGATAGACAAGAATAACTGAGAAAATTAAATGTCAGTTTCTTGATAAACAAGAATGATAGCACGGCTATTTTGAAATTTCACACCCACAATGGGAATTAATAACAAACGACTATTTCTTGTTCAGCGTAAAGAGAGCATGATGAACCAAAGATAACGTGGGTGGTAAGAACAATATTTTGACGGAACCAACATTGCTACAAATCTGTCTTACTTTAACACATTATTTTCACGTATTGCAATCAGTGGCAGAGAGTGATACGGAATAATGAGTCAGATATATACATTCATCTATTCTTATTATATTAATCCGAGAGGTTTTAGTTCAACTACTCATAGTCAAGCAATATTGGTCTGAGTAAATTTAAATTTTGTTGTCAAACAGTTAAGCACAATTTACAGCATACGGTATACAACTATCTGGTGTGATACTCAGTTTGAAAAGGTAACATGTGCTTTCAAAGTTATCTCTTTGAATCACAAAGTCTCGTTCTTATCCAGTTATCACGTATTTCAAGTATATTTTACACATTAAACGCAGAGCTGTGAAAATAATGACATTAGTTTGCCACCATTTCCACAATTCCGGTTTTTTTTTTCTATTCTCGCCGATATTGACCTGTGTTAAGCAAATAAATAAATCTGAATCTGAATCTATTACTCGGTAGGGATTATGGCTCGTGCATTCTGTGCATTCGCCAGTTTTAAGTTTTTATTCTTTCTAGTTTTCTTCTTTGAATCACAAAGTCTCGTTGCTGGTTTCTAGTTTATTTTCTTTCAAGTTTTCTTATTTGAATCACATAGTCTCGTTTTTATCCAGTCATCACGTATCTCAAGTATATTTTGTACTCGTAGAGTATATTTGTTCTGTGATTTTACTGGTTAAACGCGGAGCTGTAAAAATAGCGACATATTAGTTTGCCGCCATTTTTAGAACTCCAGAATTCCGGTTCAAACTTCGCCCGCATGAATCTAGTTGGCTTTGTCTATGGATTAATTCAGGATACGGACAATTTGTCATGAGACTCATGAAATCCATTTATCAGTTTGATTAAACTACGAATCCATACTAATAGTATAAAGCTGAAGAGTTTGTTTGTTTGAATGCGATAATCTCGGGAACTACTAGTCCGAAATGAAAAAATATTTTACTGTTGGATAGCCCATTTATCAAGGAAGGCTATCTAACATCACGCTACAATCAATAAGAGCGGAGTAGTAATGAAAAATGTTGCAAAAACGGGGAAAATTGACACATACGAAGTTGCGCGGGTCAGCTAGTACCAGATAAAGGGCTTGCTCATTCGTCGAATCACATTTCAATCGACAAATCTTACTGAAGACTGATCATTTACTGTAAGAAGTTATATTAGACCTAACGCCTCCTATTTTGTTTACTTCCCGAGGTATAAATAGCAAGATGAAGCGATTGTACTAAATCTTTAGTGCTTTTCAAAGCACAAAGGTATGGAGGGTAGAGGTAGGGACATACATCCCTATGCAATTAATTTATAAAAAGGTGTAGATAAGTTACATAAACAATATTCGATCTGTAATAAAAACCGGGCAAGTGCATGTCAGGCCACGCACAGTGTTGGGATTCGTAGTTTTTTTATGGTAAGATGGTAGGGAAGGGCACGTGACTCTAACAAAAATTTGCACTACAAAGCTTAATATAACTCTACTGTACGTGTGTATGTCACTGAACTCCTCCTAAACGGCTGGACCAGTGGATTCGACAATGGTTTAGATTCACAATTGAAACCGATTCACAAAAAAAAAATAGGTGGTGCGAAGTTCGCCGGGACAGCTAGTATTTCAATAATTCTTCTGTGGGTATGTATGTCACTGAACTCCTCCTATATGGCTGGACCAATTTTAATGAAATTATTTGTGTGTGTTCCAGTGGATTCACAAATGGTTTAGATGAATTTAAACCATCAGGTGAGCCGCTGGCTCGTCTGCCAACTATAGACAATAAAGAAAAACAATTCACAATCATAGACAAAAAAGTTCACTATTGAAGCCGATTCACAAAAAAAAGACGGTACGAAATCCGCCGGGACAGCTTGTCTACTTAGGTAGGTACCTATAGATTTTCATCACAACATAACCGTTTTTCCAGCGGCCCACCTGATGGTAAGCGGTAACCGCCGCTCATGGACTTCAGGAATGTCAGGGACACACCCAAGCCGCTGCCTACCGTGAAAATATATAAATTTAAATTAAATTTCAAACATACCTCATCACAACCAATATAATCTAACAAATGTTTCTTAAACGTAATCAGAGTTCCGGATATATTTTTTAATCGCATTCTCGGCGCAAGGGCCCTACTTTCGAAAAGCGGCGCAGGCGCAGGCGTGAAACGCAACACAATGGGAGTTCGTGAGCGTGCCTCGCGAGCCAACACGCGGGACGTCCAAATGTTTACGCGATTAGATAACATCGATAAGATGCGATTGTCGACTGTCGATTGATTGTAATCGATTAAACAATCGACGAATATTCGTTTTGGACTAGATTTTAGACGGAGATATGTATGACTACCTATCTGTTACTCATAATACATAGGTACTTTAAAAAGTATAGATATGTTTTTTAGGGTTCCATAGCCATGTCAGTATGTCACAGGCATTTTACTCAAACACTACGCAAAGAATATTGATGAAATTTGGTAAAAAGGTGTCTTGTAGTGGCCGCTACTTAATCGATAGCTGAATAATAAAAATAAATATTTTTGAAAGGGCACTTTTTTTAGCAAAAATTAGCGTGTGGCCCATCATTCGACAGGTCTTTAAAACATTTTAAGGTTTCTGTTAATAACTTTTTTGATTAAGTGAATATTTTTGGAAATAATCTCTCCGAAAGTTTCATAAATTGTGTGTCGTCGTCCCCCCTCCCTGTTAATTTTGAACAGTGTGACCAAAAAATATATAAAAAATCACAAAGGTAGCTTACTTACCGTCATTGAGTTATTGCTGAAAAAGTGCGTTTCTCAACAAAAGCCCGTAAGTGCCATGAACATACGCTTCTCAGCTAATACATTTATTCAAGGCTGCGGAACCCACCACTTAGCATGGTCCAACATGCTCTTGCCCGGTTTTCATATTATTATATAGGTAGGTACGAGTACCTAACCTACTATAGGATCTGTGTCTGTGTTACTATTAGTTTATGTCTTTAGATCTGACATAAAATAAGTGATAATATCACATAACAAAATTCAACAAAATGTACGAAATGCGTTGAAAACTATAAATTGGATGTAATTAATTCTTTGCTTTTAAATCTCAAGCAAAATTCAAGTAGGTGATTTTTCATTTTTTTTTTTTTTTAAGTAGTAGAATGAGTCCCACATTACTAGCAATCCGGCTAACCCCTCCAGCTAAGCTTAATAAGCTGTGTTTGGAGTGGGTTCACGTCGGTAGTATAATGAGTATGATTCAAACCTGTGACCTCACGATTGCGAGTCCGATGCCTTAACCATTAGGCTACCGCCCCTTTGCAACATTGCATCATAGTGTAGTGATTATTGACCCTGACTGCTTAGCCGGAGGTCGTGGGTTCGATCCCCACCCAGGATATCACTTTGTCTGATGAGCACGATGGTTTATTCTGTGTCTGGGTGTAATTTATCTATATTAAGTATGTATTTAGAAATATATAAGTATAAATATATAAGCCTCTGTGGCGCGGTGGGAGTCTGTCCGACTGCTACGCAAGAGTTCGTGGGTTCGATTCCCACACGGGACACCACTTTGTGTGATCCACAAATTGTTGTTCCGAGTCTGGGTGTACTTTGTGTCCGTGACCTTGTATGTTTGTAAAGTCCCCTGCGACACAGGGCTTGCAGCCTACTGCGGGAGTCATGTTTTTAAATAAAAAAAAGTATATATATATCAGTTGTCTGGTTGCCATAGTACATAGGATCAGATGACGTTGTGTGAGTTTTCCTAAGATATTATTATTATTCCTACAAAATTTACACACAGACTGCATCAGGTCGTCGAATGCAACTTTGTTGCTTAATTGTAAACCAGTTGGATCCTACTTATCTGTTATTTAGATACCTACTTAGCAATTTAATATCCATAGGTACCTGATCACGCCACGTAACGTTTCACACACGAAGGAAAGCAATAAGATGATGCTACCTAACAAGAATTGTCATTGATTTACGAAAGGCCATTTTCAACAAAGCTTAATATAGGTACTAGTATAGTATTATATTATCACACTAATATTATAAAGGCAGAAAGTTTGTGAGTATGTGACTGTGTTTGTTTGTTACTTCTTCACGTCTAAACGGCTGAAGCGATTTTAATAAAATTTGGTATGGAGTTAGCTGACACCCAGGATTAACACATAAGCTAATAAACCGCGGGTAACACCTCGGGGCACAGCTAGTATGTGATATAGGTAAGGGGCGTCAAATTAAAGCGACGGTAGCATAATGTCTTAGGCATCGGTCTCGCAATCGTGAGGTCGCGGGTTCGAATCCTACCCATTCTTTTTCTTTTAATAAAAGACGACTCCCGCAGTAGGGTACAAGCCCTGTGTCGCAGGAGACTTTACAAACATACAAGTCACGGACACAAAGTACACCCAGACTCGGAACAACAATTTGTGGATCACACAAAGTGTTGTCCCGTGTGGGAATCGAACCCACGACCTCTGGCGTAGCAGTCGGATACACTCCCACTGCGCCATAGAGGCAGTCATTATACTACGGATGTGAACCCACTCCTAACACAAATCTTTGAGCTTAGCTGGAGGGGTTACCAAGATTGCTAGTAATGTGGGACACAATCCCACATTAATAGTTATCTTTAAAAAAAAAAACCCGCCAAAGTTACGTCAGGTGATTTTGGCGAGTTTTGGACACCCTCTCTGGAAGCCCAATCTAATTCAATAAAAACATAAGATGGTGATATACAGAGCTAGGAAAGTCTATTTATTCCACTCGTTCCAGACAATCGTCCATGGGTTGGAACTTCTTATGCTCATCCAAAAATGAATTAGACTAGTCACCGTAAACTTTAGTAAAAAAAAAATCATGAATTTCTGTTTATTTTCTTGACATATTTGACATTATATTTTACCATTATATGATTGTTTACGCTTCAACATACCTATCTGATGACGAGGAATTAGACCGGTTCCCTGTAAATACCGACCCACGTAGTAAGATAGAGAGTAGGTCTACTGGTGAGATAATATGAGATTTGGCTTAACCCCTCCCCTCCCTAATCTCACGTAGATGTCACATTTAACTCAACACTCGCCAAGTGTGAGTTAAAGTCGGTTTACGGACGATAATTTTACGTGATAACGTCATAAGAATACATTGATGACATTGTAATTGACAACTATGCCTGTCACAGCTTTAGATTCAATTGTATCGCATGTCACTGCAATCGCCATTGCCTGATAGGTTGATAGCTTGAGTTCCAATTGTATCGCATGTTGCTGCAATCGCCGACCGCCTGCTGATAGGCTGAAGTATCAGCCTATCAGCAGACGGTAACGATACTTTTTCGTGTGTCGTTAAGTTTAAGACGTTATCACGTCAAAAACAACGTTTACAATATTAATAGAGAATGTCCAAAAAGTCGTGTATAATGTTGCATAAAAAATAACTAAACAAAATACGTTAAATAAACAAAATATATACCTACCTTAACACGATCACGAATCACGACCTACCCTAACTGTGTTATTGAAAAAGAAATGCTATTCAATTGAATCTTTTGTTAAAAATACTTCAAAAAAAGATTGAAAACACAAATAAGTATCAATAGGGTTTTTACGTTTAACATTCAACGTAGAAAAACCGGCTACACCATGCATGAACTAAAGAAACAAGACTAAGTTCTTTTATTTTTCAGAATACTTTTTATCGTGATTATCGACATCCACGCCGTCGAAAAAAAAACCTCTGTGTTAGCTTTCAATTCTTGAATTGTCGCAAAAATATTTCTAAACTCTTTGTCTAAATGTAGGTACACAACTATACATATATACAACGCTTTTCTTGATATAGTGCAAATCTGAAAGTAGTTTGCTCAGAATCATTAACACAATCTAATGGGGTAGTTTTTGGACCACGTTATATTTTTGAATAAATAAATAATTAATCATGAATTAATTCAATAATCATTTTAACAGTCCAAATCCTGTTCACAATGTGATCTGAAATGTAATCATCACTTAATCTATACCAATATTATAAAGCTGAAGAGTTTGTTTGTTTGATTGAACGCGGTAATCTCAGAAACTACTGATCGTAATTGAAAAATTCTTTTACTGTTGATAGCCCATTTATCGAGGAAGGCTATAGGCTATAAAACATCACGCTACGACCAATAGAGCGAAGCAGCAATGAGAAATATTGCAAAAACGGGGAAAATTTACGCAGACTAGTTGCGCGGGACAGCTAGATTTTAATAATAACCACGAATTACATACTGCAAGACGCAATAAGAACGATTGCGTGAAGAACAACTTGAACGGCTTTCATTATTTTCTTTTTTTTTTATGCGACTTCTTGAGGTAAAAATCTTGTTGGGGTGTCTGAGCCTTGCACTATACCAAAAATAACCTTGTTTATTGCAATGTCACACTTGCTATTAGTTAACACAACTACGTATTTACGAGTATTATCGCGCAAACGAGTAGCACTACCCTATATGATCAAACAGACGTTTTATATAACGACAGGACCACAAAATACTGAAAGTAGAGAAGGTGTCTTGATAGCACACATAAATGTCGTTCGGGGACACAGAAAAACAGCTCTCCTAGACAAGTGGCATAAACACGTGACAATCGAATAGAATGATTTCACATGACAATTGCGTGTGAAAAATCGCCAATATGAAAATTAGCTGAAGATCAATCGCGGTTTTTCAAGCGCAATAACAAAATCATTCCATTTGCTTTTTTTTTTAATCTTGGGACAACTCACACAACGCCATCTGATTTCAAACTAGGCAGAGGCTGTATCTACTATGGCAACCAGACAACTGATAAACTTATTTATATATTATACCTTTAAACGAGCAATTCTTGTATACACATATATACCTATATTTAATCTGAAATATACCTCTTTATATATAATCCGAATCGCGGCAACGGCTCCAGCGATTTGCATGAAATTTACTATGCAGGGTTGCGGCAGCGATAAATCGATCTAGCTAGGTTTCATTTTTAGAAAAAGTCGTAAAAAATAAAATAAAAGCAAAGCTCGGTCACCACAGTTTTATCCTGGATAGGGATAGAACCCACGACCTCTAACTTAGTAGCTGGGCTCACAAACCACTAGACCAACATGCCTGTCCATTATACAACTAGCAAGTATAGCACTTTGTTTGGAAGGCGTCCTGAACTCCCGAGATTCCGTGTCCATGAGAGATAAGCGATGTCTATGTCAGCATTCGAGTTATCTTCTGTTTTCTTGGTACTTTGTGACAAGACTGTCACTAACTGAATCGTGATAGACGCTGATGGTGGCTTCACAGGCCTGATACCGAGACGTATAGCCAACGCCAATAGATCTACGCTTCCAGAGTGGTTCTAATAGCCACAGCTGTGTCTTGACTTGTTTACGGCGAGCGATGGTAATAGGTGACCGCGTGATTACGAACTTAGATGTGGTAATTGTTTATTTTAAACTGTTAAGGTGCCCATTAATTACTTTTTAGTTTACTAAGATACTTACTGGTTGTAATGAGTTTAAATGTGATTTGAGTTCTAATGCATGACTTAAAATAGTGTTTCAAAAGACACTAAGTTTTAAGGCTTGCTTTGCATTTCTTAAAACCTAGAAAGGTAAATGTATTTAGCCTCGACAGGTATCTATAGGCCCGAAAAAAACAGTCCTAAAAATGACTTTTTTTTAAATATATTTAATGGTAAGTATATAACAAAATTACAATTTCAATTTTCCTCGCCAAGCTACATAGCTTGTTAGCGAGATGAGGTGTCAAATTTTGTAAAGTTAAACTTTCCGCACGCCAACTCTAACAAAACGACTACCCTCGACACAAAAGGAAGTGTTTTATGAGTCTAACATGTGTATATATGTATATAAGTACATCTATGTATTCCTATATGTCTAATTGTCTATGTTTGAGCGGCCGCTCCAGAGGCCGCATGCGTCCGGCTAAGGAATCTAGGATGTTAAACGCTATCAAAAAGAGCTAAATTTATTTGCACCGGCCCCCCATTGTGCGATGTACTTAGGCGGTATCGGCTTGAACATCCCACCCTCTCCCCCCCCCCGCCACGTGATGTACTTTTAGCAGTTATAGGCAGTATCGGTTATTGGTATCGACCCTCCCGCGGCGAGAAGTACTTAGGCGAAATCTGGTTGTACTCCGTCACACTTTACCAATATTGGGGGCCAAAATGTTATCCCACTCTAACCAAAATCTGGCCTCGGGCCGGTACTGATCGTAGCTTGACATTTTTTCGGGTTAAATTGGCCATAAAAGGTAAGTAAAGGTAAGTATTCGTATCAGGCGCAGATCCAAGGAAAAATTGCCTACATTTGGTCCGCGTTGAGGGACAAAACTTGGCCGATGTTGGGTCAAAGTTTCCCCCCCCCCCCCCAGAACATGATCTTGTATCCGCTCGTACTACAATGGTGTAGTTATAGTTCCTGTTAAAAATTAGTATAAATCAAGTATACCAACCATATCTCCAACTCCATTAATAAGTTAAAAGGAAACAGATCTCAGTATAAATCTGTTGATAACAATCGAATAGATAACATTACATTTATTCGCTACAAAATGGGAGCCTCACTCTCTAACGTTTTTACGAGCCGCCACAACAAGACTGACTAAGTGTTCAAATATCACGATTCAAACAAATAGGTACAAGCTGAACAATCTTCCGTCTAAATCAGTGGTCCACAGGAATCAGAAAATGGTCCGCGAATGATTTCAAATTTCCCATGCACAGTCTCAAAAATGTTTGTTTTCGATTAAAATAATGTAGCTATAAAATTACATTGAGCTAAAATTATTGTTTATTTTCGTATTTACGAGTATTTACGGCCGGTCTCAATAATCTATCTATCGATGGATTTATCTCAGGAATAACTGGTCCGAATTTAAAAAATATTTTACTGTTGGATAGCCCACATCACGTTACAACTAATAGAAGCGGAGCAGCAATAAAAATGTTGCAAAAACGGGGAAAAATTACGCAGACAAAGTTCTTTGCTTGCTTCTTTTTGGCTCCGATCATGCCTGATGGTAAGCATTGATGAGGGCTACGATAGAACGAGAGAAACCCAGAAGATGAACTCTGGTCCTAAAAGTGAATTAATTGGAAAACTGATGCCGGCAGGGAGTTTTACACTTGAAAACGCCAAATTGTTTTTATATTACGTCACATTAATGGAGTAAAGAAATACCTTCCACATTTGTTACACGAACTGGCTATTAGTACAAGAGGGGAGCGCCAAAAAATGCAAGTAGGTACTTTAACTTCGACTAATAGCTGTTCACTAACAAATGTAGAAGAGTAGGTACCGCATGTGGCATGTGTTACGAAGTGACAAACGCTCATTTAATGCCCAAGCAAAAACCCAGCGCTAGCCGTTTTTTGTGCACTTTTGTGAAGCTATCTGCTCTGTATCCAAAAAGAAATATTAACTAATAAAATTCCATTACATTTCTACATAATTTTGACCCCAAAATGGTAATTCTAAAAAAAGTTTCGTACTTTTAAATAATTCACGAGATTAAGTCCCGAAATATGGTAGATTCTGTTTATGTTAAAGGAGTATAATGTTTATTTAATCTCCTCACAACGAAACCACAGAAATGAGAAATAAATATACGTAAAATGGATCTCCTCGTAAAGTACCATTTTCTTTGATTTGCTACTTACACTAATGGATAGGCAATTTAAATAATAACATTACGCTAGAAACATTTTTTTCAAACGACTAATATGTTATTTTTATAAAGATTTTATTTTAAAAACTTAGCGCATTCGCTACGGTGCGGCGAAGAGGGAACGAATGTTCAAGATTATTTGGTCAGGGTACGGCCTTAAGTACAAAAGACAAGGATTAGTGATTTGGTTAATATGAAGGTGAGGAAAAATATTTATGGGTTGACTAGGTATTTTGTTTTGACCAATCCAAATACTAACAAGCAGTACTTTTACCCAAAACCTATACCTACCCGTCCGATTAAGACAATATTTTAAGGCGAATGATCTAAATAGTTGGATTTCATATTTTTTTTTAAAGATAGCGACTATTAATTTTTAAACAATCAGGTCAAAACAATTCTATCATCGAATCGTTATAATTATACAGTTTTGATATAATATGCTCATTGGGTCCTTTCATTTAATAGAACAACATAATGCAATAAAGCAATAAAAATTGTTAATGTTATGTACTCACCATACGTGCTTTAAGCGCTATAGTGGAACATAACTAGGTAAATGAAAACAAACTTAAGTACGGTAGACCAAAACAGTGGTCTATCAGTTTTGACAAAGCTTCCTTTGTAACCAAAATAGCGTTAAGGTTGAAATTGTTAATCGTCAGAATATTATTACAAGGGAAAATCAACCTTGTTGTTTATGACGTGCAAATTAATATCTACTGTTGGGTGATAGACCATATTTTTGGCCTACTGTACACAGTTTGTTAAAAAAGCCCTTTCCTCTTACAGAAACCTTAAGCACTTACCAATATCTTACAAAACTGACACTCTCTGAGAACTTACCTGTAACAATGAAAAAAAAAATTAAATAAGCTATATAATAAAAACGTACTTACCTCAAAAAAAGGCTTGTTTAACCTTTTTTTGAGGTAAGTACTTTTTTTAATCTCGGGTTTAAAATTTTATTATTTTTAATTTATGATTAAAGCCGCTACAGTTGAATAATCCAACCGCGAACTACAGGAACCTCCTTTCTTAGAGGATTTTTTTTAATAGCAATATCTACATTCAGCAGTTTCGTCTGGGTTTTCGGTCGATCTACTACTTCGCCCAATGAGGGGACTTCTCTTTAAAACCTTAGTTGGCAACGCACGATTATATATGCCATCATCCATACCTGAAGGCCTACTCAAATTCAATGAAAACGAAGTTTCGATCAATAAAAAAAATATATAAAAATAAAAAAACCCGCCTACACAAAAACGATGGAAACAAGATCCCCTACATAATTATATAATTTCATGCAGTCGGAGGCATTAATGGATCTCGATGAACTTAGTGAAGTGCCTCCGACTGCATGAAATTGTATTGTGCAGGCGGGTTTTTTATTTTTATAATTCATTTTTTCATTTAATACTTTTATATCAGGTAATAAATAATATTACATACATACATACATACATACAAGATACGCGCGAAAAACATAACCCTTCTTTACAGTCGGGTAAAAAGGAGGTGGAAAAATACAGCGCCAGGAACATGAAGTCTAAGTTTAACTTATTTAACTGACAGTCAACTGTTCTAGGACACAAGAACAAGACAGATTCTCCATGTAAACGGCGCAGACAATCCTATACCAATATACATTATAAGTGACAATTATCTTCACAGAATTCACAGATAACCTGGTTCCTCTATACCGAGAAATGTCGCTTATCTACCATTTCAAATACATATTATCTTGGGCATTGTTCTTGGGATTGCGGTTTAGTATTTCAGATGCCGTTTCTATTCCCGTTCAGAGATTGAATATTGTTTATTTTGACTATTCAAACCTTTCGACTGTTTTTTCTCCGGCTGCGCAAGCAGGAAGGTTATGTTTTTCGAGTATGTTTGTGTGTATGTATATTTTTTGGCATAGCCTAGAGTCGTTAGATTTGTCTTAGTTGTGAGAGTGACACAGTGAAAAATCACATGGCGTTGTTTTGGCGCCAATATATATTTATGTTTAAAAAAAATCTTCAAAATCTATTGAGTTGGGTATCAAAATAGAGAATTTTAAAGCTGATAACTAATATATAAATATATAACTGATATATTTAAATGTAATTTGGAATAAGAAATGCTAAATAAGCAACGTACCTAAATAAAAAATATATTTTAAAAATTCAAAAACCCGCCTGCAATAAGACGAAAACATACCCTTCACATTTAATAACATGCAGTTCAACCGGATTCCTTAATGCCTCCGACTGCATGATATCATTCAATGGCATTAAATGTGTGTGTGAAGCGGTGGTAGCTTAATGTCTAAGGCTCGGTCTCGCAATCGTAAGGTCGCGGGTTCGAATCCTACCCAATATACTACCGACGTAAACCCACTCCTAACACAAGCCTTTGAGCTTAGCTGGAGGGGTTAACAAGATTGCTAGTAATGTGGGACTTAATCTCACAAAAAATGTAGAATCAATTTAAATGAACGTCAGACAAAATTTGGAATATAATTTAGATTTAGACTTTTTGACTTTTAAAAATTAAGTTTTTTTTTTATGTGAGACAAAAGCTTCATGGCAAATTTTATCAAATTCCCCTTAGTGGTTTAACCGTGAAAACCAAACAGCCATACATACGCAACGGATAGCACATTCTAGCATGTCCATAATATCATATAAATTAAGCCACATCAATACATGACCAGGTACAGCTAGTATTTAATATATAATCTATTCCACAATCGATTTCCCTGTTACGTGACTGAGATGAGCTTATAACGGAAGAAGAACGGAGACGCAACACAGTTATGTCATAGGAATGCCATTGTCGCGCATCAATCAAGCTTCAGTTATTCAGTTACAAGAACTTTTCTTAAGATGGTGGACATAGTGCAAGCGGAAAGATATTTAAATTCAAAATAGAATAAATAGGTACTTTAACCGTAGATAATACTCAAATAGGGTATTTGATTGAAGTCAGCCTCTTTTTAAGAAACGTCAAAAACGACCCCCTTCGTACAAATTTGTATGGAATGCTAGCATATGACGTCACGTTTTCTATGGTCATATCAATTACTTTCAGTGTTTATCTGTATGATTATAAATTAATAAACACGTTATATTAATAAATGAACATTTTTTTTTAAAACACTTTATGACTTTTTTTTACATGGTTAATAAAAAATATTTTATTTTGATAGTAGTCAAATACCCAATTATACGAATACGTACCTACTAACTATAAGATGTGCTCAAAAGTATATCTGTCTAAACTATTCAAGTGAGCCATAGAGGGATCCAAGGGGCGAGGCACGGGCCTCCCACAGACAGTTCCTCTTGTGCCCATGTTAGATCCGACACTGTCATCAAATCCTGGATCCGTCCTGGCAAGTGACAGTAACAGCATTATATTATGGTATGGAACGGCAGGCGTTGTCTCTGGGCCTCTAAACAAGTGGCGTAAACTCTAATCGAATAGGATGACGCCAGAATAAAGTACTAATACTATCAATTTTCATATCACGCCACTTGTCTAGAGGCCCCCTGATGCTTAAGCATCTTTAGACGCAAACATTAACACACGACAAGCAATGCAGAAACCTATTGATGAAATAATACCTACTAGTCATCCAAACTTTAAGTTGAGCAGCTTAACTTGTGCAAATTCCGCTCGGGATCGTATAGGTGAGTACTGACAGGTCCGTATAAGCCCACTTGATAGAAACAATTATTGCAACCTACGCATTGTATTGGTCACTTTTCCCGCTACCCTTAACACGATGACCGCAGGCTATAGCAAAATGGATTTCTGTCACAAAATACTGAGAGTACAGAACGTTGTATGAACGTTATACAACGTGCGCTCGAGCAACACACACATCGCTCATGGACACGGAATTTTAGAACGCCTTCCGAGGAATGTTCTGTGGACTGTAATTGTGTCCGTGTAATTGTGTGTACACATATTAGCGGGCCTCCATCATCCGCCACGGACCGATAGGCCGGGCAATAAAATATACATATATCTATACTAATATTACAATAAATATAAAGAGGTAAATTTTGTGAGTTTGTGAGGTTGTAGAGTATAATCTCTGGATATACTAAACCGATTTCAAAAAATCTTTTACCAATAGTAAACCATGTTATTTGTGAGTGTTATAGGCTATAACATCACGATACGACTGATAGGAGCGGGGCATCAATGAAAAATGTTGCAAAGACGGGGGAAATTGACGCAAACGAAGTTGTGCGGATGAACTAGTCGAATATATATTTGGATGAATGTTCGGGTAAAATGCCAATCGGCTTTGCCGAACATGTACAATAGGCCGGGTGACAGCAGGATGGCATCAATCCGCACAGCCAGTCGTCAAAATCGAATGATGTGCCGGTCTGAATTAACTACGAATCGAATGTGCAGACCTTAGTTACCTCTATAGTCCTAGTACCTGCGCAGGACTGACTACCCCGTACAAAGTGACAGCAATTTGAAAAAACCGAAATGGATGACCGTCCTGTGGAACTTTTTTGACACTTAGGTCAAATGGAAACAAAGAAAAAAAATACATTTATTTGGAAACAGCACACGACACAGACATGAAAAGGAATAGGAATAAAATTACATGATAGAAATAAAACCTTTAGGTGCATGTGGTCCATATTATCATTTCGTCTAAAGTATCAAAAGGTCCATAGTGTCATAACGACCAGTATCATTTCGTCTAGTTCATGAAATGGTCCATAGTATCTATTCGTCCAAATGTCAATTAGTCTATCTCTGTGTAAAGAGCCTCTTAGTATAATATGGATCACATGCACCTAAAGGTTTTTATTAGGTAACTAAATCACTAGTCAAGTCAAGAAAATAAATGCTTATATTATTTCTTCTAAATAAAAAACATTTCGAACTTAAAATAAAATCACCTTTCGAACTTAAAATAAAATCACCTTTCGAACTTAAAATAAAATCACCTTTCGAACTTAAAATAAAATCACCTTTCGAACTTAAAATAAAATCACCTTTCGAACTTAAAATAAAATCTTATTATGTGTTAAGTCTTATGTACACTATTTTTTTCAGGAAATTTATTAAGGTTATGTTACCACTGTCAAGTTCTATTAATAGTTCCTTATATTTTTTATCAAAACAAATATCTTTGTTTCGCCTATTTTTTCGCAAAGAACAAAATGAGGATTGTTTAAACTTATAATCATAGTGTTTAGCTTCCTTCATTAAAGATTTTATAAAGAGAAAAATATTTGGAGAACGCGGTATTCGGCTATTAATTCTCCTGTGCCACCCCTCTAGACAATTAGTAGTGCGATGTACGTCTGCAGCACAACTGATAAGTTGTATATTACAATACCATTGTCGTTCAAAATACAATTTAAATTGTTCCATTTCAAAGGAATTCGGCGACTGTTGTAATATTTCCGACCACGCATCTGATATCTGATGTCCTGGTAGCAGCGGTAAATATGAGCACCATCTGGTTATATTCCTGCCATCTCTTGTACAATCAAGCCCAATATCCTTACTTTTTTCCATATTGCATCGGAATAATGGTGAAAGCAACCAGATACAACGACATCTGGAAAAACGTTTTTTACTGCCTTAATTTGGGCTCGCTCGTAATCAGATTTGAATTTGGAAATATTAACTTCCAGTTTTTCTTTAATTAAGTGAAAGAAACGTATATATGTTGCCTCGGTTTTATTTGGCAATAACCCGTAAATTATAGGGTACACGTTGACTGACAAAACAGTTGATTTCATATCTACATGCAAACTATACAACTGGTAAAACGGTTTCGGAACACATTTGAATGTGCCGTCTGCATAAAAATCTTTGTTACTGTCTTTTACAATTTTTCTACATATTTTAGAACAAAAGACCAAAATTCTTTCATCATCACCGTCATCACAGACTAAAAAGCCTTCAGCTAATGTTCTCGGTATATTCACATCTTTTAAATGTTAAAATTTAAGGTTTTTTGTATTTAAATATTTTTTTCTAGATCGGTACAATGTATTTTTATAACCTTCATAGGAAGGAATTTCATAAATATATTTCTCGCCTTTCATCTTCAACTTTTCAAATTTATTTTCAAATATTGATTGTACCGATCCTAGATTTTTGCACACCTCCTTTTTACATTCATGTTTTACTACGGCAACTTCATTTTTTACAAAATCACTTTTACAAATGTGAGGTTTTTCGCGTATTATTTCATTTTCGTTTTTTATTGTAATGATAGCTGAACATTCTAGTCTATTTACTAACGTTGTAACGAAACCCACCACGAATTAAAGTTTTATTGCCCCTTTGATTTATAATAATTTTAAATTCGGCCATAATTACAACACAAACAAGTTCATGTGATATAGATAAGACACGAGGAAAATAATATTTATTATTACACTGACAAGACACAATGTCATTCATTTATGTCATCTAAAACTGAAACGGCCAGTAAAGTGTGTAGGGTTTTGTGCATAGTCCAACCAAAAAGTTTTGTTCATAGTCCAACTGTACGAAAAAGTAGACGTAATGATACTCTGGTCGTTTTGATACTGTAGACGAAATGATAATATGGACGAAATGATACTGTAGACCTTATAATACTATGGACCGTTTGATACTTTAGACGAAATGATAATATGGACCACATGCACCTAAAGGGATAACATTAAATAAACAACCATGCCTGTGACACCCTTTTTTATTATTATTATTATTATTTTTTATTACCAATTGTATGGCATGTTACATTGTAATAAACAACGATGCCTGTGATAGCTTTAGTGAAACTGAATCGCCATTCGCGTTGCTTAGCAACGAGTGTATAACGTGAGCGGTGACGTCACATTTTTTCGTATGTGCACCAAGTCAAAAAAATAAAAAACCACAATTAATTAAAATGGCTGTTACACAAGTTTATAATACTTCCATTTGTTTTTGTCGAATAGCCGTCCAAATGTCTTGTTGTCAGTAGTAACCTGTCCAGAGTACTAGTATTATAGAGGTAAGTGGCCGACCCGCTCATGTGTTTAGCCTCCCTGAGCGAAGTCTATGTGTTTATTGCTCGAGCGAGGTACGTATGAACGTTATCTTCTGAACTCTCGATATTTAGTGTTTCTGTATCCACCATATTAAAGGCTATATTCGCTTAACTGTAGATAAAAGTGATGCTTTGTCCGTTAATATCGCTCTCATACGCATAACAGCTTTTCCTGTCAAATTGTTTTCATGCTATAAGATATACCTACGTAGTACCTATTAAGGGAACACAGTTTCAAGATTTCTTGCCAGAAAATAAATATGTACTTACTTAAATCTGTCGTTTGGACAAATGCCACAGACAGACAAACAGGCACATACGAAAAATTTATAACACTCCTAAATATTTTCAGCAGGTTGAAACAACAAAAGCTTGCAACGGTAACAGTCTCTATGACGTTTAGAGATTATACAGTTTTCACTATCGTCTACGTAACCAGCGGCTTTTGGCAATACGTTTATCGATTAATCAGTTTTCGCTATTATCTCCGTAAAGGGGCGTCTAAACGGGCCATTTTTACAGCAATTTGTGGCGGCACTATTGGCAACTAACACTATCGGCAATACGTTTAGAGATTATACAGTTTTCACTATCGTCTACGTAACCGGCGGTTTTCGGCAATACGTTTATCGATTAGGCTGTTTAAACTATTGTCTTGTGCAATTATAAATATCACAAAAGGACCTCAACCATAAAAATATCAATACATCCCTAGTCCGTTAGGTTGGTACTGGCGGCCGATAAACTTGCAATCTATATGTATTATCAAAACCAATATTTAACATTTTCATTACAAGCTGCATCAATAAGGCGCGTCCAATTAATTAGAGGTAGTTTCACTGCTATTTCGTGTTATGGTTAATATTGTAGATAACACGTCTTGTAGATGTTTTACGCTCCATTAAAAAGCGGCTAATGGTTCAGAAAATAATAACGGCAATAAATAATGGCGTTGATAATTATCTACAAAATTACAAGGGCGTATCTCTAAATGTAGGAGCAGGAGCTAGAGTTTATAAGAGAGAAGTGCAGGATACATACGTACAGAAGGCCGGTTTAAAGCTTAAGAAGAAATCCACGTCATGGGCGTACCCCGGTGGGATTTTTTGGGCTGAACCCTCCTCAGTAAAATTGCAAAAAGTTTCAGTTACTTGTACAACCCAAAAACCTGCCCCTGTCGGTCTACGGTGCATACATCTCCCCAATCCGGAGATTTGCCGATTTCGAGGTCTTCCTATCAAACCTGGAGACCTCGATACGGCGGTTGCCACATCGCCACGTGCTGGTGCTGAGGGATTTCTTTTTTTTTTTTTTTTTTTTTTTTTTTTATTGCCTATAGTTGGCAGACGAGCCAGCGGCCCACCTGATGGTAAGCGGTAACCGCCGCTCATGGACTACAGGAATGTCAGGGACACACCCAAGCCGCTGCCTACCGTGAAGTGAAAACTCTCTTTAAACCTCGTTTGAAGAAAGACATGTCGTAGCGCTCGGGAAACACTGCAGCAGGTAGTTCATTCCAGAGTCTACACGTACGTGGAAGAAAAGAACGCCGGAATCGATCCGTACAGGACCGTATTGTTTCCAGGTGAAATGGATGAACCCTACTACGATGTCGAGTGGTGCGGTGGTAGAAAGGTGACGGTGGCACCATGTCAAACAGTTCCTCAGAGCACTCCCCGTTGAACAGACGGTAGAGTACGCAAAGTGCACCAAAGTCACGCCTCTGCTGTAAAGACTCCAGTCTGTCCGTGAGATTGGGGTCATCAACGATCCGAACAGCTCGCCTTTGGAGGGAGTCAAATGGATCGAGCAAGTATTTGGGGGCACCCGCCCAGAGATGAGAGCAGTACTCCACGTGCGGTCGAACCTGCGCTTTATAGAGCACAAGTCGCTGTGCCGGCGAGAAGTAACGCTTCGTTCTGTTGAGGACACCCACCTTTTTGCTCGCCAATTTGGCTTTACTTTCCAAATGACTCCCAAACTGGACTTTGCTGGAGATTTCGACACCGAGGATCCCAATACTCTCGGTGACTCGGAGTGTAACTCCTTGGAACTGTGGCACTAGGACAAATGGGTCTTTCTTCGCAGTGAACGCGCATACTTGTGTCTTAGTGGGGTTGAATCGAACCAGGTTCCTCTCACCCCATTCGGAGACCCGCCCCAGAGAGTCCTCGACTTCTGACACAAGTTGCAACCGTCTCTCCTGAACAACGCTCCGAGGGACGTTCTGTTGGCTGGTATATCGCGCATCACCCGTGCTGTCATCCGCATAGCAATGTATGTTCTCTATGGACAGCATATCATTGATATGCAGAATGAACAGTGTTGGGGAGAGCACCGAACCTTGTGGAACGCCAGCATTAATGGTTTTCAGACTGGAACAAGCACCGTCAACGACGACCATAATGCTCCGATTGTCCAGAAAGCTAGCGATCCATCTGCAGAGCCCCTCGGGGATTCCATAAGAAGGAAGCTTCGATAGAAGGGCCTTGTGCCAGACCCTGTCAAACGCCTTGGCGATGTCGAGGCTGACAGCAAGAACCTCGCCCTTGCCTTCCAAGGCTTCAGCCCAGCGGTGCGTGAGGTACACAAGGAGATCACCAGCTGAGCGACCGTAACGGAAGCCGTACTGGCGGTCGCTTATCAGCTGGTGCTCCTCAAGATACCGCAAGAGTCTGGTGTTGAGAACTCTCTCCATCACTTTTGATAACAAGGATGTTATCGCTATCGGCCTGTAATTTGACGGGTCTGACCGGTCACCCTTTTTGGGAATAGGGTGGACATTGGCGACCTTCCACGAAGATGGAACCCTTCCGGTTTTATATGAGAGGCGGTAGAGGCGCGTCAGAACTCAACAGGGGTCAACTCAGGGGCGCACGTCTTAAGTACCACTGCAGGGATGCCGTCCGGCCCGCTCGATTTCTGGGTATCAAGGAGCCTGAGCTCCTGCCTAACCGCACGTTGCGTGATGCGTATTTCTGGCATGGAGCTCTTACACTTTGGGATGGAAGGTGGTATGGCTCCTCTATCATCCAAAGTCGAGTTAGAGGCGAAGAGTCGGCCCAAGAGATCAGCTTTCTCCTTAGCACTGTGGGCCAGACTGCCATCGAAATTGCGCAGTGGTGGGAGGTTGGACTGGCAAAAGTTATCTTGTGCAGCTTTGGCGAGCGACCAGAATGCACGACTCCCAGAGGGATGCCTTTGAAGTCGCTCGCCAATTCTGGCAATGTGATCTGCCTTTGCTATAGCAATAGCCTTCTTGTTGGCTCTGGAGGCGGCGTTGAACTTACGTTTCTCAACATTCACGGTCAGATCCTTACGATTCCTGGCATCGTTCCAGGCTAAGTACGCAGACTGTTTCAACGCTAAATCTACGGCATGGGGGTCACCCAGCACGGACGGCCGCGGTTCGGCGGGTGAGGAGTGGGCGGCGTCGGTGGGTCTTTGTCTCCTAAACAGAGGCGGCACCGACACGTGCATTCGGCGGCAGGGGGGTCGAAAGTGGACCTTTCGTTCGCTGCCCCTGCCGTTGAAGCGCGAGTAAGGAACTGGGTCATCCTGGATGAGGTTGAGACGCTCTTGGATCACCGATATATCCGATTGGAGCTCTCCCGAACGTCTCAGTTTCCGCGGTGGGTGCGAGGGTGCGAGGGACCTGCTGGAAGAGGCGGCCATTGTGGCATAGTGATCGTCTCCGCCCCCGACCGAGGAGGTGGACTCCATGGCTAGCCGCATTCGCGATACGCTTACGCAGGTCTGCGATGCGGGGTGTTCGTAAGAAACTTTTCGGGTCAAAAAAAAAAAGGAGTGGGTTGTTCACGTCGGTAGTATGATGGGTAGAATTCGAACCCGCGACCTCACAATTATGAGACCGATGCCTTAGCCATTAGGCTACCGCCGATTCAAAATTGTATGCACTTAGCCAATGCGTATGCACATATTACACTACACAGAATCAGGATCCTAAACCCTTAACAAGAGTAAGTGTAATAATTCTCTAACAAGTTTTTAATGCTACCTTTGATTTGGGGCCCTGCTTCAGGGCCGTGTAATTGCCGTTTATGTCAATTACAGTACCTAATCCCCTTCCCCTCCCCCTGCCATACGGCGCTGTTTCGGTTAACGACTCGACCGAGATCTGCGTACGTAGGCGTTTATGTGCATGAGCCTGTTTTCGCTCGTAGTAGGGGCACCGGCCATGTGTATCTATATAATATGTGGTAGAAGTTCATTGTTAGATCGGCGCGTGCGCTTATTGAAATAAGCGTAGACGCCTTTCCTTTACTGAACCTTGATTTATGTGTCCGATTGTGTTTACATGGATGTTTCAGTCGTGTTTAGTAGGTACTTATTATGTACAGAGTCAATTTTAATTATTCTGTAATTCGATGCAGAAGACAATATCATTGATTTTCAATAGTAGGTACTACGAATTTGCCAGAATTCATCGAAATGGATAAAAAGCACGTCGAACACCGAGTCTTTGTAAGTATATAGAGCTGTTAATCTGTACTCATTATAAGCTAGGTATATTTACCTCAATTCCAAAAAAAGGAGAAGACTAGTCTAGTCGTTTGGAATAACTACTTATGATTAGACAATTTAAAGTCCCTATTACTGTTCGCTATCCTTACTTTTTGTTTTCTCTTCCCGTCGATGTTACTCGGTAGGTTTACGACTCGCAGATTCTGTGCATTCGCCAGTTTCAAGTTTATTTACTTTCTAGTTTTCTTCTTTCAATCACAAAGTCTCGTTCTTGCTGTCCCGCGCAGCTTCGTCTGCGTAAATTTTCCCTGTTTTTACAACATTTCTCATTGCTGTTCCGCTCCTATTGGTCGCAGCGTGATGTTATATAGCCTATAGCCTTCCTCGATAAGTGGCCTATCCAACAGTGAAAGTGTTTTTCAATTCGGATCAGTAGTTCCTGAGATTATCGCGTTCAAACAAACAAACTCTTCAGCTTTATAATATTAGTATAAATTTCAAGTATATTTTGCACTCGTAAAGTACCTATATTTGTTCTGGGATTTTACACGTTTAACGCAGAGCTGTAAAAATAGCGACATGTGAGTTTGCCGCCATTTTTACAACCCATCGTAACTACTTAGGTAACAAAAAATGTAAATGCTATAGTTTTTGTTTGTCTGTTACCTTTTCAGGACTAAACGGCTGAACGGACCATATCAGATTGATTTTAGTCTATAGAAACAGGACGCGATAACCGCCACGCGATTTCAGTACTTACAATTGCTTTGGATAGGTACTTTTATCCCGTTGCTCGGGAAAGTACCTATATAATAAACATAGCAATTTACTAATATTTCACATCCGCTATACATCAAAACAGAGAACACTCTCGCCACTCGGATAAATCTAAAGCTTCGAACGTAATCGAATACCGTTGAAATATGAAATGTACCTCACATTGGAACATGAATTAGAGCGATTAAAGTTGAACGCCTAAAGTCTCATCGAATTACCAGAGAATTGCCTTTTATTAAGCTGGATATACACAATAGATTGCGCATGTACACAATGTTTATGACTTTTATACGAAGTGCACAAATACTGCATTTTCGGATAAATCTATAGTGGCTACTAAATTCAATGATATTATCGTTTCCTGCATCGAATCACAAAACAATTATTTTATTTATTTTTTTGTTAAAAAGACTAGGAACAGCATTTTGTGGATCACACAAAGAGTTGTCTCGTGTGGGAATCGAACTCACCACCTCTAGCATAGCAGTCGGACACACTCCCACCGCGCCACTGAGGCAGTCAAAGTGTTATTAAACTGATCCAATAAGACAGTCTAAAGACGTTTACGCGTAAATTATGCGAATGTGTGACCGGCTCCCTTCCTCTAGTGAGATATCGTGAGATATGGCTTGACAATTGAACAAATTCATCATAACATTTTTAAATGTTAACATTTTTAAATTAAAAATAATTTTTGACTAAAGCACAAGTTGAAAGCACAATAATGAAATGGTTCCTACAGTGTGTAATGGCTTGACAATTGAACAAATTTATCATAACATTTTTAAATGTTAACATTTTTAAATTAAAAATAATTTTTGACTAAAGCACAAGTTGAAAGCACAATAATGAAATGGTTCCTACAGTGTGTATCTATCTTAACCGGTACAAAGCTCGCTGCCTTTCATTTCGAACCGATTGCCTGAGAATGGAAAGGTTATCAAATCTGCTACGACGTTACATGTAAATGCGTAAATGGATTGTAACAACCTATTATGTGTACGCCGTGAATTTGAAATTTGAAAGCTTCGTAATTTGTTAATGTTAGCGTAAATTTAAACTTAGGATTCTCTGTGGGAGGATTGGAATATTAGTGTTTAACTGAGAGCTTGTAGGTGGCATACTAGCAAAAGGGCGAATGCATATGCCAGTGAAACAGAACAGTAGCGTTCAATCTGGTTGCATGGCACTAAATTTAACAATAAGACAAATAGACTGATACGGCGCTTAGATGAGCAACAGTCAAGGGAATAGGCAGGCTTCAGAAATGGGTATAATATGATAAACCACATATTCACATTGCGAAATATAATACAGAAGGCAGAGGAATACAACAGGCCACTGTACTTTAAGTATGTGAACTACGAGAAGGCGTTCGATTCTGTTGAGCATTGGTCCGAACAATTCCTACGAAGGTGCTAAGAGCCATTTCGCAAATTGACAAAGAATGACGTTTGTGCATCTTGGATTGATTATAATTATGATTTTAGGTCTGAATAATTACAAACCAAATAGCACAATTTCACTAATTGAAGATCAAGGGGTATTTTGTCATTTATGTTTACTTCTTTCTTCTTTTTTCTTTTTTAAAAAGACGACATTTTTCGCAAAAATTTACGGCATTTTTTATTTTTTTACAATGTGTTGTCATTTAAAAATGTGGTACATTATATGTCAACAAATTTATATAACTGATGTTTTGGTCATTTTTAACAGAGTATTTTTATTTTTTTACTGTATTTATAGAGGTTTAATGAAAGAACTAGTCATTTGAAAATAGCTATACACGTACTTTCCTTCAAACTAGGTGTGGGAAATTGATCACTTCAAAAGTAACAAAACAGTATTTGTTTATGCGGCATATTAAAAATAGGTAAATTTTTTACATGTAATCTAAAGTGTAAAAGTATTTCTTAGCAGGGTAAATTAAGCGCTTGAAAATGCTGATTACTGATAAGTAAATGCGAAACAAAAATGGGTGACCGTTTTCGAAGAATATCTCCTTCGTACCTCAGAGAGCACGTTAAGCCGTCGGTCCTGCACACGATGCTCTCTGCGGTCGTGTGAGTGAATAGAGAGTGCATCTTCTGCGTAGTTGGCTTGTCTCCCATGGGACTTTAACCAAAAACAGTTAGGAGACCATTATTATATAGATTCCTCAACATAATACTATCTCTCCACAAGAATCCGACACCCAATCCCAAGGCGGGCATCAATTAATCAAACGGTAGAAATTATCGATAAAAATCACGACACTTCATTTAGTTACCACTTCCTTGCTCAAACGCATCGATAAGACTTTCTAACGCCCAACGTTACCATCGATGTGGTAATGTGCTAAAGGTCAATTATTTGCACCCGTAGAAGGCGAATAGGTACGACTTATCTCAACGTTGTACACGCATTAGTGACAAGTAAGGATGTCCCTGATATGAATCGAGGCTTCTAGTTCATTACATCGAAAGTATAGAAGGTAAGTTTCAAACAAACACGCTCGAGAAACACGTAATAACGTCTTATAAATGATGCACGCGGTCATCGATATATAAGACGTTATAGTGTCACGGTATTGACTGGTTGCTAAGCAAAGGTCACGTTATTGATTGGTTGCTAAGCAACAGCAAATGGCGATTGCAGCGACATGACATGCGATACAATTGGAACTAACGTTATGTTTTCTTATGACGTTATCACGTAAAATTATCGTTCGTAAATTGACTTACAGACAGATTTTTTTTATTCTATGCACAAAAGACAAAGTATACTTATTTATTTATTTATTTAACATCGGAAAACCAAAAGCTACAATATTTTTGAAAAAGTGACAGAATACAAACAAAAAGCCAAATGGTGTACGTACTTTGAAGGTATAATGGTGTACATGGTGTACGCTATGTGGATATAACGTACACCAGTATACATTATACACAGTACACACATAGACAAGACACGGAATCTCGGAACACCTTTCGTACAAAGTGGTCTGATATTCTTGTGAACGTCTTTATATGGAGTGATTTAATGAAGACTATGTTGTGCCCATTGAGGCTTATATATCCAATCTCGTCTATTCTTTTAATATTTTTGACTTCTTGTTTTTGCAGTAGTTCTCTAATATGGTGTATAATATAATGGTGGTAGCACCTTACCTGCATATACAATTAATAAACAAAGAAACATGGTAAACATTGGCAATTTGAAAAGAGTGGCCGCGAGTTTTTATTGCCTGTTCTTTTCTCGGTCTTTAACTATTGTTTGCGAACAGGCATTACATGTAAATGTAGAATCGACTTTTCACAAGTGTTTTGCTTCTTAAGTGAATACTTTTTTTATTATTATTATTATGAAGTACCTACGTTGTCTTTTGTACTCTCGGTATATTGTGTTCTGTGTCTGTGAAATATGTCTATGTGTGCAATGTTCCAGTGAAGTACGTATGGCTTTTCTTCTGTAGACGTTTTGTATTCTAGGCTGAAATATAACGCTCCTATTCACGATGCGATAAGACTAATAAGCCCTTATCTATTTAAATAAGAGACAATTACATCAACAGCTCCTAAGAAGATTGAGCTAATTGCTGAACTACAAGTCTTTACGAGAGAAATGAGAAGTACATGCTAGTTGGCAAGGAAGGTCTTCGAATATTTTTCAATGTTTTATGAGCCTAAAATATATCTGTAGGTACTATAATATCATTCAGCTAATATGTACCCAGAAAAAAAAATAATAGACGCTTGCAAGTATATCGTAAGTTCATCACTTGACAATTGATCGACCGATTTGTTGGTTTTTTAAAAGAGTTCTAAAGAAGTATGTTATATTCCGATACCTAGGTAGATATCTAATCCATACTATTTCCATACTAATATTATAAATGTGAAAGTAACTCTGTCTGTCTGTTTGTTACGCTTTCACGCTCAAACAGCTAAACCGATTTAGATGAAATTTGGTATGAAGATAGTTTGAGTCCCGAGGAAGGACATAGGATAGTTTTTATCGCGATAAAACTAGTATGTAATATTATTGGAATTACGTGATTTTCACATTTATGATGATCTATTTATGCTTTTAAACAAATTTATGAAGTAAAAAATATGTATTTTTGTCCAATCTTTTCTCCAAAACCAGATATCGCATTGAGACCATTGTTTTTTTATTAATTTATACTTATTCTAACTTAGGGAACAGTGCAAATTTTATGAAAATCGGCTAAGTAGTTTAGAAGAAATAAAAAGTAACTGAAAATAATGAAATAACACTTAAGTACACGAATCCAACACCTGTCAACAATAGGTACCTATAAAATTTAAAATGAAGAGAATCCGTTATGTCGACAAACATAAAAAATATTTTTACTAAAATTCTGACAAACATGGTTGATTTTTGTCAGAATTTTATTACTAATCTTACAAATACTGGCACCGACTTCAAATAAATGTAAGCTAATTTCTTGTACATAAAATTGTTATTTCATTATTTTCAGTTAACTGATTATATTAATATTTATTTTTGTTTAATTACTTTTTATTTCATTTTTTTAAATGTGACGTTTGATTCTCATTCATTTGTAAAATTTGTAACCGTGCGAGCCCAGGGCGAATCGCTGAAATAATTTAAGTGATCTAGTTATGTATAACTAATAAATAATCATTTAACAAGTGACAACCCTACTGATAATAAAGACAAACGTCCAAACAAATAAAGTCGCTAACACAGCTACAATAAATTTAAATTAATCGATAACATTATTCACAATGCATAATTTATAATCGTCGTTATAAAACGATTAATCGAATCGTTCAATCGATTTAACATAGAGCAGACATGTGCTGACGAGAGACCGATTACATCGGTGGAATACGGAACATTTCTTATTGGGTTCGGTGAGGGCAGCCGTTAATAACTGTTGCAACAGAGCGTGCGCGGGCGCATCCGAGACTCGCTCGTAAAGTTACGAAACTCGACGTAAACAGAAATAAACGGAGCAACAAAGGGCCGAACTGAAATAGTCCGCTGCACTTCCTAGTGGGTCCGGGAACGAGACGCCCTAAAATTAAACGTCCACGCATAGATTTGCGCTTAGGGCTGTCACCAAAGATACTTAGTCAAATATTTTCCATTTACTTACCTATCTATGAAAAAATGGAATAACTACTTTATTTTGTGTGTGTTTACGGATTAAAAAATAGGCACCAAATAAATCTTAAGTACCTAAGTAAGTTAAAGGCAGTAAAAATAAGGTTAAGCTTGAAAAACACTACCTCAAAATATAAAATTACGTCGAAGAAACCTAATATTGATAGAACAATTATGAAAGTATACAGTATACCTAAGTACAGTAGTAGTATACCTAAAATACAAGTAGTAACCTACACAAATCTAAGATACCTATTACGCAAAAATTAATGCACACATTTCAAATTTCCACTCAAAAGTCCGGATATAATTTCATAAATCATCCTTCAACTCATTTAAAATTAAAACTAGGACAGCGCCCGGAAATCAGTGATGGATGGTAACCCTAATATCGTGTTCGTCGCACGCGCATCTACTTCAAACTACTGCGAAACGCTGCAACCCTTTTAGTGCTATCTCATTAGTGACTGATTCGATTACGAGTTAATCTCATCCATCCATCCATTCGGCGGCAATCGAGTCTACATCTGATATAATAAGTCGATTCGTTTTATTCGATCTTAAATTAGTATCGAGACGCGCAGCAATAGATACTTGCAACTGAAGCATTTATTTACGAAATAAAACGACCTATTTCGTGCCTATGATATATGATATCGAATTAAAATGAAGACCAAACTACTTTCGCAGTTGAATAGCCATTTTGTTTCAGCACAATTCATAGACTACTTACCATACAGCATTACAGTGTCTGTTATATTTACATACATGAAAAAGAAACAACGCGAACATACCATGATTTATTGAAACTTCTAAGCAGGTTTAGGGTAGCCATAAATTTTAATGGAATAAGCTGAAACATAACGCCCAGAAACTCGAAATTTAAAAGCATAATAATAAATGAATAGCCCATTTCTAAAAACTACAGTGAAACGTTGTTCGAGCGGCTACAAGTTAATTATAGCTAGGTAATTTAAAGCGTGTCAACAGCTATTGTGAACTGTCGGGTCGGGTCGGACATAAACCGATGCTTTTTTACAAGCATGCAACTCAAGTAGTAACAGCAAGTAACTAACTACTTACGATCTAATTATGTAGCCGGTCATTTGAAAATGAAAGATGCATTTATGTATAAACTGGCTTTTCCGATTTCGGACTGTTCGTTCCACTGTTATGTTCCACTAATGGGTCCAACAGGATTTGCAAGTTCTCATGGACCCATTTTGATAGTGGAACCAATAACACTATTTTTATGAAATATATTTTGGACTAGTGGCCCCACTTGCCATATTTTACTAAAACCTCTATGGTTTCAAATAAAACTTAAAAAAGTAAACACACAATAGCAACTGCCTCTGTCAAATTCATGCAATGTACTATGCATTCAAAAAGTGTTATTTCACGATAGATGGGTTTTCAATTCCGGGTTCGCAAAAAAACAATGTTTGTAATAACTATCAAAATATACCTGGTGCTACGGTGGGTCTTTTATAGTTAAACGGTACCACTGAATACTAGTGATGATCCTTAGAAGCGGGAATTTTTTTCCGATTGCTCCGATTTAATTTAATTCATCAAAAGTACAGTCTGTACTTTTTTAACCCTCTCACTATGGGTATTGAAAATAAAGCAATAAAAAGCCCATAACCTTCTTAAGGCAATTATTTTGGTTGGTTTAGCACAAATCAAACTACACATGTTAAGTTAAAAAAAAAACAATTTTTTTTTTAAATATACAAAAAAGAAAACAAAAGACTATCTAGCTAGACTATCTACTACTAGTAAGTGATCAGCTATCGATAAAAATTAAGTAATTAATTAATCATCGAAGTTGTTCCAAAAAATGACCAATTGTTATTTGTTTATGGACTAATTTCATTTGTGTGTTTAAAATAAATATGTCCTTGTCTTTCTGCATATTTCGCCGCTTATTACCACCATTGGCTAATGCTATTTTGTTTATTGATAAATCGTTTTTCAAAACTGAAAGTAACTTAGGGATCGTCACATAGTTTTTGTTGATCGAACGATTCAGTCGAGCGTGCCATCCCTCTGTAAAATTATTTGTGCGATGCAATTGGTTATAAATACACCATTCTTTTATAAAATTATCATTTTTAAGCCAATATTTACTAAAATATGTCATAAAAGGTTTCATCTTTTCCCATTGGCAACACTCAGTTTGAATGTAGTTCCATCCATCAAGTATATCTTCTTCAGGTAGTAACGGAAGTGCTGTGCACAAACCTACTATGCGGCGATAGAGTTTTGTTTTAATTCCTAGGGATTTAGCTTTTCGCCATAGTGCATTGACAAAATGATAGTAGCAACGCTTAACCTCTATTGTCGGAAAAAAGTATTTTAAAGCATTCGTCACTGCTACCTCAAAGTCACAATGGAATCTTTTTGGCTCCCATTTTGGACATTTTGCTGTGAGAATATCAAATAGAATGGAGTAAGCCATTTCAGATTTTTCGCTCATGAGGCAATATATTATTGGCGCTATCTTTGTAGTCTCCGAAGTACTACCAAAGTTACCATGTAAACTCCATAATTGAGCGAACGGGCGAGGCGCGCTTTTAAATGTGCCGTCCCCATAATATTCATCTATAGTCTCCAGTAATTCCATAAAATCTTTAGAACCAAAAACAATTAATCTTATTCCATTTCCGCTGTAATCTGCTATTGTAATTGTATTAAATTTTGACGGTATTTCTACTTCTTGTATATTATTATAAACTAATTTCTTCACTTCAAAGGATCTTTTTCGTTTTGCGTATATTGAACTTTTTGAACTATCGTAAGATATTTTAGTCACTTTGTCCAGTCCTTTGTCATACAACGGAGCCATAACTTTTCGAAAAATGGAAGGTATTGGGTCAGTTGAAATGGCAGCTTTTAACTTAATGTCATCTATAGCTAAATCCACTGTGTTTTTTGCATCATCTGATAAACAGCCAACCGAATGTCCCGTAAACTTTTCTATTTTGTCACCCTATGGAAAAAAACTCATTGTATACTCGGAGTTATAATTTCGTGGTACTGTTAGAAAATAAAAGAAATTAAAAGTTTGACTATAACGGTTTACTGACGTTTGGCAAAAAAAAACGTTCCGACCCTAATATGAAATAGTACTTCTGTACTTACATGTACTGTTATTGCTCCAGTACATTTGGTGTTTCTTTTCTGCCTGCAAATCCATCGTGTTTTTGTGCTTTTATAAACTCTATGTTTATAGAACTGATATCCATTGTAAAGCAATACTATCCCGCCTTTCCTCTTGATGAAATGTAATTCTTCTTCCATTTTGTAAATCGTTAATAATTTTTATATTTGTATTTATTTCAATATTGACATGACACCATCATGCAAATGATACTCGTAGGTATGACAGCTTTCAGTTTATATTTTTAACGCAAGTGCATTAATGGCCAGTATCTGATAACAGAAGTGGAGACATAAGTATTTACTCATCCTAATAGTCCCACTATTAGTTAACAGTGGAGACATGAAAACTTGCAAATCCTATTGGACCCATTAGTGGAACATAACAGTGGAACGAACAGTCCGAATCGGCTTTTCCCGCGGCTTCGTATGCGTTATGTTTGGTTTTTATAGCCCATGTGCTATTCTAACTGTAAAATTTATCAAAATTCAATTCAGTAGTTTTTGCATGAAAGAGCAAAGACAATCTATCGTCATAAATTTTCGGACTTATAAAGGTGAGTATACAATTGAACATTTACTAGTAACAGAACGTCGAGCATTTGCTGTTTTATAATTTATACGAACCACACTTCGAACATGACGCTCGAAGTTTAGTTTTAACCTGATTTTAAAAAACAACGCGCATTTTGGAGTAACGTTTTATCGAGCAAAGGCGCGAGCGCCTGTGGTGACGGAAGTGTATACAAGACAGAAATAAATGTTACAGGTAAATGTTCATTCGCCTTACACCACCTGTAATTACGTCGATCACAGCGTCGAGCATTCGCAAGACCGTTACATTACATGATTATACTTTAGGAAACAGAACATTTGCCTGTGTTGTACCATTCGTAAAAATGTTACATTACATTGTAATGCTCTAGCAAATTCTGAAGTCTATAATCTCCTTAATATTAGTAAAATAGCATAAAAAGAGCAAACCTTTTTATTTACGACTGCCTCTGCGGCGCAGTGGGAGTGTATCCGACTGCTACGCAAGAGGTCGTGGATTCGATCCCCACCCAGGATAAAACTTTGTGTGATGAGCGCGATGGTTTATTCTGTGTTTGGGTGTATTTATCTATAATATGTATGTATTTAGAAATATATAAGTATGTTTATCGGTTGTCTGGTTTCCATAACACAAGCACTGCTTAGTTTGGGATCAGATAGCTTTGTGTGATTTGTCCCAAGATATTATACTGGGTGGCGCAAAAGTAAAGACCCTATTTGGTTCAGCTATAACATTTTTTCTAAATTAGAAAACTAGATTTAGATTTTTTTAAATGTATATTTGTGCCATTAAATTTCGTACCATTAGGATTTAAAGATGATGTCTTTTAAATGGTGACCTCCAGAGTTGATACACATTTGAGCCCTATTTATGACATTTTGCATAACTTGCCGTAACACTTCCTGCGATATGTTCGTTATTTCTTGACGAATGTTTTCTTTTAGAGCTGCGAGAGTCTGTGGCTTGTTCACATACACCCGAGATTTCAAAAAACCCCAAAGAAAGAAGTCTGAACTGGTCAGATCGGGTGATCTTGCAGGCCAAGGCAAATCGCCAAAACGAGAGATAACTCGGCCTGGAAAAGCGTCCCTCACTAAGTCCATAGTGTCGCGCGCTGTGTGTGCCGTAGCGCCGTCTTGTTGAAACCAGATGTGCTCCAGCCCCAATTCGTCCAAACTGGGTATCAAAAACTCACGTAACATGGTTCTGTAGCGCTCTCCAGTGACAGTTATCGCATTGCCTCCAGCGTCTTCGAAAAAATAGGGTCCGATCACTCTGTCAACACAGATGCCACACCATACAGTAACTTTTAGTGGGTGTAGAGGTGTTTCTTGAATAATGCGCGGATTATCAGTGCCCCAGAACCGAGTATTCTGCTTATTGACATGCCCTGAGAGATGGAAATGCGCTTCGTCACTCATAACCAATTTTGAAGGAAAATCATCCTCTTCAAGGTTGAGGTTTATGACGCGCTGGCAGTAATCTAGACGAGCTCGGTGGTCAGCAGGCAGCAGCTGATGAGTCATTTGAGTTTTATACGGGAACATCTTTAAGTCTTTCACCAAAATACGCTGCAGGGTCCGTCTGGAAATGCCCAATTGCGTGGCACGTCGCCTCGTTGATGTTTCTGGACACTCTTCCACATCTTCGCGCACAGCATCGATATTTTCAGCTGAACGGCCTGTTCTTGGTCTCCCAGACTTAGGTCTATCCAATGTTGAGCCAGTTGCTTCAAGGCGTGTGGCAAAGCGTCGAATTGTGCGACCAATCGGTGCCGGACGGTGGGGAAATCGTCGACGAAATTCACGTTGTGTTCTTATCACTGATGAATTATTCCGTAAGAACATTGACACAATTATTCCACGTTCTTGGGGAGTAAAACGGTCCATGTATATTTTCAGTGTATTTTACATTTGTTCACTACACAATTTTCAACAACAGAATGACAGAAAATGTCATATAAAAAAAAAAAGTATTTTCTATAGGGTCTTTACTTTTGCGCCACCCAGTATTATTATTATATTATATTTGTAACCCTAAATGTATATGTACATATCTATATAAAAAAAATTACAATTAGACACATTTCTTTGATTTTGATATTTCCCAATAGTACCGTGTTAAATTCTAATCAATAAAACGTGGTCATCCTACCATGCGTACACGCAACATTTCAATGCACATTTGTTCCGATACGTGCATGCGATTCCGATTAATCATCGCGCCGTGAAACGCATAGATACCAACACTTGACCGAGTTGTACGTTCAAAAGAAAATCATTTGCATCTATTGCAACCATCCTTTCATCTTTCCCGTTTATAAACATAGAAGTTAGATCTACATTGCTAATTGGACCATACGTCTTGTTGCGATCATTAATTTATTCAGTTTCATAATGCTAATATCGATATTTATATCTTATACTAGAATATTCTGGTACGGAGATACCTACTTTTTGTCATTATTTGCACAATAGAAGCATTATTATACGTTTTATATAAAACACTTGTTATATGTCTATTTATTGCAATGTAGCGCCTAAACGAATAGACGAATTTAACTGTGGATTTCTTTATTAGAGAGCTAGTTTAATAGCTGTGGTAATTGTTTAATGTTTGATGAAAATCCATTAAGCGGTTTTCGAGTTATCAGCTTTTTATCTTAAATCTATCAGAGATTTTTAAAGTTAAGGTCATTTACTAAGTACTTATCATCTAGAATTTATCAAAATTTTTCACCATTGTTTCGTGACATTACACAGTTTTCATAAGCTCTGATTGATGGTTAGTATATAGAATCTGACAAGTTAAATATGATTATATAAGTAATACAAATCAAATAGGTATTCCAAATATACGAATAAAAATGGGGACCACGAAATACACTCAGGTTTCGTTTCGTGTGATTTATTTTGGCGTGGCAGGCGGTCTATCATTTAGATAAAATCTGTGCTAATATAAATCTGTGAAGACGTACTATACTTTCGTTCGAAGATAATATTAAAAAAGTATTGTTTTTTATCAAAAGAGTTTCGCATAGCACTACTTTTTTATTGTTTACAATAATTTTGATAAATGAAGAAGCTTTGAAAGTTTGAAACTCAGACAAAAACATCACAGAACACAGACATTTCGACTTTTTTTGGGAAAGGTAACAGTATTAACAGAAAAATATAGATGGAATAGTTAGGGGTGATAAGTTACATGAACCGACAGTATTTTTCCGTGACGTAAAAAAATCACGTAAAATCATGCAGTCGGAGCCATTCATGAATCCCAGTGAACTAACTAAAATGCCTTCGACTGCATGATTTAAATTTGAGTGGAAATAGTTGGTAACAAACTTTAGATCGCTTTAAATCCTAAATGGTTATTTTAAGTGAAAAATTATTTAAAAAAAACCTCATGGTTTTATAATACGTACACAATGATACTCCACATGACATAATTGTTGTTTATTTTTTTCTACAATATGGCATCTGGCTGCCGCAATTTTGAATTTTGATGTGATGTGTGATGTCTTCAGAGATGATCGCAAGATTAATACGAATCGATTATAAATTATCGATATGACTCGTCAAAATCGGCCCACGCGTTTGGTCTATATAGTGCCACAAAGGCTGTCCCTTCGCAGTCGGGTAAGAAGCTACTGTCACCTCCGAAAGTATTGCCGCCTCGGAAAAAACGCCGGATCCATATAATAGAAACTCGAGAAAGTCCATTTTGTTTTACGGTTCCCGGTTAAGCCACGGCATGGCGTTCGTTCAAGATACATAAAGAAAACTGAGCATATACTTTGATGACAGCTAAATATAGCGATAAACTGTAACCTAATCAACTTGCATTTAATCCGCCTAGAATAATTTACAGCATTAAAATAATTCCTAATACTACCTATAAGCTAAATCATTGTATGATTTGCGGTACACGTTTTAATGTATCTTGCAACTCTCTTACTCATATGAAATGTAATAGAGAAGGCTTCATTCTGTAGTGTAATAAATCTGTTAGGTTCGTTACGCAAGGACATTAGCCCCGGGCTACCTCATGCACTTGGGAGATGCATAGATTATTATGATTTGTGACCAGTAGCTATGCGATACGCGTTTAATACGCTTACCATTCATCCTATACTTTATAGTATTACTAGTTATAGAATTTTATAAGCTACGGGTCTTAATCGCGTAAATATTTTATTTTAAGGCTTAATACCTCCTTCTACCTTTCAGTCTACCCTTTCAGTCTACCCGGGACTACGGCCGTTGCCATACGGTCGAAACGTCGGGCCATAAAACAAATGTATTTAGCCTATACATTAAAGACCCGTAGCTTATAAAATTCTATAATGTGTACAAATTGCTAAAGTTTACGAACATATAGTATTTCTAGATTAGACTTTACTCTGTACATCTGTAATGTAAGACCTAAATTTGCTAACAAATTATCCTATGTATTGTCCAACTGATAGAAGCGACAATGGTATGCGCAGGCGCGCATCCAAGGGGGAGGCAACGGGGCAACCGGGGGGGGTTGCCCCGTAAAAAAAAAAATTGAACCCAGACTCAATTTTTTTTTTTTTTTTGACATTGTATCGGTGTTTTGACAGGCAATTGTCCTCCCCTCGGCGGTGGTGTCTGGTGTACCGGTGTTGAATGAAACGCATTCCCCCCGTCATGCGATCGACTCACACTTGGCTAGTTGGGTCACATATTGCCATCCCTGAACAAAGTTCTGGATCCGTGTCTGGGTATGCATGAGCCGTCAAACTACATAATATCGCATTGTTATGCTACGTTCTATTCCATATTATAAATCTTTTTTTGTGTCAAATTTTATCGAGATCCGCTGATCCATGATTGATGGTGCTGACGTGATTGAATAGCAATCATCATCCAAACTTTCGCATTTATAAATACCTATTAGTAGGATGGAGGCTTGAATTTTGGGAAATTACATACTATAAAACTTAGTTACTTGTGGCGCGGTGGGAGTGTATCCAACTGCTACGCAAGAGGTCGTGAGTTCGATCCCCACCCAGGATAAAACTTTGTGTGATGAGCATGATGGTTTATTCTGTGTCTGGGTGTTATTTATGTATAACATGTATGTATTTAGAAATATATAAGTATGTTTATCAGTTGTCTGGTTTCCATACAACTGATAAACATACAACCACTGCTTAGTTTGGGATCAGATAGCGGTATGTGAGTTGTTCCAAGATATTATTATTATATACTCAATTAATAAAATAATTAAATTAAATAAAATCATTGATTTAATAATAATGTATACGTGCAGATGGTTTTACGAGCTATGGGAGTTATTGACATTGTTATAGGAGCTGAGCTCAACTTGGAGTAACTGGAGCATGTAACTATGGTGGCTATTCTTTAATATAATGATACCAATAACTTACGAGACCAGCGCGTGTAACGCAATCGACTTCTAAATATAATTATTTAGGTAATGCCTCAGTGGCGCGGTGGTAGTGTGTCCGACTGCTACGCAAGAAGTCGTGGACTCGATTACCACACGAGACACTACTTTGTTTGATCCACAAATTGTTGTTCCGAGTCTTGAGTGTACTCTGTGTCCGTGACTTATATGTTTGTAAGTCCCCCGCGTTATAGAGCTTGTAACGTACTGCGCAAGTCGTTTTTTTATAAAAAAAAACACTAATAGACACTCGCAACTTCGTCTGTTTCCCCGTTTTTGCAATGCATACAAAACTACTTCAATCGTGATTAAATTTACTTGACCATGTCCGATGAAAAATGGTTATAATATGGGGAAAAATAAAGGTTGACGTTTATCATTATTATGGTCCTTGTAATTTAAGTCTCTACGTAATAAAAGTGGAAAAGTTTTTCTTATCTTTTGACTTTTCAAAGTAAAATTTTATCAGAGAGATACATTTCGGGATACACCCAAACATGCATATAAAGTTAATTAATTAGAAAATAGTTAAAGTAATAAGTAAATAATAGTTTCTAAATTTTAAAGGGTTTTATTACTGGCAACATTGACTTTGCCGAAAATTGGTGCATGTAACAATCATTGACGTATAGACCAGTACTGCGCCATCCCTTTCAATTCAAAAGTAAATATTGTATGCAGCGACAAAATATTGGCTGAGCGTGAGAGAGAAGAAAGTCATGCGGCCTTTGACAGGTATTGTCCACAAAGTAACGTTGTCTCTTTCTAGAGAGTAGACAATTTTGTGAGGTTATGGCGCACTCCTGGTCTCTACGTCTATGGTAGGTAGGTACTTCCGTTTTGGTCTAAACGAAATCATCACGCTGATAACTTGTCGTTCTAAATTACAACACAAGAATCAAATGTCTTCATCGACAGACATTCGTATCATTTTTGATGCCGTTTCTGAACAGAGCCTAAAGAGGCTCCTACCTCTTTAACACTGTTGTCAATTTATACATGTCGAAATTACGTCAATTGATTCTAAAACTGTCACTAAAAAAATACAAAAAGCAAACAAACCGAATTTATTATACAATAGCAGCTTAAAGAAATATAAAGTAATATTTACGCAAGTTTTTGTAGAAAGCTCTATTACTTTATGACAAGAGTGGCCATTTTGCCGGTCTAATGATGACGTAATTTGACAACCGGAACTTAAAATGTCATATTCTAACTGGTGAGAAAGTAAATGGTATTTTATTAAAATATAAGGTACAATATTTATACAATAGCGGAGTTTTTCCTGGGGCTTACAAGAGGACTTGTGGCATTAAGTGTTGCGAGACAGAAGGTTGCAAGGCAGTGTTAGCCACCAACGGGCCTTCTACATTAGCGTTTTGCTCGAGGATTTCAACACTATTTCTAGTCGAAATCGCTACTGTGTTACACAGGCATGTATCCACAATTATGGTACTAATAGGGTTCGACAGACTAATTCGCGATGAACTCTCACATTCATTCAAAGACTGATCTTTTGGTCTAGTGGTTAATGACCCTGACTGCTAAGCTGTAGGTCGTGGGTTTGATCCTCACACAGTATAAAACTTTGTGTGATGAGCATGATGGTTTATATTTGTCTTTTATCTATACATAATATGTACGTATTTAGTACTTATCAGTTGTCTGGTTTCCATAGTACAAGTTTTGCTTAGTTTTGGTATCAGATGACGTTGTGCGAGTTGTCCCAAGATATTATTATTATTATGCTGCCCGGAAAAGGCTCTGTAACCAGTCGCAAGCAAGCAAATTTAAAATTTTCGGATGGCACATCCACAACCTTTTTGTTTTTTTTTTAAACCGTATCAAATGATTGTGTAAGGCAAGCAAGTACACAAACCGAAATACGGCAACCGACAACAACAAACTTGCAAACTTGGAGTAACAAGTAATGACGTCACAAACAAGTCAACAGATGTCTTATGAATCTTATGATCAAACTCGATCATCTCAACTCCCTGTCTTGGTCAAATAGCAATTTAGCTCTCTAAAACAAACACGGGACAGGTATATAAACAACCATCTGCGTGGTGCCGATAGGAGGAAATTAAATCGCATAAAACATTATGGAGTCCATTAGAGGTTCGTATCTTAGTGAAACATCTCTAACCAGTTCGGTAGCAAAATATTGAAGACTACACAATAACTATGATTTATTAAATGCCTTGCTATGTAACTGCTATTTTAAGCACAGAGCTTCTTGAGTATGGAAGAAAAGCTATAATTAAACAAACGTATTATGTTGTCTAATATTTTACTGTGGTAGTAGCTCAGTACAGTGGTTCCCAACCTTTTTACCCGACTGCGCAACGCAAACCCGATTTTGATGATTCGTATTAATATTGCTAGAGTCATTAAAGACATTACAGTAATCAAAATTCATAATGGCATATATTACGGGTCTTAATCGCGTGAATAATTTATGGTAAAATAGCTTGTTTATTGCCCGACGTTTCGATCGTATTGCAACGGCCGTGGTCACGGGTAAACTCTGACCACGGCCGTTACAATACGGTCGAAACGGTGGGCAATAAACAAGGTATTTTAACTTAAATTATTCACGCGATTAAGACCTGTTATACCTATATATATTTCTATAATAATATCTTGGGACAACTCACACAACGCTATCTGAACCCAAACTAAGCAGAGCTTGTACTATGGCAACCAGACAACTGATAAACATACTTATATATTTCTAAATACATACATATTATAGATATATAACACCCAGACACAGAATAAACCATCGTGCTCATCACACAAAGTTTTGTCCTGGGTGGGGATCGAACCCACGACCTCTTGCGTAGCAGTCGGATACATTCCCACCGCGCCACAATGTCAGTAAAAGTCTATAGTTTATTGTCTTATAATTTATGCAAGTAATGCTCGTTTATATCTATCACCTATTACTTATTCTGTACTATCACGTAAAAGAAAGTTTAAAAACAAATCACCACTGGAACCTCGGATGATATTCTCGTCTTTTACACTAATGGAGACTTCAATACGTTAATTTAGAAATCCTGTCAGAGATTTCACTTTCTTTAGCACTTGAATGTTTAAATGTAGTGTTTCAGTGGTCAACAATGTTCGATTGTTTGTTATGGAGGGCAAGGGGTTCAGAGGGGTGAGGGGTGGGGATGGAAAAGGGTCAATGACCTTGGTGTGCAGACGCATTGTTCCGCGAATGCATCTGCCTCGGCCATAGTGCAGGAAGCGCGGGCTTCTACAATATAATCGCTACTGAATTAGATCTCGTTTCTTTAACAATAGAGTTTATTAAAGTAGCTTAAAGCATGTGTATTAAACATTATGTGTGAGAAACACTAAAAATACCAAAAGTAAGTTTCATACAACAGTCTCGACCACTTTGTTGTCGTGTTCCGAAGGTGGTCCGATTTTTTTCTCGTCCCTCCGATATTATTCGGTAGGGATTATGGCTCGCACATTCTGTGCATAGGCCAGTTTCAATTTTGTTTTCTTTCTAGTTCTCTTCTTTGAATGATCAAAGTCTCGTTCTTGTCCAGTTAAAACGTATTTCAAGTATTATTTTACACGTTATGATGTTAAACGAGGAGCTGTAAAAATAGCGAAATGTCAGTTTGCCGCCATTTTTACAACACCTGGTCCGAAATTCTGTGATAGGTCAATATTAGAAAAATATTAAGGCCCTCCCTTATCGCCGGCATGTTCCCGTAATGACATTTATGATTTGACTAGTAGACCCGCGCAACTTCGTCTGCGTAAATTTTCCCCGTTTTGCAACATTTTTCATTGCTGCGCCGCTCCTATAGATCCCAGCGTGATGTTATATAGCCTATAGCCTTCCTCGATAAATAGGCTATACAACAGTAAAATATTTTTTTAATTTGGACCAATAGTTCCTGAGATTATCGCGTTCAAACAAACAAACAAACTCTTCAGCTTTATAATATTAGTATTGATTTCAAGTATTACGTTAACTTACAAGTATACCCTGACTGATGAGCATACGCCTGTAACGTAACATTTATGATCGATTTTCGAAGCCATCGTTTATTTTTTTCTGCTTCGGACACTTACGGTAACATAGGTATGTACTGCATAATATCTATAAAGTTAACCAAGTTAACCGCTAGCTCACTTGGTGTTTTACACAGTAGAACCTTTGTTTAGATCCGTTTAGGTTCTAATGAGACACTTTTCTCTCTTCAGAACCAACTATCGATACGTTGTTTCCACTGGGAACTATTTCAAAATATCGAAGATATTGCGACTTGCTTGGTCACCACTGAGTCAGGGACCTCTGTAATGCGTAATTGAATTGCAACTATCATCATTCGACAATGAATGCAGCATTTGAAGAACTGCATAACAAACAGCACCCGAAAAAACAATAGGCATTCCGTTGACATCGAACTAGTTACATTCGTGTCACTTAAAATCGAATAGCAGGCCAAAGCCCTACGGCACGTAGCGAATAATGAACGGTTGTCATTCTATAATCACGTGTGTAAATTGTAGGGCTATTTAGGAATGTACCTTCAACAGGAAATGCTTCGACAAGAATAAAAATGCGTGCGTGCCACTATAATTGGTGTTACAAAATGACATTAGCATTGAAACTACACTGTTTTTGCTCCATTAAGTAATGTTTACAACCTTTAAAATGTGTGTTTACTTAGAGCGTGACGGAAAATAAAAAAAGAGTAGGTGTCTGATGGAAAAAAGTAGATTAACATTATCCAATAAAAAAAATAACTTATAAAAATAAAAAAACCCGCCTGCACAAAAAAGATCCCCTACATAATTATATATAATTTCATGCAGTCGTAGGCACTTCACTATAGTTCGTAAAATATAGCTTGATACCTGTGACGTTTGTCAGAATGACATGTAATAGGTATGGGACGTCTTTCGTATTTTATCGATATTTATATGGAATGAGTTTATTAAAAAAAATACATTTTAACGATATTGAAAGAAAGAAAAAAGGAAATGAAAGATGAATTTGAAGGTATTTAAAAGTTTAATTGTCAAATGGTGTACAGCCGAGATCAACTTCCAAGTCGAATTCTGATTCATCACTGGAGCAGTCCTGTAGATTAATAATTAATTCTTGATCGCATATGTTGTCAAATTGAATATCGCGCTCCCAATCTTTTTGAATCACATTTTTTGTCTTCTCAACTACCTTTTTCCAATCATCAGCATTTACATGTACACAAGCTTCATGTAGTAATGTCAACATTTTGTTCGCTGTGAAAGGCGGTGCTACATTATGTCTGGCAGCGTAACCTAGAAAAAAAAGGTATTCGATCAAACAAAAAACCTACTACATTCTTTGTAAGCTTTTTATATATGTTTTTTTAGATTATACGAACCTTTGACTTGAGCCCAGATTAGTTCTATTGCATTGTAATGGCAATGATATGGTGGTAAACGGATGACGGTGTGGCCCATTTCCTTTGCAATTTCGTCTATAATATATCTTGTAGTGGGGGGCTTATGAATGCTTACTAATCTTAGCAATTCTTTCTTGAGCATGCTGTTGTCGGCTTTTACTCCTTTGTTTTGCAGCCAAGTAATAATTTCAATTTTACGATTGCTTGTCGTAGGCGCCTTATCTTTTTGTACTGAATGATACGGAGCGTTGTCCATCAGAATAAAATGTGGTTCACTCAAATTATTTAGAAGAGTTAGAAACCACTCCTTAAATTTTGTAAAATCCATTTCTTCATGGTACTCTGTTGTTTTTACTGATTTAAACGCCAGTAAACAATTGGGCACAAAACCAGACGATGTCCCCGCATGAGTAATTATTAATCTTTGTCCTTTGCCTTCGGGCACCTTGGTGGTAGACTCCGCTTTATCGTCTGTCCACGATCTTGAAACAGTGTGGTTTGCGTTGAGCCATGTTTCATCAAGAAAAACCACTTTATTCCAATCTGTTATATTTTTGACTTTGCGCAAAAAGTCAATTCGGGTCAAAGCAATGTCTGTTCGCTCCATTAAAATTTTTCTTTTATCGCTTTTCTTATAAGCAAAGCCGATTTTTTTCAATATTTTGGACAACGATGGTGGACTTCCTTTAAATAAATCCGCGTCTTTAAGCGAAACGGATACTTTTTTTAACGTGGGAAATTCACCACGTGCGTAATACGCATATATATGATTTCGAATTGCGGCAGCATCAAAGTCGTCAATTTCGGTGACTGGCGAAACTCTCTTCCTTTTTTTATTAGGAGTCGATAATATTTTACCTCCCTCATCTTCGGCCACCATCTCCTTTGACGATTCTCCATACTTTTCTTTGCTAATTCGAGACACTGTAGCTCGTCCGATACCAAGAGCGTCAGCAACTCTATTGCACACTTGCTCCAACGGTAGTAGCGGTCCGCCATTTTGATTCTCGCGCTCAAAATACTCACGCAAACGAATCACAAACTCGCGACTTTCGCTATTCAAAACAGTTTTTTTTGTTCTTTTCGGCATTGTGGTGCAAAAAAAAACAAATAACTAGAAATAACAACAAAACTTAACAAAGCAACAGTAATAACGACAAAACAATATTAATCACGTAGCGGTAGCGTATACAAGGCGTGGGCACTCGTACTGACTCAAAAAAGATGGCGCCCGCTTGATCGCTGCATGCGAAAGCAGTAGGTATTGCAAGACTAAAAAAATACGAATTCGTTGTGAAAAAACGATTAGATATAATCATTTATACAATTTATATAATGAAATTGTCATACATTTATTTTATCGATATTCGCTGGCCAGTCGATTACACATCCCTACCAGGCTGCGAAAAGAGTTTACGAAGTAAGCTAACAAAAAAATATAAATAATAAAATATAATAAATATTTTAAATTACCTTTGTTTATACTAGTATCTCCTTGATAACAAGTTCTATTTGAAAAAAGTGTTCTAGATTTCTATACAAATGTCTTATTAATATTTAAAAAATTAAAACTTTTCCAACAACAAATTTATTGTAGCAGTCTTTTAAACGTAGTCTCTAAAGTCACAGGTATCAAGCTATATTTTACGAACTAGTTCATCGAGATTCATTAATGCCTCCGACTGTTATTTAATACTTTTTAGTATGTAGTTGTAGGAAGTAACCGATGTAACAACTTACTTTTATCACAGCTATTGTCAAGTATTGAAAATTGAGAAAAGAATAGTTGCTAATTAACTTTTTTAGTATTACAGTCATAATCATGTTATACCTTTTTGTGATGCTTAAAATGAGCTCTTTAATTTAATACCCATAATGCAGTATTCAAAACAACTTTTTTTTCACACCTCTTTATTTTGACATCTCACAGCCGCCATGTTAAACGACATATCTAAGAACACTTGGGCGATCAAGACGAATCTAACGACGTCTTAATAGTATAAATCCGTTCAGTGGATTGTGATATATCAGGTAATAAAGAATATTACATACATACATACAAGATACGCGCGAAAAACATAACCCTTCCTCACAGTTGGGTAAAAACAAAGACAGTTTGATTTTTCGAGTTGAAGACTCAGCAAACGCGAAAAATAAAATAGTCTTTGTATGAGAATCACCTGTTGCTGACTACTTGTACTGGTACAACACTGGCATTAAAGGGTTGGCAACCTATACGCCCTCAGGCCAGGTGGAGTGATGATTTACGCAAAACGGCTGGCAGGAGCTGGATGTGAGAAGCCGAAGATAGAACAAAGTGACGTGCAATTGGAGAGGCCTATGTCCAGCAGTGGACTGCGATAGGCTGATTATGAACCTATACCTACCTGATTGACTTTGCCCTCTACTCGTATAAAGACTGCCTCTGTGGCGCGGTGGGAGTGTGTCCGACTGCTACGCAAGAGGTCGTGGGTTCGATTCCCACACGGGACACCACTTTATATGATCCACAAATAGTTGTTCCGAGTCTGGGTGTACTTTGTGTCCGTGACTTGTATGTTTGTAAAATCTCCTGCGACACAGGGCTTGTACCCATGCAGGAGTCGTCTTTTAAAAAAAAAAAAAAGTCCACGCAAGAGCGTGCCTAGGGGAACAAACGCATTTTTATTTCAAATTTCAAATAGGTGCATATTTGACCGGTGTTTAAATTTACTACAATTTAAACACCGGTCAAATATGCAATCAACCCCCCAACCCCTCACCCCAAATCACAAAACCTCTCCACGATAATGATCCTGGAGTACACACATGGTCCACGCTATGAATACTAAGACAATAAAGACATCTTGAATCTGCGACACCTAGCAGCTACTAGTTAACATATTTATTATATGAGAAAATTATCATTATTGGCCATTTTCAATTCTATTGAAGTCATCTGCTGGCAACACTACAGTTAATTTTTGTAACCTAAATTGAATACCATGTCTTAGATGGTCTAAGCCTGTGCCACCAGTGTAAACCGTAGTTGCTGTGAATTTTGGCGCGCTTTATTCGCATTTCGAAGGGAATATGTGCTGGCTATAGCATGTCTAAAGTGCCCAAAACACAATTTCCGCGCCGCTTCGGTACACTGAGCAAGGCAACGCGACACGCTGTTTGTGATTCCATCAAAGTTTTTAAATGTGTTGCAGACATACTGGCTAGTAGATTAATGTAACGTCTTTTGAGTTAATATAAATTGTATTCTTCTTCTGATTTTAGCCCATAAACAATTGTGTTGATCGCCACTAAAATACCTACTCAAAGTTACTGTTCTATTTTAATGAGTTTAAGACTATCTTATTATTATTGGTTTTATAATTGAGACGTTAGAGGACTGCAGCGTATTTGGACCTGTTTATTCCAAATGTGTTTCATGATGATCAACCGTCCAACCGTTCCACGATAACCACGTGTATCTTTGAACGATGGCGATGCCTGAACTTCCATTTATGTGAGAGAACGTGTATTCTTAAAGTAAACCCCATTTAGATGATATCTTTATGAGTATTATTATCTATACTAATATTATAAAGCTGAAGTTTGTTTGTTTGTTTGAACGCGATAATCTCATGAACTACTGATCCGAATTGAAAAAATATTTTACTGTTGGATAGCCCATTTATCGAGGAAGGCTATAGGCTATATTACATTACGCTACGACCAATAGGAGCGGAGCAGCAATGAGAAATGTTGCAAAAACGGGAAAAATTTTGCAGACGAAGTTGCGCGGGACAGCTAGTGAAATATAACAGGCGATCTATGCCTTACACTTTTTTTTATCGTTATGTCATTTTTTATCTTAATCTGTGAAGATATGAAAATGGCGGCAAACTGACCCTGTCATCATCTTCACAGCTCCTCATATAGCGTGTGAAACATTTGTAATGCGTGTGTAAAGCTGATGGTAACAAACCATTGTTCTCTTAAAATGTACTACGGCTGCCTCTGTGGCGCGGTGAGAGTATATCCGAATGCTTGTCTTTCTGTCTAGGTAGTTGTTTTTCCTTCAAGAAAAACAACTACCTGGCTGCTTCTCCCCTCTAGCTGTAATAACAATTAGATTTGAAGTGATTTTTATAGGCATTTCTTGCCAATAACTTTACAAATACAATAAATGCATTTTTGAAACATAGAAAAATTTTAAATCCAGACTCAGGAATCGAACCCGAGACTTCCGTAGCCAAACCGGGGCCAGAAGCGAACCACCTATCTGGACTATGTTATTAGATTTCGATTTTTTCTATCTCTTGTTGCTCGCGAAATTAGGCCTTCGCAGCGACATCTAGTCGGTAGTTAAAGAACTATCACGGCTTTTGTTATTGCTTCATTATAGAGAGCATTTTAACAAATTATGATGTCGCAGGCCGAATATTGAAGTAATTTTTATAAGCATTTCTTGCCAAAAACTTTACAAAAAAAAAAAAAAAAAACTATATTTCAAAAACGCATTTATTGTAGGTATTATATCATTTATTTTAGGAAGTTGTCGTTTTCAGAAGTTTTCATTTTATGAAATTGACCTTCTCAGCCTGAAGGATATTTAAGAAAATATAGTTTTTACCTCTGTTGTAAGTAGATGCTCCTACTATGTTGTACCCACTAAGCCTGTTTGAGTTTATGTCATGTTACAACTTTTTAATAATACAATTTGCATCAGTACTTTAACATGGTGTAGGTATAGTTAGTAGCAGCTTTTGTTTTGCATCCTAAGTTAATAAAGAACTTTGAATAGATTTTTTTAATTTCTTGAAGATTATCTACCTTATCTATCTAATGTGTATCTAATGTGAACCTTGTTACTATAATTATGCGATTCTATAAATGCGGTATCTTATCATCTCACGTAGGTAGGAGGCAGGAAATGAGAGTCGTCTTAGTAAATGGATTAATAATTCGTTCTACGTGATTAAGAGCGCTGTCACTATTACTCAGGATAATTCATTATGAGTACCTACATTGTATGTCTCTAGTGCTACATATATAGAATCGATTGGATGAAACAGTATTAAACAAATTCTACCAAAAAAAATCAAGTTTATTTTTTGGTCGAATTTGGTTTTATTGAATTACTCATGTTAACAAACAAAGTATACGTTGGAGTCTCTTTTTACGTAAGGAATTGCTTGTGATAGTGCAAAAACTACCTACTTTAAGAGCAGAATATTCAAATATTTTTTCTATAAACACACTTTCACTTATCATTAACATTAAGTTAAGAAGAAAATGAAAGTCTAAAATGCACAATGGCCCAATGAAGTGCAGTTTTCTTGTTCGCCCAGGTAAAACTAACTAACTAACAAAGTTTAAGAAAAGTTAAAATTAAAAAAATCGTAAGTTTTTCAATTCGACCCAGTAGTTCCTGAGATTATCGCACATTAAAACAAACAAACTCATCAGCATTTTATTATTAGTATTGATAAAGGCCTATTTACACTATGCAAGTTTCTTGCATTTTGCATACAATAATACTTATTAAAGCAATAAATTACTTGCGTCGAATACTTGCTGAGTAGAGTCAGAATGGATATTTTGTTTAGAGAAAATATTCATTCTGTCTCTACTCATTAAGATTTTTATTCAAAACTGATCTAAGCTTAGCTTAAACACATCATACAAGAATTTTATAGAACTTAATTTCATTAAATCGTTTAACAATTGAATAAAAAATTCGTTAACGCAAACACGAGCAATACTTGCAACAAAATTGTACAAGCACGTACAAGCATGTACAAGCATGTGTTTAGAGAAGGCAAGACTTGCAACCAATTATCCCCTAAACATTATCGTTTTCGTGTAAACAGAAGTCACTTGAAAATATTTTTGGCCAAGATTTGCATTCAATAATTGTGTTCATGTTTTCATCCAATATGCTAGTAGATTATAAAGGAGGGATCCCACCACCCACCCTTGATGTGTGAATCACCACGATTGAAGTAGTAAGGAAATGCCCTTAATACAACAATCGAAATACATTGACAGACCGCACTCAAAAAGAGAGACCTGCAACAACAAAATTAGTGACATGTACTCTTACCAATTCGAGTGGTAGGCACCTCCGGACCCTTGACTTGCAACATTCCGCTTCCACGAAGTGAAACTTCGACACGTGTTTCGCCTCTACACGAAGCATCCTCGGATCAGCTCACTCGGTGCCAAACTGTCCTGAGGATGCCTCGTGTAGAGGCGAAACACGTGTCGAAGTTTCTACTTAAGATGGATTTTCGCCATGTTACACCTGATTCAATCGGTTATACAATATGCGAGTGTAAACAGTTGCTTACTATTCTTGAAAGTCAATTAAAGCATGACATTTATTGCATGAAATTATTGCACTTGTACATACAAGAAAACGGCATCATGTAAATCAGGCTTAACACTATCCATGACTAAGGCTTGATCACTGATCAGTCAGTCAATTTCTCCTATATTATACATGAGATTTCTCAGACAATCAATCTCGCAATTTTACATGTAATGTATACTTACATTAATTTATAACAATAGACAAGAATATAACAAATAATTCGCAATCAAATTCAATTTTAAGAGCCATACTTTCACTGCGTCAGACCCGTAGTAGTTATTATGATTACAATCGCAGAAATCATTATAAAAAGACAATGGAAGTGGTATACAAGTGGTATTTTTCACCACACAGGTGTTATATTACGTATACATACTAATTTTACAAATGCTACCTCATTTCATTCATGAGGCGTTCATGACAGCAAAACATCAAGAGTGATAACTACATAGGAAAGGCTTCACCTTTTCTGTAGTTCATTGATGGGATGACGGGGAAAAAACATTAAGCGTGGACCCATTGGCTAATAGAACCAAATGAGGTTTACTCCAGTATCGCATCAGATTAGAAACTTCGCAGAGCCTATTATAATGGCAACCAGATAACTAATAAACATACTTATATATTCTATACTAGCTGTCCCGCGCAACTTCGTATGCGTCAATTTTCCCCGTTTTTGCAACATTTTTCATTGCCCCGCTCCTATTGGTCGCAGCGTGGTGTTATATAGCCTATAGCCTTCCTCGATAAATGGGCTATCCAACAGTGAAAGATTTTTTAAATTCGGATCATTAGTTCCTGTGATTACCGCGTTCAAACAAACAAACAAACTCTTCAGCTTTATAATATTAGTATAGATACGAACATAGATAAATTGTACCTAGACACAGATTAAACCACCGTGCTCCTTACACAAAGTTTTATCCTGTGTGGGGACCGAACCCACGACCTCTGGCTTAGCAGTCAGGGTCACTAACCACTAGACCAACAATCTAGTAGCCAAGTAATAGAGATGTAACGATTTAATATTATTAAAATAAAATTATTCTTCAAATTATAACGACTGGACTGTTGGTTTAGTGGTTAGTGACCCTGACTGCCGGCCTAAGCCGGAGGTCGTGAGTTCGATCCCGACCCAGGATAAAACTTTGTGTGATGAGCACGATGGTTTATTCTGTATCTAGGTGTTATTTATCTATTCATATATTTAGAAATATATAAGTGTGTTTATCAGTTGTCTGGTTGTCATAGTACCTACAAGCTCAGCTTAGTTTGGGATCAGATGGCGCTGTGCGAGTTGCCCAAGATATTATTATGATATCTAATTTACTAAAATAAACAACTGTATAAGATGGGAAATTCAAGTTTTTGAGGTGGACGTAGGTTAATTGTAAAAATTGGTATTGGTGGAGATTATGTTTTGGTAGGGTTGCAAAGGCGATTGTTCAAGTGACTATGGAATTTAGTATCGCTACAAATTTTGTTGTGCCAAGATGAAAACTATTGATTTATGTAGACATTAACATATACTTTCAGAAAAACCAACAATGATTTACCTAATTTGCCGGGTTTAATTGATATGGGTGGATGAACTTCGAAAATCGAAATATTTATATAATAATAATTTTTTTTTTGAAAATAGGACATAACTATGATATTGCGTATTAATTATGTATTATACATGATGTGTAACACTAGTTTATGGCTATGAATTCGGCTTTGCAGTGATATATAATCCGAATCTCTATTTCACAAACACTTCACAATTGTCACAATATTGGTACGAGTCTCTGTCTCACAAAATATTTCTGATTGTTACTATGTATATGGAATCTCTATCTCAAACTCACGTAATGTAACCACAATATCATACACAACACGAGAAATTACAAAAGTTATTTGTTATTTATACTTTAAACTGTTTTCATAATGGACCGGCGCCAAACAAGCTTTATGCACAGATAAACAAGTGACATGACATTACATTTCAGTGTTGCCATAACTTTTGTCATATCCTATACAAATCGATTTTTTTAATCGAGCCGGGTCCTAATCTAAAGGTATCAAAGAATATGCTCATTAAAAAGTATAGTGTATAAATATTATCGTTCTTTACATTCAAACGGTGCAACAATTAATAGAGTATTTATATTAATTATTTAATAAAAAACGATAATAATCCTAATCGATATTACGATTTTATTTTTGTAATAGTGTTACCATCGTTAAAAATAACTTCATACGAAAAAAAAGGAAATAAATAAACTGAAAGACTAATCATCTCAATATTCCGGCAAATGTGAGACTCCATATCATTATATAATAACGTTATAATTAAAAACAAGAATTATACATTTAATCAACTTGTGGCACAACGTAAATACTAGCGATACTGCTGGTGGGCATACCCCTTTATTTATGTTCATGGCTATGACCGTATTGCAACAGCCGTGACCACGTGATCACCATGTTTAGTGTCAGTCTACCCGTGACCACGGCCGTTGCAATACGGTCGAAACGTCGGGCAATAAACAAGGTATTTCACCTTAAATTATTCACGCGATTAAGACCCGTAATATATATATTTTCATAATGTGTACAAATCGCGAAAGATTATCAACATTTATAATTGCCATGCTTTGAAATTAAAAAAAAAATAGAAATGAGTACTTTTCGAGTGGCAAGCTATGGGTGAAAGTCGACGTTCCATGTCTCCTCTACTATAACCTTGTTGGCTTATGCAGAACCGACGTGTTATAACCATAAATACATTCTGCATATAATTTAGTATGCTGTCAGTTCGCAGTATAAACGGTGTATTTAGATACCTACTTATCACATAACTGTGCATTCTCATAAATACCATAGTGTCTATTATTGACATTCATGGTAGCCATCGACTCGAATTATTTATTGGTACGTCGCCATTCTTTGATAAAAGTGCCATTTGCCTATGTATTTAAACGGGCGTCGATAGATGTCTAAGCTTTTATAGAAAGGTCAGAATGACGTTTTATGCCATATTAGGGACACAGACAAAGACAAATATCCCGGACCTTACCTGTCACGGATACAGAATCTCAGAACGGACTTTCGGACCAAAACGTGCCGAGATTCGCGTATGTTGCTCGAGCGCTTGTTTTATGAAACTTTCCTTCTGTAATCTCGATGTTTTGTGATTTAGGCGTCTCAGCGGGTATTGTGAAAATGGCAGCAAACGTTGAAAATACATTATATACCTACGTGTTAAACCGATAAGACCGAAATTTTTTTGGCCGACTGTACAAAAGTTAGGGGTAGTATTTGTTGATATAAATAATGCAATATAGTTAAGCGATGGAAAAAATGTAAGTGTAAAAATAAATCTATACTAATATTATAAAGCTGAAGAGTTTGTTTGTTTGAACGCAGTAATCTCAGGAACTACTGATCCGAATTAAAAAAATATTTTACTGTTGGATAGCCCATTTATCAAGAAAGGCTATAGGCTATATAACATCACGCTACGACCAATAGGAGCGGAGCAGCAATGAGTAATGTTGCAAAAACGGAAAAAAATTACGCAGACAAAGTTGCGCGAAACAGCTAGTTATAGTTATAATAGTACATCAAAGCATACTTTTTCGTAATTTTTAAAGCATATTTTTGCTAATTTTTTATACAGAACTCTTTACGAACAAATCTTTTGATGTATAATTGTATACCTACATAAAATTATACATCAAAGACTCCTAGAAAGAGACCTATATTCATAGCAACCAATTATGAAGCATTTTCCAAAAGTGGGGACATCAATCCTGGAATGACCCTAGGAATTTATAATCATCAAAAATATGATGAAATTGTAACCATGACTTTTTAGTCTTTACATTTTATCATTATGCAAAAGGTTAACTAGAACTAGACTCAAGCTATTCCTAATTTTGTCAGACGTCCATTACAGTTCTTTTCGTAATCTAATTGAAACTTTGCCATTTTAGATACTAAAAGTAAACGATTTGATTGATCATAGGAAGTAATGATGTCATAAAATAAAAAATGTGTGGCACTCGGGGACTGCCGCGGTAAAGCTATTGCATAGTATTTTTATCAACTTAGGGAATTAAAAAAATATATATATATTTTTAAGTGTTTTTTTTTAATTATAAAAAAACAATGTTTGAATTTTTTTTTCTTTAAAAAAATATGATTTTTTTTAAATTTAAAAAAAGCAATTAAAAATTTTTTTGTTTTTTTTGTTTTTAAAAAAGTTTTTTTTTTTTAATTAAAAAAAAAATCATTTAAGTTCTGCCATTAATTGATAGATGGCAAAAGTAAAAAGTATCACCGCTGTGCCCGTCGGAGTGGGGAGCGTGAGGTTTTTTCGTTACGGAATTTCTGGATTCGGTCCCCGCGCTCAAGGCCCGCGATAGAAGCTATGCAATAGCTTAATATTTAAAACTAACTGCTACTGAGAAAGGAAAATTGCCGCAATATTCCTAGATTATATAATTGGTGTTTACCCCAGTTATTGAAGTAATTTTCCTAATTGGTAATATCGGGAGTACCTAACGATATATCATCGAGTAGGTAGGTAGTAAATTAGTTTCCCACCGACAAAAGACATTCGCTCATGGTTAATTACACAATTGATTATTATACATTTGAAATATGAAACTTTTCGTTTCATATTTAAAAAGTGATTAACGTCTTAAAAGTAATTAAAAGTTCCACCCTTTGGAGTATCCGGGAACGACATTAGTTTATAATGACCAAGTAAAAAAAACCTCTTTTGTGGTCGAATACTCAAATCAAACGCCACTCAGTTTTGTGACGCCGTTTAAAATTCAAAATTCTTTATTCACTTAGGATGCAAAACAACTCTTGTGATACGTCGGGATTCTACATGTACATGTAATGCCAAGTTCGCAAACAATAGGTAAAGCCGGAGAAAAGAACTAGGCAATAAAACTCGCTTAACGCAACCAACGCTCGTTAACTCTCATTCCGCCACTGTCACCTGAAATTGTAAAGTAGTGACAGAAATACATATATGGCGGCAAGTTGACATGTCACTATTTTACAGCTCTGTGTTTAACGTGGAAAACAGTGTAAAATATACTCGAAATACGTGATAACTGGACAAGAACGAGACTTTGTGAAAACTAGAAAGAAATTAAGTATATCACAGAATGTGCGAGCCATAATGCCTACCTAATAATATCGGAGGGAAGAGCAAAATAAAAAAAAAGTAAAGTAAAAGTAAAAGTAGTAAAAGTTTCAGTATTCTAGCGATGGACAAGACAGCGGATTCAAGATCATGTTCTGAGAGGGGGAGGAGTGGGGGGACATGAGACAACACCAGCCAAGTGCGAGTCGCTCGCTACGAGAGAAGGCGGGGTGGGACAATTGCCTATCAACACGGACCAAACGTATGGCGAAGACTTAAAAATTCATGAGTATGTATACCTTGTTCCTATTGCCCCCCTGCCCCTAACTTTGGATCCATGTCTGAGCGGGGCACTCGACCGCCTGAGATCCATATCGCACTGTATTTCTTTAATCGATTACCTTCCTTAGGAAATAACCCCAAGTAATTAATCAAAAGTGCAATATACTTAATTCATCATGCCTACAGTTACGGTGTCCACGACTGATAAGAGGGCGCTAAGTAATCAATTACAAATTAATATCACCATAGAACAGTATTTTTATTAGATAGTAGGTATTACTGGCAAGTATTTTTCCACCTATAAACATGGACTGGACTTGGTTAAAATAGAGTTCACTCTATCAGTTTTAGATTGGTACGTTCCATAAAATTGTAATTACTTCGTGAGGCCTACTATTTAATACAAAATATACCTAGAAGGCGGAGATAGACTAATCGCTTAGGCAACCGACTCACAATCGTGAGGTCCCAGGTTGGAATTCTACCCATTATACTACCGAAGTGAACTACTAACACAAGCAATTGAGCTTAGCTGGAGGGGTTGACAAGATTGCTAGTAATGTAGGACCAAATCCCACTTTGCTGGTTACCTTTTTTTTTAATAATGGAAATAACAAACTATTGAACTAAGGTTAGTTATTTTTAGAATAAATAGAAATTTCAAAGTGACATTTCGTATTTAAGTGCACTTTGTTCTTCAGTCGCTCAAAATGACCCTGGGTTGGTACCTACTAACATCTTAGTTTAGATATAATTGTGTCTATTTAAGACTGTCTATTGAAGCGGAGCGGAGAAACAGAAATATACACCAATAGGATTGCATAAAATCTGCGCTTCACTCCAGAGGGAATGTCCTATTGGTTAAAATTACTATGCCTGGCTTATTGGTCTAGTGGTTAGTGACCCTGACTGCTAAGCTGAAGGTCGTGGGTTCGATCCCCACCCAGGATAAAACTTTGTACGATGAGCACGATGGTTTATTCTGTGTCTGGGTGTTATTTATCTATAATATGTATGTACATATGTATTTACATACATATGTACCTACCTGACATAATTATGTAAATACATATGACCTAGGCTAAGACATATGTACCATATATAGTACCATATGTTTCATAGTACAAGCTCCGCTTAGTTTGGAATCAGATAGCGTTGTGTGACTTGTACCAAGATATTATTTTTAATAAAAATTCTCCACTCCACAACCTCGCACCGCTATAATGGACAGGCAGCCTAAGGTTCTCATTTAATGAAGTTATGTTCTCAATGAGAATAAATTACCTTAAAATGTTAAAAAAATATACATTTTTCTTTGCAGTATCGCGAGTTGTCGAAAATATCTATAGGTTTATTTAGAGAACGGAACAATAATTAATGGCAATTTCATGTTTTTAAGAAAGAGAGTACAGACTCGTTGTCACACCGCTTTGTCACACTGGCGTGACGCCGACGATTTTTTTTCCTCATGGTCACACTGGCGTAACTACATAATATGTCAAACTCAAATACCTTTCATATGAATCTCCCCCCCCCCTTTAAAATTCTAATATACGTACCTACAGATTACGGGATATACAGTATAAAACATATATACAAACACGTATAAACGGTGAAAGTCCCTTGACTACTTTGTGGTTCATTCTACAATATTAACTAACCAATAACAAGCAATTAGAAACTGTTGTACCTATATTATGTACTGTATTTTGTACTGCTCTTACTATGGTCTTAATTACGCCTTCCTACTGTTATTTGCACCACAGAGTTATAGACTAGCTGACCCGCGCAACTTTGTCTGCGTAAATTTCCCCGTTTTTGCAACATTTTTCATTGCTGCTCCGCTCGTATTGGTCGTAACGTGATGTTATAAAGCCCATCGCCTTCTATGATAAATGGGCTATCCAACAGTTTTTTGAATTCAAACCAGTAATTCCTGAGATTATCGCGTTCAAACAAACTCTTCAGCTTTATAATATTAGTATAGAGTAAGGAGATCTAACCATACCCCACACGATGGGATAGGTGGGAAAAAAAACACATCCCCACTTTACATATATGGGAGAAAAAAATGCTTATAGAGATTTTATTCTTCACTTTGTTAGCGTAAGTAATATGTGTACCCATGAAATAGTAATATGTGTCTCTGAGCAAAGCTGTGTACGGACGGACGGACGGACATGGCGAAACTATAAGGGTTCCGTTTTGCTATTAAAAGGGTTAAGCCATTTTTCCAGAAAGTCGTCAAAAATAAAAAGAATTTAAGGTTTTTTTATGTCCAATCGAAGGGTACATACATTTTTTAAATAGTTTACTTTTAACCTTTACATAAATATTGCCCTTACATATAAAAATCTATAAATTAAATCTATAAATTTGCTCGTGAGTACCTCAAAAACGGGTTTTTATCCGGTTTTTATCTATCAACAGAGTAATTCCCGGGGAAGGTATTTAAATGTATTCAACAACATTTCAATTCATTATTGTCGAGTTGTCTGTACTTTTGCCTTAAAGCGAATCTTGCCTTAAACACACTAAAAATGTCCAATCCTAAAAATATCTATTCATAACGATGTCTATTCATAATGTATATACATAAAAAAAATCATTTAAAAATCCCGGTTCGTAAAAAAATCGCAATAGCAACTCTTGTAGCTACCGCCATATCCGCCGTATGATACGGTGTCCCCAGCCTACAGGTGCATTATAGACCTAGGGCCCAACCCACCAATATGACTATTAGCTGGGCTATAGAGTGAGGTGCCGTTCCCGGCAATTTTGTCCTAGGTGGCAAAAGAGGACAACGTTACCAGCAATATTGATATTATAGGTGGAAAAATCAAATTAAACATTAGTCATGTAAACCCCCAATATCACTAAACTGGACATTATTATGACTGGACGTTATTATAAATGGACTTTATTACGATTAGACGTTATTATAAATTGACATTATTATGACTGGACATATTTCGAACTAGACATTAATATGACTGGATTATATTTCTAACTGCTAATAATACTAGATGGTCATTTTTGAAATAGGACATTAGTCACGTAAACCTTTCACTGTACCTACTCCTACCAGATCACTGATAATAACTCTATGATTCATGATATAATTAATAAGCCATTAATCAAATGTGTTAGAAGGTTCGTTATAAATTATGACATAGGTACTTTAATTATTCATGATGCTGATACCTCCGTATAAAAATTATTAAACCACTTTTTCCTAATACTACAGTAAGTGCATTTGAACTAGGGAATGTTTTGTCTTCTGTGTGGCACAGGTATGCAACGCCTTATGTATGAATTTTTTTTTTTTTATAGGTGGGAAATCATCCAATGACTTCTCCCGCTGTGGGCACGAGCGGGAGGGCGTGGTGTGACTCTTACTGACTACCCGTCTGTGTTCCTTCTTTCGCCCTGGTGTTCCAGGAGCACGGTTACTCTTTCGAATGATCCCGCACTCCCGGTGGGCGCCGGCCCAATGGGGCCCCGTCACTTGCATGGAACGCTAGCGCGCCGTCGACCCGGGCCTGCTCCTAAGCTGGACGGCAAACTATCCACTGCTCGTCCGCAGGCCTGCGCCTAGGGCAGCCATTATGTATGACATCTAGACTCTGACATCTGGACATTTGTATGAAAACAGTTGAATCATAAACATACATATCATACGCAACGCTATCAAACGCGTCCCACACTTATTCAACTGTTTTAATACAAATTCAAGAGTCTAAATTATTTTATTCTAACGACCGGTCTCAATAATCTAACTATCGATGTATGTGGCTACTAGAGTTATATATCTGACGTAAACTCCATACAAAATATGTCAAAATTCTACCCCTATACTAGAGCCATTACAAACGTGCGAACTTCCTTTGACGTAATGATTTATGACTCAGTTCGCACGTTTGTAATGGCTCTAGTATAGTAGCCAAATCCATCGATAGATAGATTATTGAGACAGGCCGTAAATGTCATAGATTTCCGTAGCTTGAACTAGGTCCTATTTTACAAAACAATGTGTTTTGTTTTTTCCGAATTAAATGCTTTTTCTTTCGTCTTTCTTGTTCTATTCTATTTTGAAAATAGATTAACAAAGACAAAACGTTCACTAGTAAAACTGATGTTACTAAAGTATATCTACTAAATACAGGTTTGGCCCAACGTCGTTGGTCCCAACCCCTCCCGTCCAACGTGTGGATCTAGAATAACGTTCGTCCCAACGTTGGGACCGACGTTGGGGCCAACGTGTGGAACCGATGTTACGAATAAGCGGGATTAATTATAAAAGTTTAGACATCGTTTTATAGATAACCGAATGTTACATATTTCATTCCATTTTCAAAATAGACATTGGCAAGATAAAATGCTTTTATTTTGGTACCTATTATGAATTTAGGGGATTGATGATAACCCTCCCGCAAGCAACAGCATTTTAAGCAGTTGTTATTAACGTATTACGGATAAAGGGGTACCTATGAATTATGTCACACCAATAACAATGGACTTTGCGATATAGAGTAACATTAGATACGTGCCTTAGCAGTGAGCTATTCGTCTAAAGACAATCGTGACGTCACGCTCACAGCATGAACAAGTGCGCTGGACAACACTAAACAGTTTGTAAATCATCCCTTCAGGCCCACAACAACACAATCGAAAACCCCTACTCACATACACTACAGCTTTTATTCCAATTTTACAAAAATATCCTGCATCAAAACCTTCAATGGATTATGAAGTATTAGAAACTGTCGCGGTATTTCAAAGAACGTTTATAAGAGTCTAGAGACTACGGTTTGTTTTGACCGGCACGTGCGCTTTGTTGGTCACGACTGGAAACCAATATAAGAATAAATGCATCACAAAAGTCTTGCCGGAGGCGATAATCTTAGTGGCCAATCTTACCACCTGTAGGCCAGTACGCCAGCTAAATACGTAGCTACCATACAAATTACTTTGAATTATTAAGATACCACATCACAGTAGTTATGAACAATAAGCAATTTTATGGAAAGTGGTTCGCTTAGAAATAATGGGTTGAAATTGAGCTGTTTATTTGTCTTACAATGGATTTATAACAAAATGGTGCAATTATCTTTGGAAGCTTGTGAGAAGAAATTGAAAGTTACGACGCAGCACGCATATAAAAGCCACCATTGAGGAAAAGTAGGTACATATATTCTTCAAAATGACTGTGCTATAAACTATCATGTGTAAACCATTGACGTAGAGATCAAGACTGGGTTATAACCTCACAAAATTGACAACTCCTGTCAAAAGCCGAACGAGGTTCTCTCTATTTCACGCTTTGCAGTTAATATTAACTTTTAAATTTAAAAGGGATGGCGCGGTCCAGGTCTTTACGTCAATGGTGTGAACCAACTTATCTAGAGAGATCTGACTGACTGACTGACTGATTAACAATCGATACCGTTGACTGGGTCTAATTTGGAAGTCTTATATAAATTCTGGCACACAGTTTCCTGTAAAGATGTAACAAGAATTTTCGGAGATGCCCAAGAGTGTAAAAAGTTTTTGTGGGGTTAAAGGATTTTTTTTAACAAAAACTGACACTGATCATCTCAGTGGCAGGCTAAGGGACTCTAGTATGCCCCTTCTGCCCAAAGTATCTGAGTCCTCCCCGTATGTGTGCTTTTCCTGGATCACACCTTCGACGAGGTCTTCCAGCCCCCTCCAAAGAGTATAGAGTTCTTCAGTGGCGTGACTTTTTTAAGTTGCAGGCCTCTATTAGGAGATAAACTGACAACTGTTCCGCACGCTTGAAGTCAGTGAGAACATACTTTAAACCTTTATCTATTCCTATAAACCACCATTGACGTATAGACTTGGACCGTGCCATCCCTTACAATTAAAAAGTATTTTGCAAAGCGTGAAAGTGCAAAAAAAAAGTGCAGCCCTGTCTCTTTAACAGTTATAGTCCACAAAGTACGATGTCTCTTTCTAGAGAGTAGTCAATTTTGTGAGGTTATGGCGCAGCCCAGGACTATACGTCAATGTAAACCACTGAAATCAGTTGTAAAAATGGCGGCAAAAGGACATGTCGTTATTTTTACAGCTCCGCGTTTAATGTGTAAAACATTGTGAAATATACTTGCAATACGTGTAACTGGACGAGAACGAGACTTTATGAGTGAAAGAAGAAAACTAGGAAATTATACTTGAAACTGGCACTGACAGAGAACACAGACTTTGAACCACTAAAGCTAATAATTCCCCACATATTTCAAAGAACGAATCAAGCTCATAACATCCGTGTATAAAGCAAACATCCGCGATCATTGTACCTCATAATCAAAATAGTTTTATACCTAATTGACTTTTACTCTCGACAATTAACTGAGACTTTTTAATCGCGCAGGAAGGAATTATTCAATTACTACGGTAGCTGCCAATTGCAGACCGTTGATTAGATCAACTTTTGCTTGCGAGTTGGTCTTCGTGGAATTTTAATGAGGCCATATATGGAAAAATTAGATTCTCTGGTTGTAGCAAAGCTCTAGGCATTCTGCCAGAGCATGGGTGTATCCAGATTCTGTTTCCAGAAGGGTCTGTTCAGGATAAATAATAATTATAATAATAGCCTTTATTATTTATCTTCTTTAATTATTTGACACTGGCGTGTGAAGATTGTCTTGTTGTCAGGCATAGGCCTCCCCTAAAGTTCGCCATCGAATGCGATTCTGTGCTAGTCTTTTGCAAGTTTATAGCTATTTTTATAACATCGTCTTCCCATCTACGACGCTGTCTCCCTTTCCTTCTTTTGTATTGTCTCGGGCACTACTCTGTTACAGGATAAATAACACTACCCAAGTGCTAATCGAACGACGTGCATGGAAGACCGCGAATATAAAAAAAGCTAAAAATAATAATTTTCATATTCGCGATTTTGCGCGAACAACGACAGTTTGTCATACTTTTCGATTCGATTCGATTAGCGTTTATGACACTTGCCTAAGGGCGTGGGTCAGATGTATTTGGCTTACAACATAAATTCGGGGGAGGTTCGATTGAGCCATTAAATCCTAAGAGAATTACCTATGTGTTAGAGTCTAATTAAACAAACTGTTTGCACATGCAAGTCACTGCGTGTAGACAGACCTTTCGATGTCCTATGCATTGAAAATAATAATATGCCCTCGCCAGACGATAATATACTCAAAATACTGTAGGGCCGGTCCGCCCTGCTTTTGCAATGCTTCTCAAATATTTGCGCAGTACCTACCGATTGACGGCTTTCACGCAATCATACTCCAAAAAAATGCAACTCTGGTGCATAGAACGCGAGTCAGTAATTAACGGCATCCTAAAAACGATCAGAGTATCAAGTCTTAATAAATTTACAGATTATTGACATGAACAACAATACAATTAATATAAAATAATATGCATGAATGAGTAATGAATAACTGAATGTACAATTATGAAATCTATACTAATAAAGAGGAAAGATTTGATTGTTTATTTGTATTGAATAGGCTCCGAAACTACGGGACGGATTTGAAAAATTCTTTCATCTTTGTGAAGCTACACTAAACCCGGGTGACATAGGCATTTTTATCCCTGTATTCCCACGGGAACGTGAACTACGCGGGTGAAACCGCGAGGCGTCCGCTAGTCACTAAATATATTTTCACGCCTGTAACACCAATATATCACCATATTTTAGCAAATAAAGAAATATTCTATTACATTGTCCTATGAAAGTGAAAACATATATGATGCCTACTATTTAACTATAGTTTTATTTAACCACTAGCTGTCCCGCGCAACTTCGTATGCGTAAATTTTCCCCGTTATTGCAACATTTTTCGTCGCTGCTCCGCTCCTATTAGTCGTAGCGCAATGTTATATAGCCTATAGCCTTCCTCGATAAATGGGCTATCCAACAAAAAAAGAATTATTAAAATCGGTCCAGTACTTTTTGAATTTATTCGTTACATACAAAAATACAAATCTTTATAATATTAGTGTAGATTTTTCCAAAAACAATCATTTTACGGGCGCTGTATCTAATGATACCCAGACATATCCAGGAACTGAATAGCGTGATCGTGTGAAAAACGTTTTAATAAGTAAATAGTCACGACTAAATTGTATATGAACGAGTCTCCAATATACATGAACAGTTTGATCGTGACCAGTAAAGCAGATGAGAAAATGTTTTCACAAATAACTAGAACCCACCCAGCAGGGTTCTTAAAGAGGAAACTAAAAATATTTTTACACGGTCTATAAATGACAAGTTGTACAGTCAGCTACATAGTCGTTTTACATTTTACATATACATATTCAAATTGACTCAGTATAAAAAGCTTCTACCGTATACTCAGAAAATAACGTTTGTTTTTTTTTTTTTCATATAAATAAATAAAATTGAAGTGTGTTAGCGGCGGTAGCCTAATGGCTAAAGCATCGGTCTCGCAATCGTGAGGTCGCGGGTACGAATCCTACCCATTACACTACCGACGTGAACCCACTCCTAACACAAGCCTTTGAGCTTAGCTGGAGGGGTTAAAAAGATTGCTAGTAATGTGGGACTCAATCCCACATTGCTAGTTATCTTAAAGAAAAAAAAAATCAATATATCAGTTTTTTTACAAAATGCTTATGTAAGAATTATACAGTCTGTACTTATTTTTTTGTCTGTGTGTTTCGGCTAATCTCCGAAACGGCTGAACGGATTTTGCCTGAACTTTCACTGTCAGACAGCCAGATTATGTAAGAAGTAACTTAGGCTACTTTTATGATCACGCTAACGTCTATAGGGAGTGAGAAGCACGGCAACTTCTCGCGGACTAAGTCGTGGGCACAGCTGGTTTGGAAAATATAAACATAATTTAGACACGCATTTTTTCAAAGTTCAGGACAATCAAAAACTGTTAGGTCATTTATCTATACTAATATTATAAAGCTGAAGAGTTTGTTTGTTTGTTTGAACGCGGTAATCTCAAGAACTACTGATCCGAATTGAAATATTCTTTTACTGTTGGATAGCCCATTTATCGAGGAAGGCTATAGGCTATATAACATCACGCTAAGACCAATAGAAGCGGAGCAGTAATGAAAAATGTTGCAAAAACGGGGAAAATGTGCGCATACGAAGTTGCGCGGGACAGCTAGTAGTACTATAAAATGCAATTATAAATTGTAAAATAACTTAGTAGTAGCTTAGTACTTCCAAGTTGACTATGGACTAAAACAAATAAATGAACATAGAATTTGCACAGAGGAAAACTTGGACTGTTCTATTAATTATGTATATGTACCTATCTCTAGTTAATAAATAAACTAGTAGCATTACACACTAACGTCCACAGCATCCGTTGTTAATTGTAGGGGAATGTTGAAGCCATTACTTTTAATCTCGCCAGCTTAGTAGACTCATAAATTAGGAAATATGATTAGGTACTCATTTCATGTAATCTTACTTAGAAATCATCCGACTTCAATAGGTAACGCGAACCGTTGGTCACGAAGACAACCTAGCCTATCTAGATAGAAATTGATAGATTTCTGTAATAGAAGCTTTGTTAAGGGGGCATTACACTCAGAGAATTATTTGTTTAGCGCTACGTACACAGCGACACGATTACCGACCTCGCTCTTCCGCACACAACCATTATTTCACAGTGCGCAGGAGCGCAGGTCAAAATAAAGTAGAATATTCGTTCGCACATATGTTAGATTACGAACGCTATGACTATGACAATACGAAAATGCTCGTTTTTGCATTTTTCCGCAACTTCAAGATTTATTTGCGGGATCATATTAAGACATATCCTTGAGTTTCTTTGCCCAAAAAAAAAGAAAAACTCTTTGACTAGTGACACAATTTTCGTGTCCTAATATTTAGGTTTTCTATATAATTTTTTGAGAGAGCCGAACCCTGTTTCATGTAATCTACCCTTAAGGTGCCTTCTAAGATTTCTTGCTTCTTCTTGTTAATACCAAGCCGATTTTGCAGCCATTTTTTTGCAATAGGTACTACCTACCCAGTATTGTAGGTACCTACACTTTACCTGTACAAAGTTTTGGTTACAATTTTCTTAATTTATTTTATGACATTTCACATGTTAAATGCCGACCATGCTCTCATTTTCACGAACCTCGTATAGATTTCTGTTAGTGAAGATTGATAGAAGGTGTCTGATAGGTATACATATATCCATACTAATATTATAAATGTGAAAGTTACTCTGTCTGTCTGTCTGTTACGCTTTCACGCTCAAACAGCTAAACCGATTTAGATGAAATTTGGTACGGATATAGTTTGAGTCCCGGGGAAGGACATGGGATATTTTTTATCGCCATAACCGATATCCACGCGGACAGAGCCGCTGGCGAAAGCTAGTAATTGATAAAAAGAACAGGCAAGAACATGTCGGACCATGTTCAGGGTAAGGGACCATGTAGGATTCCGCAGCCTTAAATGATTGTATCAGCAGAAGAGCGTATGTTCATGGCACTTACGCCCTTTTGTTGAGAAAAGCAGTTTCCCCGATCATGCCAGATTTTTTTTTAGTTTAAAGTATTTGTTATAGGTAGCGCATCTTTGTGATTTTTTCATATTTTTTGGTGACATAGTTCAAAAGTTAAGGGTGGGGGACACAATTTATGCAAGTTTCGGAGCAATTATTTCGTAAAATATTTACTTAATCGTAAAAGTTTATTAGAAACCTTAAAATATTTTTAAAAGACCTATCGAATAATGTGCCGCACGTTGATTTTAGCCGAAAAAAAAACAGCTTTTGTTACATGTATGAAGTGCACTCCTTAAAAATATTTTTCTTATTATTTAGCTATCAAACTAAGTAGCGGCCACTATAAGACACCTTTTTATCAAATTTCATAAATATTCATTGAGAAGTATCTGAGTAAAACGGACAGACAGACAGACGGACATGACGAAACTATAAGGATTCCGTTTTTTGCCATTTTGGCTACGGAACCCTAAAACAAAGATAATATGTAAATCAAAGCGTTTTTTTTTATTCTTTTATTATTTTGGGCTTTTTATTTTTTGTATTGCTTTTATAATTATACCTACAGATAATAGTTCTATCATAGAAGTTATAGTCTAGTCATAATAGTCTGCGGTTATTTTTTTTAATTCTTGGTACCTACAACATCATTAACCTCCTATCTACAAGTCCTTGATTAAAAATTTCAAGAAAATAATCGAGGCTACCAGACAATTTCAATGCTATAAAATATCAAAACTGTATCACCTAGTCTACTCCAATTGGGTCACTCTCGTTAACCCAACGCAAAATTTAAGTAGGGTAAATAGACGCAAAGGTAAGGTATTTATGCGACCAATGATGTTTTAAGTAAAAAGGTGTAGATAGGTTAGAAAAACAAACAAAAAACATCATTAACGTATAGACCTGGACCCAACAACTCTTTCAATTAAAAAGCAAAGCATGAAAGCGAGAAAAATCTCGTGCGGCCAAAAGGTATTGTCCACAAAGTAGCGTTGTCTCTTTCTTGAGAGTGGTCAATTTTGTGAGGTTATGGCATAGTCCTGGTCTCTACGTCAATGATAAACATGCACTTATAGATAACCTATATATTGCAATGCAAAACTATTATTAAAAAAAGTCGGAAAAAGTAGGAAAGCATGATTTAATCATCACGAGTGAAAAAGAGAAAAATGTAATTCGCTGCTTTCATCTGTTGACGCTGGTAATGCGACACTGACTTATAAAAACTTATTTAGCTATCAAACTAAGTAGCGGCTACTACAAGACACCTTTTCACCAAATTATATCCTTTGAGTAAAATGCCGGTTACATACGGACGGATAGACCGACAGACAGACAGACTGGCATGACGTAACTATAAGAGTTTATTTTTTACCATTTTGGCTACGGAACCCTAAAAACTAAATCAATTGTATAGATCTTAAGGTGGCGCTTTCTGAGCGCTTGTAATCTATCTACGCCATTTTACATAAAACATCATTGCATGCGACAACAGTTTTTTTTTACACAGATAAAAGATAAATAAGGTTAGTATTTAATGTTCACTTTATTTTTTTTTATTATAGGCACAACATCATTAACCTCTTGCCTATCCTTGATTAAAAATTTCGAGAAAATAATTGAGGCTACCAGACAATTTCACCGACATCAAAACTGTATCACCTAGTCTACTACAATCGGGTCACTCTCGTTAACTTAACGCAAAATTTAAGTAGGGTAAATAGGTGCAAAGGTTGTATACAATCAATTGTATTAACAACAATGGCTGTTCGCGTTTTGGGTACCATCCATCACGCAGAACAATATTTACTCTATTGATCGGCTCCGATGTTCGTAAAACGATGGTGCCAGGCTCCGATGGAACGGCGTGTTCTTTTGGACCAAGGATGGCTGTCATCACATGACAACTAAAATTACGTAACCTTATAAACTAGATACATAATTTTTATAACGTTATAATTTGATGCTTGTTTTCGCGACATGCGATCCTGCTATCCTTCTAATAGGAACCTTTTCCTTGTGAAAGTTTATCAGAGGTCAGAGGGAAGAAGGTTTAACGTCTTTATTGGTAACTAGCGGCTCGCGCTGGCTTCGCGCGTACTTTTTTCCACTATCCACTATATTATCACATATGTACAAATATAGATTATAAAGCTGATGAGTTTGTTTGTTTGTTTGATCGCGATAATCTCAGGAACTACTGGTTCGAATTGAAAAATTCTTACCCGCACAACTTCGTCTGTGTAAATTTTCCCCGTTTTTGCAACATTTTTATTGCTGCTCCGCTCCTATTTGTCGTAGCGTGATGTTACATAGCTTATAGCCTTCCTCTATAAATGGGCTATCTAACAGTTAAAGATTTTTTAATTCGAACCAGTAGTTCTTGAGATTATCGCCTTCAAACAAACAAACAAACAAACTCTTCACCTTTTTAATAAGTTATTAATATAGTTTTAATTACATAAAAGCAGCACCAACTTTCACATTCAGTTACTTTTTATGAAAAAGTTTGCATTGCTATTTTTTTATTAAATGGTCCGTGAAATTGTGTTCTATTTCCTTGGGGTTTGTGGTATGAAAAAGTTTGAGAAACGCAAATCTATGAGCAGCAAGGATTCACACATTGGCAAAAGATCGCGGGTTCGAAACCTCCCCCTTATAAGTACTACCGACGTGAACCCACTCCAACTCAACTCCTTCAGCTGCATGGATTAATGATATGGGTAGAAATCCCAAAAAAAGAGACCTATGTAATTAAATGTGCCGCTAAATAACCTAACTACTTATATAGTAAATCGGGCTCTGAGAAGCTCCTCTAGTAACTACTTAGTTAGTTTTGCTCTCTTGCAAGAACACAACATTATGTTGCTTCATTGCGGTTTTCTGAGCAAACCAAAATGGGTTTAGGTACTTGGTTTCCTTAAGGGCCGTGGGAAAAATAGTTTTTTTAGGTAGGTACTCGAAAGAAGCAATTTTTAGACAAAAGTGAGATATCAATCCCTACCACTACTGATCTGAATTAAATAATTCTTTAACTGTTGAATAGCCCATTTATCGAGGAAGGCTATAGGCTATATAACATCACGCTACGACCAATAGGAGTGAAGCAGCAATGAGAAATGTTGCAAAAAACGGGGAAAATTTACGCAGACGAAGTTGCGCGGGACAGCTACTTAAAAATAAAATCTCGGGATTTCGGGACTGCTTTACTAGTCAGATGTATATTTACACTCCTCATTCAAGTATATATGTATGTAGAATGTGAATGGAAAGGGTGGTGTGGTAAATAAAAAAAAAATATATTAAATCCTAAATTACTTAATATAAATATTTTTATTGAACTTTTTTTAAATGAGATAACTATTTGGAATTGTGGTCCCACATTAATAGCAATCCTGTTAACAATGTTAGCTGGAGGCAGCAAGCGATGGCTTGTGTTAGGAGTGGGTTCACGTCGTCGGTAGTACAATGGGTAGGATTCGAATCCGCGACCTGACGATTACGAGTTCGATGCCTTAACCATTAGGCTACCGCTGCTTATTATTTATTTCATAAGGATTATAATTTGTATGATAATATATACATACAGAAAATAAATAGGAAATAAATGAAAGGTAGTAAAGATTTTGTCGATTAAAATCGCTTTCCATAAAAACCAACACGAGACCTGAACTTTAGGTAAATATGCATCCGATTATCCGATCTCTAGTTATGAGTGAAATCCCAATTTCCCCATAAATTATAATATTTTATTACCATTATAAAACCGCAAATTCACTTCGGATGTAAAAATAAATTTACGGTTCTTGTTAGTGAATTTACAACAAGGAGATTACACAGGTTTTAACATATAAAGTTTTAGTGTAACACTGTCTAATATTTTACTATTTAATAATACTCCACAAAATGTTTATCTATCCGCATAAACTTCTGGTTTAAGTAAGATCCAAAATGGTTTAAAATATTACCCTTATAAAGTATTATAAGTAATTAGTGTCACATTGAGATTAGTTGTTAACTTCATCTCATTTCATAATATATTAAACCTACTTTTAAACAACTTTTAACACACACTAATGAGGTCTTAAATATATAATTTCCAATCTCATTAGTGATAGTTTATGATAAGTGATTATTTGACGGATTTTTGATTTAATAATTAACGTATAGAACGGGAATTGTAAAAATGGCGGCAAACTGACCTGCCATTATTAATAATAATAATAATTCGTTTATTTAACTACAATTTTTATATTATTTTTATAGCTCCAAGTTCATCGAGTATTACTTGTAAAAATGAATTGAATACGTGATAATTGGATAAGAACGAGACTTTGTGCAACTAAAGTGTACAAAAAATACTTGACACTGGCAGAAATTAGCCTTTAAAACGGCTTGATTGCCATTAATTCAAAGAAGAAGAAGACGTATAGAACTGCGCCATAACCTCACAACATTGACCACTCTCTAGAAAGAGACAACGCTAATTTATGGACAATACCTGTCAAAAGAGACAAGGCCGCACGAGTTTTTTCTCTTTCACGCTATGCAGTCAATATTTACTTTTTAATTGAAAGTGATGGGCCGGTCCAGGTCTATACGTCAATGGTTCTAAGTCAAAGTACTTTATATCGAATCTATCAAATGCACTTCTTAGAAATGTATGACCATTAAAATTATGTCCTACATTTGATGCCAATTCATAATGCAATAAGTAGAACAGTTGAAAAAAGAACTTGGCATTATAAACATAACACAACCCTACGCCATAGACAAAACGTATGCGCCTTCGACCTATTTTGTGATCGACCGATGAATATAGGGCACTAAGTACGACGCTCGTCATACGGATGCGGCTGCCTAGTAACCTGTCAATACACATTGTTACTTAAACTCAACATATTATTACTATGCGTGACTATAGAGGCACCAGTACCGACGCATTTCATTCCGACTGCTTTTTGGATTCACCCTACATATGTTATAGACCGGAATAAAACACAAATCTCTACAAAATCGTTACTTATGGTTGTAATTGCCCACTTTATTAGTACTTCTTTCTAGTTTTATTGCCTTTTCACTTGTTTAACAATACCACTTACCAATACATACAGTTATTTTTTACATACGAATGTAGATAACGGGAAACTAGTTAGGAATTTATATCGTGCACTGGATTTTTTATGGTAACTATACGATTTTAAAATTAAGTCATACAAAAGCTGGTAGGCCTAATTGAGGTCACATGAATCATCATTTTGATCAAATAAATTAGAATCCTGGTTATAGAAATGAAAGTCCAGACTCATGCACCAGACTCATCAAAACTTAGCGCTAGATCTAGCTAGACGGAAGAAATTTTGTAAATAAGAAAAGATTTTATGAATCTCAAATAGAAAAAAAAAAACAAAAAGCTTTGGCTTAACTCCAGCTTAGCTTAGGTTAAAAATTACAATAAACTTGAGCAAGCGCATGCTGACCGTTGACTTTGTAGATATAATCTTCTAAGATTATACTAAGCTTGGTCTATGACCAATAATTTCAACGGTCAGCAAATGCTTTGTTATTATTTTTTTAAGTTTGATTTATGTTAAGCCTGAGCTAAGCTAATAGATTTCAGCCTATAAGATCACAACTAATCTACATATTATATCAATGTTTTTCCTCTATGCGTTCCGAAACCATTCATCAGATTATGATGAAATTTTGGTACGGTATTCTGGGGAAAGCCCGTGAGGGTTCCTGGCCTAAATCAAAGGTATATGAATTGACGCACGCATGCACACACACACACGCACACACACCCACGCACGCATGCGCACAAATAAAAGGAGATACCTAAATATCAGGTATTCGAAAGAAGAAAGGGTAAAATCTAATAACATTATCCTAACTAGTGAGCTATATCAGGAAGGGAATTTACACCAGTTTTATTGTGAGAGTCAAACTTCACCCCTTAAAAACCAAATTAAAACCTCGAAAACTAAACCTGAGTACGCCTTTGATTCAGTCACAATAAAAGTTTAGAGGTACTTGAGGATGTATTTCACTAAAGCAACTGTAATTAAACATTGATTTACAATCCAGTTTAGTATTGAGGAAGTCGCATAAAACCGTTGTTCCAACAATATGACTGTATTCGCCATACATTTGTTAGTTTAAATATAGATTTTGGTGAGAAGCTACGATTTAAAACGCATTTTCACTGGTCTATGGTGATTTCATGGGCAAAACTGATGTATACAATGTACAAGTCAAAGCTAGAAACAATTTGCATACAGTAATTTCCAAAAACACAAAGGTTTGACTCGAGGGACTCTTTTACAGTCGGTCTCAATAACCTATCTAACGATGGATTTGTCTACTAGAGTTTTTTATTTGACGTAAGCTCAATAAAAAATATGTGAAAATTCTAACTATAGTAGCCAAATCCATCGATAGTTAGATGATAGAGACCGGCCGTTAGACGTATAGTGTGGCCATTAGTGCTGTGCACTCCCTGAGGTATGCACGGCGAGGTGGGGGGCGAAGAAAAAAGTGCATGAGTTCACATGAGGTCGATACATGTCGGACAGATCTTACGATATCAGTTTGCATTTCTAAGGCAAGACTTGTGGCGGGACGTTGCGTTGGTCGGAGGCTATCTATCTGTAATATATACTTACTTTGTTGATTAAAATGTAACCCAAATATACTCATATTTTATTAAAAATATGCAGGTGATAAATAAGAATTGAAAGTTATAATTCACAACAGGACTTGTTTTATTAAACATTTTTTATATTTACAAACAATTATATATTCTAACGAAAGTTATTCTGACATAGATTCTGTTTCAACTTCATCTTCCATTTCGTCATCATCTTCATCTTCCTCTTCGCCACCGGAACTTGAATCAGAGTCTTGCAAATTTATTATGAATGAATCGATAACATTATCGAACCTACTATCGCGACTCCAGTAATCATTTTCATTTTTCTGGACATGATCGTCGCATTTCTGCCATTTTTCCGCCGTGAATTCCGAAAACAATTTATCCAATAAGATTATCTTTTCGTCTAGAGAAGAATTAATATAGTTTTGGGCTATGTTGTTTTTAATATCAGCCCAGACCAACTCAATTGGATTTAAATCTGGATGGTACGGAGGTAAACGCAGAACAGTGTGTCCACTGGCTTTCAGGAGTTCGTCAATTCTATACACGGGTTCTTTTTGTGTATTTTTGATAAGAAGTAGCAGTTGAGCCTTTGACATGGTTCCTGAAAATTCTACATTATGGCGTAGCAACCAGTTCTGCATTTCACTTTTGAGGCTTGATATAGTTGGTTTCTTCTCAATCTGAACGCTGTGGTAAGACGCGTTGTCCATTACAACCACAGAATTCGGCAGCAACTTATCTTTTAACTTTTCATCTACCCACTTATAAAAAGTAGGTCCGCTCATATCTCCATGATAGTCACCGGTTCTAGCATCGGATTTGAATATAGTCAATGTATCATCCACTAAGCCATTTCGACACCCAGCGTGGAGTATTACTAGTCGCCGTCCTTTCCCAATATCAGCATGAATACCGGGTTCTGACGATGATTGCCAACATTTGCTGGCATGGTGACTGGCGTTGATGTATGTTTCATCAAGAAAATATATGTTTCGGTTTTCCGTTCTGTAATTTCTGATTTGTGTAAGATATTTTTTCCGCCACACTGTAATATTAGGCTGCTCTATAAGGAGATGTCTCTTTGATTTGCATTTTTTGTAACGGTAGCCCATTTTGTGTAAAAGCTGTCTTAAATATTCCCGTCCACAATTCAATATGCCATCCTGTCTCAAACTTGATAGTAACTTACGGACACTTGGTATTTTTTTTTCAACTTCGTAAAACTGATGAATTTTTCTTCTGATAACTCCAAGGTCAAAATCATCCACAACGTGTTTTTTCTTTAGAACTTTTGGTTTTTTTGGCGATTGAAATTTTAATTGGCTTGAATTTTCAATTGATAAATAGCCCGCAGAAATCACATTATGTACGGTTCTTTTGCTGTATCCCGTAGCCTCCGCAACGATTTTAGCAATATTCACGTCATTTTTAAATTCAAAGCTTTCTTTGTCTGCTTTTCTTTTCTTAAAATATTCAGCCACCTTAAAAATGACAGTCTTCATATCACGAGATAACGCACGACCCATCTTTGAATATTTATCTCGTGTGCGTCTGACATAGACAGTCCGATACAAATAACACTACCTGCCGTCACAAGCGTTGACGGCGCACTGACAGCGCAGCAGCCGATTCTAACCCCCCCGTCTCACCGCGCGCATACCTCAGGGAGTGCACAGCACTAATGGTCATACTATAATTGCGTAACAGATAGTTGAGGCTTGTGTGTGGAAAGTCTTGGTGAGTACCTCCGTAGAGTCCTCGTAGTATTCTTAATTGTAATACCTAGCGATGTGAACACATGTCTGTGTTTTAGTTGAAGGACACCGCGGCAAGTGTAGGTAGTAACGAATGTCTAAAAATAAGGAGGACGATATGCTGAAGATCGGATCCATTCGGGACAAGTTTTTAAGACGTACCTACGCATGCTGTTATGATAAAAACGGCTACTATTGTAACATGCCAAATAGGTAAAGGTTTATAGTACACAATAAGAATTAAGTTTTCCATATAAATTTATGACAGAGCTGAATGTTCGCGTACCTATTCTAGCCTTAATTCAATTTTTCCATCAAGGCCGATTCAGAAATAAATTACGATTTCTTCCATCCTTGCTACGTCCCCGCTAAATTACCGGTTAAAAGTGGCCCTCTCAGTGTTTGCAACATGAAGTGTCCACTCACCTGCAATTCAAGTCAGACATCGCGACGGTGCCATCCGGAGACTCGTTGATTGTTAGAAGCTTCAATAAACTCCAATATTTCTTCCCGTCTTCGAAATTCGTACTTCGAGTCCACCGCAATGGGATCCCCGTTTGTGTGCTGAGAGAGATTAGGGAAGGGGATATTAATAGATACGGAATATCCTCCTTTTTACGCGTGTAAATGTCTTCACGAATCCCATCCCACCCAGGATACAACAAAGATTAGAGAGCACGAAATCGATGACCAAAAAATCGGATAAAAATATATTAATCAGATCAGTATTGAATAACCTAAAATATTAATTTTGAGTGACATCTCTAGCAACATTTTTTTTAATGTTGTGTATCCGAAATCTCTGCCGATTTGCAAAGCGAGTTTTATTAATGTTTTGTTAGCACTTAAGTCTATAAAATTGTATAAGGATGTACCTCCTAATTTCGAGAAAATAACTAGCAATGTAAAGCTAACTCAGCAGCAAAGCTGATGCACTCGAGGGTATTCCTTACAATATAAGGAATCCTATATTTACAGACATACTATTTTAAAACAGAACAAGTTTGCCGCAGTCCATCCTTTGCCAATAACAGAGCAATTCGAATATATTAAATTCAATAGCTGCCAATCACTGGCAAATCGGCGGACTTTGAAGAACGGACGTCGGGAATTTAGCCCTGAGCAGTACCACAGTAGCACAGAACTGCATTATACCTCATTAGTCGGAGAAACTTAGTCATTTAAGATCTAGCAACCGGCAGAATTGAAAATAGTATATTGTTTAGTAAACGACCACACAGAGTGAAGTGGGCTTGAATTATAGTATATTGAAATCAGTATTTTCTACATAATCATAAAACCTAATGATAGTTTGTTTATGCTGTATCAATAAAATTGCACTATTTCAATTTCGTGTCTTTTTTGTGATGGCAACTCTATAATTGGACAGCCTCGTGACTTTCCACCTGACCATAGATTGTTCCGATTAATAAAAATTGAAATACTTCCCCAGTTTTAAAGCTGTCAAAATTATAAAGTTGGATCAACGTAACTAGGCCGGACTGAAGTAGGCGACAAGTGGTTGCGCAGATGCGTTTTTTGAAAGTAAATGGTGACAGAAAGCGGGGTCGGGGGCGGTAACTAAACCAAGAGAATTAGAGATGCGACTTCGCATTACATTGTCTTACTAACTCATGTTTTTTTGTGATTATTTTCGTAATGAAATTGTTTTTCAAAGTTTCTTTAGTATTTACTGTAACTGTTCTAAATTTAAATTTTTATGAACTCATTTAAATAGTGTTTTCATATTGTTGAATTAAAATGTTGTTAGTATTTTTAATCGATTAAACATATTAGTTATATTTCGGGACTTAATCGCGTGAATTATTTAAAGGTACGAACCCGAAATCGATCGAATTGCACCGATCGTGGTCACGGGTCGACTTCTCGACCCGTGACCACGATCGGTGCAATTCGATCGAAACGTCGGGTAAATAAAAAGGTTCGTACCTTTAAATAATTCACGCGATTAAGTCCCGAAATATAACTAATATGTATAAAAATCGCGAAAGTTTAAAAACGATTTAACATAATTAATCGTTTTCGTAGGTCATTTTAGGGTCGCATCTCTATGACATGCCCGAAAGTGATAAGAACCTAACTTCAATCCGGTCAAGTTACGTTGATCGTACTGTACTTGTAGCGTCATAAAATATGTTGCAACGTTAATTGCTCAACTCAAGTTATTCGTGATGTATATTTATATCGTGATTCAAAAATCTACTCTACATATTTTATGTGGAATGTTGATTGTGCGAATAATCCTCGACAAACTACACTAGTTGTACACATTGTACCTATACGTATTTAATAATATCTCAATAGCTAGGTCATTGTACTATCCAGATCCACATGTTGTATAGTTTCCCCAATACCGCCCTATTATGGTTAGCTTAATTGCCACCTATAAATTAATTTAACGCCCTAGTCACCGCGGGAAATTAGTGTCTTGATCTATCGTGATACACTACTGGTTTAAAAAAAAAAACAAATTGTCCCAAAAAGAACGCTTCCAATTAAAACGGGCATTGACTCCCCCCAAACCCAATTCCTTCATAAAAGGGATTCTATATTAACGCCCACGCAAACGTATTGAAATATTCTAAAGGCGGATTAAGGCATCACAGACATCCAAATAAAGTACAATCAAAAAGCAGAAATAAAAATTCCAACTCCACCTTTTTGATACGAAATGCTAACACCTTTGTAAAATATTGTAAGTCCAGAGCTTTAAAGTCTCTCTTCTCCGTCGAAAGTGCATTCCTTCAACGAATAATACCATCAACAAATTTAGAAACAATTTGTAAGCCATAAAGTTCTTCTTAATTTGATAGCTGCACACATCAATTTGTTCGGAGCCGACGAAAATAGACACAAAGAAAGGGACGAAGGGCCCACTAATTGACACTATCTGTGTTTATAACCATTATATCGAACCTTTAATTAACAAATATCGTAACCGCGACGAAGGAAATAACAAACAATCAAAGACACATTCCCCGGATGGCCTTTAACACGCTTGAGTGAGCTTGAAATCAAATATAGAAGTAAATATTTATTTACTTTGTTGCTGGAAAGTGTGTGTAGGTGACACGTCATATTTAGAAGATAATTCATTCAACCAACTAGTCGCTGTCATGAAAGGTGTGAACAAACAACCAGAAATGGCGAGGATGTCCCAGAAATTGCACTCCGTTGTGTCAAAAGTGTCATAAGTGTCGTATTGACCCAGAACTGTCACGACACATAGGCCGCTGGTACACTGACGCATTCGTGAAAACTTGTATGGAAAACTAGGATTCGTTCGCGCCTTTGCTTGCATAGATGACGGAACATCACAAGTGTGAAACATTGAAAGTATGGTTGTGATTACCCTACATAAGAAATTGCTATGCAAAATTTCAAGCTTCTAGACTTCTTTTTTACATCACGAAATAAAGAGACGAGCGTCACGACGAGCTAGCCCATAACAGTATCAGTGACATCCAAATCTTCGTTTGGCAAAGATCTGAATATCACCAAGTCACATTTTCCCAGTTAAATGTACTTCGTTACAACGACAGCTTCATACGTAGGTACTTGGCTGGAGCAAAGTACAGTATACACATAAACATCATTCAGGAGCACAGAATCTCGGAATAAAATTGTACAAGTTAGTCTAAGATTGTTTATTGTTTGCCTTAAACAATATGGAAGAAGTTATAAATACGCTTTAACCGCTCGTCATCTAAAGCTTTCCTTAACTATTTCTTTCTATAACTATTTCTTTCTTCTACCTATAATCTTAATATAAATGTCTATTTTTATACACGTTAAATCTAATATCATCTTCGTGATTACAAAGCAGAACACAAAGATGGCCGGCAAATTCCAAGATTGAAAAATAATAGAATATTTGGGTTTAAGGAACGATTGATTAGAGTTCAAAATAACACGTACGTAAACAACTACTCATTTATTTACGTGATTAACGGCCGGTCTCAATAATCTATCTATCGATGGATTTGGCTACTAGAGGTAGGATTTTGACATATTTTGTATGGAACTTACGTCAAATATATACCTCTAGTAGCCAAATCCATCGATAGATAGAATAAAGAGACCCGCCGTAATATATATTTGTAGTCTTAAGAATACACATTTAATTTTTTTTGGTATTCAAAAATGCGAATCATTATTTATCAATACTTATTCGCTTACTTTCGCTATTAGTGGCGAAAATTAAAGCTTTTGTTAAACTTAACGTTTAAAAAAAGCTTTAGTTTTCGACACTTATCTACTCCAGTATACTCGAGCCCTTTCAATTCCATATTAGTAGGAGTGTCAGTCGACCACCTAGGCAGTGTTAAATACTAGTTTCTAATTTATGTGAGCGCTATCGATTCCATCCTTATTGACTCAGACATTATCTAGTAGATCGCGTAGACAACCGGACTTGTGACATGTAATTACACTGCAGTTCACAACTGCCACTGCTACCATCTTGATTTTGATGGCCTATATTCCTGTTTAGTCTTGTTTAATATGACATAAATTTCCGTCAACTTAAGCTGGTTCAATTATGCAGCTAATTTGTTTTGAATCAGAGTGGTCATCTACTGATCTGACAGATCTTTTGATCAGCTGTTACTCATTGCTTCACAGATTTCCATTGATAGTCAGACTGACAGTCTTGGTCCTTTGCCCGTTTGGCTCGGTAGAAGTTAAAACCTATTCTATATTTCTCACCCATCAACTTAAAAAAAAGTAAGTAAAGACTAAACAATTATCTGCTTCAGACAGGCGCCGATACAAGAGAAGGCAACAAGGGCAATTGCCTCTTCCCCCCCCCCCTCCCTAGGACTCAACTGAATCACTTTTAGTTTTGGGGAATTCGGGAGTTTTTACACTGTATTGGGAGGGTTTAGGCAAGCAATTCAGGCAGGTCGATTGTGGTGTGTGTATCGGTGTTGAATCATATGCACCCCCTCCCCTGTCATGCGAACAAACTCACACTTGACCGGTTGAGTCAATTGTTGCCCCCTGCCATAACAAACTTCTGGATCCGCGCCTGGTTCCAGACCACAGAAAGTTAATCGATGAAATTACTTGAAACAAGTGAAACAACTGTCCCAAGATATAACTATCAGGAATATCAATCGATTCAAGAATGCAACCATTTAGCCTTATTAGCAGTAGTTAACGTCGACCGCAAGTCGTCGGGCAGCGGGCGTGCGCAGACGGCGCTGCGCGGGAGTAGCGAAGCATGTAATGGCGCTGGCGCAGCTTCCGCGCGGGTGTGTCCGCCATTGTTGTGGCGCGAACTCGTGCATGACTGTCGTTAACTCACCGCCTCCACGCAACCGCGGCCAAGCTTCTAATAATGCAGTTTTTAAAGATGACGCGATAGAAATAATTTTATTGTCATATCCCTATGTTATATTTGCAAGGAAACAGGCGCAGATCCATAATTTTGTTTGGGGGGGGGGACCATTTCAATCAACACCAGCCAAGTGTGAGTAGTTTTGCCCGTAAATGCAGACCAAATGTATGGCGAAACTTGAAAATTTATGATTTATGAGTCTGGGGGGAATCGCCCCTGTTGCCCCACCTCCCTTGGATCCGCGCCTGCAAGGATGTATACTTTATAGAATCACTATCGGACGCCTCGCGGTTTCACCCGCGTATTTCCCGTTTCCGTGGCAATAGAGGGATAAAAAATAGCCTATGTCACCCGGGGTTAGTGTAGCTTCACAACGATGAAAGATTTTTTCAAATTCGTCCAGTAGTTTTGGAGCCTATTCAATACAAACAAACAATCAAATCTTTCCTCTTAATAATATTAGTATAGATAATTTATGCATTTGCATTTGATGATGCGATGATCTTCAGCAAAGTGTTAAGCATGAGCCCACGAAGGTTTACTGGTACGGGTAGCGGAGCATCAATGAAAAATGTTGCAAAATAACGCAAAAGAAGTTCTTGGGGTAAACTAGCTAATAGTTTAATAGATATTACAAAATATGATAACACTTAATCACAACTTCTGTAGGCATACAAAGTTAAGCGGCATGGCGGTAGCCTAATGGCTATATGGCATTGGACTCGCAATCGTGAGGTCACAGGTTTGAATCCTACCTATTATACTATCGACGTGAACCCACTTCTAACTATGAGACTTTGATTATATAACGTCTAGATGGAGCATTCTTCCGATAAGCCTATAAAAAAAATGAAGCATTCCCTCTTTAACGTTTGACACTCGTAGATGAGAACAACTATGGCTAAAACATCGGATGGTGGCTTTTTACCTGTCAAAAAGTAAGTCCACTTGACCGTACTTATTGACAGTTCTTTGCTCCAATTTTAGATGCCGGATTAGGAATCTAGACTAACTATGCGATCGAAATGGCTATTTATCTTTTATGAAACACACTTAAACCGTGTATTTTCAAACGTAATTGGTACTTGGTTTACATAATTAAAATGATCTTAAAGCTTAAAATAGGTATACCTATATTTAATTACATAATGACACTTAACCGGACACTTCAATCCTCCAACTGTTCTAAATTATAACATCAGTATCACATTTAGTTGTAATGGAATACTGTCTACACACTGCACCGTTAACAAAGGGTACGTGTTGTTAGGGTGCACTGCAAGACTGCAGGGCTTCACGCCGGTATCCTGTTACGTAGTCCTGTCACAGGGAACCATAGATAATCCTGTTATAATTCATCGACACGCCCGGCTCTATTGATTCTTTAAAAATGCTTGTGACTAGCCTCTTTCAAGGTATTTAAATGGAGTCTCTACTATCAAAAAACAATGAATTTGCTTTAGACGACTCTCTTAGAAAAAAATTGAAAGAGATAGTTAAACCTCCAAAATAAATCAAAATCAAATATTTTGAGTTAAAGTAGACACATTTTTTTTATTGACATTTTCATAGGAATTTCCAATATTTTCAGTTGATTTTCCAAAGAAAACTACGAACGATGTTATTGTATAATACTAGCTGCCTTCGCACGGGTGTCATATCGTAGTTTTTTATACCTTGAGTTACATTGTTGCAATTTTCGTAAGGAACTCTAATTGACAATAAAATATAGCCTATCGTAATCCCCGATAATGTAACTTTCTAATGGTGAAAGATTATTTTTAAATTGATCCAGTAGTTTTGAAGTTTATTCGTTACAAACAAATATTTACAGTAGTGTAGACTTAGATAATCTATAAAGAAAATGTATCAATTGAGTGATTGGGTAAATTATAGTCACAAAAAAAAACTAGTACCTGTTCTTATACCTAATTCTAAAGAGCAAGGTGACCGAAATCGAAGATTAATCACGCCCACAACATCAGAATGATTCCTGTAAGCCACGATCAACAGTACCTAGTTAGTAACTACTGTTTATCGTGGCTTATTTGGTGGCCACAAAATTATGACACATTACCTCCCACATTGAATAAATTCTAAACTTGATTGAAGGAGTTATAAAAATGAAATAGTTACCTACACTTCCTGCTTTAACCTAGTATACCAAAAAAAATGAAATCTTGAGGTTTGAATCATTAACACAAAAAAGAGAGCCTTTTTTAATTGGTGTTTAATTAATACCGCGATTGTGCAACAGTGCACATTTTTAAAAATAAAGTTAAAAACCTACTACATGAAATTAACGAAAATATAAATGTTTAAAGGAACCAAACACTTCGTTTGGTTGTTAACATGTTAAACTTAAGATTAAGTGGGTGCTCAGTATTCGCTAGCAAACTGTTAAGCAGCTTGGCGAAATAATTAGTGTGATAAATATGTATAACATTTTTTATGAATAAATAATTTTAAAAAAAAATGTCTTCCAGTCAAACAGTGAAAGCCATCAAAATCATTAGTCGGTATCGGTCCACTGCTGGATATATAAGCCTCTCCTAATTTATGCCACAACTCACAACTATCGGTCCTCCGGCTTCCGCATCCAGTCCATCCCAGCGACCTTCTTTAGGTCGTCAACCATCTAGCTGGGGGCCGTCCTACCTTTACAGAGTCACGGTTCTCCACTCTTGGACTCATATCAATGAAAGTACCTCTTAGTAATTCGTGACAGTGATTCATCTAAGTTTTTCCCAGATTTTCGCTTGTTATCTTAGAAATTGCTTAGGCAAAAGAAGAAATGCTAATTTCCTATTTCGTTATTCGCTCCTTTGTAATCGTTCTAGAATTTTCCAAATGACCCTGCTTACTTAATTATCTGCCTGCATTATTTTCTTTCAATATTTATGACTACCTGTCCCGCGCAGGTTCGTCTGCGTAAATTTTTCCGTTGTTCCCGCAACATTTCTCAATGCTGCTCCGCTCCTATTGGTCGTAGCGTGTTGTATAGCCTTCCTCGATAAATGGGCTATCCAACAGTGAAAGATTTTTTCAATTCGGGCCAGTAGTTCCTGAGATTACCGCGTTCAAACAAACAAATAAACAAACAAACTCTTCAGCTTTATAATATTAGTAAAGATTTGTCCATAAATTCTTTATTAGATACTTAGTTAGCCATTCGTTGAATGTTAGTTACTTAGATCGGAAAGTTTGTGAGGATAGATGGATTTGTTGCTCTTTTATTTAGGAAATTGTACAGGCTCGACTGAATTGCCTTTTTTTGTGGAATTTGTGGTGACTACTGTACCCGTATCGAATCAAATGGACCCTCCCAACCGTCATGCTAGTGACTCACACTTGACTGGTTGATTCAATTATTGCCCCCCCCCCCCCCTGAAGGAAGTTCTGGATCCGAGCCTAAATGAACACAACGTAGAATAACTTATTCTGCAATAGAATTTCCACCCGGCCCACTGACCAAAGACAACAGTACCTACGAGACAAAGAAAGCAAATTGCTGTTGAAACGCGGAGACGTTAATCAAAGGACACGATTCTATTGTTACTGTCGTATCGAGAACAGGCGAGGCGAATTGTCAAAGAGACCACACTGATTGTTGATACAAGCCGTAGAGCCATAAACTTACAAAACGCCGACAATACAGAAAGTAACCTCTTGTACTCCTAGATTTTTTAGGGTTCCGTAGCCAAAATGATCAAAACGGAACCCTTATAGTTACGTCATGACCGTCTGTCTGTCTGTCTTGCCGGGTGTCACAGGCATTTTACTCAAAGACTACTCCATAAATCTTAATGAAATTTGGTAAAAAGGTGTCTTGTAGTAGCCGCTACTTAGTTTAATGGCTAAATAATATTAATAAATATTTTTAGGGGGGGTGCACTCCTTACACGTAACAGAAGCTGAATTTTTTTTTTCAGCACACATTAACGTGTGGCACATCATTCGACAGGTCTTTGAAAAACATTTTAACTTTTGAACCGTTTGACCAAAAATGATTTTAAAATATTTACACGATGATACCCCACATGACATGGTTTGTTGACTTTATTTTTTTTCTTTATTACAATATGGCGTCTGGCTACCGCCATTTTAAAATTTCATTGCTGTCATGTGACACTCGCAAAATTAATACAAATCGATTGACGTATGAATCATCAAAATTGGCCCACGCGTTTGGTCTATATAGTGCCACAAAGGAACACACATACATACATACAATTTCTCCTCCGCATTCGGGTAAAAAAGTTGCAAAAACGGGGGAAAATAACACAGACGAAGTTGAGCGGGTCAGCTAGTTCATACCTATCTGTAAAACATCGTAAAATGCACATCAATAATGGCTGACACTGGTCAGAAGTGATCTGAGAGCATAGGTGTTATGAAATTTTCCTTCTGTACTCTCGACATTTTGTGATAGACTGGTGCAACTTAATGACACGCTGCAGACACCTGGAACGACGACTTTATAAGGTGTCTTAAACAATGCATGAGATATACAATTTAGACTAATTTGACAGTCGCACGTTCATGTGACGTCACGTAGAGCCAAACTTAGCTATGTGGGACCAGATGATGTAGATAGGTAATCTTTAATATAATCTAACCACGCACTTGTATCTCTGAGCATATGGAATAGTGTTGTTAATGAAGTGTGACGTCTCTTAATATAAAGCGCATACTCAATTCCACCTGTCATTAACTTTTCACGTGAATCGATGAGCGGGTGCACGCACGAAAAAGTGTCACGTACCTTCACGGTCCGTCACGTTCTGACTGTTATGACGTTATCACGTAAAATTAACATATCCATTCGTAAATATATGACGTATACACCTGGACGGCGCTATCCATTTCAATTAAAAAGTCATTAATGACTGCAACGCTTTGCAGTCAATATATACTTGAAAGAGAGAAAAATCTCGTGCTGCCCTGTCTCTCTGACAGGTATTGTCAACAAAGTAGCGTTGTCTCTTTCTAGAGAGTGGTTAATTTTGTGAGGTTATGGCGCAGTCCAGGTCTTATACGTCAATGTCGTAAACCGACTTTACAGACAACCATTTTTTTAAGCTATTGCATAACTTCTATCGCGGGCCTTGAGCGCGGGGACCGAATCCAGAAATTCCGTAACGAAAAACCTCACGCTCCCCACTCCGACGGGCACAGCGGTGATACTTCTTAGTTTTGCCATCTATCGTGGAATAGCAGAACTTTTAATGACTTTTTTTTAAATTAAAAAAAAAAAATTTTAAAAGAAAAAAAAATTAAAAACATTGTTTTGTTATAATTAAAAAAATAAAAAAACTTTTTTTGTTATTTAAAAATAAAATTAAAGAAAAAAAAATTAAAAACATTGTTTTTTATAATGAATTTTTTTTTTTTTTTTAATTGCTTAATTTGATAAAAATGCTATGCAATAGCTTTACCGCGGCAGTCCCCGAGTGCCACACATTTTTTTTCTATTAGCTACAACCTTGCCCTAGATTGAACAGCAGCAGCAAAAACAAATAGATTGGACCCATTGGGTCCAGTCTATTTGTTTACCCAGGTAGGTATTAATGATCTAGATGACTGGACCTGAATTTAATAACATGAGCAATGAGTGTGGTTATAATCGTTTTCATAAATAAAGAAAATAATTATTAAAATCGTATTGTCGCTCATCTATTACTATCCTAACAACTAAATGAAGAAACATTAAATTTAATGACATAATTAACCTTACCCCTCTAAAAATAAAGCCATTGTGGCTTAACCAATTTAATCTACAAGAAGCCTTTAAAATCCACTAAAAATTGAAGATTATATTATAAGCACAATGCTCCATTAAATATGCAAATTTAAAAGATCTTTACTATTAACCGTCTATACTTAAAAGGTCATGAGTCGTATGCCAACATCCTAGATTTGCACTCAACAATAATATTGCACAATAACACCTAATATGTACAAATAAACCATTAAAACCTAAACAAGCTTGTTCACCGTAATTGGAGGACTCAAGGCAGTGCGAACTGCTACTCGCCCACACGAAGAATTATTGTTCTAGAACAGCCTACAACTTCAATTAGAACGAAGTGCTGTACATAAATATACACGCTAACGTCTATGTAGCTGAATATGGTGCTTAATTGTAATTATTATTTATTAGACAGTTATTTTCACATAAGTAATAGTAGATAACAGGGGCGTAGCTTGCCATAGAAGGGCCCCGCAACAAAATTTGCTGTGGGGACACATGCCGAAAAGCCCAAACGGCCAATGGACTTATGCGACACCGTCCTAGCTACTAGTGTGAGGGCTGCTATGGGGCGGGGTGGTTAATTGTTAACGCACGTTCGGCTCCCTGTAGCATGGACCGATCGTGGTCAAGGGTCGACTGCTAGTCATAGCTGCTTCATAGCCAGTCGACACGTAACCACGATCGGTGCAATTCGATCGAAACGTCGTCGGGTAAATAAAAGGTTCGTACCTTTAAATAATTCACGCGTTAATCGTTAAAGGTACGAACCGAACAATATTAGATATAACGTCCCGAAATATATCTAATATTGTTATGGTATAGTAGGGTGGTGATATTATGTAGGGTGTGAAGGCATTTAGGCAGTGCCAATCACAGGGGGGCTCTTGATCTGCTATGGCTATGTTATGCCAAAAAAATATACGCTCAGGTTGAGGAGGACGACCTTAGATATGCGGGGCCCCCTTTTACGTAAAGCCCGTAGCTATTGCTACTCCTGCTATATGGTTAATCCGGCACTGTGTGTAGGTCTGTTTATTTTGAATGGTTTCGTCAAGGTCACTACCGGATTAATTTGAATACGTTTTGCACACAGTGAGCTTACCAAAACAGAACATACGCGTAGGTAATCTACTGTAAAACTGTCAAACTAAGGCACCTCAACTCAGATAGAACAGACATCAAGTAGTTTTACTGGGGATGTGCTACCTCATTCGAAACTACTAGTTATCTACAGATTTGTCTACCTCTGTGACTGTATGTACCTAACCATGGACGAATCTAGGATTTCATTCTGGGGATTAATTTGAAAATTATATGGGTGGGGAGGGCACGAGAGGCAAATGGCAGTGCCGGATCTGACAAGCTTAAGCGAAATGCACCCCCCGTGCATTTCGTTTCCTCGACACTGGCCAAGTGTAATTGTTATTTTTTGTTTAAACATTGTAAATTAACCCTGTCTAATGCATACCCGATATGGGTAGACTGTTATTACTTAAATAATTTATTATCATGACAGCTTATGTAGGTACACAGTTATGAAATAAATATTATCTGTATGTTTATGTTTAAATAAAATCGATACAATACAACAAATTCGGTACATAAAGCGACCCTATGGGGAGAGCTATGATAATCCGAAATATTATCCTGGGTATGCCCATGACTTCAATGTATAATATTAACACTGTGTGATGTTTTATTGCTAACATTACCGGTTAGGCGCTAGTTTAAAACGCTTAAGCAATATTAAGTAGGTACCTATAATTAAATAATGGCACTATCGTTCGTATCATAGGATTTCAATTACAACAGAAAAGTACCTCTTTATAATATCAGAGAGTATAAATCAGTAGACAGAAGAATATAGAGAATATAGAAGTACCTATATATGTTCTGTTTAGAAGAGATACCTAAATAAAATACAAAGATAAACAAGACATTAAATAGGCAGGATTTAAAGTAAGTCCCCATCTAAAACGGCTTTTACACTTGTCTGAATCAAGGCCCTAAATCAAAGGTGGCCTTGAAAATGTGTTGAGCATTATGGACCTACCTTATATTACAACTCTCTTTTTAAGGATTTATGGTCCCTGATTCAGCGTAGTGATAAAAGCACGTAAGGTAAATCTATCTTGATGTTGCTGTTAGTATTGACCAAAATTAATAAGTAGGTAGGTATAGGTACTTATAACTTGTACCTAGGTGGAATCTTGAAGGACAAGTAGGTAGTTAGTAAATAAAATGTAAAAGTAAAGTCAGCATAAGCAAATTGCGCATTGTGTTCAAGTGGTTCGGTATGAACACATGGCCTTTTTTAGTAGGGGCAGCCATAGATAAAATTAAAATCGCTATCCTCCGTTGGGAGTTGACACACAAAAAAGATGAAATGGTACACGAAGATGTAAACATTTGTAGACTCCGTCACGAACTTCACACCACAGAGGCAATAATCAAGATAGATAGAACGAATAGATACTTAAGTAAGTATTCACCAAGTAAGGGTCCTGTAAATGATTTTACTTACCTAGTAATCGAGCTCTTCGAATCCTCCGGCAGCCCTACAAATATCAGAGTGGATGACATCGAAACACTTCACAATTCACTAAAAATTTATCCCCACAAAAAAAATCAAATAAAAATAGACACGACTTTGTCAAATGACTTCAACGATCTGCCAGAAAAATGACGTTTTTAGAAGATTATTTTGCTCAGTTTATTTTATTAATAAAATTACAGGCCAGTGTTACAGTGTTGGAACGTAGGTACTGAGGTTTCGCTTCTAAAGTTTATGACAAATATTCAAGATCCAACGTGGGTGGTGAGGAGTAGGTGTAAATCGGCCTCGTTTTGCATCATATTAACTACAATAACTCCATATTTCCTTTCACAAATGAATGATCTCAGCTCAGACTTATTTTATTATACTTAGGTACCTACATATTACTTTTGCTCACGACGCGACGCCACTAGCTAATATTTTGACCCAGTACAAAGAAGCAAGAGACACACTCAAAAAGTCTGCAGCGGAAATAACAGAATCGCCAAAACATAAAAAAAAAGCTAAAATTATAATAATAATATAATATAATATAATAATATCTTGGGACAGCTCACACAACGTTATCTGATCCCAAACTAAGCAGAGCTTGTACTATGGAAACCAGACAACTGATTAACATACTTATATATTTCTAAATACATACATATTATAGATAAATAACACCCAGACACAGAATAAACCATCGTGCTCATCACCCAAAGTTTTATCCTGGGTGGGGATCGAACCCACGACCTCTTGCGTAGCAGTCGGATACACTCCCACCGCGCCACAGAGGCAGCAAATTTTGCACAAAAACTAGATAGGTAGATAGGTACTTTATTTATTGTTTTGTGATGAAATTAAACATGCCCAGGGAAGGGATTTGGGTTTTAAACAAAAAGGTAAGACCGGTTTTGTTCAAAATGAAACATTTGTCATGATTTTCATATTTATTTGGTTAAGGGTTAATACCATATTTATTAAAACACTTTCGCAAATAATGCATTAATTTAGAATAAATTTGATTACCTACTTTAAAAAAGGGTAATAGTGGGTCAACCTTAAAAGACAGGCATTTTTTTTCGAACTTTTTAAGATGAACAAATCCGTTGTGTAACTTTAACCGTTATGAATAATAATTTTCCCCCGTTTTTGCAACATTTGTCATTGCTGCTCCGCTCCTATTGATCATAGCGTGATGTTATATAACCTATTATTATAGCCTTCCTCGATAAATTAATTATCACACACAAAAAGTTTTTTTTCAATTCGAATCAGTAGTTTCTGAGATTATCGCGTTCAAACAAACAAACAAAACAAACTTTTCAGCTTTATAATATTAGTATAGGTTAGTAAATATTATTAGTATAGATAATATTAGAAGTAGCACAACAAGTAAGGTAAGTAAGTATCTACCTGAATAATAACGAATAACACATGTGTATGTGTCAATGTGAACTCAGATACTTATGGTTGGGAGAATAGAGCCCCTTAGCCCTTTCACCGCCTCCTGGATCCACCAGTAGGTAGTACCTATTCATTAATCCGGCGCGGGCCGAAGGGGAGGGTCACAGGGGACATAACCACCCCCCCAAATCGGATATGTCAAATTGAAAAATCTTCTAAAAATTTACGAAATAAATACAAACAAAGTTTTGCCCCTAGCCGTGATGCATTTTATAGTTTGCTGACATCTAACGGTGCTTTTATGAACTACAATGTCCATATCAGTATATTATTTCCAATATTCTTGAGTGTTCCTACTGCAACAGTCGTAACAGCTATGGATTTTAAAGCGGAAACGGGAAATCGAAGTTTGCGACGATGATCTCTACCCAAATATAAAAACTTTGCTGAAAATTCTGCTAACTCTTCCTACATGTGGTGCGACATCAGAGAGATCATTTTCTATGCTAAGGCGTGTAAAAACTTGGCTAAGATCAAACATGTCAGAAGAGAGGCCGCAGACGTTTCAAATATTAATAACCGATTGGCCAATAAAAATATAACACTTCCATTTGCGGTCTATTGCGTGCAGTAAAATTATATACTGTGCACTAAACCCAAATTTTCTCGACATATTGTTTTACTAGCTGTCCCGCCCAACTTCGTCTGGGTAAATTTTCCCCGTTTTAGTAACATTCCTCATTGTTGCTCCGCTCCTATTGGTCGTAGCGTGATGTTATATAGTCTATATATAGTCTATAGCCTTCCTCGATAAATGGGCTATCTAACAGTGAAAGATTTTTGAATTTGGATCAGTAGTTCCTGAGATTACCGCGTTCAAACAAAGCAACAAATACTTCAGCTTAAAATATTATATAGTATAGACTAGCTGTCCCGCGCAACTTCGTATGCGTAATTTTCCCCCGTTTTTGAAACATTTCTCGTCGCTTCTCCGCTCCTATTAGTCGTAGCGCGATGTTATATAGCCTATAGCCTTCCTCGATAAATGGGCTATCCAACAAAAAAAAATTCAAATCGGACCAGTAGATCCTGAGATTAGCGCGTTTAAACAAACAAACAAACAAACTCTTCCGCTTTATAATATTAGTATAGATTAATCCAAAGAGTTGTCTTAGATACTTAATCTGAATAACAACGATATTTTATTTAAGAAATAGGTAAACTAGATAATGAAAATAATACCATTCTTATAAATAACAAAATTAATAATTTCCGAAATCTTATGTGAATAATATAAATAATCAAGGTCTCATCTGCAAGGTGAAGTTATTTAACAAAGGATACTTATTTTGTATTGCAACAAAAAATATGGTCTAAGATTATTATTTAAGACCTACAAGACAATTTAAAAAAACGTTACTTTAAGTGGCATAATGACAAATGTTTTTTTAATCCTAAGGAATATTTATTTTATGACATCAATAAAAACGAATATTTTAAGTGGTAACAACAATAATTATGTACAAAATCAAATTAATTTCGTTTAGATTATGAAATATTGCATGTCGGAAATATTGACGGCAAAATATGCGAGACCACTATCTGACTAACATCTTATTTATGTATACCATGTTTTAATAAAAAATCATTTCATTTTATTTCTTATGTTCGTGAAATCATAACGATCCATTTTTAGACAATGTAAAACTTATATACTCAATGTGGTCCGTTTTCTATACTGAGTAGCAAAAGACCAATACCCAACATATAAAAAAAATGCGCTAATGAAAACAGAACAAGGTTTCTAAACGTAAAATGATGCTTGACGGGACGGCTGTTGAATGCAGCGGACTTGTTATTCGCTTTCAAAGTATTTTTTTCATATCTTTTGTTTTATCACAATGAAAACTATATTCAATCTTTAACCATGTTGAATCAAACATCTACCGAAGCGTTGCTATCAGCGACATACGTTGAAAACTATTTAGATTGCGTAGAAAATCTTCCAAATGACCTGCAAAGACATTTATCGCGTATGCGAGAGCTTGACGTTACATACAGAGGTAATTTTCTAATTTCTGCATGTCCTATTTATCATAATTGCTTTAGCTAAGTATTTTCAGTCTTTTAAGATAATATTAATTCATATAACAGCTTGTAAATTATATTGTTGACGTTCGCCTTTGAACCTCATTACGTATGCATACCTATCTATAGATTACAAGTCGCTAATACAAGTGGACCAAAATAACACCAAATCCACTACTTGAGTGTTACTTTCAGTGATAGCTACTAAAGGAAGCTGTTCTGACGCCGTACTTAATCAATGTAAATCTCATTTGAATATTCACAAAACTGTCATCATAACCTATTTATGGTATTTTTTTTTGTTTTGCTATTGGCAGAATGTCTCCGCGAGGCTGAAAAGCACTTAGCAGTATGTATAGGGCCCAATACAGAAGAGCGACGTCGTAGTAGAGCTGCTCTGCGCCTTCAGACGGTTTTGGTGGCTGCCCAGGAAATAGGAGATGAAAAATTACAAGTGGTACAGATTCTACAAGACCTGATAGACAACAAGCAGAGGTCTCTAGACGCTGACCACAAAAAATTATGTAAGTTTTTCAAAATTGATCTTTACTTGTCTCTACAGTACCTATGTACAATTGTGCAATGAAAAAGGCATTTTTCAAATACACAAGAGGTTGTGGGTTCAATCCCCACCCAGGATAAAACTTTGTGTGATAAGCATGATGGTTTATTCTGTGTCTGGGTGTTATTTACCTATAATATATATGTATTTAGAAAAATAAAAGTATGTTTATCAGTTGTCTGGTTGTCATAGTACAAGCCCTGCTTAGTTTGGGATCAGATAGCGTTGTGTGAGTTGTCCCAAGATATTATTATTATTACTCATTTAACTCTCTGCAAACACATGTTACCTTTTCAAACTATGTTTATTGTCACCTCAAAAATTTGCAATAAGATTCAAAATGTGATTGCATCTCAATATGCAGATGACTTTGTCCTTTACTACAGGCACAGGGATATAACTTGTTGCGAATTTGAATTGCAATTAGCGCTTAATTCTTTAGCTAAACTGTTGGACTCTATGGGACTGGAACTGTCAGCGAACAAATCAAAGCTTTGCCTTTTTAGTCGAGGTAGGAGAAGTGTTCAAGTTAAACTTAAAATTGGAAATTTTGTGATACCTTCAGTCGATTGTGTTAAACATCTAGGCATATGGTTAGATAGATCTTTATTATGGAAAAAACACATTAATGAAACTACTGAAAAAGCCCTAAAATCTTTAAATTTACTTAAAGTTCTTTGTGGACCTTCCTGGGGTATCCATCCTAAACATATGAGATCATTATACATTTCGTTAATCAGAAGTAAAATTGATTACGGATGCTTCTTATATGACAATAGCGCTAAGACCCACCTTTATAAGTTGGACAAAATCCAAAACCAAGCTCTGAGGATTATAGGAGCTTTTATTAAAAGCTCGCCAATTCACGTGATGGAAAGTGAACTCTGTATACCGCCTTTGTTTATTAGACGATTATACCTTGCTTATAAATTTTGTATAAAAACTAGATCCTGGTCAAACAATGTTACAATCGAGTTGTTAGAAGAATTAAAAGAACACCCACATGCTAGATATTGGCAAAATAAAAAGAGACCATTACTACTAACAGTATATAGTGAGTGCCAGGGTTATCATATACATTCTTCAAATCCTTTAGGAATGTATTCCTTAAATATATGGATTAGCTATATTAATTTGGATGAAGTGGTGTGTTGTACGTTAGACTGCGTAAATAGATCTAAAAACAGTGAAGACCTTACATCTTTAAAATTCAAGATAATTGAGGAATTGCAGACTAAGTACTTCGGTTGGTATTCGGTTTACACTGATGGCTCCAAAAGTGATAAGGGGTGTGGAGCCGCGTTCTATAGCATTAACGATAAAACATCAGCTTTGTACAAATTGAATTCGCTACTTTCCATCATGAATATTGAACTAGTTGCAATTTCAAAGGCTCTTGAACATATTAGACACCACTATAATCAAAATGTAGTTATTTGCACGGACAGCAAAAGTGCACTGTTACATCTGGCTCGATGCGTCTCTGGATTCAGAGGTGCACCGATAGCCTATGTAATTATTAAACAGATTAACGCTTTAGCCCTAGGTGGAATAAATTTGAGGTTGCAATGGGTGCCTTCTCATATTGGACTAAGAGGGAATGATGAAGCAGACAGGTTAGCGAAGTTGGCGGCCTTGGAAGGCTCGTTATCTAAAATGGAACCCTGGTACACTGAATTTCTGTCTCTCGTTAAACATATATGTTACGATAAGTTCAGAGAATATTTTGACCAACGAAGTACTGAAAAAGGGATATGGTACAAGACGTTACAGAGTGAGCCACCTCGGATTCCTTGGTTTACCCAAGTAGATATAAATAGATCAGATATAGTTATGGCCCATAGGTTGCGATCTGGTCACTTTCCATCTAGAAAGTTTGGACATCTCATGAAAAAAGTAGAGTCACCAAATTGTGAGGTATGTGGTAAGATTGATGATGTCCAACACTTGCTAATGGAATGTGAAAAGAACCAGGGAGAGAGAGATTCACTGCTAGCTCATTGTAGAATAAACATTTACGACATAGGAGCTTTTATAAATATATTAGCAACACCTGGCTCGTTAGAAGCCAAATTGTTATACAAAATGGTAGCTGCAGCAGTGAGTGCCTCTGCTCCATAATATATTCACTTATCCATAACCTATTAGTAGGTATTTAAGAATAGTTATAGATATTAGTTTGTTAATTAAGATTAGGTTATGATGAAAATTTAAGTAAATTTTAGATATTAGTTTGTTAATTAAGATTAGGTTATGATGAGGCTGACATTATTAAAAAGCCTCTTTAAACAATAAAAGATGAAAAAAAAAAAAAAAAAAAACTATGTTTCACATTAGACAGTTGTAAACTCGGTATGTTCTAAATTGTGCAACAGAGTTTAAACAGCTAAGCACAATTTGCATTATTGTGCAACAGAGTTTATACTTATTCAGACAAATATTGTACTATATGTAATTAAACTAAAACCTCTCAGATTATGAACAAAATGAATACATGGAACTAATTATCTTGCTCATTATACTCCTATCTCTCTCTGCCACTGATCGCAATATGTTAAAATAAGACAGTTATAGCAATATTAGTTCCATCAAAATAATGTTTTTGTCAACCATGGATTCCTTTGGTTCTCTTTATGCAAATCGAGAAATAGTTGTATAATGTTATTAAAATCCCCATAGTGGGTGTTACATTTCGAAATAGCCGTGCTATCATTTGTGTCTGTCAAGAAGCTGTCAGCATTTTTTTTCTGTTATTACTCTACCTTGAAATAAAAAAAAAATTGCATGTGGTTCATGTATGTCTACTTTCTTAATGAAAAAGTTTTTATATCCAAGTATAGTTGAGTTATTAATCTGAGTAAAACCTTATTTTTAGTTTGACAACATTAGCATAATAGCATTACTTTCGTTGATTTGGTTCAATTAAAATTATAATTAAAACTTTAAGGTAACAAACATTTTCATTCTGCCACTGTACATAATTGAATGAAAAGGCCTTTTATAATCAGTAAATGTAAAAAGTACTGTATATAAATAATGTGATAAGAGATCACAAAAATATTATGATTCGTAGTTCATGGATAATCAGTTAATCACTAAAAGATAAGACAAAATTATATTACTACTACTACTTTCAAAATAAAATTATCTACCAAACTGTTATTGATGGTACTTACAATATGAAATATTTAATGAAGGTTACCTAGAAGACTAAATACAAAAACTTTATCCTCTGGTATGTAACAAGTTATGTTCAAATGTATTTCTGTCGCTACTATTCACCTTTAAATGACTGACAGCAAGAGACTTACGGCATCTCAAAACTAAATATTCGGCTGTTTGCTTGTCAGGTATGGTTACTTAAGAATCATTTAGGTAATAAAATTGTAAAAGCAAGAGTTTAATTTATTGCATTATATTATTGCTCTTGAATGTACAAGAAATAGCATGGTGTAAATTAACCTTTAGTCCTCGTAAAAAAATATTATTATTTACTCACAACCACACATTTCCTTCACATATTACTAAAACAAAACCACTAAAAGATATGTATTGTTATTGTAAAATCCAATTTCACATTGTTTAGGCATTTATTGTGTGCATTGAACAACAAACTGACAACATTAAAGATCAATTACATTCTTTAGATTTATGATCCTAAACTTTCGCGATTTGGACACATTACACTATTTCATATTTTACTAGGTCAACAAGGTCATTTATCCATATGGCTTTTTTGGCCAGGAACCCTGGTAGATGACCCCAGAACTTTTGATCATATCAAAATTTCAGCATCTTCCCAACGGTAGGAAACAAGCCTTCCCGCCAAGGTGACCTTGCTGGTTTCCAACAGTGTAGACGAATGTTGCAAACCAAGTACCAATAATTTTGTTTACAACATCCGTCTACACTGTTGGAAACAAGCAAGGTAACTTTGGTGGGAAGGCTTGATCCCAACCGTCTGGAAGACGCTTTCATCACAATGTAATTAATTCAGATAGAGGCCCAACATGCAAACATTGATTTATTTTTATTTATATAAATGTGTCTTAATTGCTTGACATGAATTATAAAACATCATGGAATAAATCAAAGTTATTTTTTTATTTATTTAAAAGCCATATTTAGGTCTTGATTAATGTGACTTACTACTTAAAATATCTAAATGATTAACCTATAATATCTATAAAATGATCTCTTAGATTGTTAACATTCACTAGCCACTATTGCATAAATAAATATTTACACAATAATTTCCTCCACAGTATCATGTCTCGATGTGAACACAAATGGCACAGCCAAGGAAGAGCCTGTTCCAGTGCCGGAGACTCCACGTACGGCAGACAAGGAGCCTCCACCACCAGTTGTAACACCACAACACGCACCACCTCCACCTCCGCCAGAACGTACTGCGGAGAAGGAAGAGAAGAAAGTTGATAGAGATAAGTCTGGAGGTATGTTTAACATTAATTTTCTTATAACCCCTAAATAAAAATATTGTGTCACTGTATTTTTAGTCAAAGTCCTTTGAAAGGAGCTCGACTGATTTTAATTATTGATCAAAATTAAAACAGCGGCAAGCAGCAGTGACTTTCTAGTACAATAACTATAAAATGTCATTGAGTTGTTTGAATCCCATTTAAAAAATCGCCTCTTAAGCTTCTTATAGAAATTTTAATTCGGTTTAATATACATATAATGAAACAAAATAAGAATCTATTTTACATAAAAAGGTTTTTTTGTAAAAAAATCATCAATATTATTATAGGAGAAAGATGGTCAAAACGCGCGAGACGGTCACGGACGACAGCGGGGGCCGCCACGGACGGCGCTGATTCCAGCGAACGGGACAGTGAGAGACATACACACAACACTACCCACAAGAAAGGTATCATTACTCTGCCATTTAAAGGTACATTTTTTATACAACCACAGGACTTTAAATATATAAATCTCTTCATAAATTACCCTTACAGTGATAGGTCAGCCATCTTGGTTGGTAACACCTTAGACACAGTGAGGACATTGTAGCAAGTGTGACTTATACTAACATTTAAACTTTCGCATTGCCTGGCCGTGGTCACAAGCGGACTCTCAGCGGAGTCAGTCCGCTTGTGACCACGGCGGGTGCAACCTGGTCGAAACGTCAAGCAATTTTAAGGTAAACAATGCGCGTTAATTCCCGTATAATAAATAGTTACAAATGAGACTTACGAAGAATGAGGAGTGCGGTACATTGACGGTCAGATCTTTGTGGAACAAGGAAGACAACTTGCTTTTTTATTTAGCCGCTACCCTTCATAATTGTTGTAAAAAAAAATTTGCATATAAAAAATATGGTTTACTTTTTTCTTTCACAGGTATAGGCAAAAAGAAAAAACGCAAAACCAGGCAAGCAGCACAACGTTCAGAAACACCACCGGAAGAAACAGATGCTATCGACCCCGATGAGCCACGGTACTGCCTCTGCGATCAAATATCCTTCGGTGAAATGATCCTATGTGACAACGACCTATGTCCTATTGAGTGGTTCCATTTCTCTTGTGTCTCACTCACAACTAAACCTAAAGGCAAATGGTTCTGTCCTAAGTGCCGGGGTGACCGGCCAAACGTTATGAAACCGAAAGGACAATTCTTAAAAGAATTAGAACGGTATAACAGGGAGAAAGAAGAAAAAGCATAGTGTTTGCTGCAGAAGTAAGTCCTTTTTCCATAGGATGGTTTTTTGCTACGTTTAACCTGGGCCCGTGGGCAAAATGTGGTCCAATTATACTATGAAGCATTGTATACATATTTCCATGATACCCCATATTACTTAGAACTGAAGTTGTTTATCGCATACAAGGGATACAACTTCAGTCCACAATGGTCCACTTTAAGGACTAAGTGGGGAAAACAAAACCCTAACATAAACATACAGACCATCCATAATTATATGGCATATTATGAAAAAGCAGATAACCAAGTCTGGCAAGAACAGAGCGAAAGTCACAAAACTTATAACTTAACACTTATAATTTGTCTGTTCGTCTCTTGAAATGTTTAAAATTTTACCAACTTTATGAATATTGTACGATATCTCCATAAGGCACCTGTCCAACCAACGGCGAGTATGCGAGTAACGATTTTATCGATAAATAAACAAAAGAGATACAGATATTAATAGTTAATCGCTAACCGTTCACATTGTCGGCGAGAACTCGCTCTATACTGTATCTATTTTGTTTACACGGACAGGATCTACAATATACATCTATTATACGTATTTTAGCGATAAGTCGTTACTCACTTCACGCTTATCGCCGTTGGTGGAACAAGTGTCTAAAGGTCTTACAAGTATCCCCAATATATTGATTTGATTTTGCAAACTGATTGATTTCAATATAAAATTACATTTAAAAGATTAGAAAAAAATGTTCATCAATGATTATTCTATTCTTAATAGAAATTTTATGTATAAACAAACGACCATTGAAACCATCCTATGAAAAAGGGACCCTAGTATATAAGGTTCATGTGGATTTGAAATTAGTGAATACATCTCTGCAATACACGATGGTGCTGTGGTAGCTATTATTATGTGATAAATACCTAGCCTCAATAAGATGACGTAGTATTTACTTAAATATACTTATATAAATATATGTACGCAAACTGTCGCGATTTGTACATATTATAGAATTTTACAAGCTATTATAAGGATAAATACCTTTGTTTGATTGCCCGACGTTTCGACCGTATTGCAACGGCCGTGGTAACTCCGTCTACCCGTGACCACGGCCGCAATACGGTCGAGAAATAAAATATTTACGCGATTAAGACCCGTAGCTTATAAAATTCTATAACTTTATATAAATAGTCAAAACTGTTTAACTCAAATTCAGCGTTCACCTTGCTTAAGTAGCGAGAGTGAATACAGCGCGTTAGGCAATGCTTTGCAGTTTGAATAAACCTGTATAATTCGTTTTTTTTTTTTATGTAAGAAACTTTGCTATTTTGTAAAAGATACCTCTCTTTACATGGTTCTTATAAAGGACGTGCAATAAAAGTACAGTAAGGGTAGTGGCCTATGTTTAAATTAAATTACTTAAGAGTAATCAATCAGTCAATAGCTCACTATTAACACACCACGAAATAAACGACGAAAAATTTGTTGAAGGCCTTCAATACATTTTTCGTGTTAATTATAATATTTTAATCTTAAAATCAAATATTTAGAAATTATTTAACATTACCTACTTTCATAAGGCACCTGCCGCACCAACGGCGCTAAAGCGATTTTATCGCGTAAGAAACTTACATACGTATGTAGATCCCATGTACTCGCTCTATACTACATCTCTTTTGTGTACACGCCGGCGAGTACTCGCTCTATACTGCATCTCTTTTGTTTACACACCAGCGAGTACTCGCTCTATACTGCATCTCTTTTGTTTACACGCCGGCGAGTACTCGCTCTATACTTCATCTCTTTTGTTTACACGCCGGCGAGTACTCGCTCTATACTGCATCTCTTTTGTTTACACGCCGGCGAGTACTCGCTCTATACTGCATCTCTTTTGTTTACACGCCGGCGAGTACTCGCTCTATACTTCATCTCTTTTGTGTACACGCCGGCGAGTACTCGCTCTATACTTCATCTCTTTTGTTTACACGCCGGCGAGTACTCGCTCTATACTGCATCTCTTTTGTTTACACGCCGGCGAGTACTCGCTCTATACTGCATCTCTTTTGTTTACACGCCGGCGAGTACTCGCTCTATACTGCATCTCTTTTGTTTATTGTAAGTTTCTAGAGCGATCAAATCGCTACTCGCTTCTCGCTCATCACCTCCGGTTGAACAGGAGCCTTAGTGGCGTCGTTATACAAATATCTATCTACATAAATGAAACTATTTTAACTTGACAGTCCTACCATAAACTACACCCAAAATCAGCTCAGTCTCTAATTTATATAAACGATTATTTATTCACTTAATAAGCAAAATACGCCTCTTCGCTACGTTACTGTTTTTCGCTATCAGTTTATAAAATCAACATAAAAAGTATTCACTCGTTTCTAGTCCATATTAGGCATACAAACTTGCCTTGAACACTTTCAAGTATTGAAATGTGATTTAAATTTTACGAAAAAAATAATTTTGACCTATTTTGACGTAGTTGTAACAAAATGTTACATAAGTATTGTTTGATGATTATTTGAATCTCCTTAACAGAGCAAGGTAAAATAATGTCATCGAATCTATGTAGTGTTGCTTAACTATCGATGGATTGAGACCTCGAAAAATAGTCATTATATTGATAGGGCTATGGATATATGTTCATAAACTTTCGCGATTTGTACACATTATAGAATTTTATAAGCTACGGGTCTTAATCGCGTAAATATTTTATTTTAAGGCTAAATACTTTGCGTTAATTTAGTTATAATCATGCAACGCGAAAGTTTAAATGTTAGTAAATACCTTTGTTTATTGCCCGACGTTTCGACCGTTTTACAACGGCCATGGTCACAGGTAGAGTCTACCCGTGACCAATTGTTGCAATACAAATTTACGCGATTAAGACCCGTAGCTTATAAAATTCTATAAAGGTCTATGGATATCTGTAAAAAATTCTAAATACCATTGATACATTCTTAAGTATTGATACTATCGCTTAAAGCCTGTATAATTGTAAGCAATTTCGATACTATTGCTATTTACCGATAGCTAATCAGCAATATAAATTACAGTACCGAAACTATAGGCGGATCCAGGATATTATTCTTGGCGTTTTGGGTGGGTGGGGGGAGAGCCAAGTAGGCAAAGAAATTCGGTACACAAAAACCGTCTGAGCATAATAAAATCGATAGTATACTATTTTGGAGGTCAACTATCGATGCATCATAACTTTCGATAGTTACGCAACACTAAATCTATGTTGTTAATTGACTATCCGCGATTTGACAAAATGTTGTAAATATATCTTAGTTGTTTTGTGGTCAAACACGGAAACTCGAAGTACATACAGCATAACTTAGTTACGTATATACGGCATCTATTGTCGGCATAGAGAAAAGTATTCTTTATGATAGGTTGTTGTGAACAGATTTAATTTCTTACATTTGAATAAGTTTATTGAATATAAGGATTAATAAAATAGTTGTTTTATTCTCACCCAAAAGTGCTTCTAACTCTGATCTAATCTGAATCTAGTAATTTTGTCTGTCTGTCAAGTTTCACGCATAAACCTCTGGATTGACTGCAGTGAAATTGATTGTAAAGATAGCAGTAAAATAAAAAATACTTTTATTGCAATAAACGCGTAGACGCCGGCTAATGCATGATAATTATAAAATGTATAGTACCTACTCAATGGAAATATTCCAAAATGTAACCTACATAGTTTGTCGATCACAGCGCCATCTATGAATATGTAATTGATATACCAACTTGAGATCGGGTATATCAAATGAGGTTAGTAATTCACTTCCCGTAGATCGAACTTCAGGATCATCAAATTATAGAAATGGGACAAAAGGAAGCAATAGCGATATGTAGTTTTCCCGCATCTCTTAGTTTTGGTAAATTACAAAAAAATGAATGAATGGATATTCATAAAAATAGTATTAATATTAAATACTGTTAATATTTCTGAGAGCTTCAAAGCGCGAATCAATAAAATTGTAGGGAACTATTGTATATATATTATATACTTCTTGGAGCAACAGACTGACAAATGTATTTTTCTCAAAACATTACATTATTTCATACATAGATGGCCATCGCCAGTAACTTATTTTGATACATTCCTTTTTAACAATAAATACCACATCGGTTCCATTCATATCTCCTGCTATGTATTTGCTTCTGGTACTTTTACCTGTTTGTGTTAGGTATCTACTGTTCTTGGACAAATTAGTAGGACCACCATAATTGTAATCTTATACCTACTTATAAACTATGGAATAAAACATAAATATTGAAATATATTTCAAATAGTAAATATTTTTCTGAACTTATTGAAAAAGAAAAATCATTTATTTGTTGCGCCGTTGAAAGTACACAGCTATCCATACTAATATTATAAATGTGAAAGTAACTCTGTCTGCCTGTCTGTTACGCTTTCACGCTCAAACAGCTAAACCGATTTAGATGAAATTTGGTATGGAGATAGTTTGAGTCCCGGGGAAGGATATAGGATAGATTTATTTTTATTGATTAGATTTTTATCGCGATAACCGACATGCACGCGGGCGACAGCTAGTAAGAATATAAGAACAAAGTAATAAAATTAGAGAGATTGAAATAAAATATTATAGTTAAATGAATAAACTTAAAAAAAAAAAAACAATATATAAAACTGATAAATAACGCTGTGCCTCGCAGTTACAACAAATGGGTGTCCAGTTCAGCATTTGCCAGCCGGACAGGGCCTGGCGCTGGATTTCAATTAGAACCCAATGTTGTTATCTTTATACCTACTTGTTTAGGTACCCACTAGTGCAGTGAGTTGAAGGGAACGTGAATTACCTGCTCACCAACCAGTAGAAAAGTGCAGTGGTTAGATAGGTCGGGATTCGAAATAATAAATAGCAAATCGGTATACAATATGTCCTTTATTTCATATATGAATTATACACAAATCGTCTAATTACAATTAGTAACCATGCAAGAAATAAAAACATACTATATTTCAAATACAAGTCTCATATAGAACTTCTAAATACATAAAGGTACAAGTCCGAGAAGACACAGCATTGCATTGTTGGTCTCATTTGTTTTCATACATTAGAGCGTGACAGAATGTTATATAACCATTGGAACTTCGGTATGGACGTACGCAGAATTATTTTCGGGGACTGAACTTAAGCCCCCTGCCCGTTGTGTAAGCCCTTCGCACAACGAGGGGTGCAATTGACCCAACACCCGTAAAACGTGCGCTTTATCCTTTTTAGGATTTAACTACATTTGGCCGCACCGAATCGCACTTGCCTGTGCTTCTATGCTCTTCTGCCACTTAGGACCGTCATTTCCTAAAGTGAGAAAGATAGCAAGAGTGCGACCGCACGCAACTGAATCGACAAGGCGCTCGTCAACCGCTCTCTTTCCTAGTTTACCTATTAGGATTGCGGAGAGGATTTTGACCCAAAAGTCTTCCCCAGCATTGTGTTCGCCCATGAATTACGGTCAGGGGTCACTACGCGCCGCAATAAATATATTCGGAATTCTTATATACCAGTAGTGGCAAATGTAGTTAGCATTCTGCCTCGAACTTGTACCTTAATTTATACATTCATCTATGTTTAATTTGATTTGTTATAAATGCCGTTATTATTTAAAATGATTCTAAAAATCAAGATTAATATTGATTTATAAAATATTGCAATGGCTTATACTTTCGACTAGATTTATTATTATAATTAAGTATCTCTATATTGCAAAAATTATTTGTGTAAACACTTTAAAATATGAACTTTAACAGTAATAGGCCGTAGAGATTCTAAGATATGAAGTACCAATCTTATAAATACTACATAAAACAAGTTTGTATAGGTACTACTCACGCCACGACAAGACAAGACAAAGCCAAGTACATACAGTAGGTTCTGGTTTTCTCACCTTTTTCAATATACCTTTTTATGAAAAACAGCAGGATAAAATAGCTATAATTATTTATTAACCACCATATTCATTAATGTTGATAACAACATTCTAATTAATAAATAGTTTGTCTTTATTTTTCATTCGAATTTTAAAAGGAATACAATACATTAAGCTACCGCTAATTATAAGCTACCGTCTAAAATATTGTCTTGTAATTGTCATGGCGTTAATTACTTCCATTAATGGTAAAATAAACCGTCATACACCAGCTAGCATTCACCCACACACGGCGCCGATATAATACTTAAAACACGGTCCAGACCTTCTTACTCTATTACCCATTATGGCGCGTCTATTCAATGTTAGAACAATTCCAAACAAAACTAGTAACTATTTCATCAAACTAAGTGATATGAGAAGTTGTTAAACTACTAAGTTTATTATATCGAAAATCTAAGTAAATACTATTTGATATTGCAGTTGATACATTGCCAGTGTAAAAAAACCTTTTATTTATTAATAGTGGTCACACAAAACAAAACACACAAAGTCACACGCAACTTATTTAACAATTTTGATGCACTTGGAACATTATTTAAAAAAAAAAACTTACGGCAAGACAATAATACTTTCAGTGTGAAATAAAAATATCACTTCGATAATTTTAAGTACACTTTCATTTATAATTCCAATATACGCTTATAAAAAAACAATTATTTTGTGACAATAATTATAAATATGACACTAATTTGAACACAAAACTAATAAATTACCGCTACCATAACAGCTATGAAGTACCACAAATAATATCGTGCACGTTATATAGCTGCACTAACAATTAACATTTTGAATCAAACATTTCATTTTTGAACGACGAGAGAGAAATAAAATTACTAAAATATAAAACCTAAAATATGCAGTAAAGGAACAGACATATTTAGACTCAGATTCAGTACCTAAGAAAATAATCTAAGATCTAACATGTGCAAGTGTACTTATGTGTCTTTAACACAAAACTTCCCAAAATGAAATTCTGGATTGCTCGTTGGAGTCAAGACTACGAAATTAGATTAGATTTGTAGGGACGCATGTCCGAAACCGTGATACTGATTGATGCCTGACTAACGGCCGGTCTCAATCATTTATCTATCCATGAATTTGGCTACTAGAGGTTAGAATTTTGTCAATTTTTGTATCCCCCGCTTGTTTCTTCTTTACATAACACTAAATAACTTTGTAATAGGAATTTTTGGATAACATTTACCAATTTTTTAACTATTTCAAATACCACTTGTTTTTGGAGTTATGATCTTAACCACCTAAAGACTATTTTACTGGTGTAAAATCGTTGATTATTGTGAGGTTTAAGCGCTAAACCTGACAAAGAAACGTCGATTTTACTCCGGGGTCGATTGTGTGATAAAAGTGAAGGGTTAATTTGTAATTTATATTACGAGGCTATTAGATGCAATTTAAAGAAGCCAAAAGCAGGAGGTTATTAGTATTTTAAAAATCACCTTGTATAGCTCTAGTAGCCAAATCCATCGATAGATAGATTATTGATACCAGCCGTAAGTGCGCACCAGTATTACCTTGCTCTGATCTTGCCAGAATAGAGTGTGGTAAAAGGCGTTTATACATAAAAAAGAGCCATTGTTCACGGACAAAAATGTCAGAACACTTCGGACCACTTTGCTCCGAAGGGGTTTCGAGATAATTTGACATGAGCGATGTCTCGAACTCTATGCAGGTTATCTCTCTCAATGACAAAACTGTTTGATTCAAAAAACTAATTCCAGTAAAATTACAACTAATTTGTTCTAAATATTTTTCTTGGCTACTTAAATTAGGCCTTCGTATATTAGGGGGAACATGTAATGGCCGATCTTATATTTATTTGTTTGAACTTTACACCCATACGCCATGGGGATTCTTGTTGGTGGGTGCTGCGTTTTCTAACTGCCGAGGTGACCCGATGATCCGGCGGGCACTACCTGCTTTGCATAAGCCTATAAATGTTAAATAAGAATTTAAGACTTCAGTAGGGTACAAGTCCTGTGTCGCGGGGTCTTTACAAACATTCAATTTACGAAGTCAAAGTGCACCCAGACTAGGAACAACAATTTGTGGTTCACACACAGTGGTTCCCGTGTGGGAATTGAACACTGCCACCGAGGTTGTTGAACGTTGAATAATCCTAAAATGTTTGTTTCTAATCTCGGCAATGACAGGAGGGATTTTGATGATACTTTCACTGACAGGTAGTTGTCTAAGCCCTAAGGCCAATGGACACTGACAGATTAGCCTAATGAGAAGACTTCGAAAGCAGACATTATACACTCAGCTTTAGATTAGGACTTTGTGATCCCTGTTCTCATCTTCTGACCTGATTATTTTTAAAAAAGGAGCGTATTGGGTAGGTAGTAGACTACAAGACAAAAATATTATTTTATACAAATGAGACAATAGTAAGTCTTAAAATGCTTTGAAAATAACCATTTTTCCCCACAATTTAACATGTTTTTGAATGTAAAAGCATGAAAATTAATGATTTGACGATAGGAACTTATGACGTCATAGGTTGTTATTCCATAAATATTTTTATAGAGCTAGTCGTTTTGACATTTCATAAAAAGATACAGATTTGACTTGACTGACTGTCAACATCCTTATTGCTGCATTAACCATAATATTGAATGGCAATTTTGAGTTTGGAATTATTTAGGGTTTGTTTTTATCAACACCAAGTCTCTAATGTCCATGCAGTGATGACTGGCGGTGGAAGTATGAAAAAAATATGTTAAAAAAATCTGCTTACCATCCAAAGGATGTCGTAACTCATCCACACTTCCAGTAAGACTTTGTAAATTAGCTTCCTTCATCTCCTGAACCAATCTTTCCACCTGACGCTTCTTTTCCATTATCGCGCTTTCTAACACTCCCACCTATTAAAAATACATAATAACGTTAGACAGGAAGCTTAGTGCCCACTACATACATTTACCAGAGGTTTTACGAAACAACGTACCTCTCTTTTCAAATTCTCAGCGGTGAGATTGTTAATTTCAGTCGCGTGTTTCGCCTGCTGTATTTGTGTTTGTAAATTTTCCATTTCGGCGAGCATTGATCGCTCCAGTGCTTGCCTGTAATTATAAACATTTTACACATCATAAGACTGTCACTACATCACTTAAAAAGATTTCTCCTAGTAGTAATCTATACTAATATTATAAAGCGGAAGAGTTTGTTTGTTTGTTTGTTTGTTTAAACGCGCTAATCTCAGGGACTACTGGTCCGATTTGAAAATTTCTTTTTTTGTTGGATAGCCCATTTATCGAGGAAGGCTATAGGCTATATAACATCACGCTATGACCAATAGGAGCGGAGCAGCAATGAGAAATGTGGCAATAACGGGGATAATTTACGCAGACGAAGTTGCGCGGAACAGCTAGTAATATTATAAAGAGGATAGATTTGTATTTGTGTATGTAACGAATAAACTCAAAACTTCTTCCATTGCATTTCCACCAACAAAGATTTCATTAAACTTATTCAGAAATAGACCCCCTGTAGAACTTATCGGGTCCAATTCCACTGTTTTTGCTTGATTAGTCGTTTTTGCTCGACATTTGTTGGTGGAAAGGAGTTATAAAGAGTCATTAAATGGCCGTTCCCCTTTTCGTAAAAACCAGACTTTAGGATAGATTCATATTGAAACTTCGTTGAGCACTCTGCACTAGTATGAAGCGACGTGTATGAAATTAAAGAGACAATGGATGTGCCTCTGATCATGACCTACTCGCAAAAGAGAGTTATACATTCCCACGCACATCTTCATTAATAAATAACGCCCACACACGGCAATCATCGCTTTATAGTGGGAAGAGAGGCTAAGTTCCAGGAGGCCTACTCTAATTGAATGAAAACGAAGTTTCGACCAAAAATGAGGTGATATACAGAGTCAGCAACATCAATTCAATCCATTCTTGTCTGAAAATCATCTGTGGGTTCGGCCTTCTTGTGCTTATCAAAAAAATAATTAAAATATTCCTCGTACGCTCAAGAAATTTAAGTAAACGAAAATTCATGAATTTCGTTTTAGGGAAAGAGAGTAGGCCTACAGGGGGTCAATTCACGTATTTAAAGCAGTATAAGTTGCAGTTAAGTTTCGATTAAAACGGCCATTTTCGTATTCTTGTAACTTTGGGATCGATCGGCCTCCAGATAATCCACCCTTCAAGGCTTTTAGTACTCCCCTGTATCTGTACTTTTCCTTGATAGGTACAGGTAAGCTTATAGTGAAGACCGGAGACCAAACCCAAAATACGTAAGTATGCATAAGTCTTCGTTCTTCTGCTCTTAAGGACCCATTTTCTCTTTCTAAGTATAGTGTAGTACTGGTAGTAGCGAAAGAGAAAGATATTATGGCTCCTCGAACCTCAGTTTAAAGTCTGACGTCTTCAGTAACAAAATGTTTAGTGTTGACTTCAATTTGGTTATAATCTTCTTGGGTCCAGCCTACCCTCAGCGCAGTCAATAACTCCTCATCCAAAATCAAAATATTGTGTCCATTACTTAACCCACCCAGAAACATGAGTATAATGCGTGAAAAATGAAAGTAGAAATCGAAAACTAACACCTATAACTGCATGACGAAATTCCTCGCCATTGTACTATAAATCTAATAATAAACTGTATAAGTTTAAAAAACAAACAAAAGTCCAAGGTCTTGAGATTCACATTCAAACATTGTATGATATCAAAACAATCTAATTTACATTCTCACAGTATACAGAGGTGGTTATTTCTGCCTATAATTAGACTCATACAAGACGGCATTCATATTCAACCGAGATTCAAGAATAAGATAAATGGAATTACTCCTTACGCACTATAATTGCGAAAAATTACAAATAGCAGTGTAATTTTTTAAGAAGACGACTCCCGCAGTAATCGCGGGGAACTTTACAAACATACAAATCACGAACACAAAGTACACCCAGACTCGGAACAGCAATTTGTGGATCAAACAAAATGGTGTCCCTTGTGGGAATCGAACTCTCGGCCCTTGATGGAGTGTGCGCAGCAGTCGCACCGAGGCACTCTAATCTGTACTAATAATAAAAATGTGAAGGAGATGTCTGTCTGTCTGTTACGTTAAACCGCCGAACCGATTTAAATGAAATTTGGTATGGTTATAGTACGAGTCCCGGTGTTTTTATCGCGATAACCGACATCTAAGCGGACGGAGCCGGAATAATCTAGTCACACTAATATTATAAAAGCGAAAGTTTGTAAGTATGTTTGTTACTTCTTCACATCTAAACGGCTGGAGCGATTTTAATAAAATTTGGTCTGGAGTTAGCTGACACCCTGGATTAACACATAGGCTAATAAACCGCGGGTAACATCGCGAGGCACATCTAGTAACATGACTTCGTCAGTGTTTAATGAAGACCTAAGCTACTCCTAGCTACAATAATTATATGTCAGTAAAAAAACCGTGGACACTGACGGTACGGCTAGTCCACAAGTTCAAAGTCTAATGCTCGGAGTTTCTCTTAGGGACAAAATCAGAAATGAGGTAATCCGGCAGAGAACCAAAGTTATCGACAAAGCCCACCGGATTAGCAAGCTGAAGTGGCAGTGGTCTGGCCATATTTGCCGAAGAACCGACAACCGTTGGGGTAAACGAGTTCTTGAATGGAGACCACGGCACGGCAAACGTAGTGTAGGACGCCCTCAGGCCAGGTGGAGTGATGATTTACGCAAAACGGCTGGCAGGAGCTGGATGCGAGAAGCCGAAGATAGAACAAAGTGGCGTGCAATTGGAGAGGCCTATGTCCAGCAGTGGACTGCGATAGGCTGATAATGATGATGATGATGATGATGATGATGATGATGAAAAAAACCGTAAAAATCGATGCAGCTGTTCCGGAACAAAGAGACAGAGAGTCTATATGTTCTAGACAAAAAAATATAAATGTTTTTTAGTTTATATAACTTGTAAACTTTAATAAACTTATTATTATACTTATAACTTTAAACAGATGAGTAAATATCTGTTATTTTGACATTAGGTTTAAACAGACACTACAATTTTACATATTTATATGAATATAAAATAGTATATAAATTAAAATGTATAATATATGTATTGTTACATAAATAAAGAGAAAACTAGTATCGCTAAATAATTTGTTACTTGTTAGGTAATAATTTGCATAACGTAATTGATGTAATCGCAATGAATTAGTAGCGGTTTGCTTCTAATACCGAGTGTTGTGACGTTAAAATCATTTTTTATTATCTAAGACGAGATTTGAGATGTTATAGAATTAGCTACTGAGGTGAAACGTTTTTGCTGAATTATAAACAAGTAGTTGTCGCCTGCTACTTCGCCTCATAAGTTAGATATCGCGATGCGTTATGCGCCTATGTGTTAGTAAGATATTTAATTCTTAAGAATATCGAAAATTAATTATGAGACAATTAAAGTTAAAATTAAATTAATCATATTCCATTATATATGACCTATATCTATACCTACTAATATTACAAAGCTGAAGTTGTATAAAGTTTGTTTTTTTTAACGTCATAATCTCAGGAAATGCTGGTACTAATTAGAAAAATCTTTTATTGTTATTTAGCCCATTTATAGAGGAAGACTATAAGCTATATAACATCACGCTACGACTAGGAGGAGCGGACCAGCAATAAAAAATGTTGTAAAAACGGACGCAGACGGAGTTGCGGGCGTCTGCTAGTGATTTAATATTCGTTAAATATACAGCTTACAAACAGCTTACACAACGTCATCTGATTCCAAATAAGGCAGGGCAACCAGACAACTGATAAACAAACTTATATATTTCTACCAGCGGTAGCCTAATAGCTAATGGTCGCTGGTTCGAATCCTACCCATTATACTACCGACACAAGCCATTGAGCTTAGCTGGAGGGGTTAACAGGATTGCTATTAATGTATATCTTTTAATATAAATAACTATACATCCATACTAATATTATAAATGTGAAAGTAACTCTGTCTGTCTGTCTGTTACGCTTTCACGCTCAAACAGCTAAACCGATTTAGATGAAATTTGATATGGAGATATTTTGAGTCCCGGGGAAGGACATACGATAGTTTTTATCGCAATAACCGACATCCACGCGGGCGGAGCCGCGGGCGAAAGCTAGTAATAAATAAATTACACGCAGATACAGAATAAACCATCGTGCTCATCATACAAAGTTTCACTCACGACCTTTGACTTAGAAGTCAGGTCCACTAAACATTAGATGACTAGACCAAGTCATAAATATAAAAAAAAAATAACCAAATCAAATAAATATGTTAATTAAATTGTTATATCAACATTTAAAGGAGATTAATTTCAATTTATTTCTTTAATAGCTTTTGCCCGCGCTTCGCCCGCGATGTTGCCGATTACCGCGATAAAATATATCATGTTTTCGTTTCATTTATATGTTAGGTACAGCTCACACTTCCCCAAAGTCTGTCGGCAACAAAGGGGTCTCTATAGTGAACCTAAGTTTTCTAACAAATAACAAAATGGCAGCGCACGTCAAATAATGACTTTTATGGGCAATTTTGTGATACCTTGGATTAAATTAATGTAATTTTCGTCTCTAATAAAAAAAATACAGCCTATGTTACTATCTGATTAGGAACTTTCTGTTGGTAAAGGTCTTTTTTTTAATCGGTTTAGTGGTTTAGGCGTGAAAGCTTAAGAAACAAACAGAGCCACTTTCGTATTTATAATATTAGTTAGGATTAAGATATATAGACGGTAGCCTAATGGCTAAGCCATCGGTCTCGCAATCGTGAGGTCGCGGTTTCGAATCCTACCCATTACGCTACCGACGTGAACCCACTCCTAACACAAGCCATTGAGCTTAGCTGGAGGGGTCAACAGGATTGCTAGTAATGTCGGACCACAATCCCACATTGCTATCTTTAAAAAAACCTCCTTTAAATTCACATACATGAATAAAAAAAATACATGCACTAAGAATTTTCGATCTAGAACAAATACTTACATACCTAATCGGCATCAGAGAAAACACATCTTGTTTTTTGCTTGTTTACAGAGGTATGTAGACACTCACCTATTCTCATGCTGGCGACTATTAATAAGTCTCTGCTCATTATGAATCTCTTCCATAAGCTTTCGTATTTTATTTTTACATTGCAGTAACTCTGTTTCACAGTTCGCCAACTTTGATCGTACCAACACAATCTCTGATTTCAATGTCTTCTCATTCTGCTTTGCTATCTCGCTTTCTTCTTCTACATAGTTTAAGGATTGAACCTAAAAAGTAACAAATAATAATAATATCTTGGGACAACTCACACAACGCCATCTGATCCCAAACTAGGCAGAGCCTGTACTATGGTACCAGACAACTAAAAAATTGACTTTTATTTCTAAATACATATTAGATATATTTCGGGACTTAATCGCGTAAATTATTTAAAGGTACGAACCTTCTATTTACCCGACGTTTCAATCGAATTACACCGATCGTGGTCAAGGGTCGACGAGTCCAGTCCAGTCCAGTCGACCCGTGACCACGATCGGTGCAATTCGATCGATTCACGCGATTAAGTCCCGAAATATATTTAATATGTATAAAAATCGCGAATGTTTAAAAACAATAATCTCTAAATACATACATATTATAGATGAATTATACCCAGACACAGAACAACCCATCGTACTCATCACACAAAGTTTTATCCAGTCAACAGGCCAGTCAGTTATTATTTTTAACTTATAAAAAAATGTTAATTTTGATCTGATGAAAAGAAATTAAGACGAAAAGTGCGCCCTTTTGCCTAAAGTCTATTTCTGTATTTATTTTTTAAATACACGGAACTGTAAAAGTGTTTTCTGAAAAATATGTTTTGGAAGACTCTTGATAATCATTACGTTACTTTACTATTTTTCACATTTTGGCCGCAACCCACGCCCTGCAGATCCGTGGCCCTAGATCTTAAATTTTATCCTTATTGAAATCCAATTTTGCAGGCAAAAATATATTTTAATGTGAATATATTGATGCTCATCAACTCAACCCAAGGTGAAAGTTATGACGCCGATATAAAGCCATTTTTGCGCCTAATTCCTTTTTTAAGCATAAAGTAAGACGAACACTGATGAGTATTGGTCTTATTCGTAGATATGCTTCAAATGATTACCTGTTCTGTACTTATCCTCAACTGGTTATCTGCAGAACTAATTTGTTGTTGTAACAGCTCCACTTGACGTTCCTGTTCACGACCCTTATTCTCCCAATAACCAATTTCAGCATCATACTGAAAACAAAAATATTTAGTTACTAGCTGACCCACGCAACTTCAACTGCAACAATTTTTAAAAATATATACTTTATGACCTATTTTCATACCTACCATATATATAAAAAAAACACATTAAAATCGGTCGAGCTGTTACGGAGGAATTCGAACACAAACACGGTGATACGAGAGTCATTATTTATATATTTTTAATAATTATATTATTAGATATTAGAAGATGTATTTGGATTTATTACCGCGCATAGCAACGGACAACATCGACGTAAACTTCCAGTGTTAAAATTAACACTAGTTGGACACAGATATACTAAGTTTTATCTAAAGAAATGGTTGGCAATGGCTGTATAATCGATTCGATTCACAATTTTGTAATCGATTTATTAATATGACAACATAATATGTTTCCGTCCATTGACTCGATGATTAGGCCCAACTCATTTTATTTTATTTTGGCAACAAACAGTTATGCACATTTAAAATACATAAGAATATGTGGCTCTTCACAATAAACCTACAGTGCCGAAAAGAAAAAATCAGTAATAATACAATTTTAACTCTTAATTTGGAAGTAATACTCATCAACTAAGTACATTAATTTAGACGGCTATATAGGTCTAGGAAAGAGTGGTCTAGTGTGGGCCCGAATGGTCTAGTGTCCAGTTCATGGATCAACCCCATGGCGGTTGGATTTCCGATTCCATATTTGTCTGGTTGTTTGAGTCAATCAGTTTCCACAATACAGAGCTACCGAACAGAAGTATCTTTCATTCAAAAATTACAAATATTACCTCATCAAGCAACTCTCGACCTAAACACCAAAACAATATTTAAGTTAAGCATCTAATGACTTCAAACATTTTACTACGTATTTCCCATTCGATCTCAGGTGCTGATGTCGCCGCCCCCAACTCTCCTACGCCAGAAGCAGATTCCCATTTTTCTTCTAGCAAACGACATAGCTGAAAGACAGTAAGAGAAAGTCTTGCATACCTTAATAAGATCAACCTGCTGACTCGACAACTTCTCCCTCTGATAGTTCACTAAAGACACCAGTTCTCTATACTGGCTGTTATAACTAACTGCCTCAGGGCTCCGATTCTCTTGACTCTCTTCTGGCAAGTTTACTGGCGACATATGCGACGGCCGAGTACCTCTCATGCGGTTGGGAGATTTACGGACTGCTTGTGAAGGCGGAGGTGGTGAACGATATGGCGGTGGCGGTTCTCTGTTGACAAGAATATATATGTGATATAGTTACTTAAGGTTTTAAAATCTCTAAGTTTCATCAAAGAAAGCTACGAATCGAATCGAGTCCTAGACTGGAGGCCGCGTTTATCTCTAGAGCCGCATCCAGACAAATGTAACGCGTAATTCAATGCCTCGTGAAACGCGTATACTATGGACGGCACACGAGCGAGAGTGTAATGTACAGGAGGCAAATGAGCAATTAAAATTTGAGATTTCTTGCTCTGGGGGAAACGTGCCTTCGTGTTGGTGCTAAAAAGCGACAGCCGAGGGATCAGTGCGAGTTACATGTAACGCTCGTAGTGCCGTCCACACGCAGAATTACCGTTATACTACACGATAGATTACATTACGCTTCACACTGGCTGGATGCGGCATAGGAGAGGCTACGGTCGGAAATGCACACTGCTGCTGAATCCACACTAATATTATAAACGCGAAAGTGTGCCTGTCTGTAACCTATTGACAACTACATGGTTGTACAGACCTTAATGAATTTGCAAAGGATATCCTGGATGGTATGGCTGGTCAAGGACATAGGATACATTTAAGGGTCCGTAGTAAACAAGGAACCCTTATAGTTTCGCTATTTTCGTTTGTCCGTCTGTCCCCAGGTTAGCTGAAAGACCCTTAGTACTAGAAAGTTGTTATTTGGCTTGGCCACAGATAATATAACACTATAGGGGAGGGCGGGGCTGAAAGTGCCGGGGGTAAGTTGTTCCGATGAAAATATCGTAAAAATGGAAAGAGATAGCTATATGTTCGTATTACGTCCGGCGTCATGGCGATCAAGCGCATGTGCGGCGGCCAGTTCAGGTGCGCCGGAGACGCGAACCAAGCGGCAGTGCGTGTATGATCCTCCAGCACCACGTGAGTAAATATTTTTTTGTCTATACTTTTTGGTCTTGATTGACCATTTTTGGCGCTATGGCTAAAGTAGTTTATCTAATGTGTTTGTAATTTATTATGGAATGTTAGTCTATGCAATTTTAACGCTTTGTGCAAAATGTTTTTTCGGCATATGATAAAAAGTAAATGTCCTTGAAACGGGGTAAAAAGTGCCGTACAGTCGGGGTCAGTTGTGCCGCGGCACAACCAACCCCAAACTAACCTTTAATTTACCTATATTGTTTTGTTTGATAGGATGAGAACATACAAGAGAAAAACACAAAGGGGAACCACTTCCCAGGACCTTCTACAGAGGGCTGCTGATGCGGTCATTAAGGACGGGCGTACATTAAAAACCGTTGCACGTGAATTAGAAATTTGTCACACAACGCTACAATGATATGTCAAGAAAATAAAGAGTGGAGTTACTCCTACAGTTGGATATAAACCAAGACTAGTTTTTAATGAGAAACAAGAGTCCTATATCCGAAGAAGTGCATCAATCTACTTCGGACTTCTATCTGAAGAAGTGAGACAACTAGCATACCAGTGTGCAGCAAAATTTGGTGTTCAAAATATTCCACCTTCTTCTTCTTTTTATAGATTTAGAAGATACTTTCTGTTTCAGAGAAAAAAAAGATGTTTATTTTGTTAATTTTAAGTATCTTATTTTGTAATAGATTTTTACTTAATAAATTTATTATTATTATTGTTTAAAAACACAAAAGTTTTATAAAAGGTTGATTATTTATAATATTAATTTATAATAAACAAAAAGCGATCAAAACCTATGTTTTTTATTCTAAAAAAAACATTTAAACTTGAATAAAAGACCAAACATTATGAACGGCACAACCGACCTCAGCTGCGGCACAACTTGCCCCAGCGAGGGGTCAGTTGTGCCTTACGACCTCTGCTTAAAAAAATACTTCTCTAAGTAAAACCGTTCATAAACCACAAAAATTAATTATAAATTTAAAATCTATATTAAATTTCACCTAAGATAGCCTAGAACCATTAACCGTAGCATTAGTCTTAACCGATTTATCCAGGAATTAGTCAAAATCGGCACTTTCAGCCCCGCCCTCCCCTACTAGTAGCTTGGATATACATATTAGAGGATTGACGCGCTGTCACGCACAACGATGCCGGGTGCGCGGTGACGAAGCGAAGCGCGTGGTTGCTCTATTTTTCTATCTCTCTCTATATCAGAATAACAAGAAAACATGAGAGGGCGCGTGCTCTGCATGCACGATGTTGCAGATCACGCGCTTACGTGTGGGTATTCTGATAGAGAGAGAGGAAGTTCCCGCAGCACATTGCGGATCACCTTTGTTACGCTGACAGAGTGGTTAAATAAAATTTATTAAAAAAAAATGTGTTCTTTTTCTCATTCGTACTTAATATTTAGGTGCTGTTGGACCATTTTTCGATTTAAGTACCCGTTTATGAAATATTAACCTTTAAGGTGCTAAGTTTTGTTAGAGTCATATCTTGGGACAACTCACACAGCGCTATCTGATCCCAAACTAAGCAGAGCTTGTACTATGGAAACCAGACAACCGATACACATACGATCTAAATACATACATATTATAGAAATGTTCCCCTGCCAGTTAAACTGTTGTTTTTGGAAATGTGAAAAAAATCAAGTTGTATTCTATACTAATATTATATAGCGGAAGAGTTTGTTTGTTTCTTTGTTTGTTTGTTTGTTTAAACGCGCTAATCTCAGGAACTACTGGTCCGATTTGAAAAATTCTTTTTTTGTTGGATAGCCCATTTATCGAGGAAGGCTATAGGCTATATAACATCGCGCTACGACTAAAAGGAGCGGAGCAGCGACGAGAAATGTTGCAACAACGGGGAAAATTTACGCATACGAAGTTGCGCGGGACAGCTAGTATACTATTAATTAAAAGAAAACCTATCAAAACAATGTATGCTTTACAAGTTTACGAGTAATAGCCTACCAAATGAGAAGTAACAATAGTTTAATTTCATACTATTCATACAAATTCTATTGAATGTTACATAATTTAACACTATTAGTAAGTATGAAACAAAAACAACAGAAACCCATTTCTTAGCCTGCATTATTGTAATCGGCAACTACGGAACCCTACATGGCATGTGGACCGACATGCACTTGCCCAGTTATTATCGCGGTAGACGACGTCAAAGTAGAGAATGCTCTTGGGACTGCCACGTTTTTGTAGTGCTTCTGAAATGTTTACGCAGTACCAAACTGACGGTTTCCATGCTGTCATTCGCAAGAAAATTGCCTCATTAGTGCACAGAACGCGGGTCAATGACAACAGCATTCTACAAACTATAGCAGAGAGTATCAACTCTTCTTTTATAACGTCGCTTATTACTAACATTATTTGAATTATTTACTAACATTAGATATAAGCATTTTACTAACAATATGGATCTCTGTTATCTGCTAATAAACAAATTGAAATTGAAAGCGGGCCGAGGGTTGGCCGAAAGCTATTAACACTTCAACACGAAACAAATAGTGATTCAACACTGCCCTATACATGCATTTGATATCCATATTTGATTTGCAATTAAATTATGTAATAACAGTAATATATTTAATGACTATGAATCCACCTACTATTAAAAGTCAAGGACAACCAAATGTCAGTGTGGTTGAGTCAGACAAAAAAGTGAAATCTATCAGCTGCAATTTTGCTAATTTGCAAAGGCAATTCCTACTTACTATTGTGTAATATGCCATTGCATTTTAACAGTAAAATATTTATTACTGCGAGTCTAAAACTTATGTATGGCTTAAAATATATATATTTTTTTTAATTAATACACCTGCGATCAGTCGCTTAGACTATAATCAGGTAAGTTGCAAGAGGTTGTGGTTTGGCGAGACAGTGCCACTGCCCTTAGTAAAGAAGCAGTGCTTCATTACTAAGGCTTAAAATATAAGTGTGTTTTAATAACTGTACTATGCAAAAATATAACTACCAGAAATTTATAATGGTGTGTACAAACATAGCGAATAGGCAGCTCGTATGTGAGAGGCCCACAAAATAGGCCTCTCCACACAGCCACTGGGAGGGGCAATTGCCGGGCAAAAGACACCGGTCTAGTGTCAAATGTCTCAAATTCCCCCAAACAAAAGGTATTTCAGTCCTGTTGCCAAAATGATACAAGTTTGGAAGAAATACAATTTTCTATATATAAACTTTCAGTATTTGTTTTAATCATTTAAAATTATAACATACTGTTTCAGAACTTTCTCAATCATGCTATTGTTTGATTAATGTTAAATTGAATGTCATCATAGTCAAATACCTGACTGTTTGTATTGGGTAAGCCTTGTATATTATCAGCTATGTAATAAATTGCATTGCATAATGAATTGCATTGTATAATGAACTGCATTGTACACACCTATTACATCATATACCATTAGCAACTAGGATAGGGAATAGGATATAACAATAAGCAACAATAATGGGTAGTCCAGGTGATGAAGACAAACCTATTACTTTTTAGACACTAGCGGTTCCCTGTGCATGTATAGTTATTCCTATAAAACTTGCCTAAGACCTTACTGAAGCTTCAAGCAACCTTCACAGTATCTTCAAAGATTACTGTGTTCAAACAGAAAAACTGTTTAGCTTTACAGTAGTAGTATAATCAGGTGTGGATCCAGAACTTTGTTCAGGGGGGAGAAACATCTGACCTTATCAGCGAAGTGTGAGTTGCTTGTATGGCAGTACAGGGTGCATTTGATTTAATACCCATACACCAGCCACCACCGCCTTTGGGATGGGTAATTGCCTATCAAAACACACCAGTACAGTGTCAAAATTCCAAATAGGGTATTTCAGTTGAGTCTGGGAAAACCAATTGCTCATGTTGGCCCTGGCCGTAAGTCCTCTTGGTTGTGTCACATTTGGGACAAATGAATCTATACTAATATTATAAAGCGGAAGAGTTTGTTTGTTTGTTTAAACGCACTAATCTCAGGAACTACTGGTCCGATTTGAAAAATTATTCTTTTGTCGGATAGCCCATTTATCGAGGAAGGCTATAGGCTATATAACATTGCGCTACGACTAATAGGAGCGGAGCAGCGACGAGAAATGTTGCAAAAACGGGGAAAATTTACGCACACAAAGTTGCGCGGGACAGCTAGTAATCAATAAAGATATTTCTGTGTAACTTTCTGTATGGCAATCAATTCCTAAATAAAAAACGTAACAGGATCAGGAGGATTGCAAATTCTTACCTGTAAGGTGGTACATCTTTCATCACAGGACTATCAGACTCAGGTGTTTTAGCTTGCTGCACACCCTTGACCACACCCACAGGGTTGCCAGGCGATGTGTTGCTCACATTATTATTGCTATAAGTTGGCGTTGTGTTCATACGGTTAGGTGAATTTTGTGACTCCAGTATGTTTGGATTTGAAGTGTTATGACCCCTAGAAGAGATGTAATATTAATTCTTAATCTACCACAACCCTAAACACATTATAAATACCTAAATGTCTATGCATATAATAAGCAAAACAGGTCTATATTGCCTAATAAGATAATCTATGAAACTTTTTGGAAGGCCATTGGTTTTATTTTATACAGTAGTTAGAAATGAGAAAGACTGAAAACAGAGGTACTGTGTTCGTTCTTTCATTCAAATTCTTATATTAAAGTATGTCTTAAACATCCAACATGAATTATTAACAACTGGTTAATTAAATTAAATGTTCTTAAAATAACCATATAATGTTGTTGTGTCAGTATACTAACCCATTTCCAATTGGTGATCTTGAACTGTTAGTAGCCTGTACTTTCTGATTGTTGCCAGAATCTGATCGTCTTAAAATAAACTGTATATCATTTGAATATTCACCCCATTTCATTAAAATCTGCAAAGGTAATTATTTATATAGGAAATATATTTTATTACATAAATTATAATTGCATAAGGTTAAGAAATTTAGTTTATTAAACATTTTAGCTGCTATTTGATAAACAGAATGATAAAAAGAAACAAAACAAATCACTGTAGTCACTTTGATATTTCTGCAATTCATTGATTTATTTATAGAACTTGGTACCTTGAGAGGATACTCCTGTGGTGCTAGTAGTCGTTCATTATTCCGCCAACGTTCTATCAATGTAAATCTTCCCACTTTGCCAGTGGCATGAGCTAATGCGAAAACTACATCCTGTGAGAATTAATATTATGATATAATTGATTTAAAGTTAGTTTAAAAAGAGAAAACTTAGTTTCCATTGCATGCTACCGTGTCAGTATCATAATCATGAGAATAAAAATGCTAGAACACTTACCTGGCAGGTTGTGGTCTCCGTAACTCCACAAACAATCCTTTGTATTCCCTCGACCCAGACCTTCAACTCCATTAATTTCAAACTGTTCACAATCACTTTAAAAACCACATATTCACCTAAGACGGCATTCTATTTGCAATTCATCCTACTCTAGACTTTTTTCTCACACTAAATGAGATAAAATCCAACACAAACATACCAAAAACACAATAAAGAAAATAAAGCTCCACCAAGTGGGTTATGAGAAATTTTCGTTTAGAAACACGTCGCTGACATATTGACATAATCAATGACAGCTTATTAACCATAGACAATATTTCGTCAAGAAATCTAAATCACACAAATACACAAAGAACATAATATTTTTATGTTAAAAAATGTAAATTGAGGATTTTGAAGTTTAAATCCTGGCGTTTTAGCTCTGAATAGTGCCAATCCCAAAGCCCCCGAAATTTGCTTAGAGAGTTCGCTAATCGGGTAAACGAACTAGTCAGCGGTTGGATATACCTATAGGTAATGAAGATTCGGAAGAGTTTCGAATCCTAGAACCTTCACTTTTTTTAAATGAACATATTTTAGGTATGGCTTATGGCCCATACGTGTCCTAAATCATCAACTTCCCCTTTAACCAAAATTTATAGAGGTATCTATAGTTCAAATAAATGTGGTAAGCTCAAGATAAAAAAATATATTTTTGTAATTTGTTTGAGCAAAGAGTATCTAAGTGCATTTTTAAACATTTATTTTCATTTCTGCTTTTCTTGACAGTCAACTTGAAGTTCAAAACGGTACATGCAATTGTATACATACTAATTTATTTAGTTAGATTTAGTATTGTAAATTGAATTCATATAGATACCTAGGTACATATTATGGCAGCGCCACCGCCAGATGACGACGAAGAGGTATTTTAAATTTATTTTAAATAATATTTCGCATTTAGTTGTTGTCTGTTTTCTGCTATTATCTAACAATTCATTGTATCTACTTAAACAATGAATCCTTTACAAGGAATACCTTTCTATAAGCAAGTACATAAGTAGTTCAGTTCTAACGAAGGTCTGAACAGAGGCGTAGCTCGTCCTAAATGGGCACTGTATTATAATATGTGGAGAGGCAGGTGTCCAATGGACCAATGAGTCCCTCGCAAAAATTTGTCGTTGGCACGAATTAGTGGAGAGGGGAGGTGCAATTGCTGACGTACGTTCGGGCTCCTGCTGCCTGGGGCCCCCTTATCATTGATACGGCTAAGACGGCGGTTGCTACACTACACCCCTGGATCTAGATCTACATAATCAGTGTATGTAACTATGTATCTATTACACCTAGATACCTACTTTGACTCGTCACTATATTATGTAGGCAGGTAGGTATACCTACCTACTGACATAATGAGAGACATTCCGTGGAAATGTTTCATCATTTTGCGAATAGAATGAAAAGCCATACAATTACTCAACGCTATGTTGCATTGCAAATCCTATCGATTTGTAATAATGGCTAAAGATAGGTAGTAGCTAATGGCTACTAATCATGCTTTAGTAGGTATTAACAAAGAACGTGGTACAACCTCCTGAAACGACAGCGTTTTTCTATTACCTGACTGGTAGGTAACTACCTACTCAAATAGGTGGAACAAGGCTAGACGTGCAAGCAGCCTAGATACTCATTAGTTTATGTAAGTATGTATGTTAAGTATCTTATTAAATTTTCAAATGGAAAAGTAGACCACGACTCTGTTTTAAAAAAGATAAAGACCTAAAGGGGTAGCACGGTTCAAATACGTCACCAGAGTACATTACTACGTCCACAGAGTACCTACATTACTACATCCTAGTTAATAGTTATCTTCGTCGATCCAAAACACCGGATTCCTTTCAGGTTTGGGGCCATTCATATAATACGTAAGACGATTCTGGGAGGTGGAGGGAGAGTGGTCGACCATATCTAAGGGTGGGTGGCCACCCTTAGACCACCGACCACAACCACAAAACCTATTACCTGTAGTTTTCCGCCGCACACGGTTGTGGTCGGTGGTGCCACTCGCTACAAACCGTCGCTACTCGCTTCTTGTGGCCGGAACCGACATTATTCGTATGCACGTGGTCCTTTTTACCCGATTACGACGCAGTCAAAAAAGGAAGGGTTACCTACATGTTTAAGGGTGTATCTCACTATTTTCATGGAAATAGTGGGACAAGCATTTGTTTCTAAATATTTTTATAACTTTATTTCCATTCATCCATCCATCCATCAACAAACAGTGTCCAACCATAATGATAATGTGTATGATTAAAAAAAATACTAATAATTAATTTAATTTAAATCTTTAAAATATCTCCGTCTTTTAGACTTCGCCGTTAAAGGATCGCGCGACCGCTTGAAGGTTAACTAAAGAACGACTTTACCGATTTCATTAATTCTTTTCTTTTAATTTTCTAATACTCTGTAGAAGGTTCTTACGTAAAAAAGTGTTCATCACACAAAGTTTTATCCTGGGTGGGGATCGAACCCACGACCTCCGGCTTAGCAGTCAGTAACCACTAGACCAACAGGCCAGTCAAAGTCAAGTATTAGCTTCTTACCTTTACCACTAACAACGATGATTTTTTCTATTTTTAGTTGCTAATTTTCAACGTAGAGGACGTACAAAAGATTGTAAGAGATAACATAGAGTTATGCCTCGGCGGTAATGCGTACAGTCATTCACGCACCCCGAATTGGATAAGCATAATTACAGACAAGACAATGTCAAGATTGAGTAAACTCAACAAGCCCTTCAAGTATATAAGTAAGTACCTGACGTCTATGAGAGCGTCCAATAGTGCCCTTCATCTCCCCTCTCCTGTTCTCTTCCAGTTACGATCTAATCCTAGAAACTAGCTGTGATATTCATAACTTAAATTTATCATCAGTCGCACTGAAGAAGTTGGTTGAACGTTGAACTGTCGTGGAAGGATGGGTGTAGCAAAGGGGCGGTCCACCACCTCAGGGATCAGGACGTACTTTCCCCGGATTGCTCACAGGTTATTCCCCTAGCTAAATTGTGATTCTGAGGACACGCTTCTTGCCAGTTACGGATCCAGGAGAGAAGCGGCTCACACCGCTTTTACCCACCCCCTATCTGAGTCCCACCGCTCATGGTGATTTTCCTTAATAAAACGTAACCTCAGTCAGCGAATAAGCCTCCCGCAATCCAAAAACATCCTCAAGAGTTCTGGAACCGCCACTACTCCTCATTCAGAAGTGACATTCCCCCTCCTACCACGCTCCAGTTTAGAGATCTAAAGTCGTGCATCTGCGTAAATCAAGATTTTCTTTTCAGTAAGAATCACCATCACCCAGAAGAACGGCTCGGGTTTGCACACTGCGGCAACATATTACTGGGACACCGCTACTGATGGCACCTGCACCGTGCGCTGGGAGAACAAGTACATGTACTGCATCGTTAATGTTTGGGGCTTGGCACTTCAGATTTAAATTAATAAACGTTTAGAAACTCTTAAGTTTATTTTTATTAGCGATCTTTACTACGAGGACATAAAATGTGGGTAGTAAATTAGAAGTCATATTCTCCTGACCCGTTTCCATCACGGCGGCCAATCTTATTAGATCCCTTTTAAAGGGAACACATGTGTGCACCTACTTAAGTGCACTATCTATATTTCCTCATTCTCTTAGCCCGATAACCGAAACGCTCGGAATGAGACTAAGAGCAGGATAGGCAGGCTTAACATATCTAGGTACTCTTCAAGGCAAGGAGTGGTGTGATATTTGTCGGAATGGTTCAGGCGCGAATCCAGAACTTTGTTCTGCCGGAGCCACTTTGATTTAACCGGCCAAGTGTGAGTCGCACGCATGACGAGGGAGAGGGGGTGCGTTTCATTCAACACTGGTACACCAGCCACTACCGCCGAAGGGGGGGAGGGACAATTGCCTGTTAAAACACACCAGTCTAGTGTCAAAATTCTCGATGTAATAATGGTTATTGCCACTGTTGCCCAAAAAAATATGTTTTAAGTAAAAAATTGCAGTTAAGTTACAAGCGCTTAGAAAGCGGCACCTTAAAATCTATACAATTGACTTCGTTTTTATATGTCAGTGTCGCATCGCCGGCGTCAACAGATAAAAGCAGCGGATTACATTTTTCTTTTTTTCGCTCGTGATAATTAAATCATACTTTCCTATTTTTACCCGACTGTAAAGAAGGGTTATGTTTTTCGCGCGTATCTTGTATGTATGTATGTAATATTCTTTATTACCTGATATATCACAATCCACTGAACGGATTCATACAATTCACACGTCGTTAGATTCGTCTTAATCGCCCAAGTGTTCTTAGATAGGTGACGTTTTTAAAAAACAAACATGGCGGCTATGAGATGTCAAAATAAACAGGTGTGAAAAAAAAAGTTGTTTCGAATACTGTATTATGGGTATCAAATTAAAGAGCTCATCTTAAGCATTTCTAAAAGGTATAACATGAATATGACTGTTATACTAAAAAAGTTAGTTAGCAACCATTGTTTTTTCAATTTTCAATACTTGACAATAGCTGTGATAAAAGTTAGTTGCTACATCGGTTACATCCTAGAACTACTAAAAAGTATTAAATAAAAAAATAAATTATAAAAATAAAAAACCCGCCTGCACAAAAAAGATGGAAACAAGATCCCCTACATAATTATACAATTTCATGCAGTCGGAGGCATTAATGAATCTCGATAAACTTATTAAAGTGCCTCCGACTGCATGAAATTGTATAATTATGTAGGGGATCTTGTTTCCATCTTTTTTGTGCAGGCGGGTTTTTTATTTTTATAATTTATTTTTTTACGACTATATCTTTTACAACAGTGTGACATTGCAAATATAGGTTATCTATGTGTGCATTAGATTGCCGTTTTTAAAGATCGAATGTTGTTTATGTAACCTACATATCAACATAGGTACCTTCTTATTTTGTATGTAGTGCGTTCCAATTCACACATGGTTCCTTTTTGTTTTTGATTAGCCATGCATCGATGATTTTATTAGGATTGTAGGCATACCCACCGCGCCATCGGCATCGATCTGAAAATCTGCGCTATTCGTTTATCATGTCTCCATACAAAATTGTAAGTTACCTTGTGGAAATAGAGATCAATATTTTTTAATTCAAGCCAAGTTAATACTTTTGTTAAATTCCGGCAAAACATTTCAATACTTCAACCAACATCAATGAACTGGTATACAAAAAAAAATGTTTTAATGGTAGGCATATCTAGTGGTAGAGTCTGCGGTGTAGTCACTTGAAATGTATACCTACATGTGTTTCCCATCCATCGTTCGCCGTCAAAGATAACACTATGAGGGTCACATCGTCACATGTGCAGTGGCCGACAGACAGGCGCCAGAGGCATTGAATGATTTTAAGGATATCACACTAATATTATAAAGGCGAAAGTTTGTGAGTATGTGAGTGTGTATGTTTGTTATTTCTTCACGTCTCAACGGCTGGAGCGATTTTAATAAAATTTGGCATGGAGTTAGCTGACACCCTGGATTAACACATAGGCTAATAAACCGCGGGTAACACCGCGGGGCACAGCTAGTATAATAATATATGCTAAAAATTGAGGCACGTATAGCGAGGACTTTGATGACTTTTTGGAATTGATTAGCGTCATTTTTAACATTGAAATGTTGTAAAAGTAAACACTTCTATACTTTAACAAAAACCTAACTAAAATTTAACCGCCTTGGTGGTGAAGTGGGGTTCCGTGCGACTGCTGAGAAGGTATTGTTGGTTGGTTTTTTTTTTATAGATATCAAGCAATGTGGGTCGCATATTACTAACAATCTTATTTACCCCTCTAACTAAGCTAAATTGTTTGAGTTAGGAGTGGGTGATTCGAACCCGCGACCTCACGATTGCGAGTCCGATGCTGATGTTAATTAGGTAACCGCCGCTTCTTCATTGATTCACGAATTGTTGTTCCGAGTCTGGGTGTACTTTGTGTTCGTAATAGTAGGTACCTATATGTTAGTAGTCTCCGTAACACGAATTGTTATCTAGTGCGGGAGTTGACTATGTTTGAAACGCTTATCCATTCACGAGAAAGTCGTAGGCCAAAGCTAGTATATAAAATAAAACAAAATATAAAGCACATTTTAGTATTTTTATTTTTGGTAAAATTTACCACAATACAAAATAATGATAGAAATAAATAAAGTAATAAAATGTATAGACAGGTCATAGAAACTATGCATTGTAAAAATTGGTGCTTTTAAAGCAATTTCATTATAATTTATAATAACATTAGGCAAAATGGCATTGTGTATATTAAAAATAAAAGCATTATTTTTAACACAAAATAATATCAAGGGCAGATGCATACACTTAATAATTAACGCAAAATTCATCACTTTGTGATTTGGTCTTTTGATTTTTCTAATTAATTTATGAATGTATACAGGACTAACAAAATGCACATGTACATAATTTAAAACATACGCGAGTCTACCAAACGAGTCAACTTCATTAAAAACCATTTACATAATCATTAACTGGCATAACCATCCGTTATGATATGACTAAGGCTAAGGACCACTTGCGATAGCCACTAGAGGCCAGTTTTAAAGCTAGTTAAGCTCTTCAGTGGTGATAGTGAACGCTGGAGTCAAGCATACTTGGCTAACTTACAAACGACAAGATGGTAAGTCGCATAGGCGCCATGGAATCGCATGTAAGCTGGTCAAAAGCTTGACAAAGGCCTATGCAAAAAGGACCTTATTAACCCTACAGTAGAGTGAAAATTAAAAGAGCGCTTCGACATTGTGATGTGTAGTGCTAACCACTCGTGGTTGCCGCAAGTGGCACCCAATCAGCCTAAATTAACATGAGGTACACAAGGATCGAGGAAAGAGGAAAAGGAAACGCGTGTTAATCTTATTTCAAAATAAAAACTAAACCTTTAAAAATATTGTGTTAAATCTTAAAAATCGAAAGTGATTAAAATTACCTGTACTTTATTATCATAACTCGATGTAGGCTATAACTTCTAACTCTCGTATCAAATGTAAACAAAATATAACAACCTTTTTTATAAAAAAGAATGGCGTAACTGGTATGGCTACGTTCGCATCATTTCAGATTATTCAAACTGACTCGACTAGGCTACCGACATTCCCAGTTTATCTATGAATCTAAAACTTAGATGGGAACACAGTCATGACAGTTTATTTACAACAGAATTATCATTTATCGAATACATTATTTCTGCATACCAAATAAAAGGCTGTTTGTCTACTGAAGTCAAAATTATTATGCAATCCAATGAGTAATTCCTTTGTCTAATAACAACTAAATAACATTATATTAGGATCCAGTTCACATATTAATAGATCTTATTATGCTTTTTTAAATTACGAAATGAGGAGACGAGCAAGTCGATGTAAGCGCCACCCTAGCCCATAACAGTATCAGTGCCACCAAATCCTTGTTTGGCTAAGATCTGAATGTCACCGTACAGCGCTCCTCATTTGAGACATTAGTTCATAAGTCTCATTTGCTCATTTGTACACTTGCTACAGTGTCCTTCAATCGAAACACAGTGATGTGTTAACACCACTATTCCATGGAAGAATATCTGACACCGTTCTGGTACCCTACCAGACGGCCTATGGCTTAGACCTGACTTTATGAACAATGTTATAGCCTAATCTAAAATTTGCAGACTGGTTATGACGTTTGTAATAAGTATTTAAATTTGATTGATTGGTTCTTAACCTTTTGATCGCCCCAGTCGGATTTATACTACAAAAATGTTTTCGAACCCGTGGCGCTACGGTCACTTTCGGTATGATCGTTTCTTGTGTTATTTTTGACGTATAAAAACGTCAGTGTCTTAGAAAACCATTCCAGATACCTACAAATGGCGAGAAAACCATACACGATTATGCTACATAACAAAACAATCTTTAATCTTGGAAACTTAGATTAGGCTTGATTTATAATATTTCTTAAGACAATTTAGCTAAAGTTCGATACGTTTACAAATCGTTAATATGTGAACAGATCATAATATTTCGAAAATAGTGTAATAAATAACATTTTGTATCCACAATTTGTAGACAAACGGCCTATAACAAAACGAAACACAGGTTCTGATAGACACAGCAATTTCGATGTCGCAAAAACAAGATACCTGTATAACAAATTATGTTTTTTAAAATTGACCTTAGTCTCTTCTGATCTACTGACCCATTCTGTCTTACATAAATATCGTTAGCTAAAATGAGAACGATAGATGTCTGATCGATTACATACGAAAGGGTGACAGCAATATTTTTCTCTGTCTCTCGCTCTAACTGAGAATATTTGTGTACGACAAAAAGAGATAAAGATAGATAGATGAGGTCCGACCTTACTGTTATTACACCAACATTTACCTTAATTATTGTATACTTATATCATGATGAGAACAGTTAACCCATGATGCATCTTGTTCTAACGTACAAATTTCAAAAAGTACTAATTACAGTATTCCTTATTCTTCGGCCTACTTTAATCTGTCCTATTGAATTTATTTATAAAATACTTGGGACAAATACATATTATTTTAATACTGCTATTGTTAGATGCAGCAACAAATTTATTTAACAATTTATCCTATGGCCTGGTACCCAAAACATCATTCATTGTTTCTGCATCTATATATCTATTACTAAATTAATAAAATTGTGAATATCTTAAGCAATTTTCATTAGCAATTTGACTGATTTCGTGTGATGACTGGTTAGGGTGTGATGCTTTAAATTCAGTCTATAAATGCTTAGAAAAATAAAATGCTAGAAATAATATTTGCCAATTAAAACAACACACAGGCAATCAATTAGAATATTAAATATATAATTGTAATTCATTTAAATTAAAACCAATTAAGCTTTGCTGAAGTTGTATTAAAGCTAAAAAATGTGCATTTTTATGTTAAACCGTGCTTCATAACTGGGAGTTGTTCAACTTTACACTGTCGTTCATTATGCTTGGGGGATTTTCCCTCACATTACCCCTCACTCTCCCCTACCTCCCGCGCTCATCGGCGCCTCGCATCGCACACTAAATAACTTATTATATACACCGTAAAATATACTCTATAAAATACAACCTACCACTATGACTACAATAAAACGATTTGTCGTTTAACTCATTATTATGACAGATAATTCCTCTTATTTACAATTTTACTATACAATTACACGTTAAAATTACTAAAAAGTAACATTGTACTTGTAACTTTGCTACCCTCCTTTCAAATGTACTAATTTCATTATTATTTATGCCTAAAATCCCTCGGTATATGTACACATACACGCTATGTTAGTCGAGACTTAACTGATCACAAGTGAAGATAAAATGGAACATAATGAGGAACAAATATACACTAACTACACACTAACCCTTCTCGAACCCGAATAGCCGGGGCTTAACATATCACATCAAATTTAAGTGTACACACTTAAGCCGTTCGCGAATCTCCTAAACATTACAACTCAAAATAACTAAAATATATTTACAAAATGTATAAACCTATCTCAAAATAAGATTTTTTCAAATAAAACTAATTCAAAATTATTATAAAATCCAACAACTCCTAACACTGGGCAGATTCAATAAGAGATCATATCTAGATTCATGTAAAAGTTTTTTTATGTGTTTGTTTACGTACGCTCCAGTTAATCTAATGTCAAGATACAAAGGTGGGTGTCACGCGATATGTGAATTTGACTTATTGTCATAGATACATAATTATGTACACGTAATAATTGTGCTCGACCCAGTATTCCATCATCAAGCATTCATTCAAAAAGTTACATTCTAAATAGGCTTACTTAGAACTCTCACGAGATCCATCGATTGATATCTTTGCGCCATACCATTAAAAGTCCATCCAAATTACATGTCAGTCACAACTCAAGTTATTTACTAAAGTAAATGTTAATGTCTAAATCAGTATGTACTTCTATAATTATGCTATTTGTTAAGTAAATGTCATTACAAATTGGGCATACTTATAACAGGTACACTCGCGAACTTAAAGCTGTTTCATCGTCCGTATGCTGGTAATAAAATGTGCGTACTAAAACGAGGTTTTGGTTATAATACGCCCAAAATGTAAAGGTCTTCAAGCCTGCGAGGCTTCACATTTTACAGAAGAAAAATACTACAATTATCGTCATGTTCAACGATGTGCGTTTGGCAGTATTTTTGTTCGTCTTTCACTGGGTTAACCCTTTAGATCACGGATCAACACAAGTTTAATTGACACAATCAAGTCACTCACTTCATATTCTTGATCAATTGAGATACTTGCGGCATTTCTTGGCGCCGCATGTGCATGGTATTTTGACCTCTTCGAACGGGAACTTATAGTCGTAGGTCAGTTCTTCACCGACGGTGATTCGTCGAAGGGCGAAGATCAAGATGTGCTTATGACCGTGGATATCCACGACGCGCGAATAGCAGTTAGGCTGAAAACAATAACGTAAAAATAAGTCAAACTGATAAGTCAAATCATTTATATCAAAATTAGTCAAACTGTTATGAATGATAAGGGTAATTTCAACATAAATAATAAACAGCAATGTGTTGGGTTAAATTACAAAACCAATTAATTTATAGAAAATTTTTAATATCTAATATCTTGGGACAACCACAGGATGATAGGTTTTATGATAAATTTTTAGATATTTTTTCCCTTTAACTCGCTTTGAACAAGTCTAAAAAAAAACACATCTACATTAAGATAACTCACATCACAGGAATGGTTGATGAATCTAGCGGCGTTTCCCTTCAAAGTGGCGTCGACGACGAGATTGTCATCGATACGGAACATATAACAGCCGCCAACACCACGCCGTCCGCTCATCGCTTCATAGCGCTTCTCACGCTGATCTGCAAGTACTGCGCGAATCACCTCACCTGCGTATTCTATTACCATGTCACCTGGAAATTGAAATGTATCATTAGTAGAGCTGCTTAGGGTATTTGTACTATTTCATATTTTTTAAACTTGAGCCTAAAGAAGTGACGAAATTGCCAGGTAAGGTAAGCACAAGAATCCCTCAAAAATGGAAGCAAGCTAAATTTTTAAAAAACAAAAAACCCGACTGCTTAAAATTATTAACTGCAATATTTTGGCGCCAATAATCGCCCATTTTATTTTTTGCTCATTTTGATGTACCCAGTGTTACTCTCACGACTTATACGGGTCTAACGATACCTGTCAAGCTAAAATCCATCGAACCATATGCTCTAGCTAGAGAGTGCCATAGAAATATATATACCTACTAACAAACATATATACACACAAACATACATACATACATACAATCGAGAAACATAACCCTTCTTGTGCAGTCGGGTAAAAAAATTAAAGCAGTCTCTTGCTAAACAGCAAACAAAAAATGAGTTAGCATAAAATGAAATCTAAAACACAAAAACTAGACCTTTTCTGAAAAACTTACATCGATTTTTTTTTAAAACAAACTAATCTAAGACACACATAATGTAAAACTCGTATCAATATTTTTAAAGCAATAAAAATGTTTTTCTAAAACAACTGACCTTCTTCAATGTCTCGTTTACAGAAAAGTCCACGTCCATGAATGTGTGATCTGTATACTCCTACAGAAGCCTTCGAGGTCTCTTTCAGTTGTCTAAACCTCATTGCTGGTGGCAAAGTTGCTAAACGCCTGGAAAAAATAATAACATCGTATTATATACCTTATTACAATGACAATAAGAGTCACGAGAAAGATCATCGACAGTTACCTTGAGATCGAGCTTTCTCCTTCTTGCCCACCGAATGGCGGTGGCTCTTCTCTGAAAGGCGATGCCATCCAACTAAACATGTCATGATTTTGTTTCCTTGCCACAGGACCAGTGCGGGCACTGCCCCAAGGACTTTCTTTGAAACCCTCACTCAAGTCCAAATCATTGTCCCAGCTGCTCAATTGACGACCTTGACGCGTCTTATATTTAGTACAACGGCTGGCCTATAAGAAGTAAAACATTATAATTATTTTCTGCAAAAAAAATGGTAATTACATTATCATTGAATAGATTACTACTTACCCCAGGCAGTTGTTCGATAAGGTATCTCAATGCATTATTGTTTAATCCCAAAATATGTGCTCCAGATAAACTTGCCGGTAAATTGTATTGAATAGGCGGCAATCCTGATTGCTTCCTTGCATTCTGAACAGCTTCCACAACTTTCGCCCAAAGATCCGCTAGCGAAGACGATGTGTAGTTAAAACCGTCCTCTGATGTTACTTCGTATATTAGTTTAGGACCATCATCTTTAGACGGCTCGGGTGCAGGTTTTGGCACAGATGGTTTATTCTCTTTAGAAATTTTATTCTGCTTCTTTGTTACAGTCACAGTTTCAGTCTCGGATTTCTTGTCTCCCAAAGGCCTCTTCAACACTTTTGTAGGAGCATTCTGTATTTTCGCTGGCACTGGAGTCCTATTAGTATCTTTCTCTGTTAGGACTTTTGGTGGTTGTACTTCTATCATTTCAGTGTCTAAGCTCGGTAAAGACATTTTAGATGTAGCTTCAACAGGAGTGTTTCTTGCATTTGCTCCATCTATAACTGCCGTACTGGTGTTAGTTTGATGCATCTCAGCCGATAGTTGCATAGCCTGTGCTGCATCACTTTCCTCTTTTTCCTTCTTAGCACTTTCCAATTCCATCATACGTTTTGATTCTTCAATGGCTTTTTCTAGATCGCTGTCTATGTTTTCATCTTTGATGTTCAAGTCAGGCATATCATGGCTGACGCTCACTGCGGGTCGCTGTTTAGGTACTGCCGCAGCTTTAGATGTCTTTGTTGATTTGCTCTGGCCATCCCTATGTATTGGTAATACCCTGTTCATAGGTCTCATAGACATTAAAGGATTAACGACGTTAGTTGGAATTCCAGATTGCTGAGTAGGTGGAGCTTTAGGTAATGTTATGCTGGAATTGGTTTGCGGTGGTAGATTTATAGTATTGTTGGGTACAGGAATACACATCATGTTATTAGCAGTATTCGGATTCTGAAGTAAATTAGTGCTTGCTTGAAGAGGAAAGCTTATATCAGCTGCGGCCTTTGCAGCGATTTTCGGGTCAACGAGATTGTTTTGCACCGTAATGTTTACTGTATTATTGCTGGAGTTAACATTGATGTTCATTGGTGCACTGTTTGGTATTGCTTGGAATGGTACGTTGATCATAGTACCGCTGCTGTCATTATTTTGTTGGAAAGCCAAAGGATCTGTTGTAATACCAGCCACATTGCTGTTGGTATTATTTGTTACCACGCGAATATTATGCTGCTGTGGCACATGCTGGTTAATATTGTTATCCAAACTAGGATTACTCATTCGACTTCTTTCTGGCAAGTTGATAACTCTATTGCTATTCGGTGGATTCATTTGCATGTATCCTATTTGATTACTAACTGATATTGTATGGTTTTGTTTATCATTGCCCATGTTGACTTTACAATCTTTGTTGTTAGCAATATTTGTCATTGGTATATTAGTGTTGGATGGAGGACCCATAATATTTTTGCCTCGTAGAGTATCTTGTGTAAATTTAGGCGGATCAGGTACGGGCATAGTATTTCTATTCATTTGGTTATCCATATTCGTGATAGTTTGACTTTGTGATGCATTGTTGCTATTCATGCTACAACTATTGATATTTATTTGCTGGTTGTTAGTAACTTGGTTGTTAATCATTTGATTCTGATTGTTTGTAGCATGTGTTTGTGATGTATTCAGCATCATGTGATTAGCTGTTCCTGACATTAAGTTGTTAACATTGTGATCAGTTGTATTTGAACAACTCATTAGCATGTCATGTCCTGTCATGTTATTCTGGGTGCTCGCTCCGTACATGTTACTGGTATTAACGGAATTCATCATCATATTATTTGACATACTGGAGTTGTTCACGTTCATTCCATGCATCATGTTTCCAGCTCCCATATTCATATTGTTAGTATTCATATTCGAACATATCTCCATAGTATTCTGATTGTTAGAAAACTGCGTGCTGTTATTAGAACAACTACCGCTACATGAACTTTGAATATCATTTTTGATATCTGGAATGTTAGGCATATGTTGCATCATAGAATTGTTCATAGACTGATGAGTATTATTAACGATCTGCATTGTGCTATTCAGATTATTATGCATATTCATATTGTTCATAGAATTCATTTGATGCTGCATCATTGATGAATGTTCCATAGAGCTCCTGTTGTTCTGAATTTGATTTAGAGCGTTAATGTTTTGCAAGGTAATTGAGTTGCTGTCGTATCTATTCCCGTGAATGTTTGGCATAGAGCCAGAGTTGTCCATCTGGCTGCCTAAATTAATATTTGGGGCACTTCCTGACATATGATGCATATGCATACTATTATCCATCTGTTGTCTGTTGTGCATTTGATTAGGCACATGTTGGTGCATATTCATTATATTATTCTCAACGTGCGGCCGATTGTTTTGGATTTGCATAACATTTGGCATCTGATGTTGGTGATGCAGGCCAACATTCTCCATTTGTCTGTTCTGTTGCATCGATATTTGTTGGTTTACATGCATACTATTATCCATCTGTCCTCTGGTATTATTATTGACGTGATGGTTCATCTGTTGCATGGTATGTAACTGTGGGTTATGCATATTATCCATAGATCTGTTAGAATGCATAGTGTGGTTCATATTGCTCATGCTATGAGACTGCATTGTCTCCATCATCATTCTATTATTCTGCATATTCATATTTGTCATCGGTTGTTGCATGTGCATGTGGTTGAGGTCACCCAAATCAGACCTATTCATGTTGTGGTTATTTCCACTCAAATTATGCATGTTCATAGATTGATTCATAATGCTGTTATTATCGGGTGTACTACGGTTAGATAACATATTCGACTGATTATGGTTTTGTTGCGAATTCATCATATTTTCATGGAAAGATCGGCTTGGAGTTGGTTGGTTCAATTGTTGCAATTGATTGTTATCCACTTGTCTATTATGTTGGATCTGGCCGTTCATTATATGAATATGATTAGGTGTTGGTATCTGGTTGTTGTCATGAGACATCATCTGAATGTTGCTACCATGAGACATGTTCGGTGCATTCATAGAACTAGTCATATCATGTTGTTGGCTTGACTGCATACTATTATCACTAGAAACTGAAATATTCATTCGATTATTCGATGTTTCTTGGCACGACATATTCATAGTTTGCATTGAGTTATTTCCAGAATTTAATAGCTGTACTTGTCCGTGAGAGGAGGTGTTTGGAATTGAGCACATTTGGTTTTGGTTATTAGGCACCGAGATGGTATTTTGATTGTTCTGCAACTGTGTTCGCATTACGTTGTGAGGAATAATACTTATAGCAGGAGAGTTGCTAATGTTACCGGTCATCTGGCAGTTACTGAGTTTATGAGTATTCATTTGATTAGACAAACTATCAGTATTGTGCTTGTTGTCAGTTGTACCCATATTCTGGAACGAGTTGTCATTTTTCGCGTGCTGTTGCGAATGTGATGCCATTATTTCTTGCGAGAAGTTCATATGGCCTCCTTCGGTTTTGGAAAGAGCGTTGATTTTGCTCAGTTTCAAGGACGTATCTGCGTCAAAGTTGCTATTCATTACTGATGAAGGGGGGTAAATGTTTCCAGCAGTAATTTGAATGACGTTGTTGGATGTGGAATGCGATGTTGAGTGATGGCTCACATTTAGGCTTTGTTCAAACTGATGTGAATGCATATTCATACCAGACATTGAGTTACTGGGCATTTGTATCAAGCAGTTTTGATTAACTTTGTCGAGGTCATTGTTCGGATGCGTCCTTCCAGTGATATTCATCGACGCATTGCTTTGAATATTCATTGATGACGTATTTACATTGGTCTGTTTCACTGTCATGTTTTGGAGTTCCAATTTGTTCTCCATAGCACTTGCATTGTTTGATGTGCTTATTTGTCTCCAAGGTGTTGGGGATTTTATGCTCTGAGTCACACTTATAGTAGGCATATTTGGGGAGTGCGAATTGTCTTGCAAGTTGCCACTGATTTCGATGACATGCGAATTTTCAATCTTGAGATTATTCTTTCCTGATGTCGGCGCTATCGAGCTTGACACTATAGGTTGTGAAAGTGGTATCGATTGCATTGAGAACGATGTTGCAGAATTTGGTATGGACTGCGAAATCGCCATTAATGGTTGTCCCGTTGACGATACTAGAGTTACATTTGGCGACAATGATACAGTGCATTGTTTAGGCATGTTGCCTCTTTGCAAGTTCTGTGGAGCGCTAGAAATTGTCATACTATGAATCTGTGATGTAATAGGGTTCATAGGTCTTCCAGAAATTATAGTACCGGGCTGTGACCCGACTGTTAAAGGCGAGGCACTCATTTGAATCACTTTAGGCGTCTGCCTGTTAGCGTTCATGTTCTGCGATTTGTCTGGTAACGGTTGTAACGTTAGGTTAGGAACTGTTGTTTTAACGGTCTTAAGCGACTGTGGTGATGATTGCACGGTTTGAGCATTAACCACTGTAGGTGTTGATGATACAGCCACAGTTTCACCTACGTTATTAACGACCACGTATCCAGTAGGGACTTCCACAATAGGTTCGATTTTACTTGCTTGGAATACCTGAGTAGTTGTAGCTGAGAAACTACTGTTCTGTGCAAGTACTCCTGGCATAGCGGTAGACACAAATTGCTGTGAAGACATCACTGTATTTTGGACGATGGTTTCCAAGCCGTAGTAGACAGGCTGTGTTGTCGTCAAATACATGCAACCTGATGGATCTGTCACCATTTCTAAAGTAGGTGTCGAACCAAGTAATACTTGATCATTGCAAAATTGGGGGAGCAACGTGCCTTGAGGCAAAATTGTTGCACCACCACCAGATGAAATAAGTGTATTGCCTTGTTGTTGTATATTCGGTATTATCGTCGTCTGGCCGTTGCCGATTCCACTCTGAGGTACAACTGTTGCCCCCGCTGTTTGCAATGTATTGTTTGGCAGAAGTGTGGCAGTTTGCGAAGTGATATTCCCTGGTCCTAATCCTTGAATTGTCCCTTGAGGTATTATAGTAGTACCATTTTGAGTATGTATCGCTTGAGGTAGTAATGTATGGCCATTAGGGCCTTGAGAAATAATGCCTTGCGTCTGAATTGTGCCCTGAGGTAATATAGTGGCTCCTTGTTGTAATGCTTGGGGCAATATTCCTACGTTTCCTTGTGGTAACAGTACTGGGATTCCGCCACTAGGAACGGCGACCAAGCCTCCTGATTCAGTCTGTTGTATTTGGAATGTCTGTGGCATAATACCGCTTTGGGATATAAACTGTGTTGGTCCAGTCTTAAAGTCTCCTTGAGGTGCAATAGTTGCTATGTATTGCATGTTTTGGTTCTGTTGTTGTGACAAAGCTTCTACGTACGCTGACATTATATTCTGATTCGCCACGGGTTGCACGATTATTGATGGTTGGCCTGTTTGGTTGTTTGTTTGTAGTTGTATAACAGTATTTCCATGTCCAATTGGAGACTGATTGATAGTTGTATATGTCTTCTCAAGTTTAGTTTGTCTCGTCTTTATAGTAGCAGGTTTTGGAATAGGTCGCCCTCTTCCTCGAGTTGTCGCTTGGAATATAGGCTTTGGTTGCACTTGTGTCGGTTGCTTTTTAGGCGACTTTTGCGGAGCCCCTGGCAGTATTAACTGTTGCTTATTTTGTGTATTAGGCGACTGTAATCTTTGAGCAGTCATAGCAGGCACCACAATAGTCTGATTTCCCTGAATTTGGGGTCGAATCATCGGCTGAATATTTTGAATGATCGAAGCGTTAGGCATACCCTGTATAGAGTTTACTGGTAACGTAATTGATGATGCACTGGCCATGTTAGGGAAATTTGAAATTTGACTTTTTCCTTGAATCATTTGTCCAAGATTTCCTTGTTGGTTTGAAGGTATTGTTAGCACTTGGTTTGAATTCGACGATATAACTTGTATGCCGCCAGAGCCTGAGAGCAATTGAGTCATGTCATTTCCTTGGATCTGTTGTATGTTTGCACCACCATTTCCAGGCTTTACGCATATATTGTAAGGTAAAATACTGGGCTGTGTTAGTATTTGAGGTGCCATCATCTTTTGTCCTCCTGCAGAACTTGTTTTAGGTGGTAAAAGCATTTGGGGCGTTACAACAATCTGTGGTGATGACAATACTTGTTGGTTAGCCGACACTTGGACATTAGTTGTCTTACTTTGGTCAAAAATTACAGTGCCCGATTTCATTTGTTCAGTAATAGTCATAGTCATTTCGTTGGAAGGGCCTGGGGATGGAGTCTCAACAATGGTTCCGTTTATGGTTATTTGCCTGGTGTTTATTGACGTTCTTCTAGCAGCAATACCTTCAGCTTTCACAGTATTCTCAGTGCCACTTACAACACCCGCGTGAATAATCATCGGTTGAGCAAAAGCTCCTTGGAAAGCGTTTTGTAACGTCGTCAGAGTTCTATTTTCCGGCGATTTCGGATTTTCGCTCTCACTTTCACTCGTTGACATCATATCGCAAGAAGGTACATGTCTATCATACGATTCCTTGTTTCTGTATGTGCATTGACATCTATCACACCTTACTGGCTGTTCCATATGATTAGAGGACCCTGAGCCGTCATCTAAAGGTCTCATTACGAGCTCTGGTTGTCCACTGATAGAATTACCAGCAAAGGTCACAGTGTAGCTTTCTGTCCCACTAGCTCTATACAAGAACTGGTTTGTTTGACCTCTCTGCATATTGTCACCAGGATGATTGTCTTCAGCGCCATCCAGTTGTTGTATTGGCGAAAAGTAATTATCACTATCTCGAGGGCTTCCAGGTCGTGAACTACAAGTGCTTTCGGAACCCGACCAGTCTGCAGCCCCATCGAGTTGCGAGATAGGACTACACTGAATTTTTGTATAGAAATCTATGACATCAGTGTAATAGCCTTCATTCTTGTCTGTTTTGGTATTACTAGTGTCATCTTTTTTATTTGGTGATGTTGTCCGATAGTTCATCCCAGATGTATGTGGCACTTCATCACAAATCGCACCACTAGTACATGTTTCAACCTTTACTTTTTTATCTGAATTATTATCAGACTCTTTGATAGTCTCTATGATGTTTTCCGTCAATGTTAACCTTTGGACAGGACTCAGTTTCCCAGTTACAGTAGAAGATTTTCCCATTTTGCATCTTTTAATTGTAGATGATAGTAAACTTGTATCGAATTTGTTATTCCAACTGCTGGATCTTTGCTGCCCTCTCCCAGTAGTTAGTGTCTTCAGATTATGGCTTTGCAATAACATTTCAGACTTGCTACGTTTTAGTTCTTTACTACCAGTTTCGTATCTAGAATTTAGCAACTCATCGATGAAATCCGTGGATCGGAAATCGGACTTATCATTGCTTTTGTCGTCTGACTGACCCATCGCACAATAGAACTCATTCTTCAGGTCTTGGAATATATCTTGCATACATATGCCATCCAGTAAATCGTGGTTTAGATCTTCGAATATTGCATCTTTGACTTCAGGTGGTAATAAATCTGCTGTGTTTTGAGGTTCTTCGTCATCTTGCTGTTCCTGTTTGCACACATTGTCCAGTAAATGCTCTACAACTTGCTTGACAGCCAGATCTTCTAATGTCACTGTATTGCCAAACTTGATAGGTGATTTATCACTTTTCAGCATAAGCACAGTTTTGCTGGATCCTGTTTCTACACTCTCATGCCAAGCTCCAATTTCAGCCATAACTCTTTCTACAACATGGACATCCATAGTATGATCTACTGTGATGTTAACACCAAAGTCAAATCCTGGCAGTGGTTCAGCCAGTATCAGCTTCGTTTTAATTGTATACCTAACAATTTTAGATGGTTTTTTACATGACCAAAACAGTCTAGTACACGAAAAGTCCACTGGCATTAGAAATTCTTCGTAATCTGACACTGATGGCACTATTTTTCCAAGACTATGGACAGCTAGCGAGCCCAATATAAAGTGCACTTTAGTGATTTCACTGTATCTTTTCTTCTTTTTATCAAGTTCCACATAAACTGGTCTTGTTAGTTCAAAGTCTGTATCTTTTTGTAAACTCTTCTTAGGTACGTCTTTTCCGTGAGATGGGCAGAATACCCTCTTATCGTCCATAAAGGCACAAGTCTCCTTCCTTGCACAAGCATAATGATAAGTTTCACTGCAGTTTTTCGCACAGCAACCAACACTAGCACCTTTAACTTCACAGGCAGCACACTTGATCATTTTCCCTCTAGATATTGCAGAGTGAACATTTTGAAGAGATCCATCAATTTCCTCAAATACTTCAGCTGACCATAATGCACAGTTGGAATGTATCCAATCATTTTGGCCACAGTATAGCAATCGGCCTTCCATTGAAGACGGACCATCACCAGTAGCTTTACAAAGTACACATATTCTTGAATCTGCCACTGGATAAAACTCTAAAAGATCTTCTTCGAATTTATCTCCATCAGTTTCAAGTTTCGGCACTATTTGATCCATCGGTCGCTCAATAGATTGCACTGCAGTTTTCAGTTTATTATCCGAAATGTCAACATCTTTCATAGATTCGGCGTCCTCCTGTTCGCCTTCGACTTCCAAATTAGGTTGAAGGCAATTGTTGTCACAATCAAACCAAGGGAATGTCTCCGAAAATAAGTCCTTGTATATCGAATTAAGGTCATCATTTGTTGTCCTTTGAATGACATCTCTCATATCATGATTAAAATCTTTCAAGGACACATATCCATCACTATTAACTCTCTTTTTGATGTCTAAGAGAGATGGAGATATTACCCTGTCTAATTCATCGCTGTTTTCGACATCTGTTGATTGTCTTAGTACAACAGGGCTTAAGTCTTGCTCACTCCGAGCTTGTGGGAAACTCTTCATAGGTTCGTCATCATCAGATATTGCCTCATACTTGTCATCATGGACAGTAGTTGGCAACATAGTTGTCGCTTTCTCCGTCTTCGCTTGGGGAGGATAGTTCTCATGTACCTCAACACATGAAGACTCAAATTCTGTTTTAGTCCCATACAGGCCCGTCGAAAAGCAGATTTCTTTATTCTGCATCAAAGGTTCCTGTAGGTTAACCACTTTATGTGATGTATGTGGTATATCTTCCTTTTCCATATCAACATCTTGTAGCAGTGATGAGCACTGCCACACATGTGGTGTATTTGTATCATCAAATTTGTTTTGTATGAAATTATTATTCCGCCTGCCTCTTGAAGTATTTCTGTAAACTTTGGTTTCTGAAGTCTTCATGCACTCATCTACGGCATCGAAGTGCAGTTTTCTTATTGCCTGCGGTGACATTAACCTATATGGTTTATTTGGTACTGGTGTATTTTTATGTGGGGTCAGTTTTAGAAGTGCACAAGCCTTTTTGTTCTTGGCGAGGAGTTTTAGTAGGTGAAGTAGTCTGCCTTTTAGGTGTTCTGTGAGCATTTTTCTCCACGGAGGATCATGTGGCATGCATTTGCAGCATATATATTCGATGGACGGCGGTAAAGCCGATAGGAGTTGGTATCCCTCGCCTGTGAGACCCTCACAACTGGCGTGGACCCATCTGCCGCACCAACCGCACTCCATCATCTGAAAAGAGATAGGAAACTATCAACTGATGAACCGAGAAATAACTTACGTCAGATTGTTTATCAATAACAGTCAAACTTAACTCACTTCGAATCCAACCACGGCATTTTAACTTTTTAAAATTTTTCAGTAATAATCTTTATCTAAACTGAATGTTCGTAACTATGAGCCAAGAGTTATTGTGCTATATTAGTTTAAATATTCTCAACTTTTAAGCTGTCACTGACTTTAAATATAACATTTTACCTTGCTATCAAAATCATTGTCCCTGTAGCAAGCCTGGCAAAGTGGACAATAGTTGCCCTTCTGCCGTAATTTGAAGCAAGGTCCACAGAACGGTAGACTGCCCACGAACTTGCTGACACGAGTGCTGTCACAACTTTTGCATTTCAAACACGCGCTACAAATCTGAAAATGAATACATACATAAAAGCTTTCCTAGAATTTAAAATCAAATTAAAATTTACAAGTTATATCGGAGTACCTCCCGACCGAAACCGAAACATACGCAATAGAATGAAACACAAACCTGCGGCCAATCACTGCGATGGTCGGGCGGTGCTGCGGGCAGGCAAGACGCGTGATAGTGTCGCGCACAGGACCGACAGCGCAACCTTGCGGCACCCCGCGCGCACGCCGCGCACGACACACAGCGCGCGCACGTCCACGCGCGCCCGCGTGATACTGCGCCTGCTGCCTCTTCCGCACACCAACCATGGTACCACTCGCAGCATGATGTGCATACTAACATCTGTGGAAGGTTTGATATATCAATGAACACAGATTCAAGCAGTCGCGGATTTTGATTTGGGGAGGCTTCATTCTATTGAAGAATCTAAGGTTTAGGCTTATACTAAAGCTGAAATGGATGTGAATTGACAAAAGTATAAATTATGAATGGTTGCTAAGCAACTTTGTTATTAAACATTTCGCATCCATTGTGGCTTTAGTATAGTGGGGGAATGGTTTGCCACAGGTAAGATTTTATGAGAAAATACTGCAAAGAATGAAGAAATTGTAAAAAAATATCCATATTTAAAGGTATCCCGAATCACTCACAAACCCTGTGTCATGAACAAACTAAAACAATTATTTTCAGATTTTCTAGTTTCTTTTTAGATCTGATAAATTACTTAATGCACATAAAAATAATATTTATTATCATATTTACCTTTTCCGTGCCAGCACTGCCACAAAGGAAGCATAGCCTGGCGACAGTGAATGATCCAGTTCCAATCAGCCCAAAACCTGTACTGCACACTTCATCAGGGTCATAGCTCTCCCAGAAGTCCACGCATATAAGCTCAGGTCTATTCTGGCCACATTTCTGTGAACGACTTCGCACCTGAAAATAAAACGCGACAAATAAATTTAAAAAATTAACGAAGGATGTTTCTCTCTACTATAGGAATATGAGTGTCTACTTACTAAATACAAAAAACCGAGACTACATAAGAAAATTTTCATACATATTATGCTCAACATAGACATTCGTGGCAGACATAGGATTTGGGTCAACTTTGAAACAAAGTATTTAGAAAACCCTGTCCTCGAGGTAAGTGCAGTCTACAGCACCTGTCCCACCAACGACGATGAGCGAGAAGTAAGTAGCGATTTACCGGTCAAGAAACGTACAGCAGATGTATTTCCTAGATCCCGTCCATGTAAACAAAAGAGATGCAGTATAAAGCGAGTACTCACCGGCAGTGGGACCAGTGAGTGATCAACGAAATATCTGTATCTCTTTTGTTTACACGGGATCTACATAAGGATGTACGTTTCTTGAGCGATAAATCGCTTCTACAGGTCCCTGCCTATGTGTGCTCTGGAAATAACTTTCAAATACAATTTGCTTACTCGAAAAAATTAAACTAGGTACTTACGTTTGTGATGTTAGTAAGTGGTTTCATGACTGTTTTCTTAGGAACAAGATCCATGACTGTCTCATCCTCACTAGTTTCTGCTTTACTCTGAGTTTTGACAGGAATTAGCTGCTCTATCTTGCGTTTCTTCGTCTCCACTTGTACCTCTACATCCATATCCTTTGAAACAACCACATCTGAGACAACAGGTGGTGCTTTGTTCTCAGAATCTTGTTCAGACTCACAGCTAGACAAATCTGGAGTATCTCTATCCTTTTCTAGAATAGCCAAAGTACTCTCATCTTCAAGCTGTGAACCCTTATCTTGTTTCTCTTTCTCGTCCTGTATAGGGAATGTAGCAATAGGTTGTCCCAAAACAATGGATGCACTTCGACACACATGCTTAACTCTGGGCCCTTTGAGTTCCACTTTTTGTCTTTTCGGATCCTCTGCTTGTTTCGTATCGCCCTTATCTTTTTTCCTAACTTTTACTCTAGTCAATTGACGCTTTCTACTTGCATTGAATTCTTCATTTGATTCAGTTGCAACTGGACGGTCTTTTGGCATTACTTTGTTCTCCTGAAGTACAAAATATAAATAATGAAAATCTTACACTATACTTTTCACATAACATAATGTCAGGCTTAAAAAGTACAAAGACAGGTCCCCTTTATGATAGATAAATAACCTAGTACTTAAAAAAAAAAATGAAAGCATTCTTATCAGCCCAAACCCTTGAACCTAAAAGCTGAAATTTTGCAAAGAGGTTTTGTGATGTAAACTCGAAATTCCAGCTGTAAGGAGGCCATATGGTCTCGGCTGTAGACTGTCTATAACATAGCCATATATTATAGTCATATATTTGTGAAAAATTGTAAAAGTTCTTTACATACCTCTACTTTCTCAACTTCTTCAATCTTCTTAGTGGCAGCTTTGACACCAAAGATCTTGTTCTCATTTTCACCATTTGTTATAGCAAACACTGGTGGTGGCGTTGGTGTATTGTTTGTTGTTATTCGTAAAGGATTCGGCTGTGTTAGAGTATTTGTTGTTTTAACAGCTGATCGCATGAAAGGAGGCAGCATTGCCGTAAGACCTGCACGAATGTTTGGTGGTACTTGGAAGGCCTTTAGACACATCTTGAGCCAGCAAGCTGGACATCGTGCTTTGTTAGTACACCTTGTGAGCTTCCATTGTTGTGAACGCACTATAGGTGGAACATGGCAATTACCTAAAAAAGAAAGTAAATAATTAGCACCATTTAAATAATTTACTTACCTTTATTACCTTGTTATTTAATAAAAATGAATTGCAAAATGTGTTGCTAAGCGCAAAATCCCTTTGGAAGTCTGTGAAATGTTTTTATAGATAGAAGAAAGATAAGAGAAAAATTAGAAATGCTAATGAAAAATGTAAAAATCTTATTTTTCCATCCAAACTGTTCCAGCTTGATCTCATTCCTGCAGACGGAGTCATGGGTATAAGTTAGTAAATAGTAAAGAGAGTTGCTGATACTGACCTTCTCCCTTTAGACACTGCAACACTATTGTTCCTGACTTCTGAGACAGCTTTTGTTTCTTTAACATCTTAGATATAAACTTGCGACAAGATTCACATGAATATATTCCAAACTTTCTTGCTTGTTTTACAAATCTGTAGAATCTTACTGCACCACACACTCCACAAGTTACTGTTGTTGGTGGATTGGGAGCTGAAATATGACAAATTATTATGGTTCTGTTGATTGCTTTGTTCCCTTAGAATTATAAAAGCAACAATTGTTCAATCCTTGGAATTGTTTTCCTTCAAGGAGACTAGTTGCCTATGGAATAGCAGGTATGAGTAAAACCAATGTGAGGTTTCAATAAAGAGTATTGGTTGGTAAAGACCAGTGATAGAAGGTTTGGTCATGCTTTACATAATGAGTGATGACACTGTTCTTTGACAGTGCCAGAGTGTATTCACCCTGCCGAAAGAAGGGTTGAATACACTCTGGCACTGTTAAAAGACAGGACAGCCAATTTCTCGGATCTGTCGAGTGACTTGACTATGATAAAGCACCTGGCATGAAGGATAAGGATGCAACATTAGACACACTGGCTAAATGTGTCACCATTAATAACCTTGCTAGCCTGTGAGAGCACTTCATGTTTGCCATCCCTAGTACTAACCTATAAATCAGGCCAAGATATATAAAAATATTGTTTTAAACTTACAAGATGATTGTGGATGTGTAGAGAATGGACCATCCAGTGCTGACGTTGACTGTGTAGGCGGATTTAACTGCAGCCTAGCTTCTCTAAGAATAATCTTTCCTCTGAGAAGTTGTGATGCTGACGATTTGTCCTTCTCGGGACTTGCAGGCGGTTGTGGTTTTTCTTCATCATCCCCACTACCACCAGGACTTGTGTCCCAACTGTCTTCAGACTCGGACCCACTACTTGTACTACTTGAGCTACTAGCATCTGATATGTCCATAAGCTTCCTCATAGCATGTCCTGATCTATCCTCCTTTGGGGGCTCAGGTGTTTTTATTTTTTCAAGGCTCTCCAAATTAGAATTCTCATCCTGTGATGGTTCTTTCTCATACGAAAATATATCATGCAACTTTCTAGAACCAACATTGAGACTTGAAAATGAATTTGTGGTTTTATCCTTGAACAGATTTGATGCCTTCAGTGACTGCAGTGGGACATTATCTTTAGCTTTCTCAGCTTGGCTCGTTTTCTCCTGATCTTCTTCATCAGGTGTGTCATCATCGTTAGGCAAGTTGTTGAATACTAATCTCTTCAACTTTGGCTTTTTCAGGACTTTGCTTGTAGATATACTGCTACTTGCAGCAGTTTGCTCCTCTCCATCAATAAACTTCTTATTTGGCTTTATAACTCTCGATGAATGTGCACTTCTCATAGGCAAAACAAACTTTGTAGAATTCCCACTCTCTTTCTCAACTGGTGAACAGTTTCTCGGAGGTGGGGACATACATCTACTCTCGCTGAACTGCGAAAATTTGTTCATCGGCTTTGATAAAGGATTCAAATTCTTTCTCAAATATCCTTCATGATGTTCCGAATTTGATTTTGAACTCAAATCGGTTAATTTTGCTGGTTTTAGAATACTGTTGAATGTTGAGTATTCAGTTTGTTTTAGAGATGACTTTTTCTTAATGATAGGCACTAGAGGAGCATGGTGTTTTATCGGAACCTTCTTTAGTGGGAAAAATATATCTTCACAACTTTCAACTGTGCCAAATGTGACTGTCTTTTTAACTGGTTTAGGTTTTTCACCCTTGACTGGCTCCATTTTGTTCTGTGACCTAGTTCGGACTGGAGATTTAGATGGGTCAGTGGCGTTTTTATCCTGATTTTCTGGTTTAGCCTTTGTTATATCAGTCACTTTGTTTTGGCTACAGGTGTCTGTCTCATTGTTATTTTCTTTCTTTTCTTCTTCCTGGAACAGTCAGAAAAGAACTCTATAGACATAAGCCTAAAAACAAGGTCAAAAATAAATATTTATTTCATGTCTCACTGTAGATCATACAACTATTATTACAGGAGAACCTAATGCCATATTATAGTTATTATAATAACTAAATAAATAAATAAATTATTCAAAATTAGTACATGTTGCTTGTGAATGCATTTGGTGAACACAAAAACAGATCTCGATCTGGGGGCAACCATATGGAACATAATATGTGTTTGTTACGAGGTATTTCAATATATTGACCACTTAATATTTTTCTTTGTTGTATCTAAGGCCCCAGAAAAAGCCTCAAGGTTTGTTGGCTGCAATTCAATTAGTAACCATAAGATTGTAATCAAACATAACTAAAAACTGAAAGTAAATGTTTTAGATTTATGAATAAAATAAAACAAATCCTTTTTAACACATTGTACTTAATAAAATTACAAAAAAGGTTTAATGCTTATTTTAACCTTGACAAAATACCAAATGTAAGTTTTTCTAATGATTCATGTGCTAGCATAGAAAAAACTATATCATGTTTGAAATAGACTTTAACTTGTTCACAATTATTTTTATAAAATGCAAGTCACAGTGTCACAAGCTGTGACAATCAAATTGCTAAAAACCTTTGTTATGTATCCATACAATGTATTTAATGTTTTTTTAATGTTAAGTATTAATTTTCGTATTATTATGATAACATGCGTCATCTACATACAGCCTATACGATCATTTTCAATGAGTAACCAGTACAACTTTACATATTGGTCAAGAAAGATGAAAAACGCGTTTGTAAGCTGTAAAGGTTATGTTAAAATGTAGAGTCTTGTTTATGATTTGTTTGTAAATATATCGACTTTCAATACTTTCTGCCAGTTTACAAACTACAAATTCAGACAGTATGAACCGTTTTGCGAACAAAACTTATTCTAACATCTCCACGATTTACATTTTGTTGACATGAAATGGAACACGCAAATGTCAAAGTACATAGATACATACTCGACGCTCTACCTATGTGATTATCGCTCCGTACGCTACTAGTTATTACGTAAACACAACATTTTCGTATGTACACTAATATCTTTTTGTAAGAAATATGAAAAGACGGACAAATGTTATCAAATAAAGGTTTACCTCTTGGTCCCCAGTAAAATCATTAGCTGTAGAGCCGCGCGCTGGCGGGTGATTCTCTGGAGCAGTCTCATGGTAAACAGCTCCCGATAAAACACTAATGCGTTTTCTGTTTTGAAATTTAAGTGGTTTGCCTGGGAATCTCGACCTTCCCATTTTGATTTGCACGTAAACGAAGAACACTTAGTGCGTTCCTAGCGAGTGCGAGGAAACTGGCGCGCATGCTCGGGCCCGCGCGCTCCGCAACGCCATTTCACTCATTTATGCAATGTGTATAACAAATTACGACGCAGTTCTCATCGCATGTACGGTCAAACATAAACACTAGCATCACCCTTCACATTATTCACTAAAACCATCACATAACACTGTTTTTGCAAAAGACGACATCATCCATCATTTTTAATGGTCGACTGGTTGTTAGAGCCGTAGTCGTATCGCATCCATTCAACTGAGCGTCAGCTACTAGTGAAACAAAAGAGAATGTAGCGATACACACGATTCTACAACACTACGCGTCGGTAACACAGCGTTTAGTTCCATTTGATTATTTATTTTATCACTAAACAAATTAAATTATTAAAATTGAATCGCGTAATTTGACAAAGATGGCTGTTCGCCGCGCTTTAACAATAGCGTACACGAGTGATTAACGAGACGAGGCGCGAGGCCGCGGTGTGAACGACACCTGGCTCTCGGAGGCCAGTTATGGATTTTGAACCAATCGCGACGTTAATTCGGACCGGTATGAAAACAAACATGTCGCTCGCTACAGTACACTCGTTACCTCGCTACTCTATCTATACATAGACGTTTCACTCATTTTTCATCAATAAAATGTTATGATTGATCTAATATAAACTGCGCGAACCGTTTAGAATGGCACAGCATTGACTCTACATTAAATTATATTACTTGATTTTTATTAACTTCGAGATTATATTCGCGATTATCGTTGTATCAAGTTCATGTTTTGAATAAAATGTGAATCAATAAATCGTTTAGTGTTCCTAAACGCGCCGTTTACGTTCTTTTGTTAATGCTACGTTTCGTAATATTTATGAGCAAAGGCGACTCTACATTTTTGAGATTGATACATTGAATAGTAGCAAAACAAAAGGATTTGTGTGTGTAAAGTAGATTCGTGTTATTAAATGAAAGTTTTTTCCTTTATTGAATTACATATAAATAATAGATAGAACCAGATCGACCCACATTTTAATGTTATACAGGTTAATTTGTGATGCCGTATTGACGCAGTGTACTTTTTATTTGATTTATAATAAAATAAGTCTGGACAAGAGTCTTTCTAGTAGAGTATTTTCTTTGTTACCGCAAAATACGACTGAGATGCTGAATAAAGCTCTACATTATATTACGATAATTGAACATAATCGATTAGAAAGGCATCCGGGTATTTTTAGTACTCTTGTAGATGGATAGAGTCATGCTTTGCGGGACTCGGCAGTTTTTATCATTATAGCGTCTTTTTGAACAAGTTTTTGTTTGTAAATCACAAATATAGAGCTGTGTGTGAATATATTTATGTAAGTAATTAGTAGTAAATTGCTCGACATATTTTTTTTAGGCCAAACGAATTTGTAGGTTTTATTTTTGCTCTACCAAAGTATTGTAGGTACTAAGTGTATACTACCTACTTAAGTATCTCCGAAACGGCTAGACTGGTTTTGAGAGGACTTTCCCTATCAAACAGCTAAAGAGGTAAGGATAGTAACTTAGGCTACTTTTTATCATCACGCTAACGTTTATAGGGAGAGAGCAGCACTGCAACTTTACGCGAACGAAGTCGCAGGTACAGCTGAGTCATTAATAAAATTGTGGTTAATTTCATTGTTTGTAGGTATTGTACAAGCTACCTATTCAAACCACATTTTAAAATGTAGAGTCAATTGCTTAACAACTACAAGGAAGTGCTGCTTTTATTTCTGATATTATCATTAAAAAAAAAACTAATGTCAATGAACTGCCTCAACATTACCTTTACATAAAGTTAGGTTTTTTTTTAACTGCCGCGAACATTGAGTAGACCCTAATGAAACAAGAGCAAAATATTTACGTGAAAATAAAATGTCGTAGTAGTTAGTAAGTAGGTATTGCGGACCTGATTTTAATAATTAATTGTTAAAGGATATTTTTAATTCACAAAAAATATAATGTTCACCACAATAGGTACCTACCTATTATTTTTCCTTATCCTACTACTATGTTTACGAGTTGTTAATTAATAAACACGTTGAATGGGGCATTGTACACTCGTAGTACTACTAGACTGGTGACTGTACTATGTATAGGTAAGCATGTGTAGTACCCGCACCCTACCCAACAGAGTGAACCCCAAAACTACCGGTCGATCATGCGTAAAGGGCGGAGAAGGGATGATAAAGAGGGATGCTTGTCGGTGTTTGAACCCTAGACGCGATATCCATAACTATACACAATTCAATGAATTATAAAAAACATTTTACTAAGTACTTTTACAAGTTTAATATACTTCATACTGACCTCTAGCGTAAGTTATGAGAACGAAAAGTTCCTTGCTGAAACGCTTCCTGAAATAGGCACATTGAGTACGGGCGGCATTTCCTCGGACTTGGATCGAAGCGAAACAATTCACAGACACAATTCTAAGAACTTTTCACTTAAAACCCACTATTTTTCACTTGAATTCATATTCACTTCACTCATACTAATAGTTGGTGTTTTGAAAATAACAATCCGCGTGTAAATATTATGGTAGGAGTAATATTTACATCACTTTCATTGCGCTGGTGTATGTGCGTGAAACTGTAGTAGCGAGACTGGCGGAGAGACGACGCGCATGTCGCGAGGGACCCACTGTAAATATAAAAATGGACAAACTCCCCTTCTTGGGGGTTCGCCGTATGAATCACAGTAAATCACTAATCTCACACGCACTCGGAACATTTTTTTAACGACTTTGTATCATGATTGCGGTTAAATAAGTCACGATTATTAGAGGAAATGCTCTGGAGGTGATTCAAATTTAAGCGGTATTGAATTATAAAGCAACCTTCCGTATAGCTGGTTACAAAATATTGATCGACCCAACTCCCGCCGTCGTCGTTGGTCGACATTTTCAATGGGCCCTTTTTGGAAAGAGATAATCGTTGTAGATCACCCGCCTGCTATCCGTATTGTGTCCAAATCTGAGTCCTCTTTGTAGCAGGTAGAAGTTTTTTTGTATTGTTTGGGTCGCTTGCTACGGATTTAGAAGTAGGTAAAAAATGAGTCATGAGACGATTTTAAAGTTCGGCAAGATATTGTGGTACCATTCATATGCATGCAGATTGAATATACAATTGAATATATAAATAATAATATCTAAGTACCTCGCTTAGTATTTTTATTGTATACTTTAGGATCTAATAATTAGATAGATACTAAAGTACATTAAATAGCTAGTTACCTACCACATATGAATAGTACACGTATATTATTTCGTATTCTCTAGTTATCAGTAGGCATTATATGAAATTGTACTTAACTACCTAAAAAAAAGGATATACTAAGCTAGAAGGTATAGTTGTACCTACTTATTAAACAAAACTTCATCTGGTATATTAATACCGGTAATTAATGAAATGTGTAAAACATTAGTAATTTTTCCTTACATTTTTTTTAATGGTTGTGTTTCGTAGCCTGAAATGATTCATTAGGTGTAGTAGGTAAGCGTATTTACATTATGTAGGTTCCTATCGACAGTGAATCGAAACAGATCCATTAATGGATTTGTTCGGTGGATTATAGTGGAAAAGTCCGTATTTTTTGTAGCTTGGCGAGGCTGAGACAAGTCTATACTGCCTACCTACAGAGCATCGCATTGGTGTCGTGTTTCATGGTCATGGTTCTATAAGGTATCGCATAAAGTTCGTACATTGTAGAACTCTATGCAAACCTCATACTTCATTCTCCTCAGATCAGATACATAATAGTTCCTCGTTTCCCAAATAGGTGGCGTGAATTTAAATATTTATGTGTTGTATTGAGTGAGAGTTGTTTATTTAATGTGATGATGAGATAGAGGCCAGATGCGAAAGGCTCCCTTTTCTAGGCCTCTTGCGTTTAATAATAATAATAATAATAATAATCATTTATTATCAGATAAGAAAATCCATAGTGTTAGTAACAATTATTCTTAACCTACGTTAGTATCTTACTTAACAATTACTTTTACGAACTCCTTCATAATACAGGAGTCGTACTTGTCAGCAATGACTCTCAGGATGCCATTAGTGCTGCTCCGCAGTCTGCTAAGGAGAGAGGCAACCCGTTTGCGAATAATGGCATGAAAGCCATCTACTCTAGCTTCCGCAAACATGCTAGATGCGCTACAAAAGCGGGGCAGCCCTAATAGTATCCTAAAGCCATTGTTATATTGTACGCGCAGCCTATTGAGCGTACTCTGGGTATACTTGACCCACAGGCTGCTCGTGTAGAACGATTGACAATACGCTTTGAACAAGGTAACTTTGACATCGTTACTACAGCGAGCAAACCTACGGGCCAGCATATTACTCCTGATCGCCATTGCCCTGCGCTCTCTTTCAATGTCCACTTGGTCGTCAAGGTCCTCAGTAAGGTAGTGCCCAAGATATTTAAATTGCGGAACTCGCCTCAACTCAACCCCATTTAAAGTTATTGTTGGCACACAAGATGGACACTTACCGGAGGCCTTGAAAACCAAGTATTCACTTTTCACACTGTTATATTTGAGGCCATGATTGTCTGCATATTTTTCACAAATGTCTAACAGTCTCCTCAATGCACTAACACTTGGAGCGAGCAGTGCCATGTCGTCAGCGTAACTAATGTTATTCACACAAATATTATCAACTGAGCATCCGACCTGAGCACCGCTGAGCTCAAGTATCAGCTCATTTACATACAGGTTGAAAAGCTTGGGAGAACTTAACCCACCCTGCCTAACCCCGCATTCCAACCTGTACGCATCCGAGAAACTGTTAGCCCACTTCACAGAGTTGATCTGGTTAGCATACCAATAACGGAATAACATTTGTACTTGTGCATGCACACCCGTTTTGTTTAACTTTTGCCACAACACGTCATATGACACCAGGTCAAAAGCTTTTGACATATCAAGAAAGCATGCATACACAGGAGTGCTTCTCTCAGTATAGTATTGCACAGTGTGCTTGAGACTTAGTATCGCGCTTTCAGTAGACAGTCCGGGTCGAAACCCGAACTGAGCGTCATGTATATGTAAATGTCTTCCAAGTTCCGAGTCAAGCACACTGTCCAACACTTTAGCCACCACTGTAGCTAGAGATATTGGCCTATAATTACATTTTTGTGATAAGACACCTGTTTTATTTTTTACTATTGGCACAACAATCGTTCTCATAAGACTAGCTGGTCGCACGTTAAGAGGCGCACAAAAAGTTACAGTGGTGGCGCGCGAGCACGTAGTACATATTACTAATCTGTGCGCGCAAGTTGCACGTGCGCGGTGCGCGAGCCACGCATTCGTGGCGCATCTGCCAGATTTGTTATCCCTGAGATTGATTAAAAGCAGTAAAATATTTTTTTTTTTTCAAATATATGATAACTCATTAGAAAGTGGGATTGGGCTCATAATACTTTATCCTTCTGATGTGTAGCCCTGACCAGGCAGATCAGACAGCCCTTAAGCCGGCAGACCTTTGCGAGGACTTGCCCTTCGTGTTATTATGTAAGCATGTTAATAATTGAATCTTACACTAAGATAAAGTCTTCGTTTCCATCGTAATTACACCAGAAACAAATTCAACTCTTATGTATAATGTACTGGCCACTTGTAATTATTTTGTTTTGGTTAAAATACCATTGTTCGAATTTCGAATTTCCCTCCACATTTTCAAACTAAATTAACGTGTCTCTCTCATCTATTTATGGAATGGCATTTAGACATTTTCGTGCTATGATTTTCTACGATTTTAAATGAGGCGAGTCATTTGATCGACTTCAAATTTTAATGTCTTTTAAGGATGAAGGACCTTATAAAGCAACCATACTGTTGGCATAGCGAGTTCCAGCGCGGTCCCCTTACTTTGGGGGATGAACAAAGGAGTGGTTGTTCTACGACGGCTGTCACGGAGAAAGTGTGCTGCCAGTAAAAAAATAATTCAAGAAAACAGACGAATTACATACGAAGAGATTCGAATTTAGCATACACTGAAAATTGGTTCGGGAAGCGTTCACAAGATTCTACACGAGCAGCTTCGTGCTGGGTGCCGCACAACCTCACCGAAGCTCAGAAGAAGAATATAATTCAAAAAATTGAAGCAGGCTCGTCTCGCGCGATTATAACAATGTGACAGGTCAGTCGACAGTTTGGCTGTTACAAAACGAATCAAAGCCTACGAAAGTGAAGCGATTGAAAAGCGCAGGCAAAATTTTGATCGCTAGTAGGGGTATCTGGTTTCAATGGTATAGGTACTTTATAATACTTGCCAGAAGTTTTGTCTGCAATGAGCAAAAAGCGACCGAACTCCGGGCTCCGCGGGGTACTGCTTTACCATGACAACGCGCCCCCGCACTCAGAGCCCAAAACGAGGGACTTCCTGGACACCACACCGGCCAGATCTAGGGTCACCCTCCATATAGTCCTGATTTGGCACAGTATGACTTCATTTTATTCCCTTTTATCATCGTTTTGATTCTCAGCAGAGCGAACGTGTCGATTGCAACGCTCTCGTGCTCTAGATAAAGTGCATACGCAGCAGCGCCCGCGCTCGCTGCCGTGCGCCCACGGTCGGTAGTGCGCGTCGCGATGACCTACTTCCGCGTATCACGGTGTTATTAGTTAGATGATTTAATTTATTTGATAGGTAAATTATAAAAAACTTTCAATCAAAATGGCCAGTGGTACATCCCCTGCTAAGCTAAACATTACGCTCAAATCTGAAAATGAACGTTTATTGTACAATTATTACCAACAAGAAAAAATCGCTAAAGAAGAACTGAAACTTCAGGTCCAAGAATTGCAAGACCAACTGAACATTATTCAACAACAGGTTGGGCAACTGTTGCAAGAAAATCAGCAACTCAAACAATCTTCCGTGAAAGAAGTAACCAATACTTCTTCAGAACGTGCTGAATATTGCACTGATGAAGAAGAACTAGCCAAGGAAACGGAGTGGGTGCGAGTTAAAAATCGAAAGAAAAGAAAACTCAACTCAACACCATCACCCGCTTCGAAATCTTCACTAACATGTGAGGACACCCAAGAAAATAAAATAAAAAAGAGTCCCCGGCCTCCCCCCGTTATAGTGGACGGTATCGAAAACTACCAAAAGTTTTACGACTTTCTTGTAGCGGGATTGTCAGGTGATCCTTTCACCGTAAAAATGCTGCATGGAGACAGCGTTAAAGTGAATGCCAACAACGAGGAAGCATACAGGCTGATTACCAAACACCTGTCTTCCAATAACTGTTTGTGGCATTCTTATGAGAATAAGCAGGATCGGCCCATTAGAGTAGTTGCTAAAAAACTACATTTCACATGCAAGCCTGAAAGGATTATTGAGGATCTACAGAAAAAAGGCTATGAAATAGAATCCGCAGTTAATAAACTTAAGTGGAAAAATAAAGAGCCTCTGAATTTATTCATACTTACATTCAAAAATAACCAGGATATAAATAAAATCTATAGTATTCAAAATATTTTAGGATGTAAAGTTGAAATCCAGCCCCTAAAAACCCCAAAATTAATTCCCCAATGTAAACGATGCCAGGCGTACGGGCATACGCAGAAATATTGCTCGAAAGAGCCGAGGTGTGTTAAGTGTGTCGGCAAGCACCTTACAAAAGACTGCCAAAAACCGGCAACAGACAAACCTAAGTGTATACATTGTGGTGAACAACATCCCGCAAATTACAGAGGCTGTGTAGTAGCCAAAGAGCTGCAAAGTTTTAAAAATAAAAACTTAAAGAAAAAAATCATACAGCATAATAGTAATAATAAGAATGCTGACACAAGCACTACGCAACCAAGGAAGGTCACGGTCGCACTGCAACCATGCCAGTCTAGCAAAACGAGGTCCGATAAAACATATGCACAAACAGTGTCTAAATCCACGAACAGTGTAAACAATGACTCAGACTTGCAACAAAACATAAACAAAATACTTAAGTTTATGTCATTATTTGATGAACGCCTTAAGAAAATAGAACATAGCGCTACAGATGCTATGCCTAAACAGCGGTCATGAATATCTTTCTAAAAATTATGAACTGGAATTCAAATGGACTACTTCAACATCAGCATGAGTTGCAAGTTGTCTTAGATAGAGAAAACATCGACGTGTGTCTGATTTCTGAATCTCACTTCACAAAACAATCTTTTATCAGGCTAAAAGGCTACAAGATATATCACGCTATTCACCCTAACAACTGTGCAAGGGGAGGCAGCTCCGTGATCATAAAAGAAAATATTTCACATTATCAAAGCATGATATGGGAAGAACATGAAATACAAGCTGTTTCAATACAAATCGAAACCAAACGCTATGCAACCATCACTGTTTCAGCAATATATTGTCCACCAAGGTATTCTATAAAAAAAGAACAATACATTAATTTTCTACAAAAACTGGGAAATCGGTTTATTCTTGGAGGCGACTTCAATGCCAAAAACACGCATTGGGGCTCTAGATTAAACAATCCAAAGGGTCGAGCACTACTAAGTGCTATGACAGAAACTAAATGTGACGTACTATCTACAGGAAAACCAACATATTGGCCGACGGACCCAAAGAAAATACCAGATCTAGTAGATTTTTTTATTTTCAAAAATATCTCACGCAACCATGTGAGTATCAAAGAAGGTTTTGATATGAGTTCCGATCACTCACCTATAATTCTGACACTCAGTGAAAATATATTGCTAAAAGAAAACAACCCTAGCCTTGTAAATATCAAAACAGATTGGGAAAGCTTTCGAATAGATTTAGAATCAAAAATAAATCTTAAAGTACCCATTCGAAATGCTGAACAACTTGATTTTGAAACAGAGAAATTTACTTCAGATATTCAACAGTCAGCATGGCAAAACACACCCGAAATCGCTAAGAAATTACAAGAAAATCAATATCCCCGATATATTGTAACCCTATTGAGGGATAAAAGAAAACAGCGAAAAAAATGGCAACAGACAAGATCACCGAACGATAAAAAGACTCTAAACTATCTCACGAAACTACTGACACGAAAAATTCAAGAGTTCAAAAATGACTCGACAAAAAAATATTTGGATGCTCTGGCCAATGACCGTAATACCAATTACTCACTCTGGAAAGCAACCAAGAAATTGAAACGCCCAATTCCTTCACTCCCTCCAATAAGGGAAGAAAATGGGAAGTGGGCCACCAACAATGAGCAAAAAGCTAAAAGATTTGCGCAACATTTACAATCGATATTTCAACCCAATGAAGGACTCACTGAAGATATAACCCATCATAATCTTCAGCACAACCAACTAGAAATTAAATTTGTAACGCCGAAGGAAGTTGCAAATGAAATAAGGTTAAATATTAATACTAGAAAAGCTCCAGGTTATGACCTTATCACAGGAATAATCCTTCAAAACCTGCCCCGGAAAGCTCTAGTTAAACTAACAAATATCATCAATGCAACTTTCAGGCTAAAGCATGTACCTTCAATCTGGAAAGTAGCAGAAGTAATTATGATCGTAAAACCTGGGAAACCCCCTGAGGAAACGACATCCTACAGGCCTATTTCCTTATTGCCTGTTATGTCAAAATTATTTGAAAAGCTCTTGCTGAAAAGACTTAAGCCATTAATTGAGGAACGGAACCTAATACCTGACCATCAATTCGGCTTCAGGGCGAAACATTCGACAATAGACCAGATACACCGAATCGTAAACGTTATAGAAAAAAGTTTAGAAGAGAAAAAGGTTTGCTCTGCTGTCTTCTTAGATGTTGCGCAAGCTTTTGATAAAGTGTGGCACAAAGGGTTGATATATAAACTAAACGTCATGCTGCCCAAACAGTTTGCCGATATATTAGAGTCTTATATATCAAACAGAATGTTCAGGATCAGACAGGAAAATGCCTACTCCGAACTTAAGGAAATAAAAGCTGGGGTACCGCAGGGAAGTGTGCTAGGGCCGGTCCTGTACCTATTATACACCTCTGATATCCCAGAATTAGAAAACAACACTATTGCAACCTTCGCTGACGACACGGCCATAATGTCTGTAGGTAATTCTCATAAGGAAGCTGTAGAAAATGTCCAAACAGCTGTTAGAAAAGTGTATAACTGGACCCAAAAGTGGCACATTAAACTAAATGAATCAAAATCGATTCATATCGATTTTACCAACAGGAAACCGCAATACCATCCAATATATATTAATAACCAGACTATCCCATATGCTAATACGGCTAAGTATCTCGGAATGACTCTTGACGTGAAACTACGTTGGAAAGCTCACGTCAAAAAGAAACGAGAACAACTAGATATTCTCTACAAACAGATGTATTGGCTAATCGGAAGGACTTCCAATTTGTCAATCCCTAACAAACTTTTAATATATAAACAAGTCCTTATGCCCATATGGACTTATGGAGTACAGCTTTGGGGCTGTACCAAACAGAGTAACAGAAATATAATCCAACGCTTTCAAAACAAAGTGCTAAGAGACATTGTAAGTGCACCTTGGTATATCCGCAATAACGACCTTCACCGGGACCTACAAGTGGAATTCGTAGATCAAGTGATTCGAAAATTCGCAGAAGCTCATGACAAAAGACTTCATAGCCATGTCAATCTTGAGGCTATCCAACTCCTCGATTGTACGGACTTAAAACGAAGACTCAAAAGAACTAAGCCATTTGAGTTAGTGTAGTGTTAAGTGAGAAAAATAGTGACAGTGACAGTGCTTCACATTTAAAACACAAGAACAAAGTGTTATCAATTTATCAGACACTAAGAAAAATCAATGGATAATTTCTTAGATTAAGTATTTTAGCAGTTTAAGTTAACATAAAATTACTTATTAGCTCCAATGTTAGATTGTAATATTTTAAAGAGTAAAGCTTTTACTCTTTACAGAGAAAAAAAAAAAAAAAAAAAAAAAAAAAAAAATTTTATTCCCTAAAATAAAAAAATCTGCTGAAAGGGATACAGTGTTCATCGCCGAGAGAGGCGTCTGCGGCGAATTGTAAAAAATCTTTCGAAAATTGGTTCAGAGTTCAGACGCATGAAACTTTGTACGGAGACTGGCGGAGAGTTCTTTGGAAAGATTCAATTACAATACTTTATCCATAGAAGTTTTAGGGTTCTGTAGTCAAAATGGCAAAACGGAGGTTTCGCCATCTCCCTCCGTCCATCCGCAGCTTAGCTCAGAGACTGTTAGTGCTAGAAGGCTGTAGTTTGCATGGATACATATATTAAGGGTTAAGAAGACCATTTTTAGATTTAGGGATCCGTTTGTGAAATATTAAAGCTTTACAGTGTCAAATTTTGCTAGAGTCAAGTGTATTTCCCTTGACCACTCAAAGAGACAGGGCCGCACGAGATTTTTCTCTCTTTCACGCGTTGCTGTCAATTTTTAATTTTGAATTAAAAAGGATGGTGCGGTCCAGGTTTATATGTCAATGTTTGCAGTAATAGGGTAGAATAAATGACTGTCAAGTCAAATTAGTATCTTTTTAGAAACGTCCAAACGATGCGCCTTGTTTATTAAAACAATGACAATGAAATACAAAACAATGACGTCATTCTTTTGTATGGTCAAATCAGGTTCAGTTTCAATGTTTGTTTTGATGTTTATAAATTTATGACGACGTAAAATTGTAGAGAAACATTGTTTTCCAGAATATTTTTGCAAATTATATTTCCTTTATAGTGTAAAATAATTTATTGTTATTGTAGTCATCTACCCAATTACTTTTTACTATAGAATTGAAAGGGGTGGTACGGTCCATGGAAAAAACAAAAAACAAGATATTTTTTATCATTTTATAAATTTACACATTGACGTAGAGAACAGGACTGCGCCATAAAACCTCACAAAAGTAAACACCTCTAGAAAGAGACAACGCTACTTTGTGGACAATAACAGTCAAAAGCCGCACGAGCTTTTTCTCTCTTTAACGCTGTACAGTCAATTTTTACTATAAAATTGAAACAATGTTATTTAATGTTAATATACCATAGTACACAGGTAAAGTATTAACTTTATCTGTGTACTATGGTATGTATGTATGGTGTTTTAGTACGTACTTGTACGTATGTAGAGATTACTCTACATACGTACAAGTGGCATTTAATTTACTAATTTATTGTACTAGTAAACATCTTAAATGAATAAATAAAAAAAGGATTGTGTGGTTTTATAAAACCACGGTAAAAGTGAAACTTTTTTTCTCATTTTTTCACATTATAATATTCCATTATGGGTAATCGCTTTATCAATCATAACTTTATACTTGGAAATTTGGAATGATAATGGGAAATGATAAAAGAAGACTAATGCCTAGTTTACACGTATTATGTGGTTAAGTAATTAACTAATTTTTAACTAAATTGCAGCGTGTAAACAGCCACATAATACCTCTTAAGTCATAAGTGTTATGTTACGATTTAGTGGTTAAGTAAGCAAGTGGAATAGAATTGCTTCTATTTTTGGTTAAGTAACCCACCCTCCCGCACCGCGCGCGGGGGCGATGAGCGGGAATTTTTTACATTTAGTTCTTGTTCGGACAGGAACAAATAATTTAGTTGGAAGCTTTTTGCCTATGTTTAATTAATTTGATTGCTTTCGAAAGATTTTAAAAAACATAATAGACTGGCTGTCCCGGGCAACTTCGTATGCGTAAATTTTCCCCGTTTTTGCAACATTTCTCGTCGCTGCTCCGCTCCTATTAGTCGAAGCGCGATGTTATATAGCCTATAGCCTTCCTCGATAAATGAGCTATCCAAGTCTCCAACTAATACCTACACCGCGGCCGACCGTCACATGACATGCAACACACAGACGAAAAAAATTAATGTACACGATGTAATAAAAGTTTCACTTTAAAAAAAATGACAACATACTAGATTCACTGGATTTAGTACTAAATATCGATTTTATAAAAATAGTTTACTTTTTCTTTCAAAAACCGATTTTTGACGAATCAATTTTATATCGCCAACACTACTAACACTATTCCCGCCAAATTTCACAAATTTGATAGATGTCATAATTTTTACGCCGGCTGCCACCAAATTTACACGCGTCTCGTCCGAATTTCGTTAACTAAATTTCTATCGATTTACGTCCTAATCATTCAAAATTTTGCATTTTTTACGAAGTTTATTTCACCCTTTGTTCAAAATGACGACAGGAGTGGAAACTGCATTAAAATTCACCCGATTGAGTGAGCACGCATTTCCCCCAATGAAAGGATCTGAAAAAGCAGCTGGCTTTGATCTAAAGAGGTAGGTAACGTATGTAATAAAAAGCAATATTATAATATTATCTCAAAGTTCCAAATTTGTTAATTTTGATGGTATATTTTCTGGCAGCGCCTACGATTATGTGGTGCCAGCCCGTGGCAAAGAACTGGTGAAGACAGACTTGCAGATCGAATTACCAGCTGGTTGTTACGGCAGAGTGGCTCCACGTTCTGGGTTAGCAGTCAAGAACTTCATTGATGTAGGAGGTGAGTGATTTGTGCTTAGATTCTTGTAACCAACTACACCTGTTGTTGTTAAGCATTGTCATATCCAAAAGTCTACTTTAATATTATATCTACTTACTGTAATATGATATTATCGCTCCACAGTTGTAGATTGGGTTGGTAGGGGCTTCACAGATTATGGGATGAGATAAAGGTAGTTTCTATAGATTAAGACATTTAAGAGGAGGCTTAAACCTAATAGATCCTTAAATATTGTTTTCAAGTACTCTAACTCACTACTTGCACTATATAATTGTAGGTAAAAGATAAGTATCTACCTACATGTGATGATAATTATATCTAAAGAAGAATAGTTACCTGTATACTTCAGCCTTTCTGTCAAGCAGAAATTAATTTAATAATGTTATTGTTGCTTGAGAGGGAACTTTATTTGGTTTAATTGTGATTCATATTTAAGGAAAATAATATTTTACCTTGTTTGGGATCTTGCCTATAGATAAGATAGTATTTTCCAATTTGTACTTGTATTATTTTAATTCAGTGTAGAATCAATCAATACATGCTATTCTTTTCTTCCTTGAGGTATAAATTTGTATATTTCAAATAATTATTAATTGTCTTTATTAGATTAGCTTTCAATCCTGGTATATTTGACTTTAGCAAGTGGGATTGTGGGTGAGACCCACAATCCTTGCTAGCATTCCTGTTAACTCTTCCAGCTTAACTAAATTGCTTGTGTTCACATTGGTAGTCGGCTCCTATAAACAGGATTATGTACAAACAGAATCCCTACTAACTTATATTGGGTAAAACCAGACATACACTAACATGTGTATGTGTATGTCTGGTTTTACACACACACGCAGACACACATACTCATACACAAAGTTTTTCGTCAGTTTGTACCTGTAATTAAATAATATATTATATAATACGTAGGTCAAATACCTACAGTACCCTTATACACCGAACAAACTCGTGGAACTCCTCTATTGGTTGAACACTGTCCCTTTAGTCACAGGCGCATTCCTAGTTTATGAGACTGGTTTTTATATATTGAAGCATGGGTTGTTTTTTTTTATTTAGTAATCTAACATGCATGCTGTTACTGTTCTGAACATGTACAATACCTACATAAGTAAACTTTTCTGAATCAATAAATATTATTATTATTACTGACCGATTAGAGACCTTCTTAACTAGTGTTTAGCCTATTAATCAGAATGATGTACAGGCTACATTTTATTGATATATCTTACTTCAAATTATTAGTATTATAGTATATCCCACTAAAATCATTTTCATGTAAATTGACGCCAAGACAAGTAGGTTAAATTGCCACCACTCTAAAACAGTTATCAAATCTTATGGACAGCCAAAATTTTAACTCTACACACCCTAACCTAATACATCATGACGTATATCGTTCTGCGTGAATCCTAGTCTAAGTTCTCTACAAACCCTACACCATAGCAAAGGGGTGTCACTCCGCAGTTTAGGTATATTCGGGCAGCGCGCCCCTCGAAGGGGCGAATGGCAGTGGGCTGTCTCTCGGCTCGCACGACAGTCGCGGTCACGTGCGTCGCGGTCGCGCGTTCTTGAAAATATTTTTTTATTTTCGACACCCGCACTCTTTTCTAAACATAAACGTTAATATAATCCATTTATAAGATATTGCTGTATTTACGGATGTAACCATAGGCCGATTTTAAATATAATAAGTCATTTAATATCATGTGTAAACTTATGGTCATGTGTAAGCTTTTTGAAAGCGAATTGTGTGTTTGTGTATTCCTTCCAGTTTGGGAGTCTGGAGTTTTTGAGTTTATTAAATGGTTTTTACCTCTCTTCTGGAATTTGGCTTTTCTTATTCACAAAGTGGGTGGTAGGCATTTGAGTCCGCGCCAACGATCAGCTCTAGGTGCGCGCTCTCACAAGGTCGATCATTTATTTTGGACGACAATTCTCGTCGTCGCCTGGCATGTACACCGAGGCGTGTACCAGGTCCGTTGCATTATCTGATGTCTGGAACCTGACAGCTGTCAGGTCTCTGAAATAGAATGGGTGAGAGTTGTGGCAGATCAATGGCGGATCCAGCATTATTTGGGGGTGGGGGGCTTGAAACTTGAAACAGAGAGGGCGTATGGCGAATAATTTGGCTTGAGACCCCCTAGCGTTCCCCTAGATCCGCCATTGTGGCAGGTATGTCCTTGGATATGTATAGGCAAGTTTGTGGCTTGTCAGTGGTATGTGTTGAGAATTAGTTTACCTTCAATGTTATTGAGGCCGCATATTCTGTGGTTTCTTAGAGAGTGCGAATGGTGAATAATTTGGCTTGAGCCCCCCTAGCGCCCCCCTAGGTCCGCCACTGTGGCAGGTATGTCCTTGGATATGTATAGGCAAGTTTGTGGCTTGTCAGTGGTATGTGTTGAGAATTAGCTTACCTTCAATGTTATTGAGGCCGCATATTCTGTAGTTTCTTAGAGAGGGCGAATGTTGAATAATTTGGCTAGAGCCCCCTAGCGCCCCCCTAGATTCGCCACTGTGGCAGGTATGTCCTTGGATATGTATAGGCAAGTTCGTGGCTTGTCAGTGGCATGTGTTAAGAATTAGCTTACCTTCAATGTTATTGAGGCCGCATATTCTATGGTATATGAGCAATGATCGGGGGTTTCGTCTACAGCGTCCTGCGCAAACTGGCTGTGGCCGTTTGGCTGTGCTGGAGGTTGGTCTGTATGAAGTTAAGGGTTTACGTGTGTAGGTGACGACAGTGCCTAGATATAGTTAGCAGGAGACGGATCCATCTGAAAGTCTACCCCTCACTACCTCTCATTCTGTGTCAGCTGTCAATGGCGAGGCGAAGAGCTGTTTGCACCATCTAGGTGACGCGAGTGGTGCAGTGTCGGCGTCAGACATTGTTGCCTTGGCCATTTCCTCCTCCAACTTCTTTATGTCGTCCGTATCGGTTGTTGTGTCGCGTTGGTGCCATCGGTCTGGACAGCTGTTTCGGGTTGGGTCTTGAGGTAGAACCGAACATATATCGATCGCGACATGACCGTTTCGATCTCTTCTGGTGTTATACCCAGGGTCAAATAACTCCCGTGATTATCCCGTGAGTGGAATTTTACTAAACCGTTCCCCCTTTCCTATTTTGAGCCTCACGTGATTAATGGACGACCCCTAAGGTCATCTTAAGAAGTAGCAAAAAGATGGACATGTCTCGGGATTTTTATAAACTACAAAGTTACAAACGTTTAAAAATGTTAAAATCAGGCTGTTTTCAGAGTACAGAAGCTAAACTACGACTTTTATACCTACACTCACAGGCGCGCACAAAACGAGATTCAAGATTAACACTTTTTTTTTGTTGCAGCTGGTGTTATTGATGAAGATTATAGGGGCAATGTAGGAGTAGTGGTTTTCAACCATTCAGACACAGATTTCGTTGTCAAGAAAGGCGACAGGATTGCTCAATTAATCTGTGAGAAAATTTACTATCCTGTCTTGCAAGAAGTCACTAATCTTTCAGAAACCAATAGGGGTGAGGGTGGATTTGGCTCTACAGGCAAATAAATAATAAGATCAAGTACTTTATAAGGTTTATTCTATAACATACAATTAAAATTCGAAATATCAATAAGGAATGTCAGTTATGTAAAAGCCAATCAATTTTTTTATTTTGTAATACATCTGCGCTTAACTGTACTTGAAGAATATCTGAGTAAAATTATTATTTATTTTTAAGTTCCTTTATTAAAAGATGTAATATTTTTATAAAACATGTTATTTTTGTTTTATTTTGTAGAGACTGTAAGGATTGGTACAAAGTGCATATTACTGCAGTGGCAGATCTGGGTCTGTGGGAGGGGTTTGGCCCCATTGAATAAATACAATTTTGATTTAGGGTTTAATGGTAGTAATGCAGGTATTATAATTATATTAAGGAAATGCATAGACATGCCGAGGACATGAACGGTTGATACAAGAGTGAGTATGTTCACGTCGAGTTGGGTATACTCTCGGTACACACACTATAGATAATATTATTGTGCAGAAAGACTAGATGCATTTGTGGGAAGCTGAAGAACCTTAGGTCTGCTGCTCTATCTGTTTGTTACTCAGATATTCCTATAAAATGTAACTCTTAAGTAGGCACTGTTATTATGTAATGTTGATAAGGGTTTAAAACCTAACATTTCATACAAGGAACAATAATTGAACAAATCTGTTTGTAAGTTAGTATTAAAGTAGCCTTGTAACAATTTGTTCCTTGCCTTGTTTTAAACTTTAATTATAAGATTAGATTTATGTCATAATGTGATTTATGTTAAGATACTTGTCATTAACCTACTTGAAATAAAAAAACTTTATAGGTATGACTGAATTTTGAGTTTACTTTTTTTCTCCTAAACAAACTCGGGGAACAGAGTGCAGTACAACATAACTATTTTGCTTGAAACAGTAGTGATCTCAACCCATTTATTTGAAAGATATAAGCTTCAGCACTATACAAATTTATATTTCCTGAAACCCTGATCACCCTAAAAACAATTATTCAGCATTTTACTACAGCAATGTGGTGGTCTTATTCAAAAAGGTGTATCAATATAAATATCCGCAAAAATTCAAAATCCCTGTATATTAAAATAGATACATAGTTGATATGTACACAAACATTGGGAATTCATCTCACTATAACCAAGTTCATGTAATATTAATATTTTTAAATAGTATTTTGGGGACAAGCATTTCACTTGCCTAATAGTAAGCTGCTTTGATTTGCTTTGGGATAAAAATACTAGGGATATCACATATTATTTTATGAGCACCAAGCAATGAATCATTATGTTACTCTTATAAATATAAACATACCTAACTAATAATTTATAATATCAAGTCTAAGGTGTATAAGTACATAGGTATAAAGGAATGTGTATGAAATTCTTATTTTACCACTTTAGTGTAAGGCCTTGTTATACAAACATAACATGTGATGTTTATTGTTTTGGTTCTTCGAAATTATCCAGCACACTGTCAAAACACAATTTCTCATAGGAGAGCACTTGATTACTTGGTAATACACTTTCTTTACTTCTTTTGAGAAAAGGCTTCAAAAAACTTTTGATTCTGTTGTCATTGCTTACGCCGAAATCCAATTCTGCTTTGTCCACTTGCTTTTCAATCAAATCTACATTGTTATGGAGTTTCTGTATAACATTTGTTAATGTTGTTATCTTCTTTGAGAGAACAGTAATTTCGCTGCGGTATGTACTGATGTCCTCAGCCACAGCACCGCCACAATCGCTGTTCTTCAGTTTAATCATTTGTAGCACACTCGTTAATTCCTCTAGTCTCGTCAACATATTGTCAACAACATCTTGGACGGTTTGGAAACCATTTAACACATCTAGCTTTAAATATGCAGAATAATCTTTAGCTAGTTCGTCTAACATTTTGCGGTTACTCCGATGCAACCTCGAAATCTGGAAACAAATATTCGATGACACTCACTAATCTATCAACAATATCTGACACAAGTTTTGATAACTCTCTCAACGATGATGGGAACAGGCGGCAAAGTTTTATGAATAACTCCATAATAAATTAACTGTTTCGTTCTGCAATAATAGGTAATAACTGAGAAGTAAAATATACATATTGACGAGGTGTTGAGAAATAGCTAAGTATTTTGCCTTGAATCTTTCCCACCTCTCAACATGGTACATCAACAAGGACCCTGACATCATTTTGGTAGGTAACCGTTAACCATCATTAATCATACTATTTGATAAATGGACCTTTGTTTTTCTAATAATTACATAAAAGTGTCATAAATTGAATTAAACTGTAGTACGTACGTTGATTTTTATCGATTCATATAAATAATAAAAATCCAAAGCAAATAATTAAACGAACCCGATTTTTTTTATTGGTCAGCTCGCGTATAGTATTGCCATATTAAACGTATTAACACGAGTTTATTATTTTGTTCAGATTGGCTTGGGACGGCTGAGGGGTTAACACTATTAAACTGACCCCACGGCCTTTGAGAACTTACTCATATAAAAAGTGGGAATGTTGGCTACACTGATTTTTATGTCATAAATGAACAAAAAAATGTTGGTTTGTCCTCACTACGTTCGTAAAATTGTGTGAAGAATTTATTTATTATTTACTAGAATGCTTCCGTCGACAGGGTACTTCAAAGGAAATAACTGCCCGTTTTATGATAATGGTCTCTGTGAGAGACCCTATTGTCATTTTCGACACGTAAAGAAAGAATCTCAGGCTACGCCAAATGATGGGATTGAAAGTGGAGCGATATTACAAAAACTGGTATCAGCCGCTGTACAGAAGGTTCTTCAACAAACAGAGGCATCTGGGACTACGACAGCAGCGCAGCTAGACAGTAATTCAGTAAACGTAGTCCAAAGTGTTACTAAAGTTACTTACAATCCAACCCCCATATCGGAATTAAATAAAATCAACAATGTAGAAGCTGAAGAGAATGAAGACGTTAGTGAACAAAGAAAAAGACATATTCCAGTTCCATATACTCCAAGAAAACCAGCAAGTTTATCTATCCAAAGACCCATTGACACAAATGGTTCTTCCAAACCTTTTATATACATTCCTCCTCCAGTGAAGTATACTCCAGGCAGTACTGAGAACGCACAATGTGACAAGTACACACCCACAGGCTCAACAGTGTCCACAGAAAAGTATTTACCAGGTACAGAGACTGAATTACAGGAATATAAACCTATTGAAGGCTCTAAAACAACAACAACTAAAAGAAATTATGTGCCGTCTGATAAGAGTGTAAGTAAAAAGAAAATTTTGGAGTATAAACCAGCCAAAGTTACTACCAAAAGTGAGGTTCCAACAGTTACCTACCAACCAACACCGAGGGCACTTGCTCCTTGTTTTTCTAGTGATGAAGAAGAACCTGATACCAAGAAAAGAAAATTATCAACAGATCTTAATGGCTTAGATGACTTAGGACCCGAGTTTGATATTTTAGATCAAATATTAGATGAAGAAAAGCCAGAACATAACAAACTTAAAAAAGAGAGCCCAGTTATCAAAGTGAAACAAACTAGTAATAAAAATAGCAATAGCCATGACAATAAAAAAGTTAAAAGTGATTCTGATAAAAATCATAACAGTAAATCACATCACAAAAGTAGTTCTGATAAAAAAGAAAAGACTTCTAAATCTGAAGATTTAGCAAAAAATAAACATGATAAAAAGGACAAAAAGAGCTCTGAAGTCAAATCCAAGCACAAAAGTTCTAGCAGAGATAAAGACAAGGAGAGTAGAGACAAGAAAGAAAAACACTCTTCTGAGAAGAAGAGGCATTCTAGTTCTAAAAATTCAGATTCTAGTTCTAAACATTCAAAACACAGTTCATCTAAAAAGGCTGAATCAGAGAAACATAGTTCTAAACACAAATCTAAAACAAAGGAAAGAGACAGAAATGATGGTAAGAAGTCCCATAAAAGTTCCAGAGAATCTAAAAGCAAACACAAGACTAAAGAAAATGATATTGACAACTTTTCAGACAATGATCACAATGCTGATGAAGAAATGATTGATGCGGAATTTGATTTAGAATCAGATGAAGATGCAATTGCTTTGGAATGTAAAAAAATATTTGATGAATACGTCCCTACAGAGAAGCCTAAAATTGTGGAAGAAATTGTTAAAGCTGATGAAGTACTGGAAGAAGAATCTTTACCAGGAAAGAAAAGAATATCACGGGCAGTAGATAAGAACATAAAAGTGACACCAAAAGCACCTATTAAACCTGATTTTAAAATAAGTGCAGCTCAACAAATGGCTGAAAGGTTAGCTAAAGTGCGAGAATATCATACCGCGAAAAATGCCAGTGTGCCTTCTAACCCTGAACCTACTCCAACTCCAAAAATATCTTTTGCTCCACCCAGTACTGGTCCTACTAAAATCCGGATTGCTCATGTGCCATATGCTTCAACATTAATGAGTGCTAAGAAAACTATATCTTCCAGACCAAATGTAGTCAAAAGTGAGCCATCAACAAGTACTACTATAACACAAACTGTAAAGAAAGGTGCCCAGAGAGTAGCTCATATACCCAACGAAAAGTTTATTGACAGACCTGGTGTCTTAGAACCACTTGGTTCAAAAATTCCTGCAAATATTAGGTCAACATATCTTAATATGATGATAGATGAATGTTTAAAACTATATCTAACTGCTCCGGATGCTTATGCTAGAGCTCAACATGAAGAACTAAACACCAGCAAGAAGTGTTCCACTGTACAAATATATAAGAATTCAGCCGTATTGACTGTTAGTAGATTAAGAAAAGAATTACTTGAATGCAAAGGTATCAAAAAATCTGCATCTGATTGTCTGATGTTACAAAAAGTACCCGGTTTGACGCCAACAACAACTAGCTCTTGGAGTATTGTAAGTAATAATAGGAAAAATATTGATCATTTCAAAGAATTTAGAGGTGCAAAGTTATACAATAACATTAAAAAGTGGATTTTAACTGAAGAACAACTAAAGGAAAATGGTTTTCCTAGACCACATGAGAGTGGTAAAACCGGTAGAGCTATCATTTATGGTCAAAATAAAAAGCCACCACCCAAAGGATTTACTAGAAACTGTTGCAGATGTAAAAAAGACTATAATGTAGATAAGAAAGGTTTTGCAGTTATTAAGGAAGAGTGTATTTACCATCCTAACAATAAGTATAGAGTGCGTGGTGAAGTGAGGTACCAATGCTGCAGCCAAGATGGCTCTTCAGATGGTTGTTGTGTAGCCCCCAGTCATGTATATGAATATGTTGACTTTGAAAATTTGAAAGGATTTGTTAGGACTCTACCTCCGGAATCTGTGATGGATGATTATGGAATATATTCTTTGGATTGTGAAATGTGTTACACAACACAAGGTTTAGATTTAACAAGAGTTACAGTGATAAATTCAGATTGTAAAGTAATATATGAAACACTTATAAAGCCATTACATCCCATCATAGATTACAACACTAGATACTCAGGTATAACAGAGGAGCAAATGGTGGGTGTCACAACAACATTGCTGGAAGTTCAGGCTACACTCCTTACAATGTTTAATAGTAAATCTATATTGATAGGACATAGTTTAGAATCTGACTTCAAAGTATTAAAACTAATTCATGATACTGTGGTTGATACTAGTGTTTTGTTCCCCCATAAAATGGGACCACCATTTAAAAGAGCACTTAGAAATTTGTCATCAGAATATTTAAAGAAAATTATTCAAAATTCTGTTGATGGACATGACAGTGCTGAAGATGCCACTGTTTGTATGGAATTATTACATTATAAGTTAAAAGAAGAACTTAAAACTAGGTGATAAATTAATTAATTCAGTAAGGTTGAGCTTACATAATTTAATTCTTTCATATATTTATTTATGTGGATAAAGTTACAAAATTATGTATGTCAAAATGGAACTAACAGTTGCTGTGATTGTTACAGTAATCTGGAGGCGAGTATAACATAGATTTTAGCAGTTGGGATTATTTTGATTGTATATTGCAATAAATCTAAGTAATGTATATTAAGATATACTTTTGTAAGAATTCATAATTCATATAAACTATTTTCTTATAAAATTGTGTTGTTTATTTTCATATATATTTATCGACTTTTAATAGGATTTAAATGAAAAGGCATTTGTAAAACCGAAAATAATATTTTACTAGAAGACGAAATATTACACATACTTAAATGTCCTTGGAACACAGGACATTTCAAACATTCAGCTTTATTAGAAAACAAGAAACTGCTACACTTTTCAAAAATATCCATTGGGACCTTATATTATTATACACGAATGAGACTCGACCTAATTTTGTGCAGCAGAATAATGACAATATATTAGTAAAAAAACCACGAGTCAATAGATAATAATTTCGAAAATTAAAAATAAACTTGTACTATTTTAGGTAAACACTGTTGAATAATAGCACTAGGGTTTAATTCACAATAAAAATAATTCAGCAAATAATAACATTTTCTATATGATATTGTATAATTCATTGATAATAAAATATATTCCAAAAGTAGACATCTAGGCACAATACTACAACAAAATTGAGAAAGTTTGAATTTTTTATTTTTATGTGGACACTAATAGTTATAAAATTGTTGTCAGTCATACCCAGGACACGGTATTATTTTCTACCATATTGGCTAGATAAATATAAGCAAAGCCTTACATTTTATCACTATGTGCATAATACAATTCATAAAAGTTCACACATAATAGCTAATGTTACAGTCAATAAATATTGCTATTGCTCATTATTATTATCAGTTAAACATGAATAAATATAATGATAACAAATTATGGATGATTCTAGTGATTGCTATGAAAATAATTGATGGAACAATTTGGGTAGAATTTAGTCTAATGCTGACACTAATATTACATTATTGGTAAAGTTTAATATTGTCAATGATAATTAAATTGTATAAATATTAAATATGCGGCTATTTTAATATTACCAGTTGACTCAAATTTTGGTTTTCTTATTCTTTATTTCGTAAAATTAGTTTACCAAACCCATACTTATATTAACCTGCTATACTTTTGCAGTAGGTACTATCTTGGTGTTGGATGTATGTAATTATAATTTACATGGTCGTCCCAATGAAATGTACATGGAGGTATCTGCCGGTGTATTCGGCGCAGGCAATGAGAACACCACTTTATTGAGATCCTGCCCGTCCCCTGCTAGTCAATAAATGATTGTTCTACACATGCTTTCACGCGTTTTTCATATTCTCGTCGGTTCTCCTTATAAAGTTGCGCAGCCATTGAGTTCGCTGGCGAGTTAGGGTTGGGGTCACTTAGTAATGACTGAAAACAGAAATATTATACGCTTAAAATAGAACACCTTTTTTTTACATAATTCTTTATTAGACCCTCATAAAATTCTTTGAATTTATATGAGATCATAATATCAAGTAAACCAAGATGATTAAAAGTTAGTCTTTGTCATTACCCAATTCATGAAAATCACATCAATACATTGACATGATTATTAGAGGCATCCTACATAATTGGGTAGTTGACTACAATAAAAGTAAATAATTTTATACTAATCAGGCAATAGTAGATGTTAAAATGCTCTGAAAATAAGTGTTATTTTACAATTGAACATGTTATTGAATTTAAAAGCATGAAATCGAATACCAGAAGTAAGGATTTGATGATAGGACCTTATGACGCACATTTCTATAGAGCTTGTCGTTTTGACATTTCATAAAAAGGAACTGATTTGACTTGACAGTCAACATCCCTATTGTGGTTGTAATAAGGTGTGGCTATTAAACAGTCTTATGCATATCCTCCATAGTCCTGATAGGTACTTCCATACCCTAAGCTGGATTGAAGTTTTTAAGTCCTGTTTACATAAGGAGTAGCTGTCATGGATGTCATATACCCAGGATCATTTTTCAGGATGATTTTTGTGATTTCGGGAGGCAAGGCCCCTCCTTGCCTCCCGAAATCAAGTGCTTACTTTTTTGCAATTTCGGAAGGGGGTTTTAATCTCTAAATCCCCCTCTGGTTACCCATGGCAGCAGTTTTTATTATTATAAGCCTTAATTTGGACACAACTATATTTCTTTGTTATTCATATAGTATTATCTTGTTCCATTTTTGTGTGTCCGTTGCCAGGTGGCTAAGACCGCCTCCAATCTTCTCCATTCTGGCCTTTTTATGGCCACTCTACCTCATGTTATTACCAAAACAACAAATCAACAGGACTGTACAGTATATTTAGAAGTAGGTAATATATGGCTATCATTTTAATAACAATAACATGGTAGCAGTACCTACTTCTAAATATTGGATCCTGTACATTATTGTGCTAAACTGAGCTAGGTTCACTTTCACAGCCATATTTTACAATATCAATATGACTGAGCCCTCATGCAGTTCCACAATAAATACTTTACACTGGGAGTAACAGCTGAAAAATTGACTATCTTGCTACACCTGCTACAGTAAGAAATTGAAAATACTGTATTTTAGATGTTTTCTTATTGATATGTGAAATTACCTGTATAGAAGTTAAAATAGCTGACACATCATATGTAGGGCTCCATCTATTTTGCAGGATGTCTAAGCAAATACCTCCATCAGCGTAAACATTGGGATGAAACATTTTAGAGATGAATCGAACCGTGGGTGGTTTGTTTGGGTACTCTTCTGTGAATTCTATTGTGAGCTTGAATGTGCCATCTTCAAATGGGGTGTCATGGGGTCCAAATATCACAGCATTCCAAATCATGATATTGTTGTCAGTGGGAGCACCTGACACACCGGTGGGTGGGTCCTCTTGTAAGCTGCGAATATTACATAAAATATTAAATTTTTATTAAATAAATCTTTAGTTGCTGTATCAAAGTTGACAATCATTGGGGTCAAACTTTATTCAATGTGTACAGTGTATATCTAATTTTATCAAAACCCAAGTATCTTAAAATTATCTTAGTTTATTTATCACTGAAAAAGTTATCAATAGGGATGTTCTGTCAAGTCAAATCAGTCTCTTTTTATGAAATGTCAAAACTACAAGCTCTATAGAAATGTGTATGGAATAACAATCTATGATGTCATAAGTTCCTATTGTCAAATCATTATTTTTAGTATTTGTTTTCATGCTTTTAAATTCAAAAATATACTAAATTGTAAAATAACTCTTTTCTTCAGAGCATTTTATGAGCTACTATTACCTGATTAGTATAATTTACTTTTATTGTAGTCAACTACCCAATTATAAAAAGAATTTTAGAAAAATTGTTGTTTGAAAGCAGTAATCTCCAAAAATGAAGAGCTGGATGCGTACTCTAATTTAATGAAAACAAAGTTACAATCAAAAATGGGGTGGTAATATACAGAGCCAGGAACATTTATTTAACCCACTTGTTCCAGAAAATCATCAATAGGGTCAACTTCTTGTGCTTATTCAAAAAATTATTAGAATAGTCCCAGTAAAGTTAGGAAATTTAAGTAAACAAAAATTCATGAATTTCATTTTAAACAAAGAGAGTACTGATTTAGATGAAATTTGGATTTTAGGGGTATTTTTTTAGGGGGTAAGGGAGGGTACATTAATTACGTGAGGTGTTTTAGGAGGGAGAGGATGGGGGTGTCGAGCCAAACCTCATGTGGGGGAGGGGGGGGGGTCTTGTTCTAAATCTCATGTAATTTTTTATTTGCAGGAAATCTAAAACTAGATATTAATTTAGGGGGCCAAGCCAAATTTCACAATATCTCACCAGAGGAAGGGAGGGGTCACAAATCACTCTTGTATCATTCTATGATTCATTATGGGCAAATATGTATGATTCACATAACAAAATGTACCTATTATTATTGAAATAATGTTTATATTAGAAGAATAGAGTTCAAGTAATAATATTTGTATGTCATTATTCATAAATGAGAACCATCATTGAGTACCTATAGGCTTCATCAACAATACAACACTCTTATTCTAACTACTGTGTTTTACATGCAGAAAGGGAATGCAATAGTATGTTGCATATATGGATAGATTCAGCTATTCCTTGCCTCATAGATTTTCATAGTGATTAATAAAAATGTGCTAAATATAGGCAGCAATACCTGTGACCTTATTTGGAACAAGAGCATTTTTTATGCTTAATTTTTTTGCAATAAAAACATTTGATTTATAGTCTGATATTTTAAATTTAGAGTTTTGCATCATATTCAACATAATTAGAATTCAAAACCACTTCAAAAGCTTGTTAATGTAAAAAAATATCATAAAGTTATTTTAATGTACAGTGTATAATCTGTATACAAAGCCAAACATACAAAAATGAAGGTCATAGTGTAACTTTTTTATAGATCCAACAGATATCGTCATTGACGAACATTTTGCACATTTTGGCGTGTGGAAACTTTTGTTCTGTGTAAAATTTGTAATCTATTTGGATAACCTAAATAATGAATACCAACAAACGGCATTATACATCGCGAGTGACGTAGCTATGTCTACTTATAGCATGTCATATCCTACTTCCCAAGTTCAACACAAAGAACTTTAACTTCTAACAATTTCATTATTTACAATCTAATAAGAATATAGAACAAAATAGAAATCGATTAAAATGACTGTGATGTAATTTGATGAATCAGCACTACACTTTCGCACAAAGAAAATCTCATTGGAAATTGAACCAAGATTACACCGAAACCATGTCGATGGCAGGCATTTACATAGAATTAGGAAATATTAGATACAAACCGTTTGAAATCTCTCATCAGGCGTCTTCTGGCTGGAGTTGACATTTTGGTCTCACGCACTTATACCACTAATTTTATATACAGCTTCAGTGTGTTCTATTTCTATTTTTCCTATGAAACTTTTCATATGATTAATCCGTTTATTATATAAATAAGTTTAGCTTGTACACAAAAGATTCCGTTTATGTCGTTGTGTAGAAATTTCTGTCGTCACAGCCAGCGAGATGGTTGTCTGTCAGATGACCATGAAATTAGCAATTAAACCCTGCAAGTGGTCAATACACAGATGTCAACTCAAACTTCCTTGTGTAGTTGTATTAGCCAGTGCGAACTTCACTACGGATGATATTCTCGTAATCCTAATGGTATTTTGAAAACCAAACGGCTGGACCAATTTTTATGATTTTTGTGTTTTTGGATTTATCTTCGTTCGGAATAGGACAATAAGTATTAAAAACATTGGAAAATTGTCAAAAAAAGAAAAAAATATTCCTTCATTATTTGTGATTTGATTTGATTATTAGTATTGGATAGTCCATTTATCAAGAAAGGCTATAGGCTATATAACATCACGCTATGACCCATAGGAGCTGAGATTCAATGAAAAACGTTGCAAAATTGGGGAAAAGAGACGCATACGAAGTTGCGCGGGTCAGCTAGTTATAGATAAGTCAATCAAATACTGTAAACATAATTTACATGCTCTTTGCTGTGAATATTCGAATTTATTCCCCGTATTCAAATATTCACAGCAGTTTAATAGCCCTACTATACTTAAACTAGTCTATGTAGTATAAAATGGCGTTGTGTGAAATGTCCCAAGTTAATATTATTACCATCTTTAATAAAATTCAAATAGGTAACAGAAAATAAATATATTTGAAAATATAAAAATAGTGTCACACCGGCATCCAGAGAAAGGAACCTCCTCACAACGTGAGCCATGTCCAGAAGTACTGCCTTCTGTATCAAGCGCTTGATCCAACGTGAGCGTTACCCAGAATGAATGTCTCCTTTCAGGTTATGAATGATACAGATTTTCTAGAAAGAGAACAGACAAAGAAAGGAGACAACATTTTGCTGGGGTAAATTAATAGCACACGAAAGGATAACTTAATGGCATACATTAATGAAGAAACTGAATGAAATAAATTAAACTTGCAATTACTATTCAAAATGTATAGGCATGTACAACAAAAACATGTTTCTAGACGAAAAATTCACTGTCAATTTGTTTTCGACATTGACATATCACTGTAATGTGATAAATGTAAATGTGTAATGTACAATGTACTATATAGAGAATTGTATTTTTCTGCTTATTCAAATGTTGTGAAACATAGGCATATTTAAAAGAATTTGTAATATTCCACATAAGGAATAACAGCATTGGTATTTTTTTTATAAATATCCGTTTCTGTAAGGCATAAAAATGATGAATGATCATACTTCTAAGAAAATACTTTTTAACAAGTCTACAGTAAGTAGTCCTCATTAGTTTAGTAATAATAACTTACGTATCAGTTAGGGTAATAATCATGTTTTATATTTTCTCCTCAGTTGTTTAGTTTGAAGGCAGAATTATTGAGGAAACAAGAGGAGGTCCATGAGAAAAAACAATTGCCGAAAAACAAGTTAGAGAACTTCAAACCGCCTGTTGCTAAAGCAATAGATCATGATAAGAGTTCTAATAAAGAATATAAAAAGACCTTCAAAGATAGTTTAAAAGCAGTTGATACTGAAGAGCTGGAAGCTTGTAGAAAAGCAAAGTAAGGATTTTCTTCACTAGACTTTCTTAGTACTATTTATTTGCTTTTCTCTGCCCTTTCACCCACATTATGTTTGTTTTTTATGGCCTATGTGATATTCATCAGAATAAGTGTTTTAAACCAGCTTCACAAGTTGGCCCCTAATGTTAGTCCCTATGCCACTCTTGGACAAGTGGTGTTGGGAACCATGTTGAGCCCCATGTGTGGAGCTGGCATTAAACTTTACAATAATGTAGTTTTAGTTTCAACATTTCTTAAGGACATAACATTGCTTTGAACCTAATTTGAAAGGTTCAGTGGTTTGTGATCATTTTGAAATCTGAATCTAATTTATTGTATAAAACTAGCTGACCCGCGCAACTTCGTCTGCGTAAATTTTCCCTTTTTTCTTTTTTCTTTACAACAGTTTTCATTGCTGCTCCGCTTATTGGTCGTAGCATGATGTTATAACCTATAGCCTTCCTCGATAAATGGGCTATCCAACAATAAAATTTTTTTTCAATGCGGCCCAGTAGTTCCTGAGATTATCGCGTTCAAACAAACAAACAAACTCTTAGGGGGATGAAAAATAGATGTTGTCCGATTCTCAGACCTACCCAATATGCACACAAAATTTCATCAAAATCGGTCAAGCCGTTTCGGAGGAGTATGGCAACGAAAACTGTGATACGAGAATTTTATATATTAAATGACTGCTTGAACATTTGTATGTGTCACCACATTCAACCTAGCATGTATCCTAGTTGGCAGATCTGTTCTGCACATTTTGAGACATATTTCTCTCTCTCATTTAGTCTCGTATTTATATAAAGTGGTAATTGTTAAGATTACTAAAATGTAAAGAGATGGCAAAGTTAGTATTTTTAATTTTATAAAGTGTTCCCTACATGCATCGGTCTGTTTGATATGTACCATTGTTCTTATGGCTCTCTTTTGTATTGTGAAAGCTGCGTATATGTTGTATTGATAGCTGTTGCCCCAAAATTTAACGCTGTATCGCAGTTTTGACTCAACTAGAGTAAAGTAGACCATCCTGAGCTGATCTATTGTTAGTACAACTCTAAGGCTTCCTATAGCGTAGCAGGCTGAACTTATTGTGCTTATTCTTCTTTACTCTGTACTCTTAGGAATTTAATGTTGTCTACAATATCTATTTTATTTTCTTTTCACAAAATCTGTAGAGTTGCAGTATTTTTTATTGTAGATTTAAATAGTAGACATTTTTGAGGTTTTGTTTGCATTTCTTCTAGTTTTTGCACACTTTCTGCTGCTATAATGGCATTTGTGTTGTCAGCGTATATAACTAGTTCGGCGTCTGGTACGTAATTTAGAAAGATAATAAAGAAAATTGGCCCTAAAATTGAACCTTGAGGTACACCCTGCGTCATTGTCTCCAAGTTCGATTTATACATTTTTTGTTTACCTTCTATAATTGCTTTAATTTCAACAAATTGTTTTCTGTTTTTAGATAGGAGCCAAATAGTTGTAGATTTGTGTTTCGGATTCCGTAATATTCTAACTTGAATAACAGTATATTATGATCTACCGTATCGAAAGCGGAACTGAAATCTAGGAACAACCCAGCCACCATATACTTATCATTAAGATTATATAGAATATGCTCAATCAGAGAATCTATTGCATCAGTAGTATTGACAGATTTCTGGTAGCCAAATTGCCCAGTATTCAATATGTTATTACTGTTCAAGTGTTTTACGAGACGGTCCTTCATAATTCTTTCTAACAGCTTCGACAAGACCGACAGTAAAGAAATAGGCCTATAGTTTTCAGGATTCGTTTCTTCACCTTTTTTTGTGTATAGGTAATATTCTGGCAATTTTAAACTGTTTGGTATAAAGTCATGTATTTGTCACGATAATTAAGAATGATTTGATCGCATCTGTTACTTTGCTTATCAATCGTGTTTAGAAATCTTTTGAATTTCCTAGAAATTTTAATCCCTTTTGTTAGCCATTTACAGCTACTTATCTAATTTAAATTAACTTTTTTAATTTGGAATATTAGTCAAAATATTGTCTAGGCAAGATTCAGCTCTGTTACGTCTAAACGTGGGGTTATTTATCAGAAAAGTGAAATTGTAGCACATAAGCAACAATAAGAATCCTTTTTTTCTTTCATCCTCATATAACATATTTACATTGACATTCAAATTAGTCTCTATATCTCTAATACCACATACTTCAAAGCTACCAGTTTTATACAGTTGTTTGCAAATCTCTATGTCTCTATCGTTATTTGTTACTATCAAAGTATCTCCTCTTTTCTTATTTAATCTAGTATTATAACACCCTAGCTTATAAGTTGGGTAATTAAAAGTCATTTAGAAAATGTTCGCTAATGCATATAAAGTTTACCTTATTTGACAATTCATTTACATTTACGAGATGAGAAAGATTATTAGTAACGAAAATATTTTGTAGATTCCTTTTGTTCATTCGCCCTAAAATAAAAAGGAATAGTTTCTCGCTTGGGCTCTATACATTCTGACATGATATAGTAGTGCTGCATAACGACGACCTATTAAAGGGGCGTCTAAACGGGCCATTTTTACGGCAATTTGTGGCGGCACTATTGGCAACTAATTGGCGACCAATAATGGCAATATGTCTACAATTGTATGGCGCATGATCCAGTCTCCTAAACGGGCTACACAACCCGGCAACAATAAAATAAAGGGGGACTGAAACAACAACAAAATTGGCCGGGCAATATTGCGGAAAATAGATCGCTCAGCGATCATCCAGCAACCATCAAATCAATGTTGGAGAGTACTGCCATGTAAAAAATGGCCCGATTCGACGCCCCTCAATGGCTACATGTCTCATATTGGTATTGTTATAACCAATTGTTAATGCTGTTGGTTTTTAATAACAACTAAATTTTATAAAAAGTGGATACTTACGCAAAAACATCACTAGCAAATGTTTCTCCTTTTTTCTCTTATCTTTTTTGTAATTATTTTTATTGTAATGCTATTGCATTTAGATCAACAAAATTGTTATACGTGACCTTTTGCCATGTAATTTTCACACCAGTTTCTTTATAAATAGTGTGCATTACTGCACCATGTGAAACCAAAATGAAATAAGTTTGTTTTTTAAATTATTTACAGGGCAGCTCTGGAAAAGAAAGCTGAGCTCTATGAACACTTATCAGATAAAGCAGGAAGTTCACAGTTGGCTGGTAGATTCCTTGTTGATTTTGATTCCAAAAAGAAACAGGAAGTACCGAAAAAAGAAGAAGAACCAGTACACATACCAGAAGATGTGTTTGTTCAAGAAAATGATGATGATAGTGAATGGTAAGATATATATTTTTACCCGACTGTGGAGGACGGTTATGTGTTTGACACGTATGTACTGTCTTTATCTCTATGTACCTTGCTGTCATGTCACTAAAGACATGACAGCAATCAAAATTTATCAGCCAGACGTCATATTGTGATAGAGAAAAAAAATTAAGCCAATAAACTATGTCATGTAAGGTATCATCGTGTAGGTATTTTAAAATCATGATGAGATTTCTTAATCATCACTTAAAATAACCGTTATGTCCTATATAGCGATTTAAAATTTGTTACCAACTACTTTTACTCAAATTTTCGGTAGTTACAGTTCTTACGGTAGTTACGTTAAGTTACGTCTTACAACTCAGCACTAAAAAGAAAAAAAAAAGATACGTTTGCTTCAAAAAGAATGAAATAAGATAACCTTAAATCATGCAGTCAGAGGCTTCTCAATCTTTTTTTAAGCAGGCGGGTTTTTAGATTTTTAATTTTTTTTATACTAAAGTTTTGTCCACCCCGGTTTCGCACAAGTGTAATTAATATTATCAACTGTTAGGAAAAAGCTGTTTTATTTCTATGATGATAAAACTGAGCTAAAAGATCTAAATCTGGCATTTAATATATATTTCCTCCTGATTGTGGCTCAATCAAATTATATTGCAGTTTTTGCAAGGGATCTGACATTTAAAATTCACCAAAAAACGTAAAAATTTATAGGGTTTTAGAAGATACAGTTCATTAATGTACTATACCTACTGGTTCCATTCATATATACATATTAGATCTATGCTGTAATGTATGTGACATATGTAACAATTCTCAATTACAAATTTATTATATTTTTCAGGACTGAATTCACAGATTGCCTTGGGCGGACAAGGAAATGTCATAAATCAGACCTTGAAATGTTTGTTAAAAGAGACAAGGAGCTTATGAAAATAATGACTAAAGGAAATCCAAAAGCTGAGGATGATGCTACGTCTGAGGTTAGTACAGACCAGCCCTGGCCTGTTGAATCCGCTGGTCTTGGATCCTATCTGTTTGTTAATGATAATGGAAATTATTGCTACATTCAAATAATTATCATTTGATGATAATTAATTGACTGCCTCTGTGGCGCGGTGGGAGTATGTCCGACTGCTACGCAAGAGGTCGTGGGTTCGATTCCCACACGGGACACCACTTTGTGTGATCCACAAATTGTTGTTCCGAGTTTGGGTGTACTTTGTGTCCGTGACTTGTATGTTTGTAAAGTCCCCCGCGACACAGGGCTTGTACCCTAATGCGGGAGTCGTCTTTAAAAAAAAAAAAGTTATTTTTATATAAAACTCGCGGTCCCGCGGAACTTCGTCTGCGTACATTTTCCCCGTTTTTGCAACATTTCTCATTGCTGCTCAGCTCCTATTTGTCGTAGCGTCATATAAAAAAAGAAATTTTCAAATTGGATCATAGTTCCTGAGATTACCGTGTTCAAAGAAACAATCTCTCAGATTTATAATATTAGTATAGATTACACGCGATTTTCAATCGCAATGTTCTTACGTCACCCTTGCCATCGCTTGTTACAAAGAACGTATTACGACCAATGACGGTATTTTGTAACGGATGCTATACAAAACATGTGCGATGTGACATTTGCGCGAAAAAATCTTGCAGTTGTACGAATAAAACGGTAAAGTAACAATGATTTTTATTTAAAAAAATGTGCCAATAGATGGCATATTTATTGGAATCTTTGTTGGGGGTTTCTTAAAGGCGCCTAAAATTTCCCTTATTTTTTCGATACAACGCGCCGTTTTCGAGATAAAAGCGAATTAAAAAAAAAGGACATTTGTTAATTTCTTCATGTATGGAAAAAATAATAAAATGGTGGTTTAAAAAAAAATGCCAATAGGTGATGTTAAGGGCAGTATGAAATGGCAGAACGGGGGGGGGGGGGAATATGGCGAAAATTTCGTTATTTTTTTACTATATATGTTAACGTTAACTAAAAACTCTGTTTTGTTTCTGTTGTCTTTTCAATTGTAGACTAGAGTAGTGTATATGGTACTTGAATACGCACACTATTGATCCAGGGGGACGGATTCGCCACCCCTCCAAGTATCTGCGTCCTGTTGTGTGTGCTTTCCCTTGATAAAACCCTATGCGAGGTCAAGTTACCTCAAACAAAATCTTCCATCAGACTAAAACCCCCCCAATTCCTTTCCGGGCACGGGTGCTTCGGTAAGTACCTGCACACGGTTGCTAGGAGGGAACCGAGTCCCGCCTGCCACCACTGCGACTGCGGTGAGGACTCGGCGCAGCACACCCTCCAGCATTGTCCAGCTTGGGAGGGGCAACGTCGAGTTCTCACCGCAGTGGTCGGAAGTGACCTCTCGCTGCCGGTCGTGGTTCTGTCCATGGTCCGGAGCGAGGCGTCGTGGAATGCGGTCGCATCTTTCTGCGAGGATATCATCTCGCAGAAGGAGGCGGCGGAGCGCGTCAGGGAAGAGAGCTCCCTGGCGGATCCGCTCCGTCGCCGGCAAACCGGGCGGCGTCAGCGCGCATATCTGCGCCTGATGCCGCCTTAGGTGGGGCTGCGGGCGGGCGCACGGGGTAATCTGCTCCGCCCGCGGCCTTCCGTGGAGGCGCAGCGCCCTGTGTGTATCCAGGGGCCGCGTGGGTGTGAAATGCCCGGAACGCAACAACATCGTGTCCGGGCATTGCCACTGGGGGGGCCGCCGACGGTATAACACATTCCGGCGGCCCGTTCGCGAAGGTGGCGAGCGATACACGGCGGCTTTTTAGTGGGTGCAAACTACCGCCGCCGTCCGGCGAAGACGGTGGGGGTGTTCGTCAGGATTTTTTCTCGCGAAAAGAAAAAAAAAGGAGTGGGTTTACGTCGGAATCAGAGGCGAAGGGTTAAAATTTTTTTGAGGTAATACGATACAAAAATAGACCTCGCTGAACATGGTTGTTTGTACCTATAATACTAAGTAAATACAATCCAAAGGGAAACGTTAAAGTGTTCTAATGACCCTCCGCCACTGGTCGGTAGTATAACGGGTAGGATTCGAACCCGCAATCACGATTGCGAGTGGCATCGGCCATAGCAACTAGGCTGCCGCTATTTCAGCTTTATAATATTAGTAAAGATATGTGTCTATATAAGATTGTGAAATTACATAAATTCATTTACCACATTTACAGGTTACAACTACACCAGCCAAAGAAAAACCACTATTGGTTCAAACTACAAATGACTATTTACAGTCTTTACGTGATAAATGGGAGCAAAAGGAACAAGAATTGCTTGCTAAAGACAAGGATATACATTATCAAGATTTACTGTTTGATGGTTTGTAAATTTGTATTTACATGCGTACTCGTATATTGATCTACATATCTATTTCAATGAAAGGAAATTACAAATGTTGTTTGACTGTGCTTAAGTTCATATAACTTTATAAACTTGTTAAATATTTTGTAGCCTGACCTATCTATATAGGCATATCCAGTAGGGGTATCCAACTATCCACCTTATTAAGTAGACATAAAAAAGAATTGCTCCTACCTAAGTAATTGCAAAAGGCAATTGAACCACCAACCAACAACTACTGGTTTTTTTGTGTAATCTGATTATTATATATTAGATCGCATCTATAAGTTACTGTGAATTTCTGTTATTAGTGAATGTTCAGAGGCTTCTAAACGGGCCATGTTTTACTACAATTTGTGGCTGCACTATTGGCAACTAATTGTCCGGCCATCACAAAAATATTTCTATGTATCTTTCGTTCGCCACTGATTGTAACATACAACAGTGTGATAGTCAACATTCACAGTAACATAAACATTCATTTATATGGATCCAAGTGCAACTGAACTGTGAACAACGAATCTATAGGATCTTTTGCAGACCTTGTAAATTAGGCCTAAGACTCAGGCAGGCATTTACTCTTTGTGATTAGCTACTAATCACATAGCGTGCCAGGGTAATCAGGGTGTGATTTTATCCACTGATATCAGTATCTGTTATTAGGTTCTTGTATGCTTTATATACTGTGCTTTTTAAAATTATATATACTACGGGTCTTAATCGCGTGAATAATTTAAGGTAAAATACCTGTTTATTGCCCGACGTTTCGACCGTATTGCAACGGCCGTGGTCACGGGTAGACTGGTCCAGCTCAGTTGTGTTATTTATACTTATACTTCTTTACAGAGGCTCGAATTCACGGCGTTGGCTACTATGCCTTCAGTACGGACGAGACTGAACGTAATAAACAAATGGCAGAGCTTATAAAACAGCGAGAGGAGACATTAAAGGCTCAGCAAGAAGCTGAAAAGGTTAGGATGAAACGGGATGAGTTGATGGCAGCTAGGGTTGCAGCGGCAAGAGCTAGGCAAAGGGCGCGTGCTGGTTTGCCACCAGAGGAACCTAAAGGTAATTATTTGAATACATATTTGGACTAAAAAACCTATAGAAAGATATAATACCTAATACACCTAATACCAGACCTACAGATATATCTTTGTATGAATGGGTCGCTACACGCATAAGTGGGTTGGCACTTTCGGTTTGGCAGTATTTATCGAACAACGAAGCCGACCAGAAGCAACTATTATACATCTTCGGCTTCATTAACAAGTGCCGATCGTGTAGTTCATTCAGGTCGGCACATCGTTGGATTCGGCAGTATTTGATGCCACCTGGCTGTGCCGATTGATGCCTATAATAAATTAATATTTTCCTATTTATTCTATTTATCTAAGAAACTGCTACCGAATTACGGAGGTATGATGTTGAGTCGTTGGAGTCTCCGAAATGTGGCAATGACATAGGAATCATTATTTTTTTGTAAATATTTTTTAAGCAATCTGTTAATTAAGAACTAGTGGACGCCTAGAGGTTTCACCCGCCACAAAATATATATATATATATATATATATATATATATGGGTATGCCTATGTTACCCGGGGTTAGTGTAGCAACGGTGAAAGCATTTTCGAAATCGATCTAGTAGTTTTTGAGTTTATTCATTACAAACATACACACAAAAATACAAATCTTTCCTATTTATAATAATGATAATATCTTGGGACATCTCACACAACGCTATATGATCCCAAACTAAGCAGAGCTTGTACTATGAAAACCAGACAACTGATAAACATAATTATATATTTCTAAATACATACAAATTATAGACAAATAACACCCAGACACAGAATAAACCATCGTGCTTATCACACAAAGTTTTATTCTGGGTGGGAATCGAACCCACGACATCTGGCGTAGCAGTCGGATACACTCCCAACACGCCACAGTCAATGTTAGTATAGATTTAGATTTGAAGTCTTTATGGAGACCAGTAAATAATTAAGTTAACATTTTGTTTTAGAATCAAATCAAAAAGACTTCACGACCTGTCTTCTAGAATTCTTGACAAAACAGAAGAACGAAGCAGATGCTAAAGCGATGGAAGAAGAAAAAAAGATAAAAGAAGAGGCAGAAAAAGAAAGGCAAAAGTTACGCGAAGCTTACGTACGAGAGTGGGATCTTGGTAAAGAAGGAGTCGAAGGTAAAGTAAAGAAGTTCAGAGAGATGAGTCAAGAAGAATATGTTGAATTACAGAGAAGTAAAAGGATAAATGAATTTGCTCCTCCCCGAACAATTACTTCAGGTCATTCAAATGTGTTTGATAATCATGGAAGAATGTCTGACTCTCATAGCACAAGACCTAGGACTCCACCACCTCCGAATATTGAAGAGGATACACCAAAAACGTGGGCAGATGTAAGACCAAGAATGAAGACACCACCTCCTCCAGATATTGGAGACCTTACTGAAATATCTGAAAAAGGACTGTATTTCTCTTCAAATAACAAAAAAGAAACCAACGTAAAATACAGAAACTTTGTCAAAGCACAGGATCCGACTCCCATTGTTAATGAAGTACATGATTGTGACGACGCAATAGAAGATACAAGAGATCCTGAATCAAGTGGAACAGAAGTAGCTCCTCCACCGACATATGATTACTATGGCCCGGTTTCGAAAAAGAAGAGATTTGAAAAGCCTTTTGAATCAGATATTCGAGAAGCTTATGCACAAGGAGCAAAAAGCTTAGAAACAAAATCAAGCAATAGAAAGTTGCCACAGCATTATGATTTTACTTTTGATTAGAATAAGGTCAATAAAACTATAACAACTATTTTGGTGTATCTTTATTTCTGTGCCAATGTAGTTCCTAACAAAATTGCATAAAATATTATTAACAATTTTGTCTAACTACTACTATCACATGAAATTAGCTCTATAAATATTTTATTTCTAACAATTAAAGCTTACAAAGGACAATATTTGTCAATGAAAAAATATACGAAACATATAAGTACATATACTGATATTTAATAGAACAGCGCGGCGCCAATGGCTATTGTTAATATGTGTGGTTCGATTCTAATCGATGTATTGTTATCTGGTTTTGTTGTTGCTGTAGTAAGATCGATATGCGTATTCATATTCAAAGTAGCAGTGCTAGCAGATCGCATTTGTTCTGTAGGTTGTTTAGTACTAGGAGTGTCAGTATGTTGAAGCGCCACAGCTGTAGGCATATTTTCATTATTTTTCAATTTTGGTATTTCTTTTTCTTCAGTTTGACTAGGTTTCACCATTTTAGTTACTGTTTCTGTTAGTTCTTTTATTCCCATTGTTGTCGTTTTAGTTTCGGGAGTAGTCGTTTGGATGTTAGGTATATTTTCAGTTATTTTTGTCACTTTGTCGTTAGGGTTCGAATCAATTATTGGTTTTGGTACTTCAGTGCTCATAACAATAATTTCAGTTTTAAGATCATCGCTATCAACACTGGCGCTAGGTATGTCGATTTGTATACTACGCTCGCTTTCAGGATTAGCATTAGTCGTCTCGCTTATGGTGTTAACTTCGTTTGTCTGAATGTCATCATGTTTAACTGGTTCATCTGTAGTATCCTTCTCTACATTGCTTTCTGCAGGTGTCGTTTCTGCAGCTGTCATTTCGGAAAGGTCGTTAGGTGTAAGCTCAGTTGGCAATATCTTTGAAGTATCAGAGCTTTTAGGTGTGGTTTCTATTTCAGCCATTGCTTCAGTAACAGATACTTGACTGTCGTCATTTTTAGTATCTGCATCTGTAATGCTGTTTGCGGAATTTTCATTTTCTTTATTGTCACTCTCAATTTCATTCGGATCGTTTATATTTCTTTCAGTAGTCACATCTTCTGTTTTATTTTTTCTGGGAGTCATGTTTATGAAATCAGCATGAGTAACCATTGCTCTTTTATGTCGCTTCGTTTGTGTGAGTTTATGAAGTGCCTCAAACACTTCGTTTTCGCGTTGTGTGTTAGGTCCATTGCAGAGCTCCCCACGACAAGTGCAGATTACCTTCCAAATTTTAGTCGAGTTGCAGTAAAGCGGGTAACATTCATCTTGGTAGAATTTTACGCAGTATCTGGACTCGACGTAAGCTGCGGAGTAAAAAAAGATAAAGGTTTCAGTATGTAACTACGGAGATGTAACTACGGAGGGTTGGGGCCGTTACTAAATACTGAGCTACATAGGCGTACCCATTTGACAAAATGAAATGGAAGTCTATGCTTGTGTAACAAGCATAACAACAACGGCTGTTTTTTTCAACATTTTAAATTGATAAAAATACAAATAATAACTTATTAACAGATTCCATAAAATTAGATTACCCTCAGTTGAGTTTCCTTAAATATCAGTAAGTAGGTACTTATAGCTTCACTGACATCTATACTCTAGTAGTATAGAGGTCAGTCATATTTTTGGTGCAAATTCAAACTGGCCAGTATTAATAGCATGTACCATCGACGTGAAGTAAAGACCTGAACTGCGCCATAAGCTCACAAAATTGACCAACCTCTAAAAAGAAATAGCGCTATTTTGTGGACAATATCTATCAAAGAGACAGGGCCGCATGAGTTTTCTCTCACTTTCACGCTCTTCAATAATACTAATATCTTGGTACAACTCACACAACGCTATCTGATCCCAAACTATGCAGAGCTTGTACTATGGAAAGCAGACAACTGATAAACATACTTACATATTTCTAAATACATACATATTATAGATAAATAACATCCAGACACAGAATAAACCATCGTGCTCATCAGACAAAGTTTTATCCTGGATGGGTATCGAACCCACCACCTCTTGCGTTGCAGTCGGATACACTCCCACCACGCCAAAGAGGCAGTCTATCAATCAATATTTACTTTTCGATTGAAAGCCCTTTAAAGTTAGTGTTCTTAAAATTATAACCAAACTTACGTGGTGATGAAGCCACAATGGCGCAATATGGCAAGTCTTCATCACAAACGGTCACTTTACTTTTATCTCCGTTACACTTGGCCGCTCGCTGACTGCGATGTACCTGCTCAGCCAGCGGCCCGCACCAGTAGCACCGATGACCTTCTACTTGCTGCACTGGGTTGGCTAATACTAGAAAAATTACAAAAAAAAACATTTAATTAGGTTCACTCCCACTGTGTCACTGAACTCAAAATACATATTTTGAGTGCTTCAGTTTTAAAGACGAATCCCGCATTACCCAAGCCCTGTGTCGCGGGGGACTTTACAAACATTCAATTCACGGACACAAAGTAAAGTAACTCGGAACAACAATTTGTGGATCACACAAAGTGGTGTCCCGTGTGGGAATTGAACCCACGACCTCTTGCGTAGCAGTCGGACACACTCCCACCAAGGCCGCCTAAGTGACCCGCTTCAGTGACACAGTGCAGATACACTGGGAGTGTGTACGATTGAAAGAGGTCGTGATTTTGACTTCATAACGCGCAACGGTACATCACTGCTGTATTTCAGGAGTTTTCTTTAAAAAAGGAATTACTTTCGCGTTGGGTTTTACAGAAGGTGCCAGTACTTAGGTAGGTATACCTACGTACATTTACGCGATCGTGCATTATTTATGTAGAGCGACCGCGGTCACAGGTGGAATGTACCTAAAGGTGCAGATTTTTATTGTCTAAGTACCTACTTAAGTACTACTTTAAAGATATATTTCCCGATTTCGTTGTAGGAATACTTATAGGTATGTAGGTATATTGACTGATTGACGCTACCTACTCGTACCTGGTCTACAAAATACTATAATGACTGCCTCTGTGGCGCGGTGGAATTGTGTCCGTCTGCTACACAAGAGGTTATAGGTGCGATTTCCTCATGGGACACCACTTTGTGTTATCCACAAATTGTTGTTCCGAATCTTTGTGTCCGTGACTTGTATGTTTATAAAGTTCCCCTTGATACAAGGCGTGTATCCTACTGCGGGACTCGTCTTTTAAAAACGAAATTATTTGTACCACCTACCTACTCCTACCTACAAATTGTTTTGTAATAAAATACCTATAAATTGTGACTGGCCTGTTGGTCTAGTGGTTAGTGACCCTGACTGCTAAACCAGAGGTAGTGGGTTCGATCCCCACCCAGGATAAAACTTTGTGTGATGAGCACGACGGTTTATCCTGTGTCTGGGAATTATTTATCTATAAAATGTATGTATTTAGAAATATATAAGTATGTTTAACAGTTGTCTGGTTTCCATAGTACAAGCTCTGCTTAGTTTGGGATCAGATGGCGTTGTGTAAGTTGTCCCAAGATGTTATAGATGCTATAGAAATTACTATCTGTAGCACTAAGCGGTGGTAGCATCGGACTAGCAATCGGACTCGCAATCGTGAGGTCGCGGGTTCGAATCCTACCCATTAAACTACCGAAAGTGAACCCACTTCTAACACAAGCCTTTGAGCTTAGCTGGAGGGGTTAACAGGATTGCTAGTAATGTGATCCCAAACCCACATTGCCAGTTATATTTAAAATAAATATATATATCTGTAGCACTGATGATCCTACTTACCTACTTATTTACTATCAGTAGGTAAGTAGGATTTATCTCTGGCGATCTTACTCACTTGCAGAAGCAAGAAGCGTTCTATATCTATAAGCCTGTATGTAGAGACCTACTTTCCCAGTAGAGATAATTTTACTATCTAATTTTAGCTTAGCAACAGCTACGGCATATCTGTCTTTTACTAAATTATGAAACTCAATTATTCAATGTAATTAGTCTTATTCGATAGGTACTTATCTAGAGAAATCTCAGGCGGCTTTATCAATTTAGAGAGTGATCGATATTAATTATGTACTACCTACCAAAGTCTTAGGATAACATCCAAACTGTAACTTTATCCGTAATTAGATAAAGACAGATTATACATAGTGCCTACTTACATAATATTATGTTTAACGTAACGTGACCAAATTAAGCTACCCTGAAACCTGGTAAGTGCTCTTAGAAACATGTATCTACCTACAGCTACCTACCTACGGTTGGTTTGAACCACTGAAGACACTGAGGTATTGTTACGTAGAGACGATAGTAATACTTACCTACGTAGGTAGTTAAAGTCCGACCAGAAAAATAAAATACCTGATTATACGAGTAAGTTAACTAGCTGTCTCGCGCAACTTCGTCTCAATATTTCTTATTGTTGCTCTGCTACTATTGGTCGTAGCGTGATGTTATACTGCTTATAGCCTTCTTCGATAAATGGGCTATCCAACGGTAAAATAATTTTTCAATTCGGACCAGTAGTTCCTGAGATTATCGCGTTCAAACAAACAAACAAACTCTTCAGCTTTATAATATTAGTATAGAGAAATATAGAGGAAGAGAGACAGCTAGCTGCGGTTTTCTCCCTCTTTCTATTCGTAAGACATTTCTACATACATGCTTCTCTGTGGACATAGAAGCTTAAAATGACTTCAGTGGAGTTTTAACTTTACAGTTGCCAGTTGAAGAAATTAGTTCCACTAGGTTTCTGCAACATGGCGAGGTTTTTTATTTTTCCGGGTCGTGCTTTATTTTTTATAATTTTGGGTAGATTATACTTTATTTCCACCAGAGCCGCATCTAGCGGGGGGGGGGGGGGGCAGGGGATTATGTGATGTGGGGTATCATCGTGTGGGTATTATAAAAAGGTTCCATCTCAAGATAAGGTTTCTTAAATAATTTTTCACTTAAAATAACCGTTTATAATATAGAGCGATTTAAAGTCTTTTACCAACTATTTTCACTCAAATTTTCGGTAGTTACAGTTATTTTATTACGTTACGTCTAACAACTAAGCACAGAAAAAGGAAAAAAATTAATTAAAAAATCAAATAACCCGCCTGCTTACAAAATATTGACGCAAGATAACCTTAAATCATGCAGTCGGAGGCATTCATGAATTCCAATGAACTAAACTAAAATGCCTCCGACTGCATGATACCTATATAGGGTTATCTTGTTTCAAACTTTTTTATGCAGGCGGGTTATTTTTTTTTTTAATTACTTATCTCTCCAGCCATCTGTTGGTAAGTACTATTAGTACCTTCAAAACAAAAAAACCGACTGCTTAAAAATAATAATTATACCTAAAATATTATGGCCTCAAAAATGTGCCATTTATTTTTTTCTAATGGTGTCATTCTCACAGAGACGAATCTAACGATCATACTTCTCTAGCAAAAATCCATCAAGCCAAAACTCTCTAGAAAAGTGGTTTCCAACCTTTTGTTGAACAAGGACCACTTTTAGTTCTTTATTGCAGGACCACCATGTAGGTACCTTTATTATTTGAAGAGTTCTCAACACTGAATCAATCCAAAAATAAACTATAACCTAAAACTCAAAGCAACTTGCTAGTTATATTATTCGAATAGAAAACATACTATTTTTTTTAATGATTAAATACATTTTGAATCAATGTGATTTTTGAGCTAGTGCACGCGAAATTTGAAATGATTCGAAGACCATTTTCTGCATTCTGCGGTTGGAAACCACTTCTCTAGAGCGTGCCAAAGAAATATACATACAATCGAAAAACTTAACTTCTTGCGCAGTTGGGTAAAAAAAGAGAGTTGTGTTTATGTGGGAGGGAAACTTTAGAACCGTTGCACTTATTATAAAAAACGATTAGCAGGCATTATTAAATATCTATTATTATAATAAGATTTTTTTTTTAGAATTAGTTATAGTCTCTAAATGCAATAAATGCAATAATATAAAGTTTTCCAGTTGTTGCCACTAGGTCTGTATCAGATTATTTAACAAATTATTATTAATAAAAAACTTATTTTGTCGATGTTCATTTGTTTTGGTGATGTTCATCCTTTCAATTTTACTAATAATAATAGTTTGTATAATAATCTGTTATTATAATAATTAATTACAGACCTAGTGGCAACAACTGGGAAACTTGGGATTCTTGCACTATAACTAATTGGAATAATGTGTCGAACTAGTTACCTTAAGTAACTACAATGTAACTAAGTGGAGCAGACCTATTTATCAGGGCCCGATCTAGTCATACAAGTCGTTTCGGGCAAAATAATTTTCGCCGCCTTTTACATTATCACATTTTGCCAACGATCGATCGTGCCTGCCAGAGCTGCAAAATTAAGTGTGCCAGGCGCCTGCACGGGAAATGATTTGACTGCAATGCAAATCCACACTAACCCCCCCCCCCCCTCTGATAAATGCTATAAAGTGCAAACTTCTGTTAGAATCAAGTTGTTGTTGGGTATGTAAAAAAAATCACGGCAATCACACTAATATTATAAAGGCGATAGTTTGTGAGTATGTGAGTGTGTATGTGAGTGTGTATGTTTGTTACATCTTCACGCCTAAACGGCTGGAGCGATTTTAATAAAATTGGTATGGAGCTAGCTGACACCCTGGATTAATACATAGGCTAATTAAACGCGGGTAACATCGCAGGGCACAGCTAGTAGTATATACAGTGAAATTACAAGGAAATCTATCACAGCTAAGTAGGCTTTACTAGTTTACGAGTAACAGATGATGAAATGAGAAGTAACAAAATGTAGATATAACGTTGTAAGTATGAAACAAAACCAACAGAAACGCCGCATTATTCGGGGAGGGGAAGACTCCAGAACCCTATATTGTGCGTGGCCCGACATGCACTTGTCCGGTTATTGGTTTTAGAACAATGCTGGTTCCCGTATGATATTTTCCTTCAAAAATTGTGTAAGATTTGATTTGTTATAATTACTCCTCCACATTTCAAAAGAATCCTTTGAAATAGGTTTGTTTTGCAAGAAACTCTGTAACAACGTTAACAAGGCGAGAATACGTTTATTTGAGTGTTTTGACAAACGAGGGTTGTGAAGTCAAGTTTCGCTGTGTTAATTAACAGTGAATTGTCCTTTCACTTACAATTTTCTAAAGTAGGTGCCTGGTCGATTTTAATAGCAGTAGGTATGTTTCTTAGAATCCACTTGTAAATTGTAATTAAATAAAATACAATTTATTATACGGCTTTTTATTCTCTGTTAGGAATTGTAATTAAAAAAGAAATAAAATAACCAATTTCCCTATTCTTAAGGATTGGTATACCCGAAGCGCGTCCAGGATTTAATTCTGGGTAGGCACGAGAGGCAAATGGCAGTGCCGGATCTAACATGCTTACGACAGGGGGGGATGCATTGAGTATCGTTCGACCGCCAAGTGTGAGTTGCAAGCACGACGCCCCCCAAAAATTATCACAAGGGCGGCACAAGAGGCAAATGAGCAAACAAAAACCAAGAAATTGAGTACAAAAAACAACCTCCTGGTTGAGGGACGTGCTCCCGTGATGTGTCTATGCGTATCCTTAAGAATAGATATCTACGCTGACCGCGTATTAGTACTAGGTATAGAGCAGATTCCCCAAAGTGGGTTCCATAGTTTCGTAGAAAAGTTGGTTACCAGGGTTCCGCGATTCAGTATTTTTTTTAAACTAGCTCTTATTAAATTTGGATTACCCACATAGAGTAAGAAGTATGGATAACTGGACATTTGGTACACCGACAACCCCCTCCCCCCTAAAAAAAAAAAAATCACGTTCTCTTATCCATGTCCGTGGCAAGCCCGTGCGAATTGTCAAAATCTTGTCATAATGGTATATGGAGAGCTGCGCTTAGAAATGCATCGACGCGCATGCGCGGCAGACATCTTTGAGCGCACCGCGCATGAGCCAGTTCGCATGGGCTGGCCACGGACAAGGAATAAAGATCGTGAATAAGGTCACTGGTTAGTCAATTGTAGCACGTAATCCCCCCCCCCCCCCCACGAAATTTCTAAAAGGTACGTATCAAAGGTCACGCCAATTCATTTAGGTACGCCTATGAGTGATAGCAAGGAAGTTAACGGCGTCTCTAAACTGAGTAACGTTTGAGTCTTCGACTGTTTGTCTAATAAAAAGGCCTACTCACAAATCTATTGAATTTCATAATAAAGGACAAAGCATTTTATTAAAGCATACATTTATAAATACCCGCAGCAAACGTAAGCCTATTACTGATTTATTTAACTACCCACTATTAACGAACTTCGAAACTGGAACATCAATATTTGAAATTGGAGCGTCCACGTGTGGAATTTAAACATCGAACAGCAGTTCAGTAATTCGTTCAGAAATGAACGGGTAGCACATAATCATTAATTCACACACTGCAGTCACTGGCTCCCTGTTTATTACTCTTCGAACGTAGTTCCTATGTCAATGTAAATGTTTGTGGTTGTCAACAACGTCCACATTCGACGTACGATAGAACGGAACTCGGTTAGAACGCAATTTCATATTGACAGTTCTGCAAAATATTTATAGACCGCTCGTTATGTACGGTAATGGCAGTTATAATAGCGCTATATCTAGGTAACTCTTTGTTCAAGGTATTTGGAACGGCAGCAATGGAGACGTAAATTATTAAGGCTGGTTGAGGATGACTACACTGATGACGCACGTAACTGTACCTACGTCATATGTAATTAGTATAGTCAGTTATGTAAACATAAGCCGCTTGACAACATCATTATTTGAAACCACCGAGACTCCAAAATAAATAGGACAAACAGTAGTTCACATTTTAAAAATTCTGTGATGAAGAACTGCTACGTAAGGGGTCGTGGGTTCGATTCCCACACGGGATACCACTTTGTGTGATCTATAAAGTGTTGTTCCGAGTTTGGGTGTACTTTGTGTCCGTGACTTGTATAGTCTCCCGCGACACAGTGCTAGCACCCTAATGCGGGAGTCTTTTAAAAAAAGAAAGAAGAAAGAAAATGCTGATTATTTTGCTCTGACTTGAATTTTTGTGACTATTCGTTTAGGAGATACTTAGGTATTTGTTCTAAGTTGGTTTGAACATTGGTAAATGCTTAAGCCACTTAAGTAGCTGACTGTAGGTAGGCATCTATACATACCTAGCAAGTAGGCACATGCCTAGTAGTTTTTAAGTTCGTCAGCTAAAATATTTTTAAAAATTAGTTATTAGAAATGTGGGTCGCATATTACTATATATAGTCATCTTGTTAAATAAGTATTGCCATCCAACATGGCAATGCTGCCAGCCTTCTGGGTACGTTACCAGTCGAAATCGATGGGGAAGAATATTTCGACGCGTAAACGGGTCGTGCCTTTTTTTTTGTAAAAATATATAAATAATTTGTTAGTTGTAAATAATGTAAATTTTGCTGATAGTTTAATTAAAAGTACAAATCTTGTTGATCTTTGTAGATAAGCTAAATTGCCTGCGTTGGGACTTTTGAGGGTTACGTCATTTTAAAACGATATGCATGGCGTTGAACTAGTTTAGTGCCTATGGACGCTAACAAAATGAAGACCTGTAGCAGTATTATCGCGACTTAATTCCGTGAAAAATTTAAAGGTACGTTATTTACCCGACGTTTCGAATTGCACCGATCGTGGTAAAGGATCAACTGTTGACCCGTTTTCTTCACGCGATTAAATTCCGATAGTATTCTATATATAATCTACTAGCTGTGCCTCGCGGTGTTACCCGCGTTTTATTAGCCTAATCCAGTGTGTCAGCTAACTAATACCAAATTTTGTTAAAATCCCTTCAGCCGTTTAGACGTGAAGAAGTAACAAACATACACACTCACATACTCACAAACTTTCACCTTTATAATATTAGTGTGATACTAATATTATCAAGCTGAAGAGTTTGTCTGTTTAAACGCGGTAATCTCAGGAACTACTGTTCCGAATTGAAAAATTCTTTCACTGTTGGATAGCCCATTTGTCGAGGAAGTTTGTAGGCTATATATCATCACGCTACGACCAATAAGAGCGCAGCAGAAATGAGAAATGTTGCAAAAACGGGGAACATTTACGTAGACGAAGTTGCGCGGCACAACTAGTATTCGATACGTGTAACTAAGTTTGAAAACAAAAATGAAGACCAGTGGAGGATGAAGGGTTATCTTTTGTGGGGGTTTTGACCCGTCTGAAGAAGCAAAGATTTTAATTTGAAGGAACTTGAGCTCGCTGAGGGTTTTGCCAAGAAAAAGCACATAGATGTACGTCACACTTTTGAGGGGGAGGGCTTGAGCCTCTTCGCTCCTTCCTGAATCTGCCACTGACCAATCTTGTGTTTGAGGAGTTATTGCACAATGTGAGCTCATCCTCCACTCCCAATGTCATTATAGTAATTCCCTGACGAGCTTCAGAGACATCACTCATTCGAACAAACAGTTCTAAGTGCTTCTCTTAATAGAGAATTAACGCTTGTCACTCAAAGACACCCACACATTAAACACTAGTCAGTACACAAGACGTATGACATTATATCGATCTGGCTAAATTAATTGGCCAACAAGCTATTGGCTCAATTGTTTGTTCAAATATTTGCACAAAGCAGTCTATTAAGAAACTGGTCTACCAGTTTAAACCAAAATTGCTGTATAGGTCATACTGTTATACATTACATGTAATAATCAACACAACAAATGTCGAAACAGCCCAGTCGGCATATTATGCTAAAATTTATTCATTGTTGAATTATGGTATTATTTATTGGGGAAACGCCGTAGATTCTGACAGCACATTTATATTACAAAAAAGATGTATCAGAATCATTCATAACATTGACAGTCAGACATCATGCAGACCAATATTTAAAGAACATAAATATCTCACTCTAACAGGAATATACATACTAGCAGCTAGCTTCGTAAAAAAACACAACACATACTTTCCGAAAAAAGCACTTTAGATTATAATAAAAGATTACGAAATAGAAACAATATAATATTGCCTCATGCTAGAACAGATATTTTTAAAAGGAATATATACTTTTCTTGTATAAAAATCTACAACCACTTACCAAATGACATTAAGCAATTAGATATGCCACGGTTTGAGAGAACGCTTAAAAAAATGTTAATAGATCGTTGTTTCTATAACCTTACAGAGTATTTTATAAATATGTTGAATTAATTACTGTTTTTAATTATATAATTAATCTTAAATAAAATTGCATACCTAATGAGGTAAATTGTGTTGCATACCATTACTTTTAAGACCACATATTTTTGTAAAACCACAATTACTGCAATAAAAAAATCATTTCATTTCATTTAATTTCATTTCGTAACCAAAATAGCCTAAGGTTGAGACTAGTAACTGTTATTTTTTGTAGAAACGTAGAAACAGCTGCAGAACCCTACACTGAGCATGGTTCGACATGCTCTTGCCTGGTTTTTATTCAGTTAGTTTTCATATTAATATTAATGAATATGAATATGAATGAATATGACAAAATGTAAGGACACTCCCTATAATCATATTATTAATTTTCCACTAACTAAAGTAGGGTATATCTAAGGACATTTCTAGACATTGTGCGTGAAGGTAAAATGTACCTAACCACTTCAGAGATTGAAATGTTTGACTATGATTTGGTTAATAATAAACAAATTTGTGGGCACGCGCTCTACTTTAAACTAATTGGAATAATTTTACTTAGTAAAATAACGTTTATTACTATTTTATACCTACAATATAATGAATGACTGAATGAATGATTGCCTCTGTGGCGCGGTGGGAGTGTATCCGACTGCTGAGGACGTGGGTTCGATCCCCACCCAGGATAAAACTTTGTGTGATGAGCACGATGGTTTATTCTGTGACTGGGTGTTATTTATCTAAAATATGTATGTATTTAGAAATATGTTTAGTTTAGGTTAAGTTTAGGCCCGTTGCCTGGTTTCCATAGTACAAGCTCTACTTAGTATGGGATCAGATAGCGTTGTTTGAGTTGTCCCAAGATATTATATTATATATTAATGAAAATCGGCACGTAAGGAGTGTGGATGGGGAGGGATGAGGTGTTAAATTTAGCATAATTATTTGTGGAGGGCAAGGTGTTAAGTCCCTCCAACACAAAGGGAGGATCCTCCGACCAGGCGAGGTGATCATGCCTGGCGGGCCGCGGCCCAACGGTTAACGTTGGGAACTTGTATTTATAGTTAGCAGCTGTGAAAACTTCTATATCGCGATTCAGGATTTGGCGCGAGCTGTCAAGTGTCAATTTATTTTATTTTATTATATGTGGGTACCGCCACATCACTCCCCTCCGAGACCGGAGGTTGATTGTCTTTGATGAGTCAGCTGTCGTCGCTTTCTTGAGGAGCGTGCCAGTGCCAGTGTAGAGTAGTTCCAGTGAGTCGGAACTTGATTCCGCTAGTCCCAGTGAGTCGGAACTGAATGCCGCTAGTTCCAGTGAGTCGGAACTGAAATCCGCTGAACCCAGTGAGTCGGGTAGTAGCTGCGGTGTGCGGTGCTGCGTAGTGGCTGGCTGCTGCGTAGACGGGAGAGATGTGCTCTGCTTACGAGTACCGTAGGTGCAGTGTGCTGTGCCTAGACGCTGGAGAGGCCGTAGGGATGACCAAGCTGGAGCGTTCGCTGCAGGCGTGTGGTATCCCAGTAGAGGCCGGATGCTGGCTGGCTGTGACTTGATTACCGCTCATATCTATGGGAGTGACGGCGAGTGCGGCGGTGACGATGCTGCTGCTGCTGCTGATAATGAAGGCTGCTTCCAATCACGTCGGGGTCACCACTGTGGAGGGCAAGGTGTTAAGTCCCTCCAACACAAAGGGAGGATCCTCCGACCAGGCGAGGTGATCATGCCTGGCGGGCCGCGGCCCAACGGTTAACGTTGGGAACTTGTATTTATAGTTAGCAGCTGTGAAAACTTCTATATCGCGATTCAGGATTTGGCGCGAGCTGTCAAGTGTCAATTTATTTTATTTTATTATATGTGGGTACCGCCACATTATTTATTTTACGTATTTATTTATAACTATTTAGTGAGTATCGTCTTACTGGATCAGTGGCGACCGTGCAGAGCGAATTAACCCGTTTTTCAAACCTACATTTTTAATTACAGGCATCTTATTTTTCTTCTTCCCGCCCTTTATTCCAAATATTTGGGGTCAGCGCAATATGTGATTACAGAAATCGTTTAATTTACTACAACTCTCATACTGAGATACCTATATCTACAAGCCCTCACTAGTCACAGGGTCACAGGAGACTATAACAAAGTTTTTAAAAGACTATTCTTTTTTTTAATGAAAAAATAACTTGCAATATGGGTCGCAAGTTAACAACAATTTTATTAACCCTTTCAGCTAAACTAAATTGTTTGTGTTGGGATTGGGTTCACGATGGTAGTAAATATATCTAATGGCGGAGATTCGAACCCTGACCTCTCGATTGTGAGTCGAAGCTGTAACCATTAATCTTCGGCGAGCGCCCCGCTTTAAATTGGATTTTTGATTTTTCCCTATAACTCATAACCAAACATATCCACATGAACAGGTTTGGTTAGAACCGTTTTTTTTAAGTCTTTATTTATTTTAGAAACCTTTAACAGATTGTTATGTTGGTTCCATTGTAACCAGATCTTAATATCTACATCTTAATTTTAACTAACAAATAAAGTAGGTAACATAGCCTCTGGAGACATTGATTTAGAGAGAATTACATTAAATAAACCTACATCTATTTTTTTTTAAATTAAATTTACTTATTAAGCACCTCCTTTCAGACTCATTCCTGACACACTCCACTAAGAGATGATAAGTGTCTTCAACTTTATCACATATTGTGCAATTCGGCGAATCTACCTTTTTCATAAGAAACGCAAAAGCTCCCAATGGCGAGTTCTGAAAGCAGTTCCCAAAATGTTTCAGCTGATTTTAAAGCCACTAAACCATGGGATATGAGGAGGTTCGCATTGTAAGGTTTTATACCATATGCCTTTGACTTTGGATCTTTCATTAAAGTATGTTTTCCATTCGTTCTTACCACGGAAGAGATAAATATAGTATACTATATTTATCTCTTCCGTGGTTTTTACAATATTTTTTGTACTTGGTTTAGAATCGTTTTGGTTATAGCTGTTGTCCGTGTCCTACAATGTTGTAGGACACTCGATATATATACTGACCCAGATTCAAAATGTCACCTTAGACGTTGGACTAAAGACGGTCTACGGTTACCAATCATTAAGTGTTGACTAAGGCATTATTTAGTGCGCAGGTATTGAGGGCAGTGTAATTGGAATGTAACTCGAGTTAAATTCTGTCTACATTTGTAATCAATTATAACCACAGGTCAGTCAATCGATAAGTAACTTAGCTTTCATCTATACTTATAATATAGAGCTGAAGAGTTTGTTTGAACGCAATAATCTAAGAAACACTGCTGTCGTACAGTTCATACTACTACGGCTGTCAACGTTCAACATATCATAAAGCTTTAATAAAAATCTTCTGTGTAATTATATGATTTTTAGAACAATAAATATTATTATTATTATTATAACTACTGGTCCGAATTGAATAATTATTGGATAGCTAATTTATCGGCTATATAACATCACGCTAAGACCATAGGAGCGGAGCATCAATAAAAAATGTTGCAAAAACTGGGAATATTTACGCAGACGAGGTTGCACGGATTAGCTAGTATTTAATATTAGGGGATCTATTAAAAATGAAACTTTGGATGTCCAATTGTCAAAAAAGTGATTAGTGGCCCAGTCTAAGTCGAAGGTCGTGGGTTCGATCCTCACCCAGGATAAAACTTTGTGTGATGAGCACGATGGTTTATTCTGTTTCTGGTTGTAATTTATCTGTGAGACGCATGTATTCAGAAACTATATGTTTCTGAATACATGCGTATCACAGATAAATTACAATCATGTTCATCAGTTGTTTGGTTTTTTGGTATTTGGTACACGCTCTAGCCAGGGAGAACTAAATACTACTGATCCCAAACTAGTTAGAGTTTGGGATCAGATAGCTGTGTGTAAAGTGTGTCAAGATATTATATTATTGTGAAAAACCAGATAAAGAAATTAGAAATTTAAATTAAAAAGTTAAAAGCAGAGATAACATTGTTACAACATGGCGATGTGTATAAAATTTCAAGTTATTAGCACGACAGGACGTATTTACATATTTTTTAGTTACAAACAAGTAAAGATGATGAAAACATGTTCTAAAGAATAAAACTTTAAAAATAATGAAAAAAAAAACAAAAACAAGAAAATACATATATAAGCGCTAATATAATAGTAAGTACCTAGATGACCGAGAATCACTTAGTTTTTTTTTAAACGACGTTTTCTAAAAATCAAACCTAGCTAGATCGATTTATGCCCCCTGAAACCTGTGAAATTTAATTTAATACTAAATTTCATGAAAATCGCTGGAGCCATTGCTGAGATTCAGATTATATATATTGGTATATATGTATATACAAGAATTGCCCGTTTAAAGGTATAAGATAATGGTCTTCTATCAGACGTCTGTTACGGCAGCTAATCTCTTCAGAGTATAGCCAAGGATAGTGCCTGCGCAGGATAGTGTACAAGTGCGCTTTCTACTTCCTCAATATCTGAAATCAGAAACCAGAGAGAGATTCGGCCCAGGACCAACCGCTTAAGGTACTCTCCAAGACACGGAGGGGTATGACATTTTTCGCAAACGATCACCCATCTATGGACCGCCAGTGGTAACGCTCCTTAACCTCGCAGATAGCTCGATTTGTTCGAGTCAGGGAGCTCTTTTAGCGCTAAATATATTAATACTCATCAATAAATGTCGGCATCAAACCAGAAACAAAATATTAATCAATGTTAGAGGTTACGAGTGGAATAAAGCCCTATTCACAAAGATTGTTCACAATGAAATAAAATAATGTCTATGGTCTTCACCCCAAATGTCAAATTCGCCATTTTATATCGTTTTCTACTTGGTCTCACCGTTCGCTAGATTAGTGATCAATCGAATGGAAAAAAATAGCGAAGACGATGCATCGACTTGAATTGACCACGTGACATATTTCAATTTCATACATTTTGTGCCTACTTTTCCTATAATGACATCGCTATTCGAATATGATCTTGTCTAGGCCCCCTGGACCGCGCCATCCTTTTCAATTAAAAAGTTAATATTGACTGCAAAGCGTGAAAGAGAGAAAAAACTCGTGGGGCCCTGTCTCTTTGACTGGTATTGTCCACAAAGTAGCGTTGTCTCTTTCTAGAGAGTGGTCAATTTTGTGAGGTTATGTCGCAGTCAAGGTCTATACGTCAATGATTCACTCACATTCGGAACCTTAATATTAATTAAATTTTATAGCTATTATACTATTATTTTGGACCCCATAGACTAAAATAACTGTGCTTTGTGATTGCTCACTTTCAAAGTAGCATAATGGCGCCCTCTTGACACATGGCGATGTGCTTTATGCTACTTTGAAAGTGAGCGAAATAGTAAGTTTAAGAGGCCGCCAGAGCGCCCTAGGTGTTGTTGAGGCAAGCTAAACGCAGCTGCCCCCTTCCTTGCCAGCACACTGTCAAAATAAATCGTTGAGAGGGCCGCTATAATCAGGTTCTTGTCTATTATATTTTGAACAAGCATAAACAACCCATAGACGATTCAGGAATTTGTCTATGTGTTCGCCACATGTCAAGAGGGCGGCTTATGCTACTTTGAAAGGGACCGAAATGGTAAGTTTAAGAAGGCGCCAGAGCACCCTGGGTGTTGTTGAGGCTAAACGCAGCTCCCCCCCCCTTTCCAAGCACACTGTAATAATAAAACGCTGAGAGTAACACAAACAACAAAGTTCCTGCCCGTCCCGATATAATCGTAGATCCGTGACACTGTCTCTATGTCTAGATTTAGATTTAGTTCAATTATGGTATGACAGATACGTAATCTTCTTTTTAAAATCCAAAAAGTTTAAATCTGACCTTGTTTGTGTTTACTATAAAATGTCCCCTGGTCTAAGAGTTGGTAGTATTGTCAATTGTTCACTTAGCATTCATCCTCTTATATAACAATAATATTTACTCAACTACGAAGTAGTGCGTAGAGTATTATTTCGATTATTCTTAAAAAAGGTATTGAAATAAAATTTACTTAGTACCTATACCACATCACTTACTGTACCACAAGTAATTTATTCAAGGTACTAGGTACATTTGGTAAAAAATATTTTTACATTCACATTCAATTATTATACATTATTAAGCATTGTTTTTAAAGTTTTTGGCGATGTTTAGAGATGTAGAGGCAAAACCTTGAATTTCTTTTTTATCCTTCTAACAGTTTTTTTCAATATACCTACCTAATTGTTGAATTATTCAGATAATACGCAAAAGGATAGAGCCAGTAGGTAAGTACCAGTAGGTACTATGGCAACCAGTCAACTGGTAAACATATATAACATATTATAGATAATTTAAAAATAATATTAAAAAAAGGATTGTGTGGTTTTATGAAACCACGGTAAAAGTGAAACTTTTTTTCACATTATAGACATTTAACTAAACATTTTTGGAATAACATTCTATTAAGGGTATAAAAATCGCTTTATCACTCTTAATATTTTTGACTGCCTCTGTGGTGCGGTGGGAGTGTATCCGACTGCTACGCAAGAGGTCGTGGGTTCGATCCCCACCCAGGATAAAACTTTGTGTGATGAGCACGATGGTTTATTCTGTGTCTGGGTGTTATTTATCTATAATATGTATGTATTTAGAAATATATAAGTATGTTATCAGTTGTCTGGTTTCCATAGTACAAGCTCTGCTTAGTTTGGGATCAGATAGCGTTGTGTGAGTTGTCCCAAGATATTACTATTATTATTATATTATATTATTAATATTATACTTGGAAAATTGGAATGATAATGGGAAATGATAAAAGTAGACTAAGTCTCCAACTAATACCTACTCGCAGGCCGACCGTCACGCGACATGCAACACACAGACGAAAAAGTTTGAGACGATGTAATAAAAGTTTCACTTTAAAATGTGATTACTCAATAATATTGGCACAAGCAGTGGCGCCAACTGTGTGAGTTGCGCCAACAGTGGCTGTCAAAAAGAACAATGACGAACCATGAACACACTATACTGATACCCTGACATTTAAATTATAATTTGATGTTCGAACTATTTATTTATTAGGACCATTAACGTAGAGACCAGGACTGCGCCATAACCTCAAAAAAATTGACCACTCTCTAGAAAGAGACAACGCTACTTTGTGGACAATACCTGTCAAAGGCTGCACGAGTTTTTTCTCCCTTTCACGATTTGCAGTCAATATTTACATTTTAATTGAAAGGGATGGCATAGTCCAGGTCTATACATCAATGATTAGAACAAATAGTTTTGAAACCAAATTGTGAGCCTAAAGTTAGGGATCATTGTCCAAATATCTGACCATCAAATTTAATCAACTAGCTTTTGTTTAGGGCTTCGCGTGATTCTCTCTCTGAAGATATTCTCTGTGCTTTTCTGGGGCTCAAACTATTTACATACCAAATTTCACCTAAATCGTAACAAATAGACATACACCGCCTTATTCCAAAAGCTGGACTAAACCTGGTTTGACGAAAATCCTAGTTTAAACCATGGATCTACGAAAATCTTTATTACAAAACGAGGTTCATCGCTTAATCGATGATCTTCTTTGGTCTATATATTAGTCTTTCGATCACCCTAGTTTAACTATGGTAATAACCTTAAAATGTCAAAAATTTTGACATTTTAAGGTTATTTTATTTACAATTTTGCGTATTTTAGTTTCAATTATTAATGACGAATAATGCGTGTTTAGTGACTTTAAATTATTAACTAACTAAATATGGTGTGGCAACAAAATAAACGCAAAAATCGAGTGAAATGCGATGTGTGACCAAAGATTTAATAATACATGCTTATTATTGTTTTTCAAAACATTTATCACAGCTTGGAATTGAGAGAGAAGATTTAATATACAGAACTCAGAGATGTCCTAAAATTAAAGTGGTCTGTGCAATGTTTGGGTCAACCAGACTCGACGTGAAGTGTACCTACGCAGTGTGGAAAGTTGAAGATCAACACAGATTATTTTTGTTCGACAATAGTATCATTAACTAGTGCTCTATGTAAAACAATCTGATGCATTCCACTTATAATATGTCACATTATTTATATTGAAGTTGGAAAATCACATTTGAAATGTCTGATAGGTGGTCTGGAGTAGTGCGGCAAAAACCAATGTTGAATTTACTCAAAATGCACAAAACAAAGTAATAGAAACATCATTATGACAAAATTTCTTACCTAAAACTTACTACTGAACTATACATATTATAGTGGAACTAAATAAACATTGATCAATTTAAAATTTAGTTGGTAAAGTGTAACCATGGGTATACCTATCACTAGAAACAGATGTAAACTTAGGTTATAGGTAGGTACCAAGAACTGAATATTATGTTTATAAGAGCTCAGCTAGTTATACATTGCTACAATGTTCCTTTAAACATAGTAAACACTAAACAGAGAGTACAGATTAGTTACAGGTTATTGAAATTGTGATGTAATAACTATTATGCACTACTTAACAGTTTAGATAATTATATTTAAGATTCTCTGATAGATGAACTATGTTCTTAGGGAGAATAAATGGTATCTAATAAATAATGATTCTATGTATAATGTACCTGAAACTTACTAGTGAACTATAAGGTGGATCTAAATATAGAATTATAAATTTTATTATATAAATATATTATTGATCACTGTTTATATAATAAACAAAAAATGCATACAATTTAAAATTTATTGTAAAATAAATAACTAAACTAATATCATAAAGCTGAAGAGTTTGTTTGAACGCGGTAATCTCATGAACGACTAATTCTTTTGAACTTTTTACTGTTGGATAGCCCATTTGTCGAGGAAGTCTATATAATATCACTCTACAACCAATAGGAACGGAGTAGCAATGAGAAATTTTGCAAAAACAGGGAAAATTTATGCAGACTAAAATGTGCGGGAAAGCTAGTTATGTATAAAGAAATAGGGATATAAACTCAATATTCCATTTCAAACATAGTTTGGACAGGGAGTACAGATTGGTTACAGATTATTGAAATTGTTAACATCCATTTTGTTGTCAAATGGAATAACTAATAAGTGCTACCTAACAGTTTAGATAATAATATTTATGATTCTCATGAAAGTGTACTCTGTTCTTAGGAAGAATAAATGGTATCTAATAAATAATGATTCTATGTAGTTATTTGAGAATTTCATTTCATAGCAAGCTCACTGATACTAAATAATAAATATATTCATAAAATTTGTTTCAATTGTTTGTTGTGCTTCAGCCGAAGCTTCAGTACCTATATTGAATCTAGGCATACTTTCCCCCAATACATTCAGAACAACGAGTGCAACAAAGAAAACAGTAAGTATATTAAAAATGCATTATCTTATTGAGTAAGTATCCTTAAACTATTGAACGAATTTTCATCCAACCATGCTAAGAACTGTTCCAATGAAACTAGCTTTGTAATAAAAACTCGCATCCAACTCCTATAAGTGTTTGGGCGCTATAATTACTCAGATTAAACTTATAACATCCATAATAATGTCGTGAGTTAATAAAATTAGGTTATCATCATTTGTTTACATTTTTAGTACTACTGACAGCTATATATGTAACGTTCCGATCCTGACAGAATCTATTTTATTATTCGTAAATTGCAGGCCGAGGACTTTTATGTCAGGTTTATATTTTGAAAATTACGTCGTCCTGGCGAATAATTTAGCTAATAGAACGTCTAAATATTTTTTTCTCAATGACAACTATACTTTCAAATTATATTGGCTTGAAACGGAACGTTATTTTTGAATGATAAGAAAAATGAATGAACTAAATTGATTATAATCTGTGGCTGATTGCAAGATCCTTTGGTATCAGCTGGTCCACGGATTATCTATGCTTTGTAATAAGACCAATAGTACAGTACTAAATCCTGGACTTGAAAGTCTTGGCCTAAACCTTGATTTAGTCTTCTCTTTGTAATAAGGCGGACAGAGTTACTTTCAGATGTATAATATTAGTTTATACTGTACGCGAGCGGGGCGTCTATGTATCGAAACTATTGAATATACATTTAATATGACAAACGAAGTAGCTGCCCACTTATATCGTCCGCCCAATTGATTAATTAATTAACTTGCATTGTTAAATACTTGCTGCCGTTGCCTCGTTAACAATTCGGAACTATCATATTTTATTCTGACAGTCCATTTATAGGGGTTTTACTTTAATTGAATGAAAGGTGTCGTTCGGTTCATTGTTTTCTTTTTTTTTTAATAAGCTTCACATCAGGGTATAAGTCCTGTGTAGCGGGGGACTTTGTAAAAATACAAATAACGAACACGAACAAACACTCAGAATTAGAACAATAATTTTGTGAATCACACAAAGTGATGATTCACAAGATTCTATTGAATTAGAGCCCTGTATTGCCCACACATTACTCTAATTCAATCAAACCCACTACATCAACGAGGGAGTCAAGTTCTCCTAACTAAAAACTAAAAATTCATGAATTAATTTTCGTTTAATTAAATTTCTTAAGTTTACGGGGAATATTCTAATATTCTATGGATGATTTTCTGGAACGAGTGGACTAAATAGACGTTCCGGGCTCTTGATTTTACTACCTCATTTTTGGTCGAAACTTCGTTTTCATTGAATTAGAGTAGGCCTCCTGATTACGGCAGCCTATCTCATTAGAGACTGAAGCCACAAACACACTTGATTATTTTTTGGTGTGGTGTGTCATGACACAACACGCTTTTCAACACGACACATTTAGTATGGTTAGAAACACATTCTAACCATACTAACGGCCGGTCTCAATAATATACCTATCGATGGATTTGACTACTAGAGATAGAATTTTGACATATTTTGTATGGAGCTTATGTCAAATATATACCTCTAGTAGCCTAATCCATCGATAGTTAGATTATTGAGACCGGCCGTTAATGTATAGAAATGACTGCCTGCAAGAGGATAAAACTTGGTGTGATGAGCACGATAGTTTATTCTGTGTCTGGGTGTTATTTATTTATAATATGTATGTATTTTGAAATATATAAGTATGTTTATCGGTTGTTTGGTTTCCATAGTACAAGCTCGGCTTAGTTTGGGATCAGACAGCGTTTTTTTTTTAAAGATAACTAGTAATGTGGGTTTGGGTCCCACATAACTAGCAATCTTGTTAACCCCTCCAACTAAACTCAAAGACTTGTGTTAGGAGTGGATTCACGTCGGGGTAGTATAATGGGTAGGATTCGAAACCGCGACCTCACGATTGCCACACCGATAAACTGATGATCAGACAGCGTTGTGTGAGTTGTCCCAAGATATAATTATTATTACCATTATGTTTCTGACGCGTCACGACACACCACTCTACAATAGTGTATTTTGGCCATAACAACTGCGCAGGAGATATAAATAGTTCACGAGTGTGTCCGCGGACATAAGTGCACTCTCAATTTCCTCATTCGTGTAGTCTGATGGGTCGGAAATCCTACACGACCGGAGAGAAGCGCCTTTCCGGGTTACATGCTTAACCTCGCCGATCAATTCTGATCTCAATTTGCTCGGTCGCCACAGAGTCGCGGACCATAAACACATATAAATATAATCTAGTGAAGCTAGCTAGTTAAGGCATCGGTTTTGCAATCGTGAGGTCGGGTTCGAATCCTACCCATTATACTACCGACGTAAACCCACTCCTAACACAAGCCTTTGAGCTTAGCTGGAGGGGTTAACAAGATTGCTAGTAATAAGTAATAATATGGGACCCACAATCCCACATTGCTAGTTTATTCAACAAAAAAAAGCTGAGCTACTTTGGATTTGAAAGAAGAAAGAAGGAAATTAATCTTATTTAAGGAAACTCGACAACTTTTGTTAAATTACAAAGAAAAGATTTGTGTTATGCAGACAGCCTAAACACCACAACACCAGTGTGGGTCCGTAGATGGGTGATCGTTTTTAGGGTTCCGTAGCCAAAATGGCAAAACGGAACCCTTATTATTTCGCCATGTTATTGTATTACTTACGCCGACAAAGTGAAAGATATAAATTTTAAAAAACAGTTTTTTGAGGGTACCTTCCTTAAATAGGAAATGGATTTTTTTTTCTCACCTACCCAATCATGTCGGGTATCACTAGATAGGTATTTTAAAAAAAATCACTGTAGTAGTACGTATAGTGAATTAAAACGAAAACTATCACAGCCTAACAGATGATCAAATGAGAAATAACAAAATTTTCGTACAATTTCCATTGAAAGTTATTATTAAGTAGTATAATGTTGTAAGTAACTATAATAATAATACTTATTGTTCATAATAATTGTTTTAAATTCATTATCATAATAATTACACAGAAGATTTTTATTATAGCTTTAAGATATGTTGAACGTTGACAGCCGTACTAGTATGAACTGTATGACAGCTGTCAGCGCCTTCCATTCGTGGTACAAATTGGTATTTTATGATACAGAGTTAGTTACCTAGTTAGTCTACTAGTATGAAACAAAAACAACAGGAAACTTAAGCAGCATTATTCGGATGAGAGGGGGGGGGGGGGATACGGAACCCTACATTGTGCGTGGCCCGACATGCACTTGCCCAGTTTTAAACATTGTTATACCTCTCTGTAACTCGGAGAGCACGTTAAGCCATCGGTCCCTGCGCCTAATCTCTCTTCAGTCGTGACGGATTGCCGTCCCATCGTAATATGAGAGCGAGGAACACAGTGGTATAATATAACAATACCACAATGCGCCGTAAAGACATTGCAAATTGACACATCGAATTACAACGGTAAAGTTTCATGGGAGTCGTACATCTGGCCTGAAGGACGTACCGAACGTCATGAATAGCTTATAGTGTAGTTGAATATATGTCTACGTTACATTAAAACGAACAGCTCATTGTTTATTTAATGCAGATGCCGTTTGTTACCGCCCAGTTTCGCATCGCAAGTCTTGTTTATTTCATTAAGTATATATAGCGCGATGTTATATAGCCTATAGCCTTCCTCAATAAATGGGCTATCCAACAAAAAAACTTTTTTTTCAAATCGGACCAGTAGTTCCTGAGATTAGCGCGTTTAAACAAACAAACAAACAAACTCTTCCGCTTTATAATATTAGTATAGATTCATCTCAAAAATATACATGTTTTATAACATAAAATAACTAACAATTTAGTAGCATGAAACCTTTATGAGAGCTGGAGTCCGTAGTAGGTTCGAAACCTGTATGACAGATCTGTCATACAGGTTTTGAACCTGGAGATCTTCAGGCTCCCTTCTTTACAATCGTGAAAGGTAAGTTAAAGATAGTCTTAAATGTACATAAGAGTGTATTCGAGAGAGAGAAAGAACAGTAAGTGAATGTTATGAAGGTGTGCATGTGTGTGTGAGTGTGTGTATGTGTGTAAATGTGTGTATGCGTGAAATGTCAATATTTGGACCCTATCGATATACTGTTTACCACCTATTTATTTATCGGTACTAGAAGAAAAATGAGCCATTGAATCGATTTTTTTATAAAATTTAATGCGATACTCTTGTCAAAGACTATGGTTAGGCACTTGTCCAACCAACGGCGAGAAAGCGATAGCGAGTAGTGATTTTATCGCTCAAGATCCCGGGTAAACCGGATACAGGTATTAATAGTTATCTATGACCGTTCACATTGCCAGCGAGTACGTAGAAGCTTACGACCCTGACATCAAAAACAGGAACGACCTTCAAAACATCGTTTACTCCTTGGTCAAGTACGAACGGAAAGAGTTTCTCCGCTCCACTCTATGTTGCATCTCTTTTGTTTACACGGACGGGATCTACAATGCATAAAATCGCTACTCGCTTCTTCCTCAACGCAGGCGGTGGGGCAGGGTGCCTTAGTCCTTCATTTTTTAGGGTTCCGTAGCCAAAATGATAATGCTAAAATTTAGAGTATAGTGTTTTGTATGAGCCGCTACTTAGTTCGATAGTTAAATAACAAAATAAATATTTTTCTTATTACAACACTTGGTCAATCAAGACAAATCTAACGACGACGTATTAATTGTATAAATCTAATTACTCGTAACTCGTGGTTTCTTTACATTACACTAAATAACTGTGTAATATCAGTTTTGAAAAATATTTAATAAATTAATCCTTAATCACCTACCATTTGTTTTTGAAGTTATGACCTTAACCACCTACAGACTATGTTACTGGAGTAAAATCATTGTTTATTGTGAGGTTTAGGCTCACAACCTGACAAAGAAACATCGTTTACTCCTTGGTCAAGCACGAACGGAAAGAGTTTCTCCGCTCCACTCTATGCTGCATCTATTTTGTTTACACGGACGGGATCTACAATATACATCTATTGTACATTATACAAACAACTTCAGGGTTTCTCAGATGTGTGGTAAATGGTTGTGTGACAAAAGTACGTAGGTGGTGAAGGGTGTATTTGTAATTTTTTTTTTTCAAAAATAATTATATTACTAAGTTATTTGGTGTATTGTAAAGAAACAAAGAGCGGGCAAGGAGGGGTTATTAGTATAATAAAAATCACCGGTATATTATTTTACATTCTCTCTTTCTCTCTCTTCTTCTCCATCTCATAATCTGATAGGACTACCATATGGATGTATCATAGCAAGGCATATTACGAAGTAGTTTCTATACAAATTTTCGAGTGACCGCACACGCAACTATAATATATATTGTCACCAACATATTATTAATAGGCCGACCATCAATGAAATGAAGGCAAAATGGTAGTAGCTTGCTATAATATATATTATAGTACGGTATATTAATATATATTATAGCTAAGTGTGTGACGGGCTTCAAGTTGAGGAGCAACGGCTTAGCATGCTGAGAGGTAGGATTATTTAGAAAATGGACACCCATCTAAGTTTTTGACTGATATAACTGTACTTAACTGTATCGATCTATTAAACTTCTCGGTCAATATGGCGTCACGATCACTGCCCATCCTACCAAACCATTCAATACACGTCAAATAAAGCAAACACTTTTAGATGATTGTGTTGTCTGCCTTAACACGAAACAATCAACAAATGTTTATATAAAACATTGAACACAGAGACCACAACATATTACTGGCACAAACGAAATAGTCCGATCTACAACAACAACACTCAACATTTATTACAAAAGTTTTGAGTTTATTAGAAACGTGAAAGTTAGCGAAATAATTTGTATGAGCCACTTACCACTTAGTGGAATGAAAGCCACGCTCAGGACAATCCAGGACAGACGGAACTTCATTCCGATTAACGCCATCTGAATTCAAAACTTTCAATCATTACCCATAAATTAACTTCGGAACCAACACTTTACAGAGCGTATTTTTGTACACAAATTTATAGATTTTGCCAATAAAAAATCACCTTTATTTCTTATAGCGCACAGTTCAATTTAATTGTACAAAATAATGTACGAAAATCGCCGTGTAAAGTAACACTATTATATAACAAAAATTACTTTTTTTTGTTATGTATCGCAGTATGAACGTTGTCGTGTGTAGGCCCGCGACGACTACGCGTCGACTATGCCAAGTTCGTAGCGGTCCGTCGTAGACCTACGCGGCTACGTAAAGGTTTGTACACACGAGACGTATTATCGGCCATCAAATATGAAATGAAATTATACCGTTTTATTTCTATCATTGTAATGGATTATAATGAAAGTTAATGTGTTTTTAACATCGTTTATGAGAAAATGTTATTATTATTGATATAAGTGTATTATTGATTATTTTTATTTGTTATAGTACTAACTAAGACTGGACTGCCCATACATGAATCGGTGTCACCGTATTCATATGGAGTACATTCGGTAGTATTTTATGATTATGTTTTATTACTAACATTAGTCTTTAAGGTGTTTGTTATATTTCAATATTGTTTTACTAACACTAAATGGATCAACGGTCTGAATAAATTATATTATTATTATTATTATACAGCCTTGGCCAAAAGTATGGAGCACCCCTTATGTTTTGCACGTGCGTAACATTTGCAGTAGGAAACAATACCTTTTGTTTAAATATGGATTAAGCGGCATCTAAAAAGGGGTTTAAAACAATAGTGTACCTAGTTAGGGCCAATAAAACATCTGTTGCGAAGCATCTTATCCGTTTAGTAATTTACAATGTTTTTTTCAGTTCACTATTTCGCGTCGTTGTGTACACATACCGTGATCTAGCGCACTTCTTGTATTATTTTGTGTTCAGTTATATTAACATCGATACATAATGCCTAAAACATCCGAACTGTCTCTTGAAAATCGTGTGAAAATTCAACTTTTACATGAACAAGGGAAATCTCTAGTTGAAATATCCAGAACTGTTAAGTGTTCGCGCCGAGCGGTGCAACTTACCCTTGAGCGATTCGCCGCTACCGGTACGCACAGCGATAGGCCCAGAACTGGACGTAAACGTGTTACAACTGACCGTGAAGATCGAAAATTAGTGAGAGAGTCTTTGAAAAACAGGAAAAAGAAATCTTCTGAGCTCGCTGCTGAATTCTCAGTGGCGAGCAATAAAACAATTTCTGCCAGAACTACTCGTCAAAGACTTCAAGAAGCTGGCCTCAAAGGGTGTAAAGCCAGGAACAGGCCATTGCTCTCTGACAATAATAAAAAGGCTCGCTATGCATGGGCCTTAAAGTACCAACATTATACTGAAGAAGACTGGTCCAATATCGTGTGGTCAGACGAATCAAACTTTGAGGTAAGTTAAATAATATAAATGTCCAAACGAATAAATGAGTATTATTGAAATTTAAAAAATTATAATGTTGTCTTTTCATGATTTGTAAAACTCTATTTTTTTTTGTTTTTGTTAGGTCTTTGGCACCCCTGGTGCTACCTTCGTGCGTCGCCGTGTGGGCGAAGAATTTAAGCCAGAGTGTGTGGTCCCGACTGTAAAACACGGCGGAGGTAGCGTGATGATCTGGGGCTGCATGACTGACACAGGAGTCGGCGAAATGTTTGTGTGTGAGGGTCGAATGGACTCTATAAAATACACGAATGTTTTGGAATCAGCTTTGTTGCCTTCGTTTTCTATACTTTTTGGAGACACAAATATGGATGGGGTTAAATTTCAACAAGACAACGCACCATGCCATAAATCAGCACGCACGATGTCATGGTTTCGTGAAAATTTCATAGAGCTCCTGGAATGGCCTGCACAGTCGCCGGACCTTAATCCAATAGAACATTTATGGGGAATCCTAAAACGTAAGCGGACCTTACGTCGCACAATATCCACAAAAGAAGAACTAAAAAGACGCCTCCGCCAAGAATGGAATGCCTTAACTGAAGAACAGTGTAAAAATCTTGTAGGCTCTATGCCAAGAAGAATAGCTGCTGTGATAGCGGCAAAGGGTGGACCGACAAAATATTGATTTTATACAAATAAAGATCATTTTAAATTTACACAAGTTGTTTCATTTAATTATTTACAAAACTTTTTGAAATATTCAGTTTTTATAGGGGTGCTCCATACTTTTGGCCAAGGCTGTAGTTCTTTGAATTACACGATACAAAATTGAAAGTTATTACTTTGTGATACTAACATTTAAACTTTCGCGTTACATTGCAATTGCTTGCCGTTTCAACCAGGTTGCACCGGCCGTGGTCACAAGCGGACTGATGTGATTGGTCCGCTTGTGACAACGATCGGTGCAACATGGTCGAAACGTCAAGCAATTTTAAGGGCAATAATTTGCGTTAATTCCTATAATAAATAGTTATATTACTTTGTGAGTTTGTATGAGTAGAATTTGGTTGGTTTCGGCTATGTATGATCTTGTATAATATTTTGTGTAATTCTATTATGATATTATAAGTCCGAAAATTTGTGACTGGCCTTTTGGTCTAGTGATTACTGACCCTGACAGTTAAGCCGGAGGTCGTGGGTTCCCACCCATGATAAAAAATGGTGTGATGAGCACGATGTTTATATTGTGTCTGGGTGTAATTTATCTTTAATATGTATGCTTATATGTAATTTAGAAATATATAAGTATGTTTATTAGTTGCCATAGTCGTGCGAGTTCTTCCAAGATATTATTATTATTGTGAGAATGCATGGATGGATGTATGCTCTTCTTGCATGCAAAAACGACTAAAGGGATGTTCATGTTTATACACCAGAATAGCACTTAGGCTAAAAAAATCAAACATTACTCGGACTAATTTTTGTTTTTTAAAGATGTCACTCATCTAAGGTTAACAGGATTGCTAGTAATGTGTCCCACATTACTAGCAATCCTGTTAACCCCTCCAGCTAAGCTCAGTGGCTTGTGTTAGGAGTGGGTTCACGTCGGTAGTGTAATGGGTAGGATTCGAACCCGCGACCTCACGATTGCGAGACCGATGCCTTAGTCATTAGGCTACCGCCTCTTCTTAAATTGCGGAGAAAAAAAAATAAAGAAAAAAAAGGAAGTACATAAGTATATATTTTTTTTTATTTTATATATTTGGGCAACTGAACTCTTGATAATGATGGAAATCTGAATTGTCATCACTGTTACAGCTCTAACGCCGGCTCCACACGTTCACCCCAACATCGGTCTCAATGCCACTCGCCCAACGAGTAAGTATAAATTAGTTATAACTGAATTTTATCGCGTTGGCTTAAATGGTGAGAGGAGCAGCGTGCATATACAAATTTTCAGTGTTTTGATTTGACTCAACCGGTTTCAAATTCTTAAATTGTTCCAATCATAATAAGTTGTGTAACTTTTAGTTGTGAAGTTAAAGCTGAAATACCTACTGGTCTTGACTTGGATTATTATCTAAAACTTCAATTTGATAAAACGAATAAAAGCAAAGATAATTACAAAAATGCAGTGTGGCCGTTTAAATTAGGAGTATGAAAGTGTAGTAGTAGGCAATTGTCTAAAACTCGAATTTTATTTAACAAAAAATAAAATAAAGATAATTACAAAAATGCACTGTGGCCGTTTGAATTAGGAGTATGAAAGTGTAATAGTAGGCAATTGTCTAAAACTCGAATTTTATTTAACAAATAAAAGAAAAGATAATACTAAAAATGCACTGTGGCCGTTTGAATTAGGAGCATGAAAGTGTAGTAGTAGGCAATTGTCTAAAACTCGAATTTTATTTAACAAATAAAAGAAAAGATAATTACAAAGATGCACTGTGGCCTTTTGGATTAGGAGCATGAAAGTGTAGTAGTAAGTAATTGTCTAAAACTCGAATTTAATTTAACAAATAAAAGAAAAGATAATTACAAAAATGCAGTGTGGCCGTTTGCATTAGGAGTATAAAAGTGTGTACCTATTTGTAGTAGCAGGTATCTAATTTAGAATATCAATTATTGTATTGTTTATATAATAATATTAAATACATAATTTACTAAACTAACTTGGAATGTGAAATGTTTATATTTACCTACAGAATAAAATTCATATAATATTCAACTTATACTAACAGGCAATTTATAAGTTCTAGAATAAGTAAGTAGACGATAATTTGGTATACATATTGTAATAATTACTATATATAATAATAATATCTTGGGACAACTCACACAACGCTATCTGATCCCAAACTAAGCAGAGCTTGTATTATGGAAACCAGACAACTGATAAACATACTTATATATTTCTAAATACATACATATTATAGATAAATTACACCCAGACACAGAATAAACCATCGTGCTCATCACACAAAGTTTTATCCTGGGTGGGGATCGAACCCGAACCTCTTGCGTAGCAGTCGGATACACTCCCACCGCGCCACAGAGGCAGTCAATATACAAACTACATGAAATTAAAAAGGAGGACACAAAACCGTTTAAGGGTCTCATCTAATGCGCTTCCTATCAACTTTATGACATTGAGAACCAACAAAGTCCACTACATAAACGATTATTATAGCCGCCATCTTAGCAACAAAACCTATATTTTATCGAACTCTAAGAAGCCCGTATATTATTCTTAGACATAGCCATTTTCCCGCTTGTTTTCCTTGACATAAAGTAGCTTCTTAGAAAATAAGGTCGCTCTTTACAAAATACGATCGTGCGGGGACAATAAATTGAAGCATGAATAAACACTCAAGAAAATAGATTACTTACCTAAGGCCGGGTGTTTATTTCTATTCGATGAGCGTTTATGTCTATGTACTTACCTATTAAGGGTGTGTACTGACGTAGATTATGTTATTACTGAATGTGTACAGCCAAGCTTTTCTGACATTTCTAGTACCTAACCTCAATTCCGGTAGAGACTTTTAATTGTAATAGGGAGAAAACAAGAAATGTACTTTCTTGTAGACTATTCTTTTTCCCCATATTTGTGAAATAAAACCATCATCGTCCTAAATTTTTTATCACAGGATGTAAATAAAAGCGGCGGTAGCCTAATGGCTAGGCATCGGTCTCGCAATCGTGAGGGTTCGAATCCTACCCATTAAACTACCGGCGTGAACCCACTCCTAATCCAAGTCTTTGAGCTTAGTTGAAGAGGTTAACAAGATTGCTAGTAATGTGGGACTCAATCCCACATTGCTAGTTATCCTCAATTAAAAAAAAATAAACTAATACCCACTCTTAGCTTCTATACATTATGACTTTCTTGATGACGATTTTCTTTAGTAGATATATTGTTATAATAGCTATGGTACCCGCTTCTTTTGTTCTGAGGTATCTGCCCTTACTGATTCATTTATAAAATGTACCCTGTATGTATCCGTAAGAATATATCAAAGTCCATTTAGCATTGTCTTTATAATATAATTCTTAATCTTTGACGTAGAGAATAGCACTGCGCCGTAACCTCACAAAATTGACCACTCTCTAGAAAGAGACAACGCTACTTTGTGGACAATACCTGTCAAAGAGACAGGGCCGCTCGAGTTTTTTTTCTCTTTCACACTTTGCAGTCAATATTTCCTTTTTGATTGAAAGGGATGGCACGGTCCAGGTCTATACGTCAATGTTTATTATGTTGTCCAAAAACTAAATACGAAACAAAGTGCCAGATAAAAAAAAAAATAAAGGTTGAAAATCGTCGCCTTTGCTTCTAATTTCTAAAAAAGATACATAAAAATGTTACAACAGTAGAGTAGAGTTTGTAGAGAACAGGACTGCGCCATCCCTTTCAATTAAAAAGTAAAAATTGACTGCAAAGCGTGAAAGAGAGAAAAAACTCGTGCGGCCTTTGACAGGTACTTAAAGTAGCGTTGTCTCTTTCTAGAGGTGGTCAATTTTGTGAGATTATGGCACAATCCTGTCAATGGTTAAAACAAATTTAATAAGAGGTTGAGTAGGATCAACGCCGTAATAAACTGCCATAGTTTGTGCCAGGATACGACAGCTGGAGACAAATTTTACATAATTGAAATAGTTATTAGAGCGCAGATTTGCTAATTAGTTTGCTTGCATTTGAATATGAAGATTTAATGCAAGAAAGAAATACGTAACCACTTTTTATTTTATTACATTTTTCGAAAATACGATAAAGATTTACAATAGTTCATGTTATGTATAATTCTTTCTGGAGGAGGAAAGCCAAGAATCCGCTGTTCCAACTTACGTAGACTTACTAAAATCATAAATGTTGATAAACTTTCGCGATTTGTATACATTATGAAATTATATGTATTACGGGTCTTAATTGCGTGAATAGTTTAAGGTAAAATACTTTGTTTATTGCCCGACGTTTCGACCGTATTGCAACGGCTATCTTATCTTATATTATTCACTATCAATATCTTATCTTATATTATTCACGCGATTAAGACCCGTAATATTTATATTTTACTAAAATCACTGGCAATTGTTGTCTATTCCGTATTTTTTTATTCTTTTATTTATTTAACTTAATGCACACAACATTTGCACAAAGGCAGACTTAATGCTTTAGGCATTATTTAATAGTCAACCTTAGAGTGAAGTAGAGAGCAAAGTAAGGTAGGTGCTTAGTCGGACTTTACTTCCAAATACCAAAGTAATAGTAAGCACGATAGTGAACAAAATCTATAATTACATATGTATAAAACACACCATAATATATATAACGATACAAATATACATACATACATAATATACATAAGCGGCGGTAGCTAAGGTATCGGTCTCGCAATCTTGATGTCGCAGGTTTGAATCTTACCCATTATACTACCGACGTGAACCCACTCCTAACACAAGCCTTTGAGCTTAGCTAGAGGGGTTAACAAGATTGCTAGTAATGTGGGACTTAATCCCACATTGAACTTATTTTAAAAAAAAAAAATATATTTATTACATATATGTATGTATGTATATATTCTGTCAATTACAATTAGTGGGTAAAGTTACCCTACCATAATTAAATTAACGTTCTTAATTATCAAATTAAGTAACAAATTCCAATTTTAAATAACCGTGGGAAAGAGTTGTCAAAATGGTGGCAAACAGAGCTGTCAAGATTTTCACTGTTCTGCGTTTAATATGTGAACGTATGTACTTGGATACCTGCAAAATCCATAACACCAAGTAATATTTGACACTGGCAGAAATTTCCGGAATATTTAACAAGATTGGCATCAACTCAAAAATAATATAAAGATGAACTGAAGGCGAATAAAACTAGTCCCGTTATTCTTTGGTAAAGTATAATCTAGCGATGTTGCCAGTGAGGTGTATAAGAAAGCGCTCGGAAGCTGCAGCCTTATCTCGTCGCGTTATGTATGTGCTTTGATGCACACAAATGTTTACCCGACATTTTCATATCAAAGAAGATCGAATGCTTTCGCGTTGATGATGTGTACCTACCTTTTTAGCGTTCCGTTTTTAAAATTTTGTGTGACTTGGGATCGGTTTAATGTGGTGTACGCAATAATGTTTTAAGTAAAAAGGTGTAGATAGGTTATAAACAACATTCGATGTTTAAAAACGGCAAACTAATGCACACATCATATTGCAACGTCACACTATTATAAAAAGTCGTAAAAGTAGGAAAGCATTATTTAATTATCACGAGTGAAAAAGAGAAAAATGTAATCCGCTGCTTTCATCTGTTGACGCTGGCGATGCGACACTGACATATAAAAACAAGTCTGAGCGCTCGTAACCTATCTACAACTTTTTACTTAAAATATCATTGGGTGTACGTTCTTTATTATTTATGCATTTTCTTATCCTTTTTAGTGTCTTCTTAGAACCGAACCCATTCATATGGCCATCTGAACCTAAACTAAGCAAAGCCTGTACTATAGCAATCAGAGAACTGATAAATATATTGATATATATCTCTAAACATATTCATATTATATATAAATTACACCTAGACACAGGATAAATAATAGTGTTAATCACACAAAGATTTACCTTGGGTTCTACCCATCATCGAACACACGACCTCTGGCTTAGCAGTCATCGTCGCTAACCAACAGACCAACAGGCCTGTCAATGTAAATAATACTAGGTATATTTATTACAAAAACAACTGAATAAATATGATTATTTAACTGATAAAGATAAATGGATGTAGTTCGTTGCTCCCTATTAATGTATATTGTTGTATAGTTTATTGCATTTTACTAGGTGAATATTGTTGTCACAGTTTGATAATGTTACTTAGGTACTAGTTAAGAAAACGATTTACTTTTGTAAGTAAAGATTCTGCGTGATAAATTACGGCCATTCTTTTCTTTCTTTTAAAAAAACATGTATACTTATTCATTAAGTAGCAGTAAATTGGTCAATATTTAAGCACATAAAGTTTTTACATCGCAAGTGGATGCTCCTACTATGTTGTGCCCATTGAGGCTGATGTATCCGATCTCGTGTACTCTTCTAATACTATTGACATCTTTTTTTTGCATCAGTCCTCTAATATGGTGTATAATATAATATATATATATATATATATATTATAAAAAGCATTAACTATGTTTGAAGGATTGTGCGCTAATTGAAACGAAAGGACCAACGAAAAAAAAAAAAAAACGAACAACAACCAGAAAATTTAACAAATTATTTTCGTTAAGCTAAAAATTGTGCAAAATTCAGAAGTCTTCCGATCGTAATATAATAGTCTCCTAACCAATTTCGGTTACAACGGCCTATCTTCTAAGAGACTAGGCAACTACGCGGGAGATAATATATGATATGCACAAGTGTATGCGCAAACACAAGTGCACTCTCTATTCCTTTACTCTCATACCCCGATGGGATGGAAATCGACGACCAGAGAAAGATTGGGCGCAGGACTGACGCCTCCTAAAATAATATCTATATCAACGTTAAAGTTTTACAAAGCAACATTTAGAAATAAAAAATAAAATGCATTCTTTAATTCCCTTTGCACGGAAGTGCTCCAACTTCATACTGTAATTTGAGAAAACTTTACAAAGTTCAAACTTTGGAACTACTTGTACGAACTATAAAGACTAAGACTAACGAAAATTATACTTAGTATTTCTAACAAGCATGGTTAACTTTCATGTATTATACTAAGAGAAAGACTCTGTAGGTTTCTTCTATGTAATTGAGGTTGAATAGACGGATCAAATATGTACCTGCATCTTGTAGACAATGCAGAATGCATTATAAATTTGTGTTTCGGAGAACAAATTCTGTTGCCCTGAAAAAAGAAATCTTTCTTCGACTAGTTACTATAGGTTTTAATAACAATGGAGTTAACAAATGTTGGAATTTCTCCTAAAATACACTATGTGCAACACTCATATTTCTGAATGCCTTGGTGGAGTGAATTTCGGGCCTTGATCTATTACGTATAATTAAATATCTAACTGTTTATTATCAGTCAGGCTATAAACTGTGTTAATGGAATAAAAACATGCCAAATTGTCCAGAAACTAAATGCATTACACATAAGTACTTTTAACTATAGAGTTACCGGTCCCAAGATTCCATTATAGAATATTATTCATGGAAGCATCAACTTGCTTTACATATATAATTCATATCAATAATCTCTCGAAGCGGCGATACATTACCTGTAGTGTTAAAACATTCATGTATTGTGTATTAATCTTAGGTAGAGTTCGGCTCGAGGCTTTGTGAGCAGATGTAGGTCATCGGTGCAGCCTGCAATGCGTCGCTCCGCCCGCCACTGGCTCATCATAACGAACACTACTGAATTTTTTATACCTACGACACGTTCGGTTCGCTCCATGGGGCATTCAAGAGTCATCGCTTCGTGCATTCTCTTTTGTTTCGTAAATAATTTTGCTGTAGGATATTTACGAGGACGTGCTTTGTAGCACCGTCGAGGTATTGTTGAATGTTTCTTATTCGATTTTTATCTATTATGTTATCGTTGATAGATTCTCCTGGGTACGTATTGTTGTATTACGTGAGCTCACTGAAATGCATTTGTTATTTTAGAGCATTCTCTGAGATATTCTCATATATTTTGCACATATCTGGAGAGCTATGCAGTGGCTTTAAGGTAAGTTTATAATACCCATCGGTTACACACACATTTATACAAAAATTGCTGAAGCACGGCATCACGTGAACGTCAAAGCAATCTAGCTCCTCGATACCATAGAGGTAAAAAGAAGATTGAAACGGTTGAAGCCATTTGAATTAGTGTAGTGTAAAAGTGACATATTATATGTAGTGATATGTGCTGCGTAAAAGAACACATGAACAAAGTGACTTCACTGTAACAGAGACAATAAAATAAGTCTTATTGGACACATTTTTAGACTTAAGTTTTTATAGCAATTTAGGTCATAATTAAATTACTCATTTTGATTGGATATTTTGGTTAAAATTTTGTAATCTTGGTTGAAAAGTTGTCAGTGTTAAACGTGAACGCAAATCTGTACAAATAGTGTCATTTATCGCGTTTCTCTAACCCGACACCAGTGACACGTCGCCGCGTCAAATGAAGATGGAACACCCACTCGCCGACCCTCGAAATAAATCTTTCAGCAAAAGTTTCACTCCGCGGATTTAGGAACCCAAAATTTGAAGAGAAAATTTCTTTTAAACGCTACCATTAGATTTTATTTCGGCTCTTGAACATTAGGACTTACTTTGCCTTATTAACTGGAGAAGTTTTATTGTAGAAGCGTATTCCATTTAACTAAATATGTTACATTTATTTTTCTTGCTGGTTTGGGCATATTTATAAATTAAACGTCTGAGCCGTCAGCCGGTTTACTTGGAAGTTATTTTGATGTAGTGTATCAGACATCAGCCTGAAGATGTTTATGAAACTCTTAAAGGTTTTCTCGAGTATATTCGATACCTTTTTGTGAGGAGTTAATGTTGTGGATTTTATAGCGATGTGAAATATCAAATGTAGTGCAGAGACACGATTCCAGCCTCTGAGATCACCGGATTGTGCTTGTAGATTGTAATGACCATGAACTTAAGCGGTCATCGCGATACTAACGTAACTGCAGTGGCCCACTTAGTCCCCTCCTGACCCTGTTGTCAAGTCGATGTAAATATAAGTGACCCTCGGGACAATGTTATAATTAAACCTATCTATGCTAACAATTTGCGTGTGAATATTTTTGCAGTAGTTTGCGTGGTCGGTGATATATGAAGGTGATGTGCTTTTAAGGTTGGTAACTTGTTCAAGATATGAATATGTAGGAGCTCTGTACTGTTTATTGCAAGGCTAGTGGAATTGTGTTGTAACTTTTTACAGTTTTTTAACATTGATTATGCTTGTCCTTAGCTTAATATGAAGGGTGTATTCTACATATTATTTTCAAGGTAGAATTTTCCTACTTACCTACAAACTTTGCGGTTAATTCATTTTCGTTTTCATTGTCATTTTCTTTGTCCATTCTAGTGAGGTGAGACACAATCCCTTTCATGGATACTGTACCTAGTCTGGCCATAAATACTGTTACAATTAAAAATAAGAAAGATATTACATTTGAATTTGGAATCTGTCATTTTTATACGATTGTTCATTGCATTTTCTAATTTTGGCGCCAATACATTGTACAATATTTTGCTATATTAAAATGGAGTGGGGTGATAAAGAAAACCGAATCGCTGTGATTGCATTACACAAAGTTGGTATGGAGCTGAATGTAATTTTTAAAACTCTCCATACGCTTGGTATTAGTCAAATGTTTGTGTACCGGGCTATTAATAGGTACAATGAGACCTTCTCTGTTTGTGACAGAAAAAGATCTGGCCGTCCACGTAGTGTTCGTACGAAAATGGTGGTCAAAGCAGTAAGGGAAAGAATTCGAAGAAATCCTGTCCGAAAGCAAAAGATTTTATCTCGGGAGATGAAGATAGCACCCAGAACCATGTCACGCATTTTAAAAGATGACTTAGGACTTGCAGCCTATAAGAGACGCACTGGTCATTTTTTAACTGATAATTTAAAAAAGAATAGGGTGGTAAAATCGAAGCAACTACTGAAGCGGTACGCAAAGGGAGGTCACAGAAAAATTTTGTTTACGGATGAGAAAATCTTTACAGTTGAGCAACATTTTAACAAACAAAATGACCGTATTTATGCTCAAAGCTCTAAGGAAGCTTCCCAATTAGTCGACAGAGTGCAACGTGGGCATTATCCGACTTCAGTGATGGTTTGGTGGGGTGTTAGCTATGAAGGAGTGACTGAGCCATATTTTTGTGAAAAAGGTATCAAAACATCGGCACAAGTGTATCAAGATACCATTCTTGAGAAGGTAGTTAAACCCCTTAACAACACCATGTTCAATAACCAAGTATGGTCCTTCCAACAAGACTCAGCGCCGGGTCATAAAGCTCGGTCCACGCAGTCTTGGTTGGAAGTGAACGTTTCGGACTTCATCAGAGCTGAAGACTGGCCGTCGTCTAGTCCCGATCTTAATCCGCTGGATTATGATTTATGGTCAGTTTTAGAGAGTATGGCTTGCTCTAAACGCCATGATAATTTGGAGTCCCTAAAACAATCCATACGATTGGCAGTGAAGAATTTTCCCATGGAAAGAGTGCGTGCTTCTATTGATAACTGGCCTCAACGTTTAAAGGACTGTGTTGCAGCCAATGGAGACCACTTCGAATAAGCTTTTTATATTTTGAATTGTTTTTTATTTATGTATTAAACTAACACACTGTAAAAGTAATAAATATTATTTGCAATAAAAAAAAATGTTTTTTCTTCGTAACAATATTTATGGCTAGACTAGGTATAGTGAATCAGCCTTATGGATACCGTTTCTATTAATAGGACCCAAAATTCTGAGAGGGGCTGTATTCCACCACATGGGAGTAGTGTGGATTCGATGTTGAGTTCTCGGCCAGACTGGTTTTTTTAAGAATTCCCTTACAGACATTATGGATATTTGGACTTTAAATTCATGTAAGTATCTATATCTATACTTCTATACTAATATTATAAAGAGATAGTTATGACAGTTGCATCTGAGTATAATATTTGCGAACATTATGTTTGTTAAACAAAATATGCATTTATATCACAAAAATAGTAACGTTCACCCGGTGAACACGAGAAATAAGCACCAATTAGTAGGTCAATATCATAGGCTACATAAAGCTACAATAACTTTCACATTATAAAGCTACAATAAAGGGGACTAGCATTGCCTACTTTATTGTCAAAAAAATTAGAGATTCCTACGAGAAATACAATAATGTAGTAGGAGGCAGGCAGCTAGTGTTATAACATTTTGGTCAAAATAAACATTGTATTTCACCCAACAGGTAAGGTTTTAACAAAACCTTTTTTTCATACATACCTACCGGCGTATCGTCGTCAAATAAACGGGTTCTCACAGGGCACCATACATAATTCACATTCTATACATAGATCTGACACATATATTGCGGCAAAAGGGTTTAATGGACAGACAGACTGACACCTCGAATGGATCCTCTTGTCGGTCCTCTGTTGCCTTTGACTTTGAATGTTTCCAGGTCAATTTAACCTGAGTTCTAAGAATTAGCTTTAACTTCATTACAACATGTGGGTAGGTAAGTAGTTGGCTGACGTTGATTTTGTTCTTAACAGTAATTAGATTAAAATTAAATTTTACACAGTGGTTGGAACAAAGAGCAAATTTGTTCTATTTTGCTCTACAAATATAGTTTTGTTATAATACCCCAGTATAATCATACATTAGAAACATAAAACGCGATGTTAAGCTGCATTTTTGCAAGCAGATAAAAGTTGAGCTATCTGCGAATTACGCGAAAAACAGAAAAAAACGTACTTTTTCCACTAATAATAAAAATATCTTGGGACAACTCACACAACGCTATCTGATCCCAAACTAAGCTAAGCTTGTACTATGGAAACCAGACAACTGATAAACATACTTATATATATCTAAATACATACATATTAAAGATAAATAACACCCAGACACAGAATAAACCATCGTGCTCATCACATAAAGTTTTATCCTGGGTGGGGATCGAACCCACGACCTCTTGCGTAGCAGTCGGATACACTCCCACCACGCCACAGAGTAGACCTGAAAGAAGAACCTGTAGTTTTAGAATTGAACTGCAAAAACTGAAAAACGTCCGAAAATACTGCAGTTTTTTCCATATTACTTAGTTAGCACAACTTTTTTTTTGCTTGTAAAACATAGTCCCTTACTCCCTAAGAGGTCCAAATAACATACTAAAAATCCAGCTTTACATCACGTTTTGCGCATTTAGGGCCTTTATTTGTAACAACTATAATGTCAGCTCAAAATGTCTTTTTGTTCTGTGGTAAGGAATGAAGGATTAAGGCAGTGGAAGATGATATTACTTACTGTTATCTATACTTCTATACTAATATTAAAAAGCTTAAGAATTTGTTTGTTTGTTTGATTGAACGCGGTAATCTCAGGAACTACTGATCCGAATTGATAAATTATTTCACTGTTGAATAGGCCAATTATTGAAGTAGGCTATATATATACATCACGCGACCAATAGGAGCGGAGCAGCAATGAGAAATGTTGCAAAACGGGAAAATTTACGCAGATGAATTTGAATATGAACCATTCTCCTACCTAAATTTTAGGCTAGTATCGCTATAATTTAATTTAATAATAGCATGCAAATTAATGTTCATATTTTGATAATCAATTTGCGTGTCATTTGCATTCTAATTTAACAAATATAAATTATACGATTTGGCACAAAGCCTTCATAATCGTGTTTGTATATTTGGAGATGTGGACGTATAGATTATGTTCAGGCGAGTGCGATACGCAAATGAAATGAACATGAACTAATTGCAATTTGCATGGATGCATTCGTAATGCCTTCCGCTCCAATTGTATCCCCAACGGAACCAGGATGAGTGCAACGTATTGATTTTAGACCTCATAGTTTTATTTTATTCTGTCTGAATATGCACATTTTTTTAAAGGCGTTTCTGTATATTGTTTTTTTGTATGCCAATTTTGTAGATTTGCAAATATCGTTTTAAATTTTTGACAGGTTTGTAGGCGTTTTTCTTTTTTTATATATATTACTTTGTATAGACACGTTTTTGCTCGTGCACGATGGTTTATTCTGTGTCTGGGTGTTATTTATCTATAATTTGTATGCATTTAGAAATATATTAGTATGTTTATCGATTGTCTGGTTTCCATAGTACAAGCTCTGCTTAGTTTGGGATCAGATAGCTTTGTGTGAGTTGTCCTAATATATATTATATTAGAATATGCACAAAAGGCATTCAGAATCTAGGATAAGGGCTTTGTCCAGTTCCAAATATGCATGATATTATTCATTGTTATTATTATGTTAGGTACTATATGTCTGACAACTTGTAGGAACGAAAAAAAAAGATCTCAAAGGTTTTTTAAAAAAAATCTTGTGATTATGTAAAAACTTGGAAGTCAATTCCAACAGGTACCTTTATTCTCATACTTACATTCCTACTATTTCCTCAACTAGAAAAATTGAAATTGCCAAACATTCAACTTGTCAAACTTGGATGACCAACATAATAACAGGTTGTAATAGATACTGAGTGCACATAGGTACCTAATTTTATCAAAATCGGAGTACCTTAAAAAATATTTATAATTTTTTTTCGTTTATTTATGAATGAAAAAGTTATTAATTAAAAAAGTATGACTTAAAAAGTTCTATGCCATAATAATCCAATCCAATTTTGTACCAGTATAATTATTATGCCATACGCCTTTCACTACTAAATTTTGACAAAAAGAATATGCTATAGCCATGTAATAATGCCTCTGTGGCGCGGTGGGAGTGTATCCGACTGCTACGCAAGAGGTCGTGGGTTCGATTCCCAACACGGGAAACTACTTTGTGAGATCCACAAATTGTTGTTCCGTGTCTGGGTGTACTTTGTGTATGTGACTTGTATGTTTATAAAGTCTCCCGCGACACAGGGCTTGTACCCTACTGCGGGAGACGTCTTTAAAAAAAAAAAAAAAACTAGCTATGGCACCAGGGTAGGTGCAATACTAATAACATACCCTATTCGCTTTGAAATGTATGGAGGAAAAAATCATCGGTGGGACTTGAAACCTAAAATGTTTTTAAATGACCTGTCGAATGATGTGCCACATGTTGATGTTTGCACATTTTTTTTTCTGTTTCTGTTACATGTAGGTAAGGAGGGCCCCCTAAAAATATTTATTTTTATTATTTAACTATCAAACCAAGTAGAGGCTACTACAAGACACCTTTTCACCATATTTAATCAACATTCATGTCTGTGAAATATGGACGGACAGACAGACAGATAAACAGACAGACGGACATGACGAAACTATGAGGAATCCGTTTTTGCTATTTTGGCTACGGCCCTAAAAGGGCAATCTAATATTCTACTTGTTGAATTTGTTACTATGACTCATAAAAAGTTAAAAACTTTTTACAAGTCATAATAACAAATTCAAGATTCTGATGCTAAAATAACTAACTTTTAAACTATTGCTTCAACCACAGATAATATTATAATACTATACTTTAACATTTAAATGTTTTTTTTAAGTGTAGGTAACTCAAACATTATATATATCTTATAACATTGACTGCCTCTGTGGCGCGGTGGGAGTGTATGATCCGACTGTTACGCAAGAGGTCGTGGGTTCGATCCCCACCCAGGTGGGGACAATATAAAACAAATGATAATATAATAAAACTAATAATAAAAACTATGTGTGATGAGCACGATGGTTTATTCTGTGTCTGGGTGTTATTTATCTATAATATGTATGTATTTAAAAATATATAAGTATGCATCAGTTGTCTGGTTCTGGCTGTCTTGGTACAAGCTCTGCTTAGTTTGGGATCAGATAGCGTTGTGTGAATTGTCCCAAGATATTATTATATTATTATTATAATTGAGATTAAATTGTGGTCTATTCATAAACGATACCAATACCTATATAAAGAACATTTATATTTAATTTTCAACACGTTTTCTGAATACCTAGCCAATTATTTTAGCCTCAATAGTGATTGTACGATAGACGATCCAAAAATCGTTAAGTATAAATAAATAGCAGTCGTGTTTTCCAGTCTCAACATTTATAATTCAGGAAGGCTATTTGCAGGCTAAGGAAACAAAATTAGAGACAGCTGCCGGGAGCAGTGAATAATGTACTGGATTGTACCCTTTCGAGTGTGGCTATAGGTAGGATAGGAACTGCTACAGAAAACCGAGAGTACCGAAGGCAACCTTCATTCGTACCTAACTCAAGCGACTCACATGCGTGTGTCGCTTGTGATTTACTTTGTGATGTAGACATCGTTCACGGACATAAATTGAAGGCAAGAAACTTATAGCACAGATAATATAATACTATACTAGTCTTATAGTGAAGACTGAACACCATCAAAAGTAAGTTACAGAATAGTACGTGTCGTCAGCTCTAAAGAGCCTACATTCTTAATATAATAATAACCATTTATTTCAGGGTCCTTATTCACTATCTTTATTGCGTTGTCGTGAAAAGGCCGTGCGAGCTGGCGCATGCGCGGTGCGATCAAATATGTCCACCTCGCATGCGCGGTAGCGAGCTGTGCTTAGAAATGCCTCATCGCGCATGCGCGGTGGATATCTTTGAGCGCACCGCCCATGCGCCAGTTCGCACGTCCTTATTCACTATCTTTATTTCGTTGTCGTGAAAAGGCCGTGCGAACTGGCGCATGCGCGGTGCGATCAAATATGTCCACCGCGCATGCGCGGTAGCAAGCTGCGCTTAGAAATGGCTCATCGCGCATGCGCGGTTGACATCTTTGAGCGCACCGCCCATGCGCCAGTTCGCACGGCCATTTCACGACAACGAAATAAATATAGTGAATAAGGACCCAGGCTGCTCAGGCCCATATCATACAAATACATACATAAAAACTTAATAAACAAATACATAATTTAAACTACAATTACACAAATACGTAACATAAAAAAACAATAAACTAATACATAATTATTTAAAACTAGCTGTGCCCGCGACTTCGTTCGCGTGAAAGTCGGGTTTAAATTAAGGTAGTTTATGTTACGAAATAACTTCTGTGTAAATATGTTGGAAACAGTCCTGTCGGGTGAGCCGCGATATGATTCAGCAGCGGAGAATCATCATATAGTCATCTATTGATAGCTTCAACACCCAAAAGCTTTGTGAAAATGAATAAGTACCAAACACAGACTCTTTAGGTATTCGTTTACTGTGTTTTTCTGTCATTAATATGTGTAATTTGTGTCTCTTTTCTTTTTGTCTATTGTTATTTTTATTATTTTACTGTTTTATTTATTGCTTTTTTTTATCTTCTGCATGACTTTTCCTGTTAAATTATAATAATGTCTATACATGTGTCTTCTGTGTACTAAATAAAAATCGTTCTATTCTATTATTTTATATAGTTAATTTGGTGTGCGGCTTAAGAAGTGGGTTTTCTGTTGTTTTTGTTTCATTCATTCAACGTTATACCTACTTAATACCTAATAATTTTAAATAGAAATTGTACTAACATTTTGGTACTTCCCATTTGATCAGATGTTTATCGTAAACTTGTAAAGCCTAAGTACTTAACTGTGATAGTTTTCTTTATAATTTTAGTATTTATACTACTACCGTGAATTTTTTCACATACCCAACATCAACCATTTAGTTGGCAGGGGAACACTTGACTCTAACAAAAATGTTCACTATAAATCCTAATATTACACAAAGGAATCCTTAAATCTAAAAATAGTCTTCACAAACCCTAAACGCTTTTTAAAAGACCTATCTAATGATACCCCACACGATGGGGTAGGTGAAAAAAAAATCACATCCCCACTTTACATATAAGAGAGTGCCTCTCTTATATGTTACAATGATGCAAGTAAGAAAAAAAGACATGGACCCCAGACTCCGCGTTGACAGACAATGACCCCCCACCTCCCTCCTCCCGTCACCCGAACTACTCATACTTGGCCGATGAGTCTCATTATCGTTGAATTGATGAACACTTGATATCCAACCATAACCCCAAAACATGATCCTCGATGCACCTGTGTGATGCGTGGTCTAACAAACGGACAGACAGACAAACATTTCTAAAAATGATAGCAATATGTTTATTTTTAATACTATTTTAAAACTTCTTTTACTAAGTATAGAACATTATTGAATACAACGCCATCTACTTTCAAAACCAGTGAAGTTTCTTCTAGTACTTAATGTTTTTTTTATTAATTTAAGCAATTTAATTAAATAAATAGGAGAATGTTGCCACTCAGCAAAAAATGAATCCGTTATCGTAAGCACCTATACCCTAATAAATGTTTTCACAAATAAGGAATTGTTTGATCACGGTGACCAATTTGATTTCATAGATGGCGCTACACGTTTTTTTTACGTGTGTAATGTCTTTTTTTTGAGCACGAACACATCAATTCTGGAAAATATCGAATACTTGTTAAATTGGAATGTAATATTATTTTTCATTTCTACTACGATTAATTCATTACTCTCTGCAGTGCATGCAATACCTATAGATATCTTACATAAGTGCATATTTCACTTGATTTTTAATATAAAAAAATATTAACCAAAGCAAATAAGTTACCTATGGCCGAAAAAATAACTATAACCTGGAGAAAAAATATTAAAAAAGGACAAAGACAATTTAAAAAAAATACAAAAAGAACATAATCAGATATCTCATTTGAGCCTGAGGCTTCGTCGTCGTCAAAGACCGCTAGCACAGCTTCGAGGCTATACTGTTCGCTACATACCACGTCAAAATAACTGTTCTTATGAAACTTAAAAATGTTGTGTATAGTTTTAGCATGAAGTTATGTATTCCATGGGTTACAATTAAAGATAATGTCTAATTGTGGAAAAAATTGTGATAAACCATTATGGTGCGACAAAAAATACGTTGCTACTCGTTCCCCATAGACGTTAGCGTTGAATAATTACAGTTGATAAAACTGTAAATTTTCATAAAGATCCGTCAAGTAGTTACTGTTTTAGAACGAAAAATAGCTTCAGACATTACCCCTCACTGCTTAGCTCCTATGGGAAAAAGCGTGATAATTTATAGCCTAAATGTTAATCCGCATCTATTAAATTGCACGTGCAAAATTTCAACCGAATCTGTCTGGTAGTTTTTGCGTGATTCGTGTTCAAATAAACAGACAGACAGACATTTCTAAAAATGCAGCAAAGTGTTTAAATACTCTTTTCGAACATTTCATAATATTTTTTTTCACTAAGTTCGGCCATGTACAGACATGTGAAATTTACAATTTTATTATATGTATAGATATAGATAGATAGCATGATTCAGTATTCAAGCGCGATGGCTTATTATTAGCGTATTTCATGTATAACTTTGGTGTTTATATACCGATTTCTATGATTCTTTTTTATGGAATAGTTAATTATGTTAACTTTTTGAATTAGGGATGACTGAGAGTGTTATAAACGTAAGAGTAGACAAATATAATTAGAAAGCTTCGAACTGCTAAGCTATCGGGAGTTACACGCGATATTGTGAGTCAACCATAAAAGATAGACATATGCTGTCGTGGGATATTTTTTATATAATTTTAAGGAGAACATTTCCGTCATACATGATTTCTGTATAGCTTTAACCATTAAGGTTGCACACGCGACGGAAGCTTAAAAAATGGAGTAACTTCTCCCGTTTTCCCTTCACTGCTCTGCTCCTATTGATTGTAGCGTGATGAAAAGTATACTATAACCACCTCAGGAGTATGAAAAATAATTGAACCAATTTTCGTTAAAATCCGTCTAGTAGTTTTTGTTTCTATAACGGTTATACAGACAGACAGACAGACAGACAAAAATTTTACTAATTGTATTTTTGGCATCAGTATCGATCCCTAATCACCCCCTGATAGTTATTTTGGAAATATATTTCATGTACAGAATTGACCTCTCTACAGATTTATTATAAGTATACACGATTAAAATTATACACGACACTGGGATTGAGATGGCGGCGTCGTGTTTGTATATAGTGTAGTAGTGGTATTGGCGAAAGAGAAAGACGGCCCCTCAAAAAGTCATGTTCGAAATGTGATGTCTTCAGTAAATGCTGCCACACACGTCCAAGTAAACTTGGTCAAGCGTGAGTTTGCGCAAGTCGGGAATTGAAAATTTGAACTTTTTTTAAACCAGTGAGAGACTTGCACAATTATTTTACGACATACGTTACGGTATAGTTGTACAAGTCCAAACGTCTTGAACGTGTACACATAGTGTTGACTCCATTTTGGTTATACCTACCTATACCTTTGATGGGGCCCCCCACGTGCAATATCTATGTTTGTGTGTGTCAAGAGCGTTTTCTATATAAGTTGTCTTCTGTACTCTCGGTATTCTGTGGTACTACTATGTAAAGATATGTTGTTCAATCATGGCGGAATATTGTGTGGATAAAAACGGCCCATATCCGCTCCAGTGTCAGCCGCATACGTGGTCAACCACTCGTATGTTTGATTTGTGTATTTTTATAGTATATCTATGTAGTTGATACGAATACGGGTAAGATTGGCCTTTTGGTACAATGGCTCGATTCCATTGTGTTGTATCATTGAAAAAAAAAAAACGTTTGAAATAATTCCAAACTCAAATGGATGTCCATTGAAGTACAAAAATGGGAAGTTGTAAAAATGGCGGCAAACTAACGAGTTGCTATTTTATAGCTCCATAAATACTTAAAATTAGTGATCAAGAATTACAATCGAGACTTTGTGATTCAAGGAAGAAAACTAGAAAGCAAATAAACCTTTCTACAGAATACTAGGGAAAAGGAAAAAAAAAGTACAAAAATGTTGAGAATGGCAACTTTGTATTTAATTAGTGGGCATAGGATTCTCACTACTACCATGACGTGTCTTTCTTGGCACAATAGCTGATGCAAAGAGAGACGTTGCAAGGTAATTTCTCTGCCTTAAAGGCGGCGTCAAACGGGACATGGCTTTAAAAGCTGACCAAAGTGGCTGTTTGAAATTTACGAAGAACCGTACAGAGTAGAGAAATTACATAACAGAATATAAAAAATATTTGCGACAAAGCTTGGTACATAACACTCACTGACAGGGGACAAATAAGGCATCAGGATGGATCAACACCCTGCACAATCTTGTCAGGTCTTGCGGTAGGCCGTGCAGATCTTGAATTTGCTTTTATAGATACTAAAAGCACTGCATCCACAGACAATGCACCTAAAATCGTCTTGCCTATAGAGTTATGAAAATGGCGGTAAACTGTTGTGTAATTATTTTGACAGCTTTTAGTGTAAAATATACTTGAAATACGTGATAACTGGATAAGAACAAGACTTTGAAAGAAAATAAACTTCTAACTCCTCCCAAACAAACAGAAAAAAGCTTCTATTTGCCTACTTTTTTTCTTTTAAAGGAGATAACTAGCAATGTGGGATTGTAATACCCACACTTCTAGCAAATCCTGTTAACCCCTCCAGCCAAGCTCAATGGCTTGTGTTAGGAGTAGGTTCACGTCGGTAGTATAATGGGTAGGATTCGAACCCGCGACCACACGATTGCGAGTCCGATGCCTTAGCCATTAGGCTACGGCAGCTACTAGTGTACCTACTTCTGCTACTAAAAATAAAAAAAAAGGCCCCCTTAAATCACTTATGTTATTTAACATGCCTGATTCAATCCTATTTTCAAGACATCCTCTGTTGTCGGAGAAACTACTTATTCAGTTCGTAAGTTATTATAGGATTCTAATATTGTACCCAAAGATTGTAGCTACCTATAGGATTTCCAATATTAGATTTTTTGTTGGTGGCCTTTTTACCCAACTTCAAAGTGGAGTAGGGTTATGTGTTTTACGTGTATGTATCTATGTGGGTATCCTTTCAATGTTCCTATGTTCCCTCATAATTCCGTTGCGATGACGCAAGTGTCACTGAACTACATAAAATTCTAAATAATTCAAATGGCGGATTATACTATAAAGCTGATTTTTTTTCTTAGAAAAATCGAGACCTCTAGTGGGATATCAAATCAAAGGGTTTTAAATGGCGACTTTGAAAATATATATAGCCCTTTATGTTTAATAAATAGCCTTGTAATCTTGCGACTAAGAAGTAGGTACTGTGACAGGTGGGTCGAAGATAGACCTCGTTTAGACCTCATTGTAGTAGATGAAACGCAATAACAGAATAAAAAGAAATATGTCATGCTAGAATTACGAGTTTCATGGCCGACCGATTCGGGTCGTTTTAAATGTGATTAGAATTATATAAAATAATAATATGTGGATTAAGAAATGTGTTTTATAGAATAGATGTTGATAATGTAATAGATGATGAATTGAATTAATAAACAGTGTATTCGCTTTGGGGAAATCCAGAAGTTTGATTTAAAAGCCCGATAGAAGTTCTGAGGAACACCCCCGGTGCCTGCTCAAGAGCTGGCCTGATTGTTACATAAATAAAAATAATAGTTTAAAAAATAAAAAACACGCCTGCTCAAAGACAAAAACAAGCCTACCCTTCATCTATACTAATATTATAAAGCTGAAGAGTTTGTATATTTATTTGAGCGCAATAGTCTCAGGAACTATTGGTCCGAATTGAACAAATATTTAACTGTTAGATAGCAGCATTTTTTGAGGAAGGTTATGTAACACACGCTGTTACTAATAGGAGCGCAGCAGCAATAAAAAATGTTACAAAAACGTGAAAAATTTACGAAGACGAAGTTGCGCGGGTCGGCCAGTATTTAATATAATGCAGTCGGAGGCAATAATGAATTCTGTTAAATTTAATATCATGTCTGGTGGGTATTTTTAGTTTTTAAATTATTGTATATCGTCAAATGATGTTGTTATTATAATCAAAAGTTGTTATCTTATAATTATGGATAATCAAATAAGCTGAGATTGTTGACGTATTTCGTAGTCATAGTACATAATTTATATTACCTCCGTTTAATGGTTTTTGTGTCAAGAAGTAACAAACATTTATTCATCCCTACAACTCTTGTGTTTATAATATTAGCAGAATACAAATACAAATATTTTTATTTGCTATAAATAGATCAACCCTATTTATACATAAATAATATACATAAAGTGATCTTATAAATAATTTACATAATTAGTGCTGGCCTATTTAGCCATTATCAATGGCATGCAAATATTGATTACTTAAAACTAGGTTTATGTAATGTAAAACAGTGTACCTCGGGCAGTCATTGCAGTTAGGTAGAAACAACTTCGAGGACGAGGTGAACAGGAGAATTTGGTTGGGTTGGGCAGCGTTTGGGAAGTTACGTCAAGTAACCCGTCATGACATACGGAGCCGAAATGTGGACACTGACGGTACGGCTGGTCCACAAGTTCAAAGTCGCTCAGCAGGCTATGGAAAGGGCTATGCTCGGAGTTTCTCTTAGGGACAAAATCAGAAATGAGGTGATTCGGCAGAGAACTAAAGTTATCGACATATCCTACTGGATTAGCAAGCTGAAGTAGCAGTGGGCTGGCCATATTAGCCGAAGAACCGACAAATGTTGGGGTAAACGAGTTCTTGAGTGGAAACCGCGTCTCAGCAAACTTAGTGTAGGACGTCCTCAGGCCAGGTGGAGTGATGATATACGCAAAACGGCTGGCAGGAGCTGGATGCGAGAACAAAGAACAAAGTGGTGTGCAATTGGTGAGGCCTATGTTCAGCAGTGGACTGCGATAGGCTGCTGATGATGACAGAGCAAAAGAAAAAAACATTTATTTTGTTGTTTACTTTCTCAATATGTTCAGCCCAATTTAATTTACTATTAATAATAATTCCAAAAAATGTCAAATGATCGGTATTTATTATGGTATGTCCGTTATAATTTATAGAAAGTGTCATGAGTTTTTAAATGAATAAAATTAATTATATTTGTCTTAGATAGATTAACTTGAAGATTATTATTATTTATCAATTCCATAATTAATTGTATTGTAGAGTGTCATATATAATCGAGATATCATCGGTAAATAAAATAGTTTTGTAGTGTGTGACCATGGGCAAATCATTAATGTACATCAGAAAGAGAAGTGGTCCCAGGGCACTGCCTTGGGGTGAGACAGAATACCTACTTATCTTCTTTTATTGTATCTACTATTGACGTATAGACCTGAACCGCGCCATCCCTATTAAATAAAAAATAAATATTGACTGCAAAGTGTGAAAGAGAGTAAAAACTCGTGCGGCCCTGTCTCTTTGACAGGTATTTTCCACAAAGTAGCGTTGTCTCTTTAGAGAGTGGTCAATTTTGTGAGGTTATGGCGCAGTCTAGGTCTATACGTCAATGTATCTACCATTCCTAGCACAGGACTATAGACAACAATTTTATTGTACATTTAGCTGTCAAACAGGAAGAGAATTCCAAATTCAATCGTGAAACAATCAAATACAAGAACATGAAGCTGGGAGTTGTAAAAATGGCGGCAAACTGACATTTCGCTATTTTTACAGCTCAGCGTTTATTGTGTAAAACAGTGTAAAATATACTTGAAATAAGTACGTGATAACTGGATAAGAACGAGACTTTGTGATTGAAAGAAGAATACTAGAAAGAAATTATACTTGAAACTGGCGTATGCACAGAATGTGCGAGCCTTGTGCTTCAAAAAACAAAACTAGAAAGAAATTAAATTTGAAACTGTCGTATGCACGGCATTTGCAAGTCATAATCCCTACCGAATAAAATGCAAGCACATATATTACCCACGTATATACGTGTGGTAGTAAAGCATCGTCACAAAACACAAAACTAGGTAAAGAATTCCGGCTTCCTTTAACGAGCGAAAATAAGCTCTCACACACACATAGATGCGTACGTACACAGATCTCGGTCGAATATCAACCAACACTGCGCAAGTTGAGATCTGCTTACATACGCGTCTAAGTGTGCGTTAACTTGTGGTTGACTTGTTTGACTAGAAAAATAAAAAAACCTCGCCATTTTGTCTCTTTCTAGAGAGTGGTCAATTTTGTGAGGTTATGGCGCAGTCCTTGGTCTTTACGTCAATGTTACGAATAGAAAATGAGAGAAAACTGCAGTTGGCTGGTCTGCCCACTCTATGTATTATAATATAACTTTATATCTATTTGTTAGCTGACCCTCGCAACTTCGTCTGCTTCAAATTAACCTGTTTTTGAAAAATAGGGATAAATAAAAAAATAGGGGTTGATCGTAGAAGGGTGAAAATTCAGGGTTGTACTCGTATGTATTTTAGAATCCGGTATCATAAAAAAATAAAAATTTACCTAAAAATAAAAATAAAAAATTAGGACCCTCAACATTTAGAGGGATGAAAAATTGATGTTGTCCGATTCTCAGACCTACCCAATATGCACCCAAAATTTCATGACAATCGGTCGAGCCGTTTCGGAGATGTTAAATTACAAACACCGTGACACGAGAATTTTATATATTAGATATTGAGAATGACTAAACTTAGTGTTGCAAGTAAAATTGCAAATGTAGCACCCATAAACAAGGTTTTCTATTTTTTATACCGGGCTATAGCTATGTTTCTTGTGCAGTAGTGAAGATGTCGTACAAAGGACTGGCATCCGTTTCGGATGCGGTAAGTGCAGGACGTACTGACGTCCCGGAGTTACGCTCTCGACCTTGTCACTCGTGTACAATGAGAAAATGCATCTTAGGTCATGTTCACAGCGAAGTGGGTTTCTTCTACCCATTTTAAAGTTAATGGAAATCTAACGGTTTTTTATTGTTCTTAAACTTTCGCGATTTTTATACATATTAGATACATTTCGGGACCTAATCGCGTGAATTATTTAAGGTACGAACCTTTTATTTACCCGACGTTTCGATCGAATTGCACCGATCGTGGTCACGGGTCGACTAACGGTCTTTGTTTTTCAGTTATTTTTAAACCGACTTCAAAAAAAGAGGAACTCTGTGTGACTCGCATGTATATTCGTGATTTTATTAAAAGCTGCTGGTTCTATTCGGATGGGGTTTCTACTTTTGGAGATGGCTTATTTTTCTGGGAAGGTTTACAGTATAAAACATTTTAAAGAATTTTATAAGCTACGGGTCTTAATTGCGTAAATATTTTATTTTAAGGCTCGGCCGTATTGCTGCTACCCGTGACCACGGCCGTTGTAATACGGTCAAAATTCTATAAGGTGTACAAATTGCGAAAGTTTACGAACATATAGTGTAAAACATTGTTCTAAGTTAGAAGACACTAAGTCAATGAAATGTACATTATAATCGGTGATGTGCTTGATCATTCCCTTGTTTTCATTTGAAGTCGGTTCATTCTTCTTAAAAAAAAAGTTCGGTAAGACCAAATCCTTGTCACAATGAAACTCCATTTTTAAGGTTCCGTAGTAAACGAGCATGCAGTGTGGTGCCGGCTTAAGAATAGTACCACCCCATCTCTTCCCATGGGTGTCGTCAAGGCGACTAAGGGATTTCACCCCGGAGGACGGGCAGCAGCGTCCTCTGCGTACTTAAAGCCTTACTGCGATCGCCAACCCGCTCGCCAAGCGTGGCGATTATGGCAATTACCCCCAGGATCTACATACTAGTAGGTTCTACTGGGGAGACCCGTGCCCAGCAGTGGGCCATCATATGGGTTGATATGTAGTAAACGAGGAACCTGAAAAGTAACAATAACATTGGTATAGTTTTCTTTAAAAAAAAAATTAGTATAACTAATCGTATGAAATAAAAATAACAAAATACTTCGTAGTCCGCATTATTTTGCACATCGCAACTACGGAACCCCACATTGTGCATAGCCCGACATGCACTTGCCGGGTTTTGGATACAATTACATATTGGAATTGGTTTTTAATTAGATTTTATTCCCTGGCAAATTTGAATGTTAATCATAATTACTTTTCATTTTATTCAGGGCATAAAATGATTAACTTGAATGTAGGTAGACTATAAAATAAATAGGAATCTATTGATTTAATGTTGCAATCTTCTAGTTGAAAGGCTGAAATAGATTATAAAATTGACGTAAAACAATGGATGGGATGGGAGTAAATCATTTTGAGTTTAACGTGGAAATACGTAAAAGTAAGGGCTCATTTATATTGGATTATATCGTTCTACGATTAAATAATAATAATAGTAATAGACTTTTATTTAATTCCTTATAGAATGATGCATAATAAAAATGAATCGGTGTAAACATTTCATATCAAGATTACACACAATAACAATATTTATATCAAAATTACAAATTGATAAAAAAAATAATTTAAAATCTAATTAAAACAAAACTATATTCGATATATTTCGGGACTTAATCGGGTCCAAAACCCCGCGCCTCACGGAGACATCGCTAAGCTGCCATCAGTCGACCCGTGACCACGATCGGTGCAATTTGATCGAAACGTCGGGTAAATAAAAGGTTCGTACCTTTAAATAATTCACGCGATGAAGTCCCGAAATATATCTAATATGTATAAAAATCGCGAAAGTTTAAAAACAATAAAACTATATTCTACGATTATATGTAATCAATTAAATATTAGTTTACTCGATTGCTAACGTGTTGTTTAGACCATGAAATGAATTTAACTGTATGCAATAAGAGATACGAAACTTGCATCGTGTAAATCGTTATATTAATCAAATTCTTGTGCTGTTGATGATACTCTGACCATTAGGTATTTATGTACTAAAATTTGACTGGTGTTGACAACTTTAAATAGTTAGGAATAGGATAAAAGTTTGATTCGTAAGTTAAAATCATGTTAAACTTATATTTATAGAATAAATTTCCTACTGAACAATAATTCCTATTTAAATTCTTGCACTTAATCTTTCAAGTTGGCCATATAGACATTGATAAACTTTCGCGATTTGTACACATTATGAAAATATATATATTCCGAAACCCGCGCTTCACGGAGGCAAAGCTGAGCTGAACTAGTCTACCCGTGACCACAGCCGTTGCAAAACGGTCGAAACGTCGGGCAATAAACAAGGTATTTTACCTTAAATTGTTCACGCGATTAAGACCCGTAATATATATATTTTCATACATATAGACATTTTATAAACAGGATTAACACATAGGATACTGTTGAAGAACGCGGCAGGCTAATGGTTAAGATGGCGGACTCCCAGTCATGAGGTCGCAAGTCTCTCGAATCCATCATACTACTATAGAGGGTTTAACAAGATTTCTAGTAATGTGATCCACATTGTTAGTTTAAAACTTTTTATTGCGACGGCCAATAGGTAGGTAAGTAATATTTTTGTAATACTAATTAATTTGCGGTTGGTAAATTAATCGCGCCCTATGTTGATGTATGGAGATAATTGCTTTCCAACGGCAAAGTTAAGTTTATCATATTTAACACCTGTTTTTTTTCACTAACGTACATATTAAGTTGTCGTATACATAAAGTTGGGCGTCTCGTCAAAACGTAGCTACCATGCGATTCCAGTTTGACATGTATCATTTTAAAATTTGTTCTGGGGAACCCGTATTATACAGTTTATAAACAAAGAAACATTGGCTATTTGAAAAGAGTGGCCGCGAGTTTTTATTGCTTCGTTCTTTTTTCTCCGGCTTAGCCTATTGTTTGCGAACAGGCATTTATTGTACAAGTTCGTTTGGGAATTGACGTTTCACAAGTGTAGTATTTTGCTTGTTGTGTGAATAAATATTTTTATTGTTATTATTATAACATATTTTCGCGTTTCTTTCTACGTGGAAAATAATTTCATCAGTTTCATAGCTATAGAATCCAATAACCATATCAACAGCAGTAAATTGGAGCAGTTATGCCAACAGCACAGAGCGTCGTATTTTAAATATTCAGAGTGTAATGTAGGTCGGAGTCGATAACAGGATAGTAACAGATATTAATTACATACGTTGCCATTGGTCGGGAAGGAAATGGGGCAATCAATTTTACTATATTTGAGATCGTGCTTCCGCCTTCTTTATATTTTATCCGAGTGAATTATTATATTAATATTTTATTATACAGGGTAATTTTTAATATACTAATAACCTCCCGCGCTTAGCTTCTTTATATTACATCAAATAACTTTGTTATATACGTTATTAGCTGACCCGCGCAACTTCGTATGCGTTAATTTTCCACGTTTTTGCAACATTTTTTATTGCTGCTAGGCTCCTATTGGTCGTAGCGTGATGTTATATAGCCTTCCTCGATAAATGGGCTATCCAACAGTACAATATTTTTTTAATTCGGACCTGTAGTTTCTGAGATTGTCGCGTTCAAACAAACAAACTCTTCAGTTTTAAAATATTACTAGCTGTCCCGCGCAACTTCGTCTGCGTAAATTTCCCCCGGTTTTGCAACATTTCTCATTGCTGCTCCACCCCTATTGGTTGTAGCGTAATGTTATATAGCCTATAGCCTTCCTCGGTAATTGGGCTATCCAACAGTGAAAGAACTTTTCAATTCGGACCAGTAGTTCCTGAGATTACCGCGGTCAAACAAACTCTTCAGCTTTATAATATTTGAATTAGATTATAGATTCCTTGTATGGTGCAAACCTGAAAGTAGTTTGCTCAGAATCAGTGACACAGTCCAATGGAGTAGTTTTTGGACCATGTTATATTTTTCAACTAATTAATTAATCAATCATTAATTAATTTATTCATCATTCTAACAGGCCCAACCCTGTTCACAATGTGATGTGAAATGTAATCATCACTTATTTTTCAATAATAACCATGGATTACCTACTACGGGACGCAATGAGCACGATAGCGCGAAGAACACAAGACAACTTGAATAGCTTAAATTCTTTAATAAATATAGCAGTTCAATAAGATACTCATGAAGTTTACAATATTTTCATTTTCTTTTTTTTATATGAAGTGTTGAAATTAAAATCTTGTTGAGGTGTCTGAGCTTTCCACTATACCAAAAATAACTTTCTATTTTTTGAGAAAAAATAATACAAATTAACTCTTCACCACCTACCACCTACTTTTGTCACACAACACTTGAGAGACCCTGGAGTAAAATCGATGTTTCACACACACACACACACACACACACACACACACACACACACACACACACACACACACACACACACACACACACACACACACACACACACACACACACACACACACACACACACACACACACACACACACACACACACACACACACACACACACACACACACGAACACGTTTCGCTGGGCTCCAGTTGAAAACCAGCGCCAGGCTCTTAAGTCTAGCTTATGCTGAACTGGACACCCATTCGTTGCAACCGCGGGGCACAACATTTTATGTAACTTAATGTAATGCAACGAATAAATGTATCTTTTCTTTTCTTCTTTCAGAAACAAGTAATAGGTGATTAATGGTTAATATATTAAATACTAGCTGTGCCCCGCGGTGTTACCCGCGGTTTATTAGCCTATGTGTTAATCTAGGGTGTCAGCTAACTCCATACCAAATTTTATTAAAATCGCTCCTGCCGTTTAGATGTGAAGAAGTAACAAACATACACACTCACATACTCACAAACTTTCGCCTTTATAATATTAGTGTGATTTTCCAAAACTGATATTACAAAGTTATTTAGTGTTATCTATAGTTTAGTGGATATAAGTGCACACTGTATAACAAATCACTCTGTATAATGTCTATAGGAATTCCTAATCCCCTTATCTTAAATTGAAGCCTGAACCTGTCAAAATTTTAATAAATTTGCTATAGCTTTGACAGTTTGACTTATTTCTTGAATGTCAAACGTGCTATCTAACAGTGGCTTCTTCCATCTAAATTGTGGCGAAAGTTTAGATTAATGGGTGGATGTTTGTTACTCAACCACGTCAGAACGGCTGAACGGTTCTGGATAAATTGGCACAGAGGTAAAATAAAGTCTGGAATATATATTTATGTATAGAAAAAGTTAACTAGCAATGTGGGTCGCACATTATTAGCAATCTTGTTAACCGCTTCAGCTAAGCTAAATTGCTTGTGTTAGGAGTGGGTTCACGTCGGTAGTATAATGGGTAGGATTTGAAGCCGCCTTTAGATTGCTAGTCCGATGCTTTAACCATTAGGATACCGCCGCGCGCCGCTATAAATATCTAATGATTTGATCTTGTTTACTCCAATCCTCCTCCGTTTTGATCAATGTTAATCAAGGCAAGACCAAATTTTACGAAATGCACGCCTACTTGACACACACACACACACACACACACACACAAACACACACACATACACACATCCCATCGAAGCTATAATGAATAATGTATCTCTCTCTTTTAATCTCTTTATGTACTTACTTATAATAGATTTCATTTAAGCATTTATTAATTTCAAGATATTAAAAATAATTAATAATTAATAAACAATGTAGCATGAAAGAGACTGCAATCCCACAACACAGGGTATCCTAATGGGGGTCCAAAGAACTGTACCATAATGTTGTAATAATTTAATGAACATTATTATTATTTATTCATTTTGTTATAAGCACGCCTTATTTGCATACTATATAAAGTAGCAATTTGAAAACGTATGTTACGTATCTAAACATTATTTTAATTACGATTAGATCCTTCTAGACTGTTGAGGGCCTATAAATAGACGTCGAAGAGTTACCTCTTCGAAGACGTAATGCAATGTCGAGAGCTAGTCATATAATATGCATTCAAGTTGAGCGGCACTGTCTACCGAGAAGTGCATTAGCGTCTTTTCAGGTTTTGCTTCAGATAAATGAAGCGGACGTGAGATTATCGACTCGTCTAGCCATTTTGAGATAACGAGAATTTGTCTTGATTTTCTTGGTAGGTAAGCTTTTCTCTTTAAAAGCACTTTTATATTATTTAAAGTGTTTTATAATCATATAAGTAGATTCAGAACGTAACTACAACTTATGCCTTTAACGATTTTGAAGTATAATAATAAAAGGCTTTCCTACCATTAATGAAATACACTACACCATCAGCTCTATTACATTGTGTAATAGTAGTATGACGAGAATAAAGTTCTACTCAATACCATATTAAAGTAACTAAATCGCAAACTGACTACATTGTGTAATAGTAGTATGACGAAAATAAATTTCTACTCAATACCATACTAAAGTAACTAAATCGCAAACTGTGAAATATTGAATAGGTCCGCTCGTCATTTGTGGTCTTCATAATCAGTTCCACTTCACCAATTGGTGGTTTTTAAGAGTGAATGCACGAATCACTATTAAATATACCTAAATCACTGTAGGTTTGCCTTTAATATTTTAAGAGTTCCTTCGATTTCTCCAGGATCCCATCATCAGATCAAGATCTGATGACAATGGCACCAATAATTGGGAAAAATAATTTTCCAAATCGGTCCAGCCGTCTTTGCGTAATCGGTGAACAAAAATACAAAAAAAATACAGTTGAATTGAGAACCTCCTCCTTTTTGAAGTCGGTTGATAATACAATTTCAATATACATATAAGCTGATTCTCATGACAATATGGATGTACGGAATTCAAATCTGGGGCTGTACAAAACCAAGTACTATAGCTATTATTCAGCGGTTTCAGAATAAGGCACTAATAGACATTGTCAATGCACCTTGGCATATCAAAAATGAAAATCTCCCTCGTGATCTCCACATGGACTAAGTCCACCAAATTATCCATAAAAGTGCTGAAGCACATGAATATACCGTTTACCGACCACACGGACTTAGTGCGAAGATTAAAAAGAACTAAGCCATTTGAGTTAGTGTAGTTATAGTGAACAAATGAAAGTGACAGTGCCTTAAAATTGTACTAGAACAAAGTGTTTTCATGTTATCAGACTCTAAGAAAGTGCAACAGACATTATTCTTAAACGTCTAAAATTAAGTTACGAGTAAAATTACATATTAGCCTTATAGGCTAGATCGTAATTAATTGTAAAGAACTATGTTCTTTATACCCAAGAATAAAATAAACTCTGTACCCATAAATAGATACAGTTTTGGTTTTCTACGTTCTCTGGTATAGGTATCTATACAGAAATGCATTTATAACCAAAAGTTATGACGTCATATCGGTATATCGTATAAACTTCTTGTTGACGTTTTGTAAAATGATGTTAATTGTATTTGTCTATTGGTATATTGACTGGTCGGGACTGACCAGTATCAGACATTGTCTATAGTCCTGACCGTACATATATATCAAAAATATAGTTAGCCACTTCAGTACGTTAAAAAATGGGTTATTCAAACGACCTTCAAATTTAGGCTCTATTTAAAACGGACCCCCGGAGCTTTATCACATCGAACGAGGATCATTTATTTTTAAATGTAACAAATACGAAATAATTAAGCTGTCTAGACGAACTGTCTGCCTTCTCTTTCTATTAGAGCTCTGAAACGTAAACAATTCGAACATCAAAGGCAATAACGAGGTCTCTATATTTTGTAAATTTCATATATTTATTTTATTAAACATCAACCGAAAGTCGATTTGATTCTGATAGTATTAGGTACTTATTTTTATCTGACTTCGGAGGAGGGTTGTGTTTAACTCGTATGACGGGAGTGTCACTGGGTACATTCAATTCTTAAAAACTCTGCGAGATTGTATGCGCTTTAATGAGCGGTTTGAGAAAAAAACAATGTTTGAAGACCCTGGAGTGGGGTATCAAATCATAGGCCATTAAAAGGCAAATAAATATATATAACCCATATGTTTAAAAACGTTTAACGAGTAACAAATAATGAAAAAGCAACGTTAATTAATAAAACAAACAATTATTATTAAATTGCCTTGTCAACTTCCTTCGACAATGACTAAAAAGTAAAATAAATAAGGAAGGAGCATTGATGTATAGACTAGGGCTGCGCCATCCCTAATAATTAAAAACTAAAAATTGATTGCAAAGCGTGAAAGAGAGAAAAAAATCGTGCGGCCTTTGACAGGTATTGTCCACAAAGTAGCGTTGTCCCTTTCTAGAGGTGGTCAATTTTGTGAAGTTATGGCGCAGTCCTGTTCTCTACTTCAATGAATAGGAGAGAAACAAGATATTTAGTACATCAATACATTCTGTTAAACTTAATATCGTGCCTTCGACTGTATGATATTAAATTTGAAGGATATCTTGTTTCGGTCTTTTTTAAGGCGGCTTTTTTTATAGCTGTTTGTAACTCGCTTTCGTCTAAGTCCTGTTTTGTTGTCTTTTTTTGTCCAAGGTAGATACCATATCTCTTTTACCATTCCTCTACATGAAGAAGAAGACCCATTTAGCCGTAAATAGATTAGAAACAAACAAACTCATTTTAGTATTTTTATTATTATTTGTATTAGGTTATGTTTTTTTTGTTTGTTTCATCACTTAAACTGAAGTAGTTCACGCAGTCTATATCACAGTTAATGGAAGTGGTGGCGCAAGCATGATATCATTCCAATACAAAAGAATGGTCTTTCAACCAGTTAAAAGGTTTATTTCTTTTTTTTTCTAAAAAAAGACGACTCCCGCAGTAAGGCCCCTGTATCGCGGGGGACTTTACAAACATACAAGTCACGGACACAAAGACTCAGAACAAAATTTATGGATCTTATAAAGTGGTGTCCCGTGTGGGAATTGAACCCACGACCTTGACAACACAACCACGACAAGTTTGAAAACCAGAAACTTGAAATAATAACCAAGAGTGTGAATCTTCTGAGAAGAAACCAATTCTGAATAGTGTACAGCGAGATTGAGAATTTGTTTCTTCTTGTCGGCATTAGATAGTGTTGCATACTTGTATGGTAACGCCACATTAAAAAAATAAACAGTTTCATAGAATATTCAAGTATACCTCCCAAGACCAAAGTTACAGAACTTACAAAATCACTTTTCTGTAAGTTACAGTCACATTAAATCCCTATCTTGCCTAGTTTGTGTTGGCAGTAAGACGGGATCTGTATCCAATCGTCAACATCACTTATCTATTTAATCCTTCGTCGGTAGGATTACCGATATCTATGTAATCATCGCCAGTACGGATGACGTCAAATCAGCCCAGGAATTATATGGTATTAGGGTGAAATAGATGGAATTTTCTATTATTTTGACAGTTATGTTAGTTTACAAATAATACTATAGAGGTAAAATTTGTGAGTTTGTGAGGTTGTAGGGGGTCATCTATCTAAATCTACTGGACCTATTTTGAAAATATTTACCAATAAAAAGCTACGTTACTTGTGAGTGGCATATATTATATAACATCACGCTACGACCAATAGGAGCGGAGCATCATTGTAAAATGTTACAAAAACGGGCAAAAATTACGCAAACGAAGTTGCGCGGGCCAGCTAGTAGTTACTAAATGCAGAACGGCTTTGTTATCTTCTAGTCTATACTATATTATAAAGCTAGAGTTTTTAGTTTTTGTTTGTTCGGTTGGTTGAAATTGCTCTCTGAAATTGAAATTGATTTGCGATAACCTCAGGAACTACGGGTTCGAATTGAAAAATTGTTTGTCACGCTACGACCAATAGGAGCTGGGCATCAATAAAAAATGTTGCAAAAATGACGCAGATGAAGTTACGCGGGTCAGGTAGTATTTATATAAATATCCATGCCAATATTTACTCGGATTTTCGAAGTATCCGTCTCTCCCGTCTAAGCGCAAAAAGATGCAAACAAGATCCCCTACATATCTTCCCTACGTCTTAATTGTTTAAATCCGTATTGTGATTTAAAGCACATGAGGTAATAAAGAATATTACACACATAAATAAAAAATACGCGCGAAAAACGTAACCCTTCCTCGCAGTCGAGTAAAAAAAAAACAACTCCCACTTTAGGATACAAGCCCCGTATCGCGGGGGATTCTAAAAACATACAAATCAGGAACACAAAGTACACACAGACTCGAAACAAAAATTTATGGATCACACAAAGTGGTGTCCCGTGTGGGAATCTAACCCGTGGACGCCAGCTTAAAAAAAAAATAATTGAAATTCGAAAATCGAATGTTGCACATTTATTAAAAAAAACCTCAAAGGTAGGTCAAAGAAGTTTTACTCGAAAATCTTACACCATGAAGGTTTAATGTCAATTCAAAGTCTCTTATCTCTTATTTTAAGACAGTAATTTTATATTACATATTATGAAGACTCGGTACACAAGTACCGAGTCTTCATAATTTTGTTCGTTTTGTTTACTGCTATTTTGAGGCTTCTCTACATTTGTTACGACCACTTCAATTTTATATAGTCACTTAAATAATGGGCTGACCTGATTCTTTTACATGAAATTACATGATCATGGGTAGTTTATCAACATAGATATCTTACGGAAGAAGATGACTGCATTTATATACTCAGTGTTTATCTATAAGCAATCGAAAATATTATAGTAATTTTTATAGGCATTTCTTGCCAATTAGTTTATACATACAAAAATTGTATTAGAAAGAAAATTTTTGAAGCACAGACCTAGGAATCAAACCTGAGACTTACGATCGCTATACCGAAGCGCGAAAGCCGAACCATGTATCTATAATATGTATGTATTTAGAAATATATATGTATGTTTATCAGTTGTCTAGTTTCCATAGTACAAGCTCTGCTTAGTTTGGGATGAGATGGCGTTGTGTGAGTTGTCCCACGATATTATTATTATATTTAACCTCAACTATGTCACTAAACTTGATTTATTTCTTTTCCTGTTGCACACGAGTTGGGCCGTCGCAAGCGCCATCTAGCCATGTTCTTAAGAAATATTATGGCTTTTTATTATTGCTTCATTACAGAGAGCATTTTTAACAAATTGTGATGTCACTGGCCGAATATTAAAGTAATTTTTATAGGCATTTCTTGCCAGTTATTATAATAACACAAAGTTCAGACTCTTCTCCTTTACTACACCTGATTTACCGGCGCGGCGCTCGAAAGCCGAACCATCTAACCTGAACTATATCACTAAACTTGAAACTTTTCTTTCCTTAAAGCACACGAGTTAGGCCCTCGTATGCGCCATCTAGCCATTCGATTCGTGGGTATGAACTTCAAATTATTCTTTCAAATGCAATTATTGTATCAATCGAAATTAGTAAGGTAGGAACATTAGTTTGTAAAAGAATTAGGATAATGATAATACTAAATGTTCTGTGGATAATATAATGAGTACTTATGTACTCAAAATGAAACGATGAACCTAAGGGTAAGTCTATACTTGAGCAATTGCTAGAGCATTACAATGTAATGTAACTTTCTTACGAATGGTACAATACAGGCAAATGCTCAGTTTCCTAAAGTATTTCCATTTGATGTAACGTTCTTGCTTAACGCTGTGTTCGACGTAATTACAGGTAAATGCTGTAAGGCGAGTGAACATTTACCTGTAACATGTTGTTCTGTCTTGCATACACTCCTGTCACCCGCGCTCGTGCCTTTGCTCGATAAAACGTTACACGAAAAAGTTTGTTTATTTTAAAATCTGATTGTAACAAAACATCGATTCTCGTGTTCGAAGTGTGAAATTTTAAAACAGCGAATGCTCGACGTTCTGTCACTAGTAAATGCTTAAGTGAATACTCACCTTAAGAAAATAATGTACCTACAATTTGATAACTCCAAATAGTACATTATTTTGTTAGGTAGGTACACCGTTTCATTAGAAGTATATAAGTACATTATATTGTTATCCTAATTCTCTTAAAAGACAAGAAAAGATATGCCTAATTAGGGTAAACCACTCAATCGTTGGCACTCGTCCAATTACTGGCACTTTAGATTTTATTTTGAAAAAAAAACAGAGAAACCTGTTTCTTTTTCTGTTTTGAAAATAGTATTCTTTTTCTGTTCAAAACTAGCAACACTCACATAACCAATATAGGAATTTAGAGACAACAGCTTACATTATCTAATATTAGTGCTAATATTGACTATAATATTAGCACTAATATTATAGCCAATATTTTGGCGATTACTTTGATTTGTCCCAAAAGGATGTCATACGGAAGGAATGTACCTTAAATATTGTAGATAGAACATTTTACTAAAAGAAGATTTCATTATGATTTTAAAAATAATTCAAGCTGCATATAAAGATTTTTTAAAGAATTGCCTGTCCAAATCTACTAAAGGGTCGTACATACAACGTAGTATAGATACCTATACTACGTTTGAACACGATTATCTCAGAAACTACTGGTCCGAATTGAAAAAATATTTTACTGTTGGAAAATCCATTTATTGAGAAAGGCTATATAACATTACGCTACGGCCAATAGGAGCGGAGCAGCAAAGAAAAATGTTGCAAAACGGGGAAAAATCAAGCAGACGAAGTTGCGCGGGTCAGCTGTCTTAAATAAAAAGAAGACTATGAAATTAGACATTTTATGAAGTACAATCTGTTACTCCTTAGACGGGACCGGTATTAAAATTTGCTGGAGGGCCAGGTGCCTAATGTCGTTGGCACGGGTCCCCCCCTCATCTACCCCACTAGGCAGCGTCCATGTAATTGTTGTTATTGAGACGGGTGATACCACGGAACAGAATGTTTTTTTGTGTTCCGTAAGTGATACGGTGGAAGCTACGTAGCTAATGCCGTATTAATAATAAAATTATTAGTGTGCCCAACTATTGTATGTTATACCATGTTTCTGCTTTCTCTAACAACTGGCATTATAATTTCAAGTCACAAAATTTACTTAAACTATAAATTACAAACAATTAAATCTATATAATATTGGCAAATTAATAAACAATATTATAAGTAGCATTTGTATACATAGGTACTTTGAGTATTTGTAAGTGAAATTGATTGCAAGTTACAGTTCAGTGTCACTTTAACTTAAATGTCAAATTTTATGCTTTTCCTTCCATTTAAGATATTCAGAAAAAAACAGGCAAGAACATGTCGGACCATGCTCAGTGTAGGGTTCCGGAGCTGTTGCCGTATGAAAAAATCCGATTTGAATAATTGCACCAGCAGAAGAGCGTATGTATGAGCGGCTTTGGGCAAAAATTAGCAATCCCTAATTATTACATCGGTATAATTTATTGAAAACTGCTTTTTTGAGCCACAAACTTTACTTAATTGTTCAAAATGAATCGAGTCTAGCTTCTCTTTGAAAAAGTTTATAGACGAAAAAATGTTTAATCAACTGATTTACTTCTCCAGACTGATTTGTTTGTTATTAGCAAAGTCTTTCATTAAACTTTTCATGTAAATATTAAAGCTCAGTAATTTTTTATTCAAAATTAATATTTTAAATATGAATGATTTTTCTACACGACTGCTTCAAAAATTGTGTGATGTTGTGCTTATATATGAGTTTCTTTATGAACCAATGGAAATTAGTCAGGGAAAAAATAATAATAATAATACCTTGAGACAACTCACACAACGCCATCTGATCCCAAACTAAGCAGAGCTTGTACTATGGAAAACAGACAACTGATAAATATACTTATATATTTCCAAATACACAGAATAAACCATCGTGCTCATCACACAAAGTTTTATCCTGGGGGGGATCGAACCCACGACCTCTTGCGTAGCAGACGGATACATTCCCACGGCGCCTTCTGTTTTTTAAAGCAATGTTATTGGTGACCATTGACGTATAGACATGGACCGCGCCATCCCTTTCAATTAAAAAGTAAATATTGACTGCAAAGCGTGAAATAGAGAAAAAACTCGTGCGGCCTTTGATAGGTATTGACCACAAAGTAGCGTTGTCTCTTTCTAGAGAGTGGTCAATTTTGTGAGGTTATGGCGCAGTCCTGGTCTCTACGTCAATGTTGGTCACTGACGAGACGCAATTAAAATGTAACTCACATAATTTTTTTTTATAATCAAAATAAACCATAATACCGCAAATTGCCAAAGTTTTTTCTCTTGTTGGCAGTAAACGCATTCGATTAAATGTAATCAGAATATCTTTGCGTTTTATTTTCTCATTAAACACGTAGCAAGATAAAATAAAATATTTATCGTTCTAATACCGCAATGTCGGTTGTACTGACACCTGTCAGACGGAGAAGCCCTATTGTGAGGAAGTATTCTTTAGGGAAAACAAGCGAGGAAAATACACCTATTATTGTAATGTTTGGTTGGTTTTGTATCTCCAATCTTGTTTTATCTGTTCAATTTATCAGGTTTGACCAAAATAAATGTGGGGATCAAATTAATCTTGTTTTATTGCAATCAGTATTAGGTTTTATAAAATTATTCCTTTGACCGCTCTTTTGTCTTACCTCTCTTAGAAAAGAATCAGTTGGAATTTAATATTCGAATTAATTCTTTTCTAAATTTTTTAAGAGTGCCGTGAAACATTTACAGACATCCCGTGAAACATAGACTGCCTCTGTGGCGCGGTGGAAGTGTAGCCGACTGCTACGCAAGAGGTCGTGGGTTCGATCCCCACCCAGGATCAAACTTTGTGTGATGAGTACTATGGTTTATTCTGTGTCTGGGTGTTATTTATCTATATTATGTATGTATTTAGAAATATATGTGGTATTTTAGATTTAAGAGTTTATCCGTGTTATGTCGTTTTAAATAGTTAAGATTATTATGCATGCCAGATGTAGGGTTTATCTTTTGTAATGACGATGTATAGCTAAAGGTCGTAATGTGTACCAGATGTCAGCAAAAGACATTTCTTAAGAATTCTTGGTGCCTATGTCAGACAATGGTGATTTAATGGCGTCCTTAAGTATTTTAACGATTTGAAGTATGGCGCCAAGTAGTTTTTGTGGTGAACCGATGAGTTTTTGTATCAAATTTAGAATAGACTAGCTGTGCCCGCGACTTCGTTCGCGTGGAAGTTGGGTTTATGTTAAGGTAGTTTAAATTACAATTTAACTTCTGTGTAAAACATTTTGGAAACATGCTCCACAATGCTCTGTGTCATCTATGGATATTAGGGCCTAGCTTTAATCAGGGCACCACCTATGGCAGGGTAAGCCAAGCAAATGCCCAGTGCAGCAAAATGAAGGGCGACAAAGTTTATGGCGCCAGACGGATAGAAGACAAATTATAAAAATTCCCATGCTTAGCACCTCGACAAAAAAGTATTTTACCAAAATGATTTGCATCACATCAAATATTATTAATATTGAAAAATTCCCTCTCTCCCCCGTCACGTGAGTACTTGGGCGGTTTCGGGTAACCCGAAACCGCCCAAGCCCAAAATCGTCCAAGTACTCGCGCGAAATTTTGTGTTAAAGAGCTTCGATTCTGACTGCGAAAGGTCGAAAATTCCGATTGATTTTAAACCTCCGACTCCAACTTCGGCTCCGGCACTTTTAAATCGGACGTTTTAATCGGAGGTACCTAGCGTGTGGCGGCCGCTCCTTCAAGTTAATTTATACTTAAGTAATAAAGGTATGATGGAAAAAACTCTCACAGATTTCCTATGATCGCGGATTATGTCCTGCCCGAGCGATCTTTTCCGAGTCTAAAGTACACCCACTTTGTGTCCGTGTTTGTAAAGTCCCCCGCGAAATAGGGTGAGATATGTTTTTAAAAAATATCCTGTTTTTAAATCATTGCATTCCCGCGGTACTGTGATGCGTGTTCAAACAAACAGACAACATTCAAACGTTTCTAAAAGATATACTCAGATATCTTTTTTGTGATTAAATACTATTTCTAAACTTATTTCAATATTTTTTTTCACTCACTTTTGAAGATTTAAATATTATTTTATAATGTCTACATTGGTGAATTAAAAAATAGGTGCGTCAACCTGTCGCAAATTAAGATCATCATAATATTCATATCCCTCTACGTAAGAATTTAAGATTTTTTAAAATCAATTTTCCCGATTCTTTTTATTTGTATTTAAACGCCATCTATTTTCAAAACTGGATAAGTTTCTTTTAATACTTGATGATCTTATATTAAATTATACTAAAACTGTCATGCATATTAAACGTAGGTAAGCAAGGTATTTAACCTTAATTTATTAACGCGATTATGACCCGTAATATATATATTTTCATAATGTGTACAAATCGCGAAAGTTTATCAACATTTGTAGATAAGCAATTTTGGCACTCAGAAGAAATCGAATCACAGATGGCGCCACGTGTTTCTAACATTTATAAATTCTAGATAATATTAAGTAAGTAGTTACTGTTTATTTGTAATGTAATATTGGTTTTCATTTCTACATTCATATCACAATTACGATTCATGCAAAACAATGATAAAGGTGCCTATTGAAAGTGATTGATTAATATGAAAATTTGTTAAACAAAGTAAACATGTTATAGTCGTAAATAAAAGCTTGTATAATAAGTATACCTTTAGAAAAATACTTAAAAAAGAATAAAAATAATTTTAAAACAACACAAAAAGAGACTTGCATTCTTGAGACCCGATCCTCCGAACTCGCTCGTTCAATATCGCTACTTGTGCCAATAGACCACCTCAACCGATACAAAAGCGGTTAAAATAGGTGATCTTAAGAAAATTGAAAATGTTGTGTTTAGCTCCTTATAGTTTTAGCGTGAAGTTATTGTTTTCATGGGTTACAATTGTAAATAATGTCTTATTGCGGAAAAAATTGTGAGTTACCATAATGGTTCGACCAAACATACGTTGCTGCTCGCTCCCCATAGACGATAGCGTAATGATTCATAGTGTAAGTAATGACCTATAGTATTTACAATAAAACTGCAAATTTTCATGAAGATCCGTCAAGTAGTTATTGTTTTATAACGATAAATAGCTACAGACATTATCCGTTATTACTTAGCTCCTATGGGAAATAGCGTGATAAATTATAGCCTATATGTTAATCCAGACTTATTACAATACACATACAAAATTTCAACCGAATCTGTCGGGTAGTTTTTGCGTGATGCGTGTTCAAACAAACAGACAGACAGACAGACAGACAGACAGACAGACAGACAGACAGACATTTCTAAAAATGTAGGAATGTGTTTAAATACTCTTTTCGAACATTTCCCAATATTTTTTTTCACTATGTTCGGCCATGTACAGACACGTGAAATTTACAATTTTATTATATGTATAGATATAGATAGATATAGAAGATATAGATATGGTGTATAGAATTGTTTTAAGTTGTATAAGTAAGGGTATAGTTAAGTGGGGTGAGAGGCCCAGGTAGTCAGTAGTATTCAGATGTTTTATTTTGTAAGTTAGTTATAAGACATCAGTTGACGACGAGCATCAGTCGTAGATGCACACGACGTATAGTTAAGTAGATTTAAGAAGTAACTTTAAATAAGACAATCACTTGTCTACCAAATAAAAGAAACACACACACACACTTATGATATTTCTTTGCCCTGTGATTCCACTAATTATTAGTATCACCAACCACCACCGCCAGCGATACTACATATTGGAGTCTCGTCCGGGATTGAAGAAGATCATCGTCCGCGATTGAAGAAGATCAACGTCCGGGATCACAGCGAGCAAGAAAATCATGAGTGTATAACGACGTGAAGACGATGAAGACGTGAAAACGTGAAGACGTGAAGACGTGAAGACGTGAATACGTAAAGACTATGAAGACGTGAAGACGATAACGACGTAAAGACGATAACGACGTAAAGACGATAACGACGTAAAGACGATAACGGCGTAAAGACGATAACGACGTGAAGACGATGAAGACGTTAAGACGGGAATACGTGAATACGTAAAGACTATGAAGACGTGAAGACGATAACGACGTAAAGACGATAACGACGTAAAGACGATAACGACGTAAAGACGATAACGACGTAAAGACGATAACGACGTAAAGACGATAACGACGTAAAGACGATAACGACGTAAAGACGATAACGACGTAAAGGCGATAACGACGTAAAGACGATAACGACGTAAAGGCGATAACGACGTAAAGACGATAGCGACGAAAAGACGTGTCAGTGCATTGCCTTCCAAGATTCAGTAAGTGCGCAATTTACTAAGAGCCATGGCAGGTTTAGGCGATAAGGTTGCAGGAGACTTAAGCGTAGGGGAGCTGAAAGACGTCCAGCTTGCGCAAATGAGTGTGTTTGAGCTCAAAGAGGAGCTTAGACAACGGCGTCTCCGGGTGACAGGTCGTGGGCCTGAGTTGTTGGCGAGACTAAAAATGGCACTTATACTGGAACAGGAGCACGTTTCTGACGATGAAGAAGAAACAGACGACGATGATGAAGACGACGATAACGACGACGACGACGTTGACGACGACGATGACGAAATCAAAACACCTGTAATTCGAAGACGTAATGAATCACGGAGTGTATTGTGGACCTTTCATGAAGTAAAAGACTCAATGAAGAAGTTCAGTGGTGAGGGCCACTCTGACGTACAACAGTGGCTTAACGAGTTTGAAGACATGGCGTTACGTTGCGGTTGGCCTGATGGTCATATGGTCTTTTTCGCTAAAGCGCTACTAATTGGGGCAGCGAAGCTATTTGTTCAATTCGTTGAATATGAGAGGTGCAGAAAGTCGTGGGGTATGTTGAAGAGAGCGCTGAAAGACGAATTCGGAAAAAAGAGTGAAACTATACAAGTGAAACGAGAACGTAGTCAACAAAATATGCAAAATAAACTATTCATTCAAGAAAAGGGTGATAAATCAGGACGCACCATGCTTCAACAGAAGAAGAAGATCGACGCTACGACGAAAACCGTTAAACATTGTATACAAGATCGTGTGAGTGCAGTGTGCTCTGAGAAAATAGACGATACAAAATCTTATGAGTGTAGTGAATTTAAACACACAGTTTTAAAGAGTGCCTCGATGACTAATGATGTGTGTATAGAGTCGCGATTTGAAGAGGAAAAAGTCGAAATTAGAGACTCTAAAGTTTTAGCTTTAGTAGAGACAATTAGTGACTTGCCTTTAATATGTAAGAGTATGCATGAAAAGTTAGAAGTGCCGCCGCTATGTAAGAAACAGATGTGTTCTGTAAATGACAAAGACGATATTAATGTATCCTTAGAGATCGATTTAACACAGTTTAAAGCTGTTTTAAGTAATAAGCCGAATGTAATTGTAAAGTCAGACAAACCTGTAGTTTCGCAACCGCGGAAATTGGCTCCTTCAGAGCAAAAAGTAGTGAAAGATTTGATGAATTTAGAAGTTGCAGCTCAGCACGGGTTAATAGTTGGATGGAAGATATGCCAGGTCCTACAAATAAACGTTGAATATCATGGGAACATTATTTATAAGAGTATGGTGAAACCTTCATATTATATTAAGATAGCTGGTAGGTATTTGCTTGTGCCACAAATAGTAAAGATTGTACAACGATGTTTGAAAAGACGAGTACCTACTATTGTTATATAGACTGTTAAGTAGGCGAAAAATGAAACGACGACATTTGAGGGCAAATGTCATTGCAGGATGGCCGAATGTGGTATTTTAGATTTAAGAGTTTATCCGTGTTATGTCGTTTTAAATAGTTAAGATTATTATGCATGCCAGATGTAGGGTTTATCTTTTGTAATGACGATGTATAGCTAAAGGTCGTAATGTGTACCAGATGTCAGCAAAAGACATTTCTTAAGAATTCTTGGTGCCTATGTCAGACAATGGTGATTTAATGGCGTCCTTAAGTATTTTAACGATTTGAAGTATGGCGCCAAGTAGTTTTTGTGGTGAACCGATGAGTTTTTGTATCAAATTTAGAATAGATATGGTGTATAGAATTGTTTTAAGTTGTATAAGTAAGGGTATAGTTAAGTGGGGTGAGAGGCCCAGGTAGTCAGTAGTATTCAGATGTTTTATTTTGTAAGTTAGTTATAAGACATCAGTTGACGACGAGCATCAGTCGTAGATGCACACGACGTATAGTTAAGTAGATTTAAGAAGTAACTTTAAATAAGACAATCACTTGTCTACCAAATAAAAGAAACACACACATACACTTGTGATATTTCTTTGCCCTGTGATTCCACTAATTAATAATACCACCAACGACGATTACGATACTACATATATAAGTATGTTTATCAGTTGTCTGGTTGCCATAGTAGAAGCTCTGCTTAGTTTGGTATCAGATAGCGCTGTGTGAGTTGTCCCAAGATATTATTATATTATTATTATTTAATGACTCAAAATACCGAAAGTAGATATCTACTGCCGTCTATAGGTAGATACTTTCGTTAATCTATGTTAATGATTTCAGGTTTTTGGTGTGATAACGTCTTATAAATCGATGACCGGCTGCACTCACGAAAAAGTGTGACGTCACCGCTCACGTCCGTACCGCCTGCGTAAACCGACTTCACAGACAACCATTTTTTATTATTATCTACATATCAGTCAATATCTTATTGATCAGTTACTTTAATAGGCAGGCAAACCTAACGATTTGTCAAAACTTTTTTTAGGTTGCGGCGGGAATATTGACGTAGAGACTAGGACTGCGCCATTACCTCACTAAATTTACCACTATCTAGAAAGAGACAACGCTACTTTATTTTTTCTCCCTTTCACGCTTTGCAGTCAATATTGACTTTTAAATTATTTTTTCTTTTTTTTGAAAGAGATGGCACGGTCCAAGTCTATACGTCAATGGGCGGGAAACCAAGATAGGCTTGAATTATCATGATAATCCCGCCACATTTAAAAAAATTGAAAAATGTTTTGTGAACCCCACATGGACTATGGTAGAGACACTGAACTTGCAGTAGAGATAGCGGGTAAAAAACTTGAAATCACCACTTTTTAGGGTTCCGTATCCAAAAAGGCAAAACGAAACCTGTCTGTCTGTCCGTCCTCAGGTTAGCTGAGAGAACCTTAGTACTAGAAATCTGTAACTTAGTATGAAAAAAAAAATCGGTTACCTCCCCTACATGTATCGTGTGGGGTGTCGTTAAATAGGTCTTTCAAACATATTTGGGGTTGCAAAGACTATTTTTCTAACTTGAACTTTTTTTTGTAATGAATTTTCCAGGTTCGAGGCGTGTTGAAGTTGCTTTGCTTCTGCAATATTCGCCTAAACACAAAATGTTTTTCGATTTACTTTAAAGTGATCATTCAAAAGAGAACTTTACAGAAACAAAGATTTGAAACCGTAATAAAACAAAGAAGAAATAAAGCATAGAAAGAAAAGCACCACAACATTCTTTTGCACATGTTGCATAAAAGTATGAAGAGGAGTCTTTTATTAATCTGTGTTCCTTTTTCAGGAACGGTGCACTGTAACAATGAGGCTGCTATCTAAGTTCGTGTTAGCATGTTTTCCTTTGAACTGAACTACAAAAGGATACTCATAAAACATCTCAATGTGAGTAAAATTTTCTGTGAATCCTGTTTTCAGCCATTTAAAATGTTATCAACTTTCAAAGTTTGATGCGAAACCAACTTTGGTACGAGCCGATGAACAATAATGTGCTGAATAAGACCAAAGTGAGTAATTTTGCTGTTATCGTTCGATGTTTGTGCCGTTTTATTCATTTTGATAAAATAGCTTTACCGATGAATCTGATTGAAGCTGTAATAAAATAGTATTTTTATTTGCTTTTAGTGCAAGTGTTTCCTTTATAGGTTCTTTCCCTATTTTCTTTATCCTTTAAAGAAAATAAGAGATATATTAATGTCTTTATGCACCAAAGTGCAACAAGATAATAATAATAACAATATCTTGTGACAACTCACACAACGCTATCTGATCCCAAACTAAGCAGAGCTTGTACTATGGAAACCAGACAACTGATAAACATACTTATATATTTCTAAATACATACATATTATAGATAAATAACACCCAGACTCAGGATAAACCATTGTGCTCATCACACAAAGTTTTATCCTAGGTGGGGATCGAACCCATGACCTCTTGCGTAGCAGTCGTATACACTCCTACCGCGCTACAGAGGCAGTATCATTGCACTACGTAAATTATAATGAAGTATAAAGTTTTGTTGAATTAAGTGAGCCCGTCAGCGTCGAATTGCTGGTTCGACCTAAGGGCAAATACTAACAGATATTATCACGACTAACTAGATTTCAATCTGCTTGGCCCGGGTTTGATTACGAGTGGGCTTTTCATTAGCTATACTGAGATAGAGCCTTTAACTTAATTTAATTATTATATTTCTTACACCTGACACGTAGATGTAGTTTAAAAGAAGGCACCATAGTAGAATAATGGCTAAGGCATCGATCTCGCAATCGTGTGGTCGCGGGTTCGAATCCTACCTATTAAACTACCGACGTGAACCCACTCCTAACACTTGTGTTAGGAGTGGGTTCACGTCGGTATTTTTTTATCTTTGAGATTAGTTGGAGGGGTTAACAAGATTGCTAGTAATGTGGAACCTAATCCCACATTGCTAGCTTTCTTAAAAAAAAAATACCATAAATATTTTACTTTCTCGTAGGTATTACATAAGAAAATAACAAGGCTGGACAATCTCAACATTACTCATTTTCAATTCCAACTATTATAGTTTGAAAATATGTACCTAAGGTTCTCTAACCATTACATAGTTTAGCAGTAACTTGTATGGGCATACAATACGATGAGGCTGCTATTTTAGGATACTTACTATTTATAGCTTCGGGCTCGTTATTTGAGATAATGGAAGATAAATTGACCTAAAGCCTGGTCCGCATTACGATCGATTTACGCGTCCAGGGTTTTGCGGTCGACTTTCTAAATAGCTCGCTATATTTATAACAACGCCTCCATGTTTTAAGCCTACTAATTATTTATTTACGCCGTGAATACTGTCACACTCCGTCTGGGTTTTTTTAGGTTCATTAATTAGTAATGTATTTGCGAATCCCGGGCCATTTTTAACTTAATTGGGTGAGTTTTACTCTTGATTTAACTACTGCTAAATAGCAAACAAATTTGGCAACATTTATAGGTTGGAATGTAAACATTCAATAAAAGTAGACTAAAAATAACTAGGTATAAAACTGAGAACAAGACAAAGTTACTTAATTTTATAAATTCCCGATTTATCAGATAAAAAGTTGATTAGATATCAAAACGACTGAATTGATTTTCCCCAAAGAAAGCTAAGATCTATCCCAATTTACCTACTTAGTTACCCCGACCGGGAATTGACAGGGCTCCAGCTTTTCTACAGTATTTGAAAGGAGTGACGGATAAAGTTGGAACAGTACTGCAGAAATACTCCATTAAAACTGTATATAGTTCGCACTCCAAGGTAGCTAAGCACCTACGTACTCCTAAGGATGTAATTACTCTACAGACACCTGGCGTCTACAAAGTGGATTGCAGCTGTGGTAGTTTCTACATCGGACAAACCAAGCGCACAATAGCGGAAAGCGTTAAGGAACATATCGCGGCTGTGAAAACCCGACAGACAAACAAGTCAGCAATAGCGGAACACTTGCTGGATGCGGGAACCAATCACTGGATTGAACTACACAAACCACAGGTCCTCTCCACTGACCGTCACTATTACTCTAGGATGGCGAGGGAAGCGGTTGAAATAAAAAAACGTGTCAATTTCAACCGAGAAGACGGTTCCGTAATAGTGAGTGATAAAAATCAAGCGAGAGTAGTTTCCGAATTCCGCGCTTCACGGAGACGATGCTGAGCTGAACTAGTCTACCCGTGACCACGGCCGTTGCAATACGGTCGAAACGTCGGGCAATAAACAAGGTATTTTACATTAAATTATTCACGCTATTAAGACCCTTAATATATATATTTTCATAATAGTAAATCTTTATTAGAAAACTAGCTTTCTAATAAATATATACTTAGTAGGTATACAAGTTCACCTATACATCAGGGTGCGTTACCTTTCGTCTTTATAACCAAAACGCAAAAGGGTGCCCTTTTGCGTTTTGGTTATAATGACGAAAGACTTAGTAACGCAAAGGAGAACATGCTACAAACAAACTACAATGTAAACTCCAATTCAAATGCAATTTATATTATATTCCCAAACCAACGTAATAGTTAAGGTACGTGTGACATTTCTATTATAATTCCAGCTTCGGTACAAATATGCACATCTGTCTGGCGTCTATTGCCCGGGGCGTACGTGGAATTAAACCACAGGACTGCAATCCAATTTACCTACAATATACCGACGACACAATTTGATATTTCATAGGTACTGCCGTATTTCTAACCACGTATTGATTCGGCAATTTTGGATTTTCAAAATTAATTAGTTTAGGTACTTACGTATAATTTGTACGTGTGTAAATTTTGGGGCATAAATTCTAATCTATGCTAATATTATAAAGCTGAAGAGTTTGTTTGTTTGTTTGAACGCGGTAATCTCAGGAAGTCCTGATCCAAATTGAAAAATTATTATACTGATGGAAAGCCCATTTATCGAGGAATCACTGACGAAGTTGTTTGTTTGAACGCGGTAATCTCAGGAAGTACTGATCCAAATTAAAAAAATATTATACTGTTTGATAGCCCATTTATCGAGGAAAGCTACAGGCTATATAAAATCACGTTACGACTAACAGGAGCGGAGCCGCAATGAGAAATGTTGTAAAAACGGGAAAAATTTACGCTGATAAAGTTGCGCGGGGCAGCTAGTTTAAATATAAAGATAGAGCTCCTTTACTTCACCACACATTATAATAATGTAATTTGTTTACCTATTTACATAACAAACATTTTTAATATGGTTATTTTTTAACTGATTTTCTGTAAAGTCGTTTACGGACGATAATTTTACATAAGTCATAAGAAAACATTGATGACATGTCGCCATTGCTTAGCAACAAGTCTATAACGTGACACTTTTTAAGAAAACATTGATAACATATAGCCATTCGCGTTGCTTAGCAACCAGTCAACAGGCGGAACGTGATACTTTTCAACCGACTTCAAAAAGGAGGAGGTTTTCAATTCGTCTGTATGTTTTTTTTTCTTTTTTGTATGTTTGTTCACCGATTACGCAAAGACGGCTGAACCGATTTGAAAAATTATTTTTGTGTTTGAAAGGGTATACTTCCAAGTTGGTCCCATTGTCATCAGATCACGATCTGATGATGGGATCCTGGAGAAATCGAGGGAACTCTTAAAATATTAAAGGCACACCTACAGTGATTTAGGTACATTTCATAGTGATTCGTGCATTTACTCTTAAAAAACACCATATGGTGAAGTGAAACTGATGATGAAGACCACAAATGACGAGCAGACCTATTCAATATTTCACAGTTTGCGATTCAGTCATATGGTATTGAGTAACACTTTATTCTCGTTATACTACTATTACACAATGTAATAGAGTTGATAGTGAACTCCTCAACAATAAACGGCCCTGCATCGGGCTAAGCAATATTGTGTAAAAGGATTTCAGCAGTTGACATAGGTAAGCCTATTGTATCTTAAGTGAATAACAAACCAACCCACTAAAAAGTGAGAAATAAAAACTTTTTACCAAAAAAAATATTAGCGACTTCTAAAATAAATACAAGGCAACTAAAAAGCAAAAAAATAATACATCTAGAATAACAAAAATAAATTAAACATTTTGAAGTTGGTGCCGAATAAAACATAAAGACTACTATTTCATGGTACAAACTTCAAAATGTTTAATTTATTTTTGTTGTTCCAGGTGTATTATTTTTTGCTTTTTAGTTGCCTTGTATTTATTTTAGAAGTCGGTAATATTTTTTTGTTAAAAAGTTTTTATTCGTGAGTGCAGACGGTCATCGATTTATAAGACGTTATCACATAAAAAATGTATTTGTAATAGTTTAACTATTTGGAATAGTTTAACTAATGGAAATAGGTAAGAGCAAAAGGCATTTCCATTTATGCGTCAGGTTATTTTTCTCTATCGATGTTAACTGGTATGCTAGTAACATTGCCATATTGTAAAGCAAGCCTAACCCTTTGTTCACAGCGAAGGTTCTGGTCACGTAAAACACTGTTGAGCCAATTTATACCTTTTGGAATATTTGAAAAGAATTCAATTACCAAATACTTTGACGTCATAATTTGTTATCGAAAAATTATGTTGTATCTAGGTGATATTTTTTAGTACTAAGTAGGTACTTACCTATTTTTTTAACCTTTTTTTCAGAAGATATATACTAGGTAATGTTGGTTATCTATACTATAATAATAAAGAGGAAATATTTGATTGTTTGTTTGTATTGAATAGGCTCCGAAACTACTGGACGGATTTAAAAAAAATCTTTTATCGTTGTGAAGCTACACTAACCCCGGGTGACATAGGCTATTTTTTATCCCTGTATTCCCACGGGAACGGGAACTACGCGGGTGAAACCGCGAGGCGTCAGCTAGTAAATATATATTTTAGTATATAAATAGTAGTTACTCAGAAAAATAAAAAGTAGGTTGGTAGAAAATAGGTTATCGTATGATGTGAGTATCGATCAAGTTTTATTATTTGAGTTAGTGCCGCGCCACGTACGCCACGTCTCGCGTATTAAGTTTAAAGATCGCAACACTGCACCTTCCATTATGTTCCTATCTTAGTTTTCTCGTACATACATAAGGTAACTATTTATTATACGGAAATTAATGCGCATTGTTTACCTTAAAATTGCTTGACGTTTCGACCAGGTTGCACCGGCCGTGGTCACAAGCGGACTCAGTCCGCTTGTGACCACGGCCGGTGCAACCTGCGAACTGATTCCGCTTGTGACCACGGTAAATAGTTATAATCATGCAACGCGAAAGTTTAAATGTTAGTATACATAAGGTAATAAATCAACCGTTTTAAAAAGATGACTCAGAAAATCGACCATGATTGAGAAATGGTAGAAGTAATAGATATTGACTGCCTCTGTGGCACGGTGGGAGTGTATCTGACTGCTACGCAAGAGGTCGGGTTCGATCTCCACCCAGGATAAAACTTTGTGTGATGAGCACGATGGTTTATTCTGTGTCTGTATTTAGAAATATATAAGTATGTTTATCAGTTGTCTGGTTTTCATAGTACAAGCTCTGCTTAGTTTGGGGTCAGATAGTGTTGTGTTAATTGTCCATAAATATTATTATTATTATTATATGCTATAGATACAAAAGCCTTGTCAAGCTTTCTTCATAATCAGGACTTCCACAGCGACTGATTTTGAACGGTCTGCACCCAACGGCTCCCTGCTACCTTAATCAGGTCGTGAGTCCATCATGTGACCGTCCTTCACTGCGCTTTCCAGCTCGTAGTTACACAAGAACCTTTCGTACTCATCTATTGCCAGTTCTGCATGCGATGTGGACTGCCCATTGTCACTTCAGCTTACTAATCCTTAATTGGGTAGTTGACTATAATAAAAGTAAATTATTTTATACTAATCAGGTAATAGTAGATCTTAAATGAATAAGTGTTCTTTTACAATTTAACATGTTTTTGAATTCAAAAGCAAGAAAACGAATACTAAAAGTAATGATTTGACGATAGGAACTTATGACGTCATAGGTTGCTATTTCACACACATTTCATAAAAAGAGACTGATTTGACTTCACAGTCAACATTCCCATTCTACTGCGAATATCCTCACTAGGATTCTGTAGTGCAGAGAAACTCGAAAAAAAGAGCGTAGCTCTTTCCATAACACGTTGAGCATGAGGCCGACAGTTAGGGACTACGTCTCGGTGCCGTATGTCTTCACTGACAATACACATGCATTGAACTTTTATCTTTAGACACTGAGATAATTCTACGTAATTTGCCAAACGCTGCCCAACCGAGTTGGATCCGTTGATTGACCTCTTTGTCGAAGTTGGATTTGCTTAACTGGACTGTATGGCCCAGGTATACATAGTCGTCAACAACTTTAATGTAACAGTTTCCAACACTGACCGGCATTGGCACTACATACATGGATGTTCTTCATAATTTTCATCTTTTCCATATTCATTTTTAAGCCTACCTGCTGAGAAACTGTATTAAGGTCACTAAACAACGTGCTCAGTGACCTCAATATCCATCATAATTTGTTAAAATGTTCTCTGTAACGAAGCAATAACAAAAGCCGTAGTTCTCAAACTATCGGCTAGATGGCGCAAGCCAGGGCCTGACTTGCGTGTGTTAGATTTTACATAGGGGTCGTAGCGATTTGTAATAAAATACTAAAGCTTTTATTGTTGAACTACGTAGAAGTCCTACGACTCCTTCTTGTAGAAGTCCTACGACTCATCGTAGTAGTACTACGACTCATTGTAGACCACTACGACTCATCGTAGAACTACACTTACTACTGTGTCAGGATATTTGGATTATATACCCAATTAGTTGCAATCTAACCTTATCAATCAGTATAGTATCAATAGGGAATAGAATAAATTAGGGAGGTAAATAATACAAAGGAATAAATGACAAGTATCATATATTTTCAACATTGTTTGGTCTAGTTGTATCAAAGGTTTCATAATAGCCAGTCTCCTAATAAACATTTGCCGTACTACATTTCATACATCCTAAATACAATATACCACAGATACTTTCTAACATAACCAATTCACAACATTATTGCAATGTACGACCATATCGCTGTAGAACAGCTGATAAGTATCACACCAGGCAATATTCATCAAATTATATCACATTGTAATATATTGTTATTAGTCAATATCTATACATAATACACAATAATAGGATATCAGCACAAAAGAACCAGCAATAAGTATAATCTGAATCGGATCGTACCTGTATCCACAAATGTTGCAATCAGACTGAGCCTCGATCACAATCTGTCAGTCCTTTTATAGAACAAATACACTGAATATTAAAGAACATGTGGGTACTTCGCAAATATTCCTAATTATTATACTTTAACCCATAAAATAATTTAATACACAGAATTATGTTATTTAAATAAAGGAATAATAATAAAACTATTACACAGATAAAACACACTACCTTTTAATTTTCAATAAAAGAAGTGAAATATCACAACAACAATATTTGACGTTTCAAGCAGTACCTACATTTGTGACCAGTGGATATTTATTGTTTTAATTCATTTATAATACTGTGTGGTGCTTTTATAATGTGTTATAATCATCTTCAGTAATTTACATGTTAATTACAACATAAACTGTAAGTACTTGTACTTTGTCATAACCTATTCCGTGATACAAATTATTGTTCAGATTACTAAAAATACATTTGATATAAAGACATGGCTACTTGCATATCCATGGCTATTGTTATAATATAAACAACCTGTAGCTACTTCTATAATGTCAATTAACTCTGCCATAACGTATTCTGTTATTTTAATGTACAAATACTGTCACATATTCTACAGTTAACAACATTACAGTGGTATTTAGGATTCCTTATTAAAGTGGTCATTATGTCTACGATTTATTGACAGGCTAAACAAATTCATCAAACATATTCATCCCTTAGTACACAGGTATAATATTTACCTGAATTTATTTATTACGATTGATATTTATCTATGTAAATAGCCATTAATATATCCCTTATCTATCACGGCCATACTGACTTATACTTCGCTCTCGAAGTATAAACAGACACACACATACACACACATTTGTAAATATATAAATACTAGCCTCTGACCCTGACATGCCATACCTATCATCTGCCGCATATGACTTCCAGTATAGCATCAGGTCAATGACCGACCGGCAGATATATTGTCTAATTAGCCTCTGGCCTTGACATGTTAGTCCTACCACCCGCTGCCAGTGATATTACAGACTAACATCAGGGCAGGGACCGACCAGCGTATACATTGTTTAATTAGCCTCTGGCCTTGACATGTTAGTCCTATCACCCGCTGCCAGTGATATTACAGACTAACATCAGGGCAGTGACCGACCAGCGGACTCCTTTTTTGTCATTAAGTCAAGGATCAAGTTCCAAACGAATATTAAGTCAAAGTCGTTTATAAGTCAAAGAATAGTGGCAAAATTAAAGCTGATAAAATTCGTAAACATTCCATATACTCGTAATTGAGAGGACTTCAACAACTCTTCTCTTAAGGTTTAAAAAAATAATTAGCCTCTGGCCTTGACATGTTAGTCCTACCACCCACTGCCAGTGATATTACAGACTAACATCAGGGCAGTGACCGACCAGCGGACTCCCTTTTTTTTTTGTCGTAAAGTCAAGGATCGAGTCTCAAATGAATATTCAGTCAAAGTCGTTTATAAATTCGTAATTTTTGCATATACTCGTATATTATAATAACTTTCACAACTGTTAAGGTTTAACAAATGATAATTAAAACGCGTCTAGATCTAGAAATAAAATAGTAGGAATCATTTTGTTTTTTTTTTTCCAGTTTCTCGGTGACAATGAGTAATCAAACTCAATCATTTTTAAATGAGATCATTTTTAAGCATAGTAAATCAAATCACCCTGCAAATAAGCAATACAGCTGACTATTACTATAACCTTGCACAAATACGCAACTAGTCATGTGTACGGGATGACTTGAAACAGTCCTAGTGTCGAGCCAAAGAAACTAATTATCACAAAATAAACGAAAATGGATTCAAATATAAAAGCAAAAATATCATCGAAATGTATGAACAGTCAAGCATTGCACTTAAAAACGGTTTTGTATAATATTCAACTTATTAGCCACTATGCTTTTTAAATGTCTAGTTTACTAGTTCAACATATTTGGTACACAAACATTTACAATGGACACCTGTGTTGTTTTTTTTTCTTTTCTTGTACGGTACCGTAATACTTGGCAAAAAGAAAAAAAATTGGGAAATACAAAATATTTCTAAAGGCAATTTTGGACTAAGGGTTTAAACCCCTCAAAATGTTTTTTTTTTAATAAATATCAGTGTTTTTTCTATGAGTACTCAATATAGTATTTATATCAATCAATGTACTCGGTAGTTATTTGAAACTCTGAACCGTTCTTTACACAAAAATCTTGATATATTTTTTCCCATTTACCGTTTTTTTTTTCGGTACTAAAGATTTAACCATTTCTTTTACTATTTAAAAAAAATAAGAAACGAAAAATAATATTAAAGCAATGAATGAAGTTACAATCATTGCATGGAAATACTCAAATGTTTTAAAAACCATTTCATTATTAGATCATTTGGAGCTGTCAATATCAAAATCAGTTTGCTATTGCATCTCAGCGCATAATGTCCTTTTTTTTTCAAATGTCCTTTTATCAAACTATCCTTTTATCAAACTATCCTTTGAGCAAACTGTCCTTTTATCAAACTGTCCTTTTATCAAACTATCCTTTTATCAAACTATCCTTTTATCAAACTATCCTTTTATCAAACTGTCCTTTTATCAAACTGTCTTTTTATCAAACTGTCCTTTTATCAAACTGTCCTTTTATCAAACTGTCTTTTTATCAAACTGTCCTTTTATCAAACTGTCCTTTTTATCAAACTGTCCTCTTTATCAAAAGGCCTTTTATCAAAACGTCCTTTTATCAAAACGTCCTTTTATCAAAACGTCCTTTTATCAAAACGTCCTTTTATCAAAACGTCCTTTTATCAAAACGTCTTTTTATCAAAACATCTTTTTATCAAAACATCCTTTTATCAAAACATCCTTTTATCAAAATGTACTCTATAGGTTATCTTACATGTACATAAGTTCAGAGCATGTAACTAAGTTCAGAGCATAACAGGAAATCGAAAAACAGACGTAAAAGGAAAATGAATTACTAATGTTTGTTTTTGTGCACAAACAAACTAAAAATCCCATTGATTTTTAGTATTAAAATATTGCCATTAAACTTTTTAGATTGAAATAAATACAATTAAAAGAAATGTATCAATATTTTGTTCACATTAGAAGAAACAAAAATGAAATTCGGCGGGTGTATAGAAATAAAGTCATTGTCAAAGACTATTTGTGTAAAAAAATTTTTTTTTTATTTTTTTTTTTCTAACAAAAGTATATGATGGTGGTTTATTTGCCTTAACATCAATTGAGTATATCTATCGAGTGACAGAAATTTAATTGTCAGGTATATTGTTTACGTCATCGGCCTATACTGTTAACAAAACAATTAGTTAGGCATTTCATTGTATTTCGTCAGCTAAAGTCTTAAAATGTCAAAATATATTTTTAGACATCAAATTATCTAGAGGCATCTATTTTATCACATAAACTCAATATGCGATGGGATTTATCCCGCATTTGTTAAACGTTTTGAGTACTTATTCATAAACAATTTGTTTGCAGTAACTAAAAAGAAGCCAACAAAATTAAGGTTACACAATTTTTGAATAAGAATTCTGTTACTGCATAACAAACCATATCATAATATTTGATCTGTCAAAGCTAGTTTTATTATTTTACTATAATAATCAAAATCCACCAGTACACTCGTAGGTAAACGTAAAACTAACGTCTTTGTCAAATGCAATTTTTTTCTTGAGTCGATATGAATGTCAATTTGTACTACTGGCCTATTAGCTTTATACGGAAATTTAATAGAAATGTTTAGTGACTCACGATTGTTATCAATCCGCTCGGTCAATCTGACATCATTATATAGTTATTTATAGTCATGGTCTCATACTCGGTCTATTTTTACTTTTGGGTAAAAGGTCATTACATTGTCACAGTACTTTCAATTTCATTTCAACGATAAAACATTTATAATAACCCAATATGCAATTCAACTTCAATCCATGTTAATATAGCCTAACTCATAGTACAAAATCAATTTTGATTCTATTCTCACTTTCTCAACTATTCACACATTTACCTCAACAAAGCAAACATAATAGTAAATACCTCTCCGAGTATTGCATACTTAAACTTAATCCATGTTTTCTGCTCCGCTTTTTACTTGACTGGAGAATTCCACTGGAGGAATATCGGGAGCGAACCACGGGAATAAAAAAAACAGCCAGCGTTGTAGATCAGCTCTGGTAGTTGCCGAAGTAGTAAAAGCAGCAACACCAGCAATATTGCAGATCGACTCGGAAGAAGCAATCCCAAGCAGCAGTAACCATTCTGAAACTTACAACAGTTGTATTAGTTATGTGGCCAATGAGAACTTATCCAACTTCTGATGTTAGATTTTACATAGGGGTCGTAGCGATTTGTAATAAAATACTAAAGCTTTTATTGTTGAACTACGTAGAAGTCCTACGACTCCTTCTTGTAGAAGTCCTACGACTCATCGTAGTAGTACTACGACTCATTGTAGACCACTACGACTCATCGTAGAACTACACTTACTACTGTGTCAGGATATTTGGATTATATACCCAATTAGTTGCAATCTAACCTTATCAATCAGTATAGTATCAATAGGGAATAGAATAAATTAGGGAGGTAAATAATACAAAGGAATAAATGACAAGTATCATATATTTTCAACATTGTTTGGTCTAGTTGTATCAAAGGTTTCATAATAGCCAGTCTCCTAATAAACATTTGCCGTACTACATTTCATACATCCTAAATACAATATACCACAGATACTTTCTAACATAACCAATTCACAACATTATTGCAATGTACGACCATATCGCTGTAGAACAGCTGATAAGTATCACACCAGGCAATATTCATCAAATTATATCACATTGCAATATATTGTTATTAGTCAATATCTAAACATAATACACAATAATAGGATATCAGCACAAAAGAACCAGCAATAAGTATAATCTGAATCGGATCGTACCTGTATCCACAAATGTTGCAATCAGACTGAGCCTCGATCACAATCTGTCAGTCCTTTTATAGAACAAATACACTGAATATTAAAGAACATGTGGGTACTTCGCAAATATTCCTAATTATTATACTTTAACCCATAAAATAATTTAATACACAGAATTATGTTATTTAAATAAAGGAATAATAATAAAACTATTACACAGATAAAACACACTACCTTTTAATTTTCAATAAAAGAAGTGAAATATCACAACAACAATATTTGACGTTTCAAGCAGTACCTACATTTGTGACCAGTGGATATTTATTGTTTTAATTCATTTATAATACTGTGTGGTGCTTTTATAATGTGTTATAATCATCTTCAGTAATTTACATGTTAATTACAACATAAACTGTAAGTACTTGTACTTTGTCATAACCTATTCCGTGATACAAATTATTGTTCAGATTACTAAAAATACATTTGATATAAAGACATGGCTACTTGCATATCCATGGCTATTGTTATAATATAAACAACCTGTAGCTACTTCTATAATGTCAATTAACTCTGCCATAACGTATTCTGTTATTTTAATGTACAAATACTGTCACATATTCTACAGTTAACAACATTACAGTGGTATTTAGGATTCCTTATTAAAGTGGTCATTATGTCTACGATTTATTGACAGGCTAAACAAATTCATCAAACATATTCATCCCTTAGTACACAGGTATAATATTTACCTGAATTTATTTATTACGATTGATATTTATCTATGTAAATAGCCATTAATATATCCCTTATCTATCACGTGCAGGAAGGATAGAAAAAATTGAGGTTTAGTAACAAAGTCTCGGATAGATGGTTCGATTCTGGCCCCGGTTTAATATACGGAAGTCTCGGGTTCGATTCCTGGGTCTGGACTTCAAATTTATCTATCTTTCAAAGTAAGCTAATGTGTGACAACATTTTGTCAAAATAAATATTTATTTTCTTACTTTTCTCTTTTCACCTCTGTAGAGACTGTAGCATAGCCCAGATCTTGATGGAATCGAAGGCTTTCTCGTAGTTCACATAAGTTATGCATAAGGGTCGATTATATTATTATGACTTCGGTATAATCCGGTGCAATATGTGTATGTGTTCTACGGTACTAAAAGATTTAGGTAGCAACAATATCAAGAGCTTAGCATATTTATTCATATTTAATACTGAATATGTTTCACGTCATCACTAGTTCCGAGCCTTCATAATCACTGTTGGCCAACGGATTGTAGACGGTAATTCACAGGTAGATAGAGTTGCCTTATGAAATAATCCTTTATGATACTCGAGGGAAACCGCTGGGTATTCTCGTTCCGCCTACTGAGCCAAAGTTACCCACACGGTAATTAAACCTATAAACGAAAATTATTCGTTGTGTTCTGAGGCATATCTGTAAACTTGTTACGAGGGGAATTAAGCGTGCTATCAAATTAACCGTATAATCTGAGGCGAAGTTCACTTAAAACTTTTAGGTTATTATTCGTCGGTCGAACTCGTTCGCCGTCTGTTGTCAGCTCGTTACGTAGCGGACAACTTTAGCCACTTATTATCTTGGATTTCAACATAAATTTTCCAGTTCCATTCCGTAACGCAATGTTTAGTTTATCTGTCAAAATAACTGCTGCAATCGACATTGAAAATAAGGTTGAATTAACAAGTATTTGTTTTCTCTTTGAGTAGGCTCGATGATAATTACTGTGGCTTGTGGGACAATTTCGCTGCTTTCGTTGTATAGCAAAAGTAATGTTTAAATGACAAATTATAATGTTGACAGAGAGATGGCTCAGAGCAATTTATTCGTTCGTATCACATGGGACGCTTTCGGCTATTTTATTTAAATTGCTTTAATTAAAGGAATTAATTTAAAATAGTCCTGTGGCCAATTATGTAGGTTACTTTTGTAGTGGGTAGTTGTGTACGTAGGACATTAGTTGAATATATTTTAAGTATATTGTCAGGATAAAGAGTGCAAATAATAATAATAATTTATTCAGCATTTATTTCAGATATAAAATCCATATTTAAAAATTGACAATAATAATAAACAATACACAATAATAAAATTAACAATACAATACTTTTTTTTATATAAAACAGATAACTAGCAATGTGGGATTGAATCTCTAACAACTAGCAATCTTGTTAACCCCTCCAGCTAAGCACAAAGGTTTGTGTTAGGAGTGGGTTCACGTCGGTAGAATAACGGGTAGGATTCGAACCCGCGACCTCACGATTGCGATACCGATGCCTTAGCCATTAGGCTACCGCCGCTTCTTAAATATAATGCAATAACATTACATTCACATTCATTAACATTAGATTATACATACAAAGGCTATATATCATTACGCTACGACTAACAGGAGCGGAGCAGCAATGAGAAATGTTGCAAAAACGGGGAAAATTTACGCAGACGAAGTTGCGCGGGACAGCTAGTTAGAAGATATACAGGTTGATTTGTTTCTGAACCTCCCGCTCGTGGCTTCTTTCCACAACACTAAATAACTTTGTAATATTAGTTTTGGAAAATATTTAATATATTAAAGCCTTAATCATCTACCACTTGTTATTGGAGTTATGACCTTATTTACGTGTTCAGACACCACTGAGAAATCGTTGTTTATTGTGAGGTTTAAGCTCTAAACCTCACAAAGAAACATCGATTTCACTACGGCACAGATAATATATAATACTATACTAGTACCTAAAGGGTATCGCAGCTGTGTAGTAAATGGTTGTGTGACAAAAGTACGTAGTAGTCATCATATCATATCAACCCATATGATGGCCCACTGCTGGGCACGGGTCTCCCCAGTAGATCCTGGGGGTAATTGCCATAATCGCCACGCTTGGCGAGCGGGTTGGCGATCGCAGTAAGGCTTTAAGTACGCAGAGGACGCTGCTGCCCGTCCTCTGCCGTGTGGTGCCGGCTTAAGAATAGTACCACCCCATCTCTTCCCGTGGGTGTCGTCAAGGCGACTCAGGGATTTCACTCCGGAGGACGTAGTAGTGGTGAAGGATTAATTTGTATATTTAAAAAATATATATATTACAAAGTTATTTGGTGTAATGTAAAGAAGCCAATAGCCGGAGGTTATTAGTATATTTTAAATCAGCCCTGTATAGGACATACCTAAACTAAACCACGTAATTGTTCAAAGACAGCCTCTGTGGCGCGGTGGGAGTGTATCCGACTGTTACGCAAGAGGTCGTGGGTTCGATCCCCACCCAGGATAAAACTTTGTGTGATGAACACGATGGTTTATTCTGTGTCTGGGTGTTATTTATCTACAATATGTATGTATTTAGAAATATATAAGTATGTTTATCAGTTGTCTGGTTTCCATAGTACAAGCTCTGCTTAGTTTGGGATCAGATAGCGTTGTGTGGGTTGTCCCAAGATATTATTATATTATTATATATTATTATAAAGAAAATCTATAACTTAAGTGTGATTTGAAAAGCTTTATTCTGAATGTCTACGTGATAAATGCACCACTGAAGTGTATGATCTAAACATTTATTCTAAGTAAGTTATATTCTTTGGCACAGAAAGTGGTAGATATTTCCATTAGACCGCATCGTTGAGGCAGCCAAATGATTATAGCTGCAACCCACGATTTTATCTGTAGGTACCTAAAGAATGAAAAGCTTTAAACACGAAGGCCCCAATAAAGTATTGTTTTCAAAATTAATGTAGGTAGGTTGCTTTGTGTCAGTGTGTGTGAGTTTCTTTATTTCATCATAACTTCGAAACTGTAGAATTTATTTAGATGATTTGGGTATTGCTAGAATCTGCTGCCTCTGTGGCGCGATGGGAGTGTATCCGACTACTGCGCGTCGTAGGTTCGATCCCCACCCAGGATAAAACTTTGTGTGATGAGCACGATGGTTTATTCTGTGTCTGGGTGTTATTTATCTATAAGTATGTATTTAGAAATATATAAGTATGTTTATCAGTTGTCTGGTTTCCATAGTGCAAGCTCTGCTTAGTTTAGGATCAGATAGCGTTGTGTGAGTTGTCCCAAGATATTATTATTATTATTATAGCTAGAATCCTTAAATGTTTTCAGGTTACTTGTATTAAAAGAAAAACTGCCATCAGTTGATAAACGACCACATTTAAACAATTTAATACTTAGACGGTTTGATTTAGTTAAAAGAACATGCGTGTCTTTTGATTTTTCAAGTACCTATGTTCTTTTGAGGTTCTTTTTTCACTCTAAACCTTCTGAACATCAAAAGTCAGACCCAAAGTGCCATGTGTACGAGTACCTAACATTACCGTTGGTACGCTCCAGTAGTGCCAGGTAAAGTAGTTACCTGAAAGTATCGGTGTACCCAGGCGGGGTTTTATGGTTGAACCCCCCCCCCGAAATGGCTCTGAGAATATATAATAAGTTGCCAAAATCAATTCTGGAAATAGAAAATATTATGATGTTTAAGAGTAAAAGTGTTAATATATTGATTGAAAATGCATACTATTCCGTAGATGAATATATTTCTTATAGCTTGTAAGAATTTTAATTTCAAATATTATTATTTTTTTTTTTTTACTTTTTTTATTGTTTTGTGTTTGTATTTAATTCCGATTATTATTATGTATGTCGTTTCCATATCACGGGACTATGGAGTCCCGGTCATTTGGGAGGCGTGCGTGGGGCCGAAGCCAACACGTAGAGGCCCGTTAGACACTTTAATCTAAAGGCTATGTGACACAAACCGGCGAATATCATTGTATACACTATATAAATGTACCCAACGACATTCCCCGGTTAGTGTAAAAACTATTGTCAAAAAGTGGTAGCTAAGAAACTGGGTTATGGAGGTGATGTGTTAGTGGAATGGTTAGCTGGTACTATTGAAGAACTATGGCGCCTGCCCTGCAACACATGGTAAAAACACATGGACAAATGGGCAGGCGGTGACTCGCCACTCACTAGATGGGCCCCCTTCTGGCCGCCACAGGCATACAGCCCAACAGGCGACAGGGAGCAACATGGGTGTGAGCAGCTTGGGGTGTCGAGCGGTGCGGCGCCGGTTTCACCATCACGAAGAAGGCCCGTGAGCGGGTTTCCCCGTAGTTATGCCCTTGAAAATGACACTTCCACCCCCGAGCATACAAGCTCTGGCGACCTCCCTCTGGCCGGCCGGTTAAGGCAAACCAGAGTTGAGAGTCCTGCGGGCGCTCTAGGTGTTCCACTCCCGCCGGCCAGTGAAGGCAAGCGGGAGACGAGGCCCTGACCGACTCTCTGAGGCATCGGGACCGCAGTGTCGCCACACACATTCAGCTCGCCACAAAGCTGCCCTGCGGTTTGTGTACTCTTATTTCATCCTCATGAGACATTTTTTATTGGTGTCATAAGGATTTCAAGAGCTGCTACTATGCCCTCAGAGTGTTGCGTTAATCTCATATAGGGAGACAACGACTAGCCCCGAGGGGTATTTATTATTATTATTTTCAACAATGTATTAAATTGTATGCCGTGAGGTAAAGTACAGTGATACTTAACAATTTGTAATATTTTTTAACCCTACCTTTACCTCGTATTTATGCAATCTGAAATAAATAAATAAATAAATCTTAACATAGACTTAGACATTTGTCCGGTCTTTAGTCAATTGTATAGTTTCCTATAATGATAATACGTTATTTTACAATAAGCAGGCAGTATCACGCTTTTAAATACTCTGCAAAACGATGTTCGTCTCGTCTACAATTTAATGTTGTCATGAATTTATAATCATTAAATTCAATAATAAAAGTAGGTAATAGTAAAGTACAATTATGTTTTAACTTTGCTGTGCCCCGCGGTGTTACTGGCGGTTTATTAGTCTATGTGTTAATCCAGGGTGTCAGCTAACTCCATACCAAGTTTTATTAAAATCGCTCCAGCCGTTTAGACGTGAAGAAGTAACAAACATACACACTGACACACTCACAAACTTTCGCCTTTATAATATTAGTGTGATTAAAAAGGTGTAAATAGGTTATAAGCGCTCAGAAAGCGACACCTTCAAATCTATACAACTGATTTAGTAGTATGTATTTAAACGGAGCGTATTGTTTTGACGTTTTATTATAAGTGACTGATTTGACTTGACAGTCAACTATTTTTTTATGTAAAACCTCTCCGAAATTATGTAAACTTCCCCCTCCCTCCCGATAACTGATCCTGGGTACGTAACGTAACCATAGGGCTTGGCCTGAGATTTTTTCCGCACTAAATTTAAAAGAAAACTGGTTCAGGTTCTCTTTTTGGACAAATCTAGAAATAATTCCGAATTCAAATAAAATAATTGACACAGCTCCGCATTATATAGTATGACCGAATAATATTAACTAATGGTCACTCAATATGGATGTTATTATAGGTACACCTATAATAACATCCATATATTTTATACCCGTGCGAAGCCGGAGCGGGCCGCTTGTAATATTATAAAGCTTGTTTGTTTGAAAAAAAAAATTGTTGGGTAGCCCATTTATCGTGGAAGGCTATAGGCTATATAACATTACGCTACGACCAAAAGGAGCAAAGCAGCAATGAAAAATGTTGCATGAACGGGGAAAATTGACGCATACGAAGTTGCGCGGGTCAGCTATAACTATAAGTGTGCGAAATTTCATACACCTATGTCCGCGCAATTCTCATTACAATTCGGGTACAACCTTTTTGCTTCACGTATTAATATACATGACACAATGCCGTGTGGTGCCGGCTTAAGAATAGTACCACCCCATCTCTTCTCGTGGGTGTCGTCAAGGCGACTAAGGGATTTCACTCCGGAGGACGGGCAGCAGCGTCCTCTGCGTACTTAAAGCCTTACTGCGATCGCCAACCCGCTCGCCAAGCGTGGCGATTATGGCAATTACCCCCAGGATCTACATACCAGTAGGTTCTACTGGGGAGACCCGTGCCCAGCAGTGGGCCATCATATGGGTTGATATGTATGTATGTATGTATGTATGTGTGTATGTATTAATATATAGATAATGATCTCCTAACCATAGACGGTTACGGCGGCCAATCTCATTAAAGAGTAGCCAACCACGAAAGAGATAGTACACAAGTGTATGCGCAGACACAAGTGCACTCTCTATTCCCTCACTTTAATAGCCCGATGGGACGGGAATCCGACACGACCGAAGAGAGATTAGGTGCAGGACCGACGGCTTAACGTGCTCTCCGAGGCACGGAGGAGTGTGACATTTTTCGAAAATGGTCACCTCTCTATGGACCGACAGAGGTAACGTTGCTTAACCTCGCAGATATCTCGATCTGTTCAGTAGCCACTAAGTCACAACAGTACAGTAATTACTTGACACTAGCTTGCAAATAAAAGGCCTGTTGGTCTAGTGGTTAGTGACCCTGACTGCTAAATCAGAGGTCGCGGGTTCGATTCACGGGACACCACTTTGAGTTATCCAGAAATTGTTGTTGTGTACTTTGTTTCCATAACTTGAATTTTTGTAAAGTCCGCCACGACACAGGGCTTATACTCTAATGCGGGAGTCAGAAATATATTTGCGCCTAAGTCAATTTGAATTCTCTCGAATCTTTATGGAGTGAAAGTGTAAAATATATACACACTGGTAAATTGACTGAAAAATTTGTTGGAAATGTCCAAGTACAACACATATCTGGAAACGACCACTACTTATAACAATTTCACAAAAGTTGCAGTCAAGAGGTAGTGTTGGACAAAGGAAAACGAGTTTCCGGCCAATTCTATTTGTGTCCAATTCGATTTGAATTCTTAGTATTTCACATTTTGATCTTAGAGTCTCTTGGGTGTTAAAAAGAATTACAAATTGGTATGATTTTAGGGGTTCGTACCCAAAGGCCCTGAATGACGGACCTATTGTGAGGGTAGCGGTCCTAAGTCCCTCAGCGAATAAGATGGGGTAACAGAAATTGAAATTCACACATATAACACACATTAGTTCCTTTATTTTGTTTCTTTTTGGAAAACAGATTGTCTCGTTGTTCGAACACAAACTCAAAATAATGTATTTGTGATAACTTAATGTTGGAATTGACGTCATTTTACAAGCTGCAAAACCAATTTAAATTGCCAATTTTTATAACGTTTCTTGAAATGGGGCTTTGTAGTAACAAGCACTTGCAACAAGAGAGGTGCCAGAGACTATAATTGGCATTTGTCATGTCGTAGCTCCATGTATTCGTGGTTTGAAGAATTAAGCCGTGGATATTGATACCGTACGTAAACTTATAGAAACTTTCCAAAAAAAATTTAGGCATTGGAATGAGCCAAGAGCAAAACATTTTACATGTGCATCTGAAGCTTTGGAAGCTTTGCATTCGATGGATACCCCATTACTTAACGAAGGCCCAAAAACAACTGTGTGTCCATTGGTGTCGTAAAATGATAAAAAGTTTAATGGAGGACAGTCATTGGCTGTCTGTAATATCGTCACAGGTAGCGAAACCTGGTTGACTGCTTTGAATCCGAAAAATAGGGTAAGGTCGGCAGAGTGGATCTTTCCTTCTGAAGATTAAGAAAGTTAAGAAAAGACATAGCACTGGAAATTCTTTTTTTAGAAAATCAGGACATTACGGTATCGATTGAAGATGAAATGACAATAACTGCAGATTGGTACAGTAACACTTTCTTGCCCAGAGTCTTAGAAAAAGGCCGTGAAAAGCGTTCTCGAAGCAATGTCCCCCTACACCACGATAGCGCATCCTCAAATTCCGCTAAGGTAAAAGAAGCCTATTCGAAGGCTTTAAATGTGAAAATGATAACTCATTCACCTTACTTCCCGTATTTTGGATGCGTTCCATGAAGCCATTGAAGAGGTCCCTAAGGAAGACTGGTCCAACTGGAGTTTTGCATTCGTTGCAACCTTTGTATAAAGCGTGTCGATGGTTACAGCGAATGCAAAAATGCAATAATTGCGAGGGCATATACTTTGAAAAACTATAAATGTATCGATATCTAGCCATAATTATCAGAATCCAGAAACTTCTAGTATGCCCTTAGTTTATCTTTAATCCTAGTACTTTTTGTATCGTGCTTAATAATTATAGGTATTAATAAGATTAATAATAAGATTCACTAATAAATCAGTATTGAATCAGTCGTTTCCTTAATATTCTTCGTGGACTACACTTCAGAAGCGACAGGGTGAAACTTCTACGTGTGTCGGTCTTAAAGTTTTCTAGTCGAATTTCGTTTCATTCCCGTAGTTATCTTCTAACTTACAAGCACCGTGAAAGTAAGTAAGTTTGGTCTCTTACTTTCAAATGCGGGTATTTTATTAGTTACAAGTCTCACATTACTGCCTTAAGCCTGTCCTTTTGTAATTAAATTCAGAATACATACAGTGAAGTTTACGGTCGAGCTCTTTCAACATTGCACCATCATACTGGTAGCGAATACTAATTTTAACCCGAGGCTGACTCCTTCGAGTATCCTAAAATCCTATACCTGCTCTCTGTCAAATTTTAGCTTTCAAGTCCAAGGGTCTAGGCTGTGAATTGATGAGTGAGGAAATGAGACCCAACTTTATTCGGCCTCGGCGTTCGCAAAATTTCTGATGTTAGTTTACCGGCGTTCTTGTCCTCACTTCACAGCACTGAGGAGTTAACCAGGAACATTTTAAAACCTACACTGATTAGTTCTGAAGTCTTGGAAAATGGCTTGCCCAAACGTTGATTCGCCCAGAAACAGTGGGATGGCCCGCTTTGCAGCGCATCAGTCGGGCTCTTGTCAGCACTGGTGTGCCAGCTGTTGCTGAACCTAATGGTTTGGCGCGCAGCGATGGCAAGAGGCTGGACGGTATGTCTTTGCTACCTTGGAAGATGGGAAAACCTTTGGTGTGGGATGCAACCTGCGTCGATACCCTAGCACCTTCCCATCTTCCAAACACAGCGAGCTGTGCCTGCGCTGCTGCCGCAAATATAGTAATTTAGTCGGAGATTACATACTTGAGCCGTTTGGGGTTGAGACGCTAGGGCCAGGGGGTCCAAGTGCTCGCCTTTTATTCAAAGATATTTTCCAGCGTCTTATCAGTGCATCTCGTGACCAGAAGGCTGTCCTTTTCTTTGCTCAGAGAATAAGCATTGCCATCCAACGTGGCAATGCTGCCAGCCTTCTGGGCACCATACCGGTTGACATCGATGGGGAGGAATTCTTCGTCGCCTAAACTGGTTGTGACTTCCTTTTTATATAATCCTTTTTTTGTAGTTTACTAGGTAAGTTGTAAATAATGTTATTAGTTTGTATATAATTAGTTCGAGGGATAATCTAGCTTAATGTACATACATACCTTATATATTTCTAATAAATATTAGTAGGATTATACTATTACCCCGATTATATAGTTTCACAAAATACATAAATTCCTCTTTGAACAGATTCCCAGAACTAAAACCAGCGGCCAACACTGCCTCGTCATACATAAGCGATAATCGCTTATAGCTGCCAGTTGTCACGGACTACGTTACCAAATAATTAATGATAGTACAAGATCCGGTATAAGAAATATATACCTTCATCTGTTATTTGATCCTAACAAAGATTATATGATAGATGTTGTCTAAATTGATAATTCACAAATGGGTTGCCTAGCTAAATCACGTACCAATGTTGTAAACTATTATTACACACAAGTCGGTTATTAATTTTTTTTTTGATTGCATTAAAGGTTATTCCTTATTCAACAGTATTAATAAAAAAATATTTATGAAATAAAAAAGAACAGTTAAATGCAAGTAGAGCTTGCTCACCCAAGGTACCGTACAAACTTATTTTTTCTGATGATGAAACTACAATTTAATAGTTTTCAGTTTTTTCCTTGTGATTTATGCCATTGCTTTTTGTAAAATTTCATGATTATATATAATGGAATGATCAATAGGAAGTATCCTTTAGGTTCTGATGAACCTTATTTTGTGATTTATCAATCTAGACAATATCTATTATATAATCTTTGTTAGGATCAAATAACAGATGAGGGTATATATTTCTTAGACCGGATCTCGTACTATTAGTTGATCTGTGTATACTCGTGTGCCTTGATTGGTTTGACTTCAAATGCATTGCTGATTCTATTTGTAGACGGTTGTATAGACTGTGTATATTTTTGCTATAATTGTGTGTTGTTACATTTTAAAGCTGTAGTTATTTTAATATCTCCAGGTTTACACTTAAAACTAAAATGGTATGTTTTTCCATGTATGTGATTAATGGATATATATACCCGAAAATATAACGTCGCAGTGTGCCTACATAATTTGTTTCGTTGTAAAGGACTAACCCGAAACAACATGTCCGACGATGATTTATTATGAGATGTAAATGCTTATTGTGTTTAGCACAATGACCCTGGATTAAGTTATTACTTATAAGTAATACATTGTACCATGGGTGTACCCAGGATTAATTTTGGGGGGGAGGAGGGCAGGGGGCGTGTCCAGGATAAATAACACAGGCCTAGTCACAAAACTTATTATCATTATGACAAGATGTTGACAGTTCTGCATGGGCTTGCCATGGATACGGAATAAAGATTGTGAATAAGGACCCCCAAGAGCTAAATATACATAAATAATAAGTAAGTACCTACCATAAAAATGGAATCTATATTTCAATTTTTATGGTAGGTACTTACTTATCATATGATCATAATTACAAAAATGTAGATGCATCTTATCTATCTTGCTTGTTTGCACTCGTAAGGTTTCTTCATTTATAAAAAAAAAAACAATTATACACGTGTACTCAGTAGCACCGACACTGGTTTCTAAGATCAACTACTTTTATTCTGGAACCTATTTTTCATTTTAATCAGTTCTGCAAAAGTACTTAGATAAGATTTGATTTTAGAAGTAGCAGAAATTCCTGAGATTCGTATATCTATAATAATATATAATATTATAAAGCTTAATAATTTGTTTGTTTTTACTGTTGAATGGCCCATTTTTAGGCTATAATAACATCCAGACTACGACCAATATGAACAAAACAGCAATGAAAAATGTTGCAAAAAAGGGAAAAATTTACGTAGTCGAAGTTGCGCTGGTCAGGGTCCTTATTCTTTCCTCGTTCTTTTTTCCCGTTTTCGAACTGCAACTGGCGTTAGCGCGGTGCGCTCTAAGAAGTCCGCCGCGCATGCGTCTTGATGCATTTCTAAGCGCAGCTTTTTACCATTACCATTATGACAAGATTTTGACAGTTCCGCACGGGCTTGCCGCGAAAACGGAAAAAGGAACGTGAATAAGGACCCTGCTAGTAAATAATAATACCGTGAACGTGAACTAATACAATAAAGACATAACGTATTTTCTTATATTATTGTCTAATAACTAAACACTAAAGCGTACAAAATCTAATTAAAATTAAATGTCTTTGTAACCACAATTTTCCTAGACTTTGAACATTTGATACAGTTATCCACAAACCGAGTAACGCAATATTCTTGAGTTTAATTATTGTACTCTTTGATGAACAACTATTAATATAATATTATTAAAGTAAATCTTAATATCGAGTTTACTTAATCTAAAATTGTGCGAACCACAGCACAACTATTTATATATATATATATATATATATAATACGGCCAAGTTAATAGATCACATTTGACATTTGCCAGTATTAGCTTTATAGAGAACTAGCTGTGCCCAGCGGTGTTACCCGCGGTTTATTAGCCTATGTGTTAATCCAGGGTGCCAGCTAACTCCATACCAAATTTTATTAAAATCGCTCCAGCCGTTTAGACGTCAAGAAGTAACAAACATACACACTCACATGCTCACAAACTTTCGCCTTTATAATATTAGTGTGATGACATACTTTAAAAATAAAAATATGAGTAAAATAATGAGTAAAATGTAATGAATAGATGCGGACTTTTAACATCTGTGAATTAAATGCAGTTATTGTGAATAAGTACTTATAAGTACTGTAATTTTAATTGAGTTTTAAATACTAATACAAAGTCTTTTTTCACAAGGAATTTGGTTACATATTGGTGGTAATAGTGATAAATAAGCTCTTTCACATTCTATCATAGCAATGGTTATGATAGAATGTAATAATTATGTAATAATAATGATTTAACCTGAGACAGACAAATAAAAAGTACGTAGAAAATAGGCGGTCGTGAGTGAGTATCAAGATCTTAGCACTTATTTTGTCACTCTAAGGAAGGTGTTTTAAAGGCAAGTCGGGTAAAGTACGTGTGTGTATGTTAATGGAACGGACGTAATATTTATTTTATTTGAACTATGTACCTAGAATCAAAATGATAAACAGATCTCTTCCGTATTAGTTATTATGAGGCTATTAGTATATAAGAGGGTGAACAATGAAACGTGAATATAGTTTGAGAGATGCTGGGTTAACTTTGTTGGGAAACATTGTTATTCTTCAAGCCGCTACCGTTTTTATACGAGACTAGCTGCCCCGGCGAACTTGGCACCGCCCCGTTGTTTTTTTTCTAAATTTTTTTACGCAAGATCCTTCTACGTAGAATAAGAAAACTAAAAAAAAATAATGAACGAAATCGTTCTCTAGTTAACTCGTGGAACTCGGGAAATAGGAATTCATTTTTTTATATAAAGAAGATATCAGCGAAATTAGTAAAACCCAATTGTTGTAAGAACGGTATTTGTGGCTTACAAAAATAATGTATAGATACCATTATTTTTATAAACCACAAATACCGTTTATGAGAAGATTTTGACAGTTCCGCATGGGCTTGCCCTGGACACGAAACAAAGATTGTGAATAAGATGATATTTTGTCTGTTCACTATTTGTAGTAGTATACTTATGTTTATAATTTTTAGCATAGGTACTACTGAACTTGGCCTCATTTTCACGTGAAGTGTGCACAGCAGGTGACTGTTTATTATCTTTGTATCTACTTATATTAATGAACTGGATATGTCTGTTTACTATAGAGTAAACAGACATATCCAGCTATGATTTTGTGGTGTGATTCATAGGAATCACACCACAAAATTACTAGTTAATAAGCGCTTCCTTTGGGCGAGGACTCATTTCTGTGTCATAATTGAGTTGACAGACAAGTATAATACTCGTATTGGTTTAACGGTAGTACAATAAATAATACAAAGTTCGTCCTGAAACTGAAAATTGACAAAAGGAAAACGATTTAGCAATGCACAGAATGCAAATAACAATGCTATTGCATAAGGCAAAGTTTTTTAAGTTCAAAAACCTCATCTAATTTTAAGGAATAGATTTATGAGTTATATCATGAAATGTCAGAATGACAATCAGTTGTAAACTCGCCCTGAAACTCAGGGTGAATTGTATGAAGATGGCTTCAGAATCTTGCTTAAAGGGTTTAATAGTCATGTCATATATGTAGGTAACTACTAAATTAAAATTACACAAAATACTTGCACCCTACTGCGGGAGTAGTATTTTTCTACAAAAAAGTCTCCAGTCCTTTGAAGCTGTGAAAAAATCACTATGCAATTTGGTAAGTAATACGGTCTTAAACTACAAGTACCTATAGGGAAAAATCTGAACAGGAAGACTATACATTTGTAATTAAATTATAAAAAAAATTGTCTTTAAATAATTGCGAGACTCGATTTCTAAACTATTTATGTTACGTCATTATTTTAGATCAATTTTAACCCAGTTAAACGATTTTGATACAGTAAGAAAAAAAAAGAAAAATTTCGCAGCTTAGCAGGACAAAAAATACAGCACATTATTAAATTAAAACCTCAGACAGTTTATTTGACTTTCAGATTTCACCGAAACCAATTATGAAACTGTCAACGAATTCCAATAAAGAAGTTACTGTTGTGCGCCAAATATAAATTGGACGAAGAATTGAGAACCATGGGACATATTGCTGCGACATCGGCAATTAGTCGCGAGTTTTGGTCGCACCGTTAACATCCCAGATCGGTGTCGCTGGCACTTCGCCAGGAAAACGTGCGACTTTGCGACTTCGCCACGAGCCCGTGGTACAATACCAACAATAGAGGATTCCAGTTTACGGGTTTTTTTTTTCTTTTCCCTCTGATGGGTATTATTCGGTAGGGATTAAGGCTTGTACATTATTTTCTTTACAGTTTTTCTTTGAATCACAAAGTCTCGTTCATAATTTACACTGTTTTACACGTTATATACAGCTGCAAAAATAGCAACATGTCGTTTGCCGCCATTTTTACAACTTAGTATTAGAAGTTACAGATATTGTTTTTTGAAATTAGAACGGCATTCTTTTTTTTTTTAATTTTAAATACCTGGTGGCTTGGACCTTTAAGTCACGTCTTGTTTCATTTTACAAAACACTGCAGTTGCACTCGTAGAGTATATTTCGGCGGTAATTTAACACGTTAAACGGGGAGCTGTAAAAATAGCGACATGTTAGGTTGCCGCCATTTTTACAACTCAAAACGGCATTCAAATATGTCGGTCGTAACAATAAGCATTTTTAATATCATTTCCGAATAGGCATTTTTAAATCGAGTGATTTGAGAATGCCTATTCTTACAAAATTAGGCAAGTAGCCTACTAGGTACATACAATAAAATTATACTTATGAATGGCCGGATAATTTTGTTATCCATCATCATCATTATCATCAGCCTATCGCAGTCCACTGCTGGACATAGGCCTCTCCAATTGCACGCCACTTTGTTCTATCTTCGGCTGCTATTAGCTATACTAATATTATAAATTCGAAAGTTTGGATGGATGTTTGTTATTCAATCACGCCACAACGGGTAAACGGATCTAAGCGAAATTTGGAACAGAGCTAGATTGTAGTCTGGAATAGCACATAGGCTTTTAATCCCGAAAAAATGTTTCCGTGTAATAAATTTGTTTTTTAAAATATTCACGCGAACGAAGTCGTGGGCAACAACTAGTGATGTAATAATGTCGTCTTATTTAAATTGTCAAATCAAACAGCAAAAGGAAATGAGTTGACATTATTTATGTATGATGTCAAATAAAAGCGGAGGTAGGCTAATGGTTATGGCAACGAACTCGCAATCGTGAGGTCACGGGTTCAAATCCTACCCATTAAACTACCGACATGAACCCACCCCTAACACAAGTCATTGAGCTTAGCTGGAGGGGTTAACAGGATTGCTAGTAATTTAGGCTAGTTTTTTTTTAATTATTTTTTCGCTGGAGTCCTATGTTTATGATATTTTTGAACTGTTCAAAGATGTCTTATGGGATTCTAGCTAGGTATTATGTAGCTATAGCTCTCTGTGAAAATAAAAGAGCTTACAAATACAATAATTGCATTTTTGAAAGATAGAAAAATTTTAATCCAGACTCAGGAATCGAACCCGAGACTTCCGTAGATAAACCGGGGCCAGAAGCGAACCACCTATCTGGACTATGTTACTAGATATCAAATTCTTCTATCTCTTAATGCTTACGGGTTAGGCCCCCGTAGCGACATCTAGTCGGTAGTTAAAGAACTATCACGGCTTTTGTTATTGCTTCGTTACAGAGAGCATTTTAACAAATTATGAAGAGCTTAGTTCCATAAGAGTATCAGTGCCATCATCTTTGTTTGGCAAAGATCTAAATATCACTACGGTGGTATTTAGATCTTTGACAAATCTTTAGAAATTTACGAACTAATGTCTCAAATGCGGAGCGCGGTAAGCCGCAAATTATGGACAAATTTTATTTGCCAAGTAATTACACTTTTATAGTGCGTTTCAACTCGAACACAGTGATGCGTTAACATTACTGCTATGCGTTTCAAATGAGTAGATAACTGTCATGATGACAAAATGATTCGTAAAAAGGTGTAATTAGACACAGAAGAACCTACCTACCTTTTCTAATGAACTATATATAAGCACTGTATTTAACTATTTATTAAGTTTTAGTTGAAAAAAACATTACGTCTGACTAAAAGCCACTAAGTTTAGAATATTCTTAAAATTTGCCTATTTACTAATTTCTTTTTGGTGTTGATTAAATAATAAAGATTACAAATAGTATTATAATAAAAGAAAATGTTAGGTAGATACCTACATAGTTCAAAGAAAATAAATATTACGTTCGTTTCATTACCATAATACATATACGTACTTTACCCGACTTATGAGTTTTTGTTGCTAGCGGTACAATTTTGACACGTACAGAGTGAAGTTGTCGCGATCGCGATTATCTTCTCATTTGAAACGCATAGTATTTCACCAATATTTCACCAAAGATAATTGTATTTCACGGAAGACTAACTGACACTATTGTGGTATAGACCAAGATGGCGTATGGCTTAGACCTATCGCTCGTTACCTCCTTTGTCCACTTTGATTTGACTTGACAGTCGGAGGTCCGAGACCACAAAGCCTCGACATGATATCGTTAAAGGTGATCAGTATCATAGCTATTATGTGCTAATGCGGGGTAATGGAAGCGTATTGTGCGGACTGCCATTCACACTATCTACCTACCGACCCTGTCTATGCTGATCTGGCCTACCGCACTTTGTAATGATGTGTGTCTATATCTCAAATTATGTCGCACATTGTCATTAAAGGTTCATTTCCGTGCATCGTGGCCGATGGTGTGCCGCGCGCGGACTCAGGTTAAAGCAGCATTGATCACTCTCTAGGAAGACGCGGCGCGGCTTTTCTGTAGGCCTGTAATGTCAATTTATGTCAATATTTTTGACATTTACTGACCTCCTAAGTGTTGTCTCTCTCATGCTTTTCAGCCTGTATTTACTTCATACCTAAAAGGGAAGGCGCAGTTCCATCGCTATATCTATGGGTTAAACTGCCGCAGTTTTTTAAACGCGAGATTTTGTGAAACAGGGAAACTTATGCAAGAGGCCTCACTGCGGTTTTGCTTGTGCCTATTTTTACCCGTAGGCCGTTCCTGTGGTTTTGCTATAAACCACGCGTGAAAAAACGTAGTGCTGCCTGGGCCGAATGCTGCACTTATCTGTGGTTGCAGATGATAAAAGCCATACATAAAAATAGAGAATACAAAGTGTAGGATTGATGACAAAAGTATCTACCTACGTATGCATCGTTTTATCTCTCTCATCTTTCTCGTAGTTTATTTTATCACGCATCCACTAGCCAGTCGAGAGGCTTTATAAGGAAATTATTCTATTTTCTGTAAATATTGATATTAGAGACGGTGAAAATGATACTATATATAATTCGTATCGCTTCGATTTTTTTTTTCGTGAATAGGGCTTAATTGCATTGCAAACTATTCACTCAAATATTCACATAATATTTCATTCAAATCAGTCCAGCCGTTTAGGAGGAGTTTCATAAACACACGTGTCTACAGAAGATTGTTGAATAAAGATATGTAAATAGGGTGAAAGTCAAATTCCGTTGTTTAGATGAACTACTTATGTGCTAGCAAGACAATTGCGGAAGGCGACTGAAATTAACACTCAACATAAGAAACTGAAATTTTGTATAGGTTTTGTGGGAGACATAAACCAAGAAAAAATATGGTAATCCCACCCCTAGTGGAGCCAAAACTGTGAACATACAATAGTCTAATTAGATATAAACTCGCATCTAGAAAAAGTGGCAGTTGACATTTTGGAGACCTGACTCTACACTAGCGCCTGTAGCGACAAAATTCCTTTCCTCATTAAATTAATTCCTTTAATAAAAGCAATTTAAAAGCGTACCATGTGATACAAACGAATAAATCGCCCTGAGCCGTCTCTCTGTCAACATTATAATAGGGTATTCTACTGTTTAAAATAATAATTCAAAATGTTGGTTTCTCTAATAAAAACCACAAAAACAAATATTTTGGCAAAATAAACACGTTTGTCTGCTATAAAATTCCATTAAAATTGAAACATTTTTATTGCCGCGAAAACGTCGTCTGCCATGTTTATAACGCCATATCGGCATAGACCAACCAGATTGGTGTTAGTCGTCAAATATAGTGTCGGCAGGGCCATCTATGCTGACTTATAATATAAGGCAACAAAACCATTATTTATATTCCGAGAACACGCCACTTTTATGCGCATTTTTGCGCATAAAAGTTTTTTCAGTTTCAGAGACAGGAGTGACAAAGGGAATTGGGTTTTGCAAAGACCTGGACTGCGCCATTCCTTTAAGATATGAAGTATAAATTTACTGCAAAGCGTGAAAGAGAGAAAAAACTAGTGCGACCCTGTCTCTTTCTAGTTTTTCTTTGGTCCATGGTCACAAGCTAGGACCCATTGACGTAGAGACCAGGACTGCGCTATAACCTCACAAAATTTGGCACTCTCTAGAAAGAGACAACGTTACTTTGTGGACAATACTTAGTTTGATAGCTAAATAATAAAAAAAATATTTTTAAGGGGGTACATCATTCATGCCATACATGTAGAATGAAGCAGATTTTTTTTATTAACCAAAAATCAACGTGTCGCACATCATTCGACAAGTCTTTAAAAATCATTTTAATGTTTCTAAGAAACTTTTTTGATTGGGTAAATATTTTTGGGAATAATCGCTCTGAAAGTTGCGCAAATTGTGTCCTTAAATTGTGCCCTTAACTTTTGAATCATGTGACCAAAAAACATGATAAAAATAACAAAGGTACCACTTAATAAATACTTGATACTAAAATTATTTCGGGCATGATCGGATATACCGTCATTGAGTTATTGCTGAAAAACTGCGTTTCTCAACACAAGGGCGTAAGTGCCATGAGCATACGCTGTTCTGATGATGCATTTATTCGAGGCTGCGGAACCCTACACTGAGCATGGTCCGACACGCTCTTGCCCGGTTTTAAATGTTAAATTTAGTGACACAAGAAACTAATACAAGCGGCCATCAGGCCGCTTGTATTAGTTGTGCGTTTTTTTCTGCGACTATTTTTAACTCGTACCTAATGTACGCGTTTCGAGTTTTTGCGGTTAATCGCGCGCGGGAAAAACGTTGTGGGTTGCAATTTTTTTTTAAATAAGGTTATGTAAAAAAATGTTCCTATATTGCAAAAAATGGTTGTCTGTGAAGTGGGTTTACGGACGATAATTTTACGTGATAACGTCATAAGAAAACATTGATGATATCGCTATTCGCGTTGCTTAGCAACCAATCATACCTTGACTGCTTAGCAACCAATCAATAACGTGACCGTTGCTACGTGACACTTTTTCGTACGTGCGCCCGGTCATCGATATATAAGACGTTATCACGTCAAAAGAATTTGTCAAATGTTCATAATATTATTATGTTAATTGAAAAGTCATTATAGTACAATTGATTAAAGTTATTTATAAATTATGCTGTTTCACGAAAAAATGATTTATATGTGTTTTTGTGTAGGTAAGTAGAGAGACCTATATAGGATGCCAATTTTGTTTGTTATGGAGTGGGACTGGAAAATGTTATGTCGAAATCCAAGATAGTATGTGTCCAAAGTTGTCCTCTACCACAGAATAAGTAATAGTGCCTCTACGTAGACCATTCAAGAATGCTTTGTTCTGAAGGTGCGAGATTTCGTGTCAGTGAACGATGTTGTTATCGCGCGAGATGTATGTAAGTTACTTTCTAAACTCTCGCTATTTTGTGGTAATGCCCTTTGGGGAAACTATCTACACGTGTTGTGAGGTTATTCTACGAAGGTAGTACTTATGGCACGCTAATAAAGTTTCCAACTGATGTTTGTAAAGAAGAAAATTAATACATTCATATTTTAGCTACTTTGCTTGCTCGCTGACTAATAAATTGAATTATTCTAAGTTCATTAGTCTTGTGTAATAACTAGATTATATGTTTAGGTAAAGAATTACGGGGAATTAATGATGAAACAAGAAAATAATTTCACTGGATATATAAGACGTCTCCTAAGGCCCTCGGCACACTGCCACACACAACGCTGCGGGGTACGTCCGTCGCCAAGAACACCACGCGCCGCGCGTGGTTGCGGGAGTGCAGATCTATCTCTCTCTATCTGATTACCAAGAAAACTTGACAGGGCGCATGTTCCCCGCATGATCTGCAACGCATTCACGCGTGGTATTGCAGATCACGCGCCTATATGCGGGGAATCACGCAATTACATGCGGGGAACACGTGCCCTCTCGCGTTTTATTGTTATTCTGATAGATAGAGAGAGATCTGCGCTCCCGCGACCACGCGCGTCGCTCTGTAGACAGGCAGCCCGTAGCGTTGTGCTTGGCAGTGTGACGATCTCCTAAAATAAAATATCTATGAAAATGATTTCGTAAAAATCTTCTTCACTACGAAAATGACTCAATACGTCTCTAGAATAAGGCAAGCTTACCTACTATTGTGCATAAACTCGAGTCAATGAAAATAATTTGGGCAATACATCTTAATATTTTCACAACTACGTAAATGATTTCCAGGATATCTACTTAGATAATTTATCTGTAATATCTCTAGTAAAATAACTTTAACAAATTATCATCTTTTGTTTGACATTTATGATGGCTTCAATGAAAATGACAACTGAATACGACTTAAAAAATAAAATGGTGGTAATAAGTCGGAGGTCTGGAAGTCTAAGTTGGCGCTCTTGAATTTTTCCATCGGAAATGCTTAAGCCTTCATTGACAGCGTGAACACTCAGCGATCAACTATTAATATCTATATCTCTTTTGTTTACACGGGATCTACATAAGTATGTACGTGTCTTGAGCGATAAAATCGCTGCTCGCTATTCTTTTTCGCATTGGTCTGACAGGTGCCTAATCATTGCGCTATATCCGTGCAGTGGCAGTTGTAAGACTAAAACAAAACGTATTGTTCAAAGTTCAAACCGAGCTTTGTTGTGAGGTACTTATTGTTTACTGAACTTAAAGTTCTATTCTAAACTGAACAGAATAGGAACTTGAAGTTTGGAGGCAAAACAAGCCACTTGACTTGTCAATCTAAATAGATGAATTACCAACGCCTGGAGATTCAGAACTGACGGCATTTCAAAGATTTAGATTATAGTAGGTTTACTGCCGTTCCCAATAACTTACAAAGCTTTCGTGATAGATTGTTATCCCCGATTTTGAGAAGAATTATATTTATATAAAACTTGCATTTCAAAATTAAGGATGCTTGGTAACCATCAGTAACTAAGCATTGATATATTCTTGTTCTGTTTCTTTCAGTTGTCGCGGCCCAATTGAAAGGTTTTATCCAACGAAACATACATATCATTTTCGCATCATTTTCAAATTTCTTGATTTTACGTAGTATACAGATTGACAGAATTGATGTTTAGGCGAGCCAGTTTATAAAATTAACACCAACGTTATGTAAAACATATAATGTGTGATACACGTGTACACGGTTCGTAATATGAGAGTAAAAAGTCGTACATTGAATGAATGTTTACACGCATATGAAGGGCGGTCAAAATATATTCAATGTAATGCTATCCGCATAGTCATCTGCGAACCCATTTGCAATTGCCTTTTTGAAGTTTTTGAGGTTCTGATCTCTGACATTTTGATGTGTTTTAAAAAACAGCGACTGCTTGGAAAGCCTCGAATGTGTCAAAAGCATTACAGCCTATTTTTAAGTAGGCACCTATATTATTTGTTGATTAATTTTAAGTCAGATAAATAAACGCCGAAGCAACCGCTTCTAAAATTCGATAATACTAGTAAACTAAATATCTTGAGTTAAATTTAAAAATTAGAGATCCCTTCGAAAATGAAAATGTATATTGCAATTTTCGTAGGGATACCTTTTTTTGACAACATAATTTAGCCGATATTACTCCCCGATAATGTAGCTTTCTAATGGTGCAATACTTGTTAAAATCGGTCCAGTAGTTTTTAAGTTCATTCGTTACATACAAAAATATAAATCTTTCCTCTTTATAATATAAGTGCTGGAAAACATTAGCACAATATTATCTATAGTACCTACCTCTCAAGGCCGCACTTAACCAGTTCTTTTTTAATTAAATTAATTACGACAAATAGCATTTCTACTGAAGAGCTTTTAAAACAAATTAACTTAAAAATATCCTTTAAGATCGTTCGTGAATTCGGCGTGTTTGGTTGTCCGCTCTGATAAATGTACCAGTCGCCTGATAAGTAAGGCCGGTGTCAAATTGAGAGAGATTTATCGCTTCATACTTAAGGTGAGATAAAATAAAAATATTAGGTAGGTAGAGCTATCTTTGTTTCTTGATTTCGATTTAAAAATGTAAAGGTAAAATTTGATCAGTTAAAACAATGTTGGAATCGAGAAAGTCCAACATTGTTTTAACTTATCAAATTTCAGACATTATCAGACAGACAGGCATGGTACAAATTGTTAGTGAGTGGTCTTAACATATCATTAAAATGTATAGCTATATACTCTTCCATCCATTTGGGTGTGAAAATCCCATAGACGGATACACAGGCAGACCCCTCTGGTTGCGTCGGGGTTAATTAACCCCATTTTTAATTTTGTATACTTAATTAATACTAAAAAAACGGGTAAGTGCATGTCCGGCCACGTGTAATGTAGGGTTCCGTAGCCTCTTATCCGAATAATGCGGCTTAAGAAGTGGGTTTTCTGTTGGTTTTGTTTCATACTTACAACGTTATACCTACTTAATAATCATTTTCAACGGAATTTGTATAACAATTTTGTTACTTCTCATTTGATCAGCTGTTACTCGTGAGCTTGTAAGGCCTACTTAGATGTGATAGTTTTCCTTTCAATTTTACTATATTTACTACGACCGTGAACTTTCCACATACCCAACATCAACCATTTAGCTGACAGGGGGGGGGGATGTTAAGCTTTACATTAATATTTCACAAACGGATCCCTAAATCTAAATAAATAATGGTCTTCAAAACCTCTAAAATTTTACACGACGAAAACCACATTCCCACTTTACATTTAGGGGAGGTACATTTGACTGCCTCTGTGGCGCGGTGGAAGTGTATCCTACTGCTACGCAAGAGGTCGTGGGTTCGATTCCCACCCAGGATAAAACTTTGTGTGATAAGCACAATGATTTATTCTGTGTCTGGGTGTTATTTATCTATAATATGTATGTATTTAGAAATATATAAGTATGTTTATCAGTTGTCTGGTTTCCATAGTACAAGCTCTGCTTAGTTTGGGATCAGATAGCGTTGTGTGAGTTGGCCCAAGATATTACTCTTTCACTTTGTCGGCGTAAGTAATATGTGTATCCATGCAAATTGCAGCCTTCTAGCACTAACAGTCTCTGAGCTAAGCTGCGGACGGACATGGCGAAACTATAAGGGTTCCGTTATGTCATTTTGGCTACGGAACCCTTATAAAATGGTTTAATAGATCTTCCAAACAAAATTTATCCAACCTTTAGTTAAGTAGCGCATAACATTTAGTAAAAAAATGATTACATAAATCTAATTACAAGAATAAGTCCTTGAACGTTTTATCGCTGATACTATCTTCGTCCTCGCTAAGAATAATCCCGGTGTGACGTCGCGCGTCGCGGGCGACCGAACAAGCTTACAAGTGCAAGGGTGTGCTCTTCACCCACTTCACCCCATCGATCGAATTAGTGCCGTGTGAATAATTAAACCGTCCTTCCAGATTGTAGGTTGCCGATTCTGTCGATGGTATTCTTGTGTCAATAAAATTGCTTGCGTTATTTCTGTAATCTATACTAATATTATAAAGCGGAAGAGTTTGTTTGTTTGCTTTGTTTGTTTGTTTAAACGCGCTAATCTCAGGAACTACTGGTCCGATTTGAAAAATTCTTTTTTTGTTGGATAGCCCATTTATCGAGGAAGGCTATAGGCTATATAACATCACGCTACGACTAATAGGAGCGGAGTAGCGACGTGAAATGTTGCAAAAACGGGGAAAATTTACGCATACGAAGTTGCGGGGGACAGCTAGTTAATCTATAATAATCTTACAAAGCTAAAGAGTTTGTGGTTTGAACGCGGTAATCTCAGGAACTTCTGGTCCGAATTAAAGAATTATTTCTTTGTTGGATAGCCCATTTATCGAGGAAGGCTATAAGGCTATATAACATCACGCTACGACCAATAGGAACGGAGCAGCAACGAAAAATGTTGCAAAATCGGGGAACTTGGCGCATACGAAGTTGCGCGGCACATCTAGTCTTTATCTAATATTAGAAATTCGGAAGTTTGTGAGAATATTTGTGGCTCTTTTACCTAATAACTATCAAACGGATTTTGATGAAACTTTACAGTAACGTAGTTCATATATCAAAATAGCATGTAGCCACAAAAATCAAACATAACGTCGACGTAATCGTAGGAAAAAGCGAATAATAATATATATGATAATAACATCTTGGGACAACTCATACAACGCCATCTGATCACAAACTAGGCAGAGACTGTACTATGGGAACCTGAAAACTGATAAATATATTTCTAAATACACACATATTACAGTTAAATTACCCCCAGACACAGAATAAACCATCGTGCTTATCACACAAAGTTAGATCCTGAGTGGAGATTCAACCCACGACCTCCGGCTAAGCAGTCAGGGTCTTAGAGACCCTGACTGCTCAGCCGGAGGTCACCCGTCATTCAAGAAAATAGACTTTATTTAAAATCGTTTTTTTCATTAAACTGCATTTCTTATCACTTTCAGCGCCGTTCAAGCTCGATCAAGATGCCGTAACATAACTGGCGCTTTAAATGTGTCCATGTGTTTATGTATGTTTCATAAGACAAGTCTATCGTGTTTACCGCGATTCATAACGAGAGGGCTTACCGGAAAAGACAATACAGAAGTACACAAAGTGACATTAAGGTGTTCATAGGTAGAACCACCAGGCGCGGATCCAACACCGGGCCAAATGTGAGTAGTTTTGCCCGTCATCACCGACCGACCAAACGTATAGAGAACTCTAGAAAATTCATGAGTCGGGGGGGGGGGGGGGGGTGCAATTGACACCCCCAGCCGTGGGTGCCAGTCAGGTAGTAGGCCAGGCAGGCCAGGTTGCCAGGCAACAGCAACATTAATACCTACTAGAGGGTACAACCTACTGTTATGCCTTGCAACCGAAGGTGAATGCTAAGTTACATTATATTTTAGAAGAATCAGCAGTTTTAGCATCAAAAGTACGGCAGATCATAATGAATAGCAGTCCGGGTCGGTAGTTCTAATTCTAGTTTCTAATTCTACTTCTATTTTCTTTGTTAATTTATTGCGCGTGAAGTTACAGTGCTGCTCTCTCCCTATAAACGTAAGCGTGTTAGTCCTTACATCATCAGCTGTCTGATAGTGAGAGTCCTGTCAAAATCCGTCCAGCCATTTCGGAGATTAGCCGGAACAAACAGATAAAATATGGCTTTGACTCAATTAAATTATAAAAATAAAAAAACCCGGCTGCACAAAAAAAAAATGGAAACAAGATCCCCTACATAATCATATTATTTCATGCAGGCGGAGGCATCAATCTCGATGAACTTAGTAAAGTGCCTTGGTTGTAGTATATGTAACAACTAACTTTTATTACCGCTGTAGTCAAGTATTGAAAATTGAAATAAGAATGTTTGCTAACTAACTTTTTTAGTATCACAGTCTAAAAGGTTTATGATATACCTTTTTGAAATGCTTAAGAGAAGCCCTTTATTTTATACCCTTAATGCAGTATTGAAAACAACTTTTTATTTCAAACCTCTTTATTTTGACATCACACAGCCACCATGTTTTTTTTTTTAATCGTCACCTATCTAAGAACACTTGGGCAATCAAGACGAATCTAACGACGCCTCAATTGTATAAATCCGTTTAGTGGATTGTGAGATATCAGGTAATAAACAATATTACATACATACAAGATACGCGCGAAAAACATAACACTTTTTACAGTCGGGTAAAAAGGGCTTAATATTTCACAAACGGATCCCTAAACCTAAAAAGAATACTCCCGAAACGTTTTTAAAAGACCTATCTAATGTACGCGGGGTACATTAGATAGGTATTTTAAAAACGTTAAACGTTTCAACAATGGCGTAGGTGAGAAAAAACAATCACAGTGTCTGTTATTCTTTCGTGAAATATTCATGTTCACACATCTCTGCATTTCGGTTGTAATAACTGGGCAAATGAGACTTACGTAGTAATGTCTCCGAAGATCGCTGTACGGTGACATTCAGATCTTAGCCAAACAAGGATTTGGGTGGCATTGATACTGTTATGGGCTAGGGTGACGTTTACCATCAGGCACACGATATTCTCGTCTCTTTTAATAATAATATAATAATAATAATTTATTTCTTTCTCTTCATTGCGTTGTATAATAATGTTGTCTGTAAAGTCGGTTTATAGACGATAATTTTAGGTGAAACATCATAAGAAAACATTGATGACATATCGTCTCGCGTTGCTTAGCAACCAGCGGTCGGGCATATTTGCACTTGACAGCCACAATACTTCAGCTTATCAACAGTCGGAACGTGAGATTTTTCCGTGAGTCCGCCGTTTATCGATTTCTAACACGTTGTCACGTCAAAAATAACATTAATGAAAGTATTATTTGTGTTCCTCCATTAATCGGAAATATAAAGACGTTTCTGCCAAAAGTCAATGTTTGGCTAGCGAGGTGGTCGGTAACTTTGTCTAAAGTTCTGAACTAACATCAAAAATTCAAGGTATTGTCAGTCACAGATTGTTCCCCGTCAATTATTAATAATTCTACCCCACTGTTGTTGTTTACTCTTCAACTTACTGGATACATAGCCTGAAGTTATTGTGGCAGAATCTTCTGATTTAATCAAAGATGTATAATTCGAAGGTACTACGATAATAAAGCGATGATTAGGGACAGTCCTCTGCATAAATTGGATAGTTGACTACAATAAAAGTAAATAATTTTATACTAATCAGGTAATAGGAGATCTTATAATGCTCTAAAACATACATATAAAATCGATAAACAACGGAACATTTTTACTAGGGTTAATGAAGATTCCTCTTCAGCTTTCTCATAATGAGAAAGTTCCTAATTATTTATCGATTCCTTATCTTTTTGCGCTTCCTCTTTTATTATGAGGAATTTACGAGAAAGTGTCATCGTTTTAAATAAAAAGCAACCTCGTGTGCACTGATATAACTTTTAAGATAGTTTCAAACATAAATTATAGATAGGTAGGTATACTGGTATACCTTACTACTTTCACACTCCCGTATGCACCACTAATGAACGTGTGGAACATATCTCTAGACTAGGACATTTCGTCGTGTGGGTACATATTTCATATACGTGTTTGCTCTGTTTCGTTAGTAGTTGATATTTAAAAAAGACATAGAAAAAAGGCATTGCTTTCAAGGCATAGAAAACTTCATCTTTCTCATCCTTGTCCTCATTCTCTTCCTCATCAATTTATCTCATCTAACACCCTAACATTGGATTTCTAATACTTCCTCATCCTCATAAGTATATCCTCATCAACCTTACATTTTATTGTAAAGTAACGTTGTGAAAATGGCTGCAAACTGAGCTGTCATCATTATCATGTTTTCTCGTGGTCTCAGGATTTTGTAAAATTTTTTTTTTTAAATATGGCTAATAATAAATATATTGCCATCAACTCAAAAACAAAGAAGGGTAAAGTCCCATAATAAAGTGAGTGGTTGCGTTTATTTTTACCACATAAAAATTAAACACAACTTTATGGTTTCTTTCAATCTAACTTTTTAAGCATATTATGGATTCCGTATTTGTTTAAGCAAGAAGTCAAAGTTCAATATCTGTTTTATAATATGAGCAATCTTGCCAATTTTGTATGAAGTGGTTTGCTTGTTTTGTTTAGCTCTTGTAGCATCTTGAATTATTTTTTTAAAATGATGTGTATTAGTTCTGACTTTAAATCATTTATTCATTGTCGAGATGTAGCGTTCCAACATCTTTAAAAAAATTAAGCCACGAACTATACTACTTTATAACCCATTTAGGATTCTATGTATCTATCAGTAATATCTTTATATACCTACCTACCTATATATATTTTGTGTACATGTGTTTGTCGTTTAACTCCTCCATAACGGTTTGGATGAAATGTTGTGTGTATATTGAGTGGGTCCCTGGATGGTTTGAAAATATAATTTACCCGGATTCACAAAAATAATTTTATGAAGCAGTACAACTAGTACAAATATGTAAAATGTTATAACTTTAGTCCTTTTAATATCTTGTCCGCTTCGTCTATTATTTTATTCTGTCTTTGTTTCATACTCGTGTAATGCACTGAGGTGTAAAGAATACCAGCCTACATTTTAACCCTTTCTAATTTACTTCTAATTAAATCCATTGTTATTTCTAAAATGGTTTATTTTTAACAACGTTTCCGCATAGCGGCCGCACGCGGCTGACGACGCGAGGCTGACACGTGTAGCCGATGCGAAAATAGTCAAAGTATGGGAATTCCAGAACAAATATACTCTGCGAGAAGAATGTCGACTTCCATAGAAAAATTATTTCGCAACGATTAGCTCCATCTATTGTGTGCCCCCAAGTACCATATAGCAGTGCCTGCGTAGGAGGGGGGGGGAAGAGTCTCACCCTCTCCTCCTTCTTCCTCTGCAGTCTCCCCGGTTTTCTTTAGAATTTAGGTTATTTTAAAGAGAAATGGTTTTACATTAGAAACTTAGTAATTTGCACTTTTGTTGCAATTTGTAACTATGTTTCTTACTAATGTAAAAAATCCACTTCAGATGAAATAAAAAAACATTTAGTAGGTACAATCAGAGCACGATTTATTTTGATGAAACACATTTCTTAGTTCAACATTAAATAATCAGATTCTTAATGCACACAGCCCCAGAGCTCTAATACTGCACACACGACGACTTTTGCCATTCATTTCAAATTACAATTATATGCAATACCAGCTGTAGTTTTAAGGTTTTGTGTTCGAGTCGCCAGCTCTCTTTAGAATCTCATAAATCACGACTTTCTTTTTTCGTTTTAGTCATTATCTCGTTCTCAATAATCGTATCGAAGTACAAACACCGACTAAAGGCAATGGCAAGGACGATAATTATTATAATGAAGATATATCATATTTATTTACAACAATTATACAACAACAGCAGCAGCAGCCATCTTGTTTTTGAATTAATTTGGGGTGCCCAGTTTCTAATAATTTCCCTCGTTTGTCATGCCATACATTTAGTTTTGTTAAAACTTATGTTTATTCACCTTTTATAAATGTTTTCATACGATAAAAACGCAAAATGTAGCATATAAATTCAACATGTTTTCCATAAATTATACAATATGAAATTACAGTTCATCAAATTAGGAAAAAAATAACATAAAAATACCACTAATTAGACTAATATGGTGCATGTGACCACACCTTTGTGACCCCCGCTCGTTCAACCCTATAGGGATGTTGACTAATTTTTGCAATTGCTTTTATTTTATAGATAAACCCTATGCAAACCCTAAAATTAATGAAAAAACATGACAAATTTCAATTAAAAAATCGGAATAAAAACAGTTTTTAAAATTCCCGCTTTGTAGCGTCAGTCAACATCCCTATCATTAGTATCCCTATCATAGTCATTACCGACATTTCCGAGGTCTGCGACAAACAGGCGCAGCCAACGACTGACTTAGGTAGGCTGCTCGCGCACTCTGACTATTGTCGCCTCAGCCGCACGTCGTCAGTCACGTCGCAATCGGCTGCGATGCACGGAAATGAACCTTTACCAATTTCGGTTACGGTGGCTAATTTCATTAGAGACTAGCCAACTACGCAGAAGATATGACAGTGCACAAGAGTATACTTAAACAGGGATCGTTCATACGGCGAACCGAGCGGCCGCTCCAGGCGCCATAGCGATTAGACGGGCTTGTTGGTCTAGTGGTCTGACCTTGACTGCTAAGCCGGAGCGCGTCGGTTCGATCCCCACCCAGGATAAGTCTTTGTGTGATGATCACGATGGATTATTCTGTGGCCGGGTGTTATTTATCTATAAAATATATATGTATGTTTATCAGATGTCCGGTTTCCACAGTACAAGATCTGTTGATATTATGACTATTATAGGTCAGGGGGCTAAGGAACCCAGGTTCAAAAAAGCTATTAAGGGGTACTAAATTGATATGTCAAGTGACCTCACACTTGACCAAAATCGGGGTGTCAAAATTTTGATCTTTCTTTAACCTAATTCAGCCTCGGACGGCACTGCACTCAAACACTAGCGCACTTTATAGTTTTATACATGTTGCCAAATTGAAGTTGAAATCCAACACGACCGAAGAGATACAAAACTCTTCGGTCGTGTTGGAAAATGGTGACCCATCTATGGGCCGACAGTGGCAATATTGCTTAACTAAAATATTATTCAAGTAACAAACATTACTAAATAAATGGTTTCTCTTGAAAATATGAAATGAGTCTCTTCTGCCATGTTTAATGTTTCTCAAACTTCCTGTTAAAAGCGTTCTTAAATTTAACTCCGTTTCTAAATTAATTTTTGCTAAATTGTCGGCAGGCGAGCTTATTTGAAGACGTTTTAATTTAGTTCACATGACACCCATATTAAGTACCTACCGAGTTAAGAGAATTTCGTTTCGGAGACGGAAAATTATTAAATAGTAGGTATTTCTGGAAATTCAGTACCTAAGATTTTCTTATTCAAAAGTGGTTTCTTAGTTTTAGGTTTCTTAAACCTATGAGAAAACGACAAAATAAATTAGTATTCTACATAGTATAATTTAAATTTAATAAGGTCTCCTCAGTAGGTCTCAAAAAAGAAAGAAATATTAGTTTATTTTTAGATTCGATTTGCTGGGAACGCTGAAGGGTGCTGAAGAAGAGATTTATAATTGGTAAATTACCAGTAATGGAAATGGCTGACAAAGTTTCTATTTAAGAGGGCAAACAATATTTAGGAGTGGCCTAATAAGGTCTATCTTAGGTATCTATTACCTACTTTCTTAGTATTAAAATATATAGAAGTAGAAAAACCTTACGTTAAAAAAAAAATGTTTATTATTTTATAATTTTTTTATACTACTTTTCAGAAGCGATTCATTTTCATAGGGCGACCCCCAATCCCCTCCTAACCTATGATTACCTTATAATAATAATAATAATAATAATATAATAATATCTTGGGACAAATCACACAACGTTATCTGATCCCAAACTAAGCAGAGCTTGTACTTTGGATACCAGACAACTGATAAACATACTTTGTATATTTTTAAATACATACATATTATAGATAAATAACACTCAGACACAGAATAAACTAGCGTGCTCATCACACAAACTTTTATCCAAGGTGGGGATCGAACCCACGACCTCTAGCGTAGCAGTCGTATACACTCCCACCGCGCCAGAGAGGCAGTCAAAATACTAACTAACTGATACTATAATACAATAACTAGACTTTATAACATGCTTTCGTGTTCATAGAACTGCTTACAGTAGGTATAGTCTTGTTCATCCATCATTTGCATAGACGCAACAACATTACATGAACAAGTAAACACTGTTACTTGAGTACAAGAACTTAGCGAATAAGTTTTCCGTCAGCGGATACATGTAAAGTGATTTTGATGGGAGTTCTGATTAGATTTGTTTAGGGATACCCCGCTTATTGAATTATTCAAGCGGGGAGGTGTGGGCTTTCACGCAATTTAAAATTGTTACACCAAGTTTAAGTTTAAATTAAGTTATAGTGAGTATGATGAATGTTAAGGTATTTATGAAGGAGGGGTCCCCACATACTTGTAATCAAGGGGCTTAGTTTGTAAAGTAAGGGATTGTTTACATTATGAGTGTCGCTTAGGTTATTATCTATACTAATTATCTATGGCTAAATATTTACTAATATTATAAAGAGGAAAGTTGTATTTTTGTATTTTTATGTGTGTGTATGTTTGTAATGAATAAAGTTTTTAAAATTCTTTCCGCGTTGGAAAGCTACACTATACCCCAGTGTCAAAGGCCACCTCTGTATTCCCACGGGAAAGGGAACTACGCGGGTGAAACCGCGAGGCGTCCGCTAGTAATATTATGAAGAGGAAAGATTTGAATGTTTGTTTGCATTGAATAGGCTCCAAAACTACTTGACCGATTTGAAAAATTCTTTCACTATTAGAAAACTACATTATCGGAGTATAATAACAAAAACAGAGATCCCTACGAAAATTGCAATAATGTAATTCAAGGTATAAAAAACTACGATATGACACCCGTGCGAAGCCGGGGCAGGCGGTTAGCTAGTGAAAGTTATAGACGTAAGGTCCCAACTGGGAAGTACGTTTCAGAAACATTAAAATATGTTGTACCGCTGCAGAACTATTTATGTATATAATTGAGTGAGTAATGATTAAGAAGTATTAACTTTGAGTAAGTACATAATAGGATAGTAACCATAATACTCAAATAATCAACTTTCTGTTTCAAGATGTCAGTTTGCATTATATGTTCGTAAACTTTCGCGATTTGTACACACTATATTTTTTTTTTAAGCTATGGGTCTTACGGCCGGTCTCAATAATCTACCTATCGATGGATTTGGCTACTAGAGGTAGAATTTTGACATATTTTGTATGGAGCTTATGTGAAATATATAACTCTAGTAGCCAATTCCATCGATAGTTTGATTATTGAGACCGGCCATTAATCGCATAAACATAATCCAACGTTTCGACCGTTTTATTGCCCGACGTTTCGACCGTATTGGAACGGTCGAAACGTCGGACAATAAAACAAAGGTATTTAACCTTAAAATAAAATATTTACGCGATTAAGCTAGTAGCTTATTAAAAAAAGGTGTCAGTGTATCTTCAGGTGTGTCAAAATTGATATCGATATAATAGCTTAACCGATATACCAAGGTTGAACGATATAAGGCTGCAATGCTTGTTATTATTCTATTAATTTTGGCATAAGTTGTTGAGAAACAAACCGCTGAATAGGTGCCCCATATGAACGTTTCCTAAGGAGATTAAATTACTGCGACGCTCTGGAAGGTTATGGGCTAAGACACTGTCATTACTTATCTACTATAAGGATCTTTAAACTCGATACATTACATCGAATATATTAGAACGGTTTTATTCGATGATAAAGCGTTGTACCGCCCGTTTCGATTATATATCGATACTGATTTAGCTGGGTTGTAACGATAATAACTTGTGGTGTACTTTAGCAAGTAATAATATTGTTCTCAGGCTTAGTTGTTACCCTATTAGGATCTCACATTATCACAAGACATATTGGCACTTATTACCTAATATAATATCGATTAAATCTCTATTAGCTACATCTTTTGTTTTAGTCGTAATACAAGGTTACCGGAACTCATGTCTTCCCAAAACAATTTTGGGAGGAAATGATTTCATTTTGAAGCCCTCAACGCAGTCAAGTGCTGATGATCCTGAGTTAACCTGCGGGTCAATTCACGTATTTAAAGCAGTGCAGTTGCAGTCAACTTTGGGATCGATCTTAAAAATGCTTGCGCACCGTACTAGAATGTGTTGAGCTCTCGAAACGCATACTTGACGTAAGCGTATTTGAGATCGATCCCAAAGTTACAAGAATACAAAAATGGCCGTTTTAATAGAAACTTAACTGCAACTGAACTGTAACTGCACTGCTTTAAATACGTGAATTGACCCCTTGAACTCGTTCTGACAGTACCTTAATCAGTGTTATGGTCCCAGCTGCGGTTCTCACATAGGTCTTAGTCACACAAGATGGTATAGGCCGATAATGATAATGATGGCTACGTTAATATATTTTACAAAAAGGTCAAGTTTGCAGATCGGATGCAAGAGATAATCTCCTAAACTACCCGGTCGATTTTGATGTCATTTTGTATGAAGGTCGTTCGGGAAGGGTATTTTAAGGCAATTACGAACACCTAATCGAGTGGAGGAGCGGGAAACAACTAATAGATTATTAGTAAGACTCATATCAAGAGGCTAGTAGCTTAGTTAACAGAATCGAAATCTATATTTTCGTGGACACGCATCTACGTGTTTCTACAATTAGGCTAGTTTCCTAGATAAACAAAAAAATCTACAGGACGAATCTCTACTAATATTATAAGGCTGAAGAGTTTTTTTGTTTGTTTGTTTGCACGCGATGATATTAGGAACTACTGGTCCAAATTGAAAAATTATTTTACTGTTGGATAGCCCATTTATTAAGGAACCCTATAGGCTATGTAACATCACGCTATAACCAATAGGAGCGCAGCAGCAATGAAATCTATTTAAAAACGGGGAAAATTTATGCAGATGAAGTTGTGCGGGTCAGCTAGTCTATACTAATATTATAAAGTTGAAGAGTTTGATTGTTTTTTTGAACGAGATAATCTCTGGAACCACTGGTTCAAATTGAAAAATTATTTTGTGTTAGATAGCCCATTTAACGAGGAAGGCTATAAGCTATATAACATCGCTGCGATCAAAGCTAGTCAATATTTAGATGTATTGACTACTAAACCATATAAAATACGACAATCGCTATCAATATCGAAGTTAATTGAAAAACTGGAATGTTGAATCCAGCAACGTAAATACAAAGGAAGAATAATGGAATAAAAGATGCCGCATTCTATCTGAAATCAGAACGCATTTAAACGTAAGGAATACACAAAAAGATGAATCGGCACAGAACATTGTGTTTTATTATCAGCAATCGAAGCATGTTGGATACAATAGCATTTAAAACTAATTGAAACGATGTTTACTTGTAGCAATGATGTAGGATTAGGGCTGGCAGCCATTGATTTTTTTTTTTAAATTATAGCGACGCTTGAAATCAGTCGCATTTGATCATTTGTCTCTCTAGTGAGAGGATCGATATAAATTTCAGTTTTTTTCTGATAAATCCTTACATTTCTGTGCACTTATACAAAATGGCAGTGGTCGCGGGTAGATTGACACTGGCACGGGCAGTCTACGCATGACCACGGCCGTTGCAATACGGTCGAAACGTCGTCGGGCAATAAATAAGGTATTTTACCTTAAATTATTAACGCGATTAAGACCCGTCGTATATATAATTTTATAATGTGTACAAATCGCGAAAGTTTATCAACATTTACAACAACATCTAACCAAGTTTTCAAGATTGTTCATTTCTAATGCATTTGTTAAATACCTGGATAAAGTAATTATCAAGAAATATACATAAAAATCTTCTCTACTATCTGTCTCCCCTTCTATAGACATGACCTTGTATATCCAAGCATACTATAGAGAGGCAGACAAAGTTAGTTTTGCATTTATAATATTAGTTTGACGTCCAATCTGCTCTCGAAATAAACCTCAACATCTCAAATCAAATTCGGATGTTCGAGACAACCCTACGTTGGGTGCCTGTTTCCGGAACAATGGTTCCATAACATAGTTTAAACTTGAACACCTAATGGAGACGGAGTTCAACTAGTTTGATTGAAACACAGCCACGACCGCTTTTGGCAAATTTATTGCGGTTATCACGTTTTAATATTCAAATTTAACGTCGATAGTCAAGCAATATTCAAAGTTTGCTCATTGTGACTTGTATACGGGGTTGAGAGATAGGGGAAACAGTGTTGGCATACATACATTATGGATTTATATACATATGGTTTTGGTAAATAACCTCTTTTAATTGCTTTTTGGGTGTACTTTCATATATTTTAAACATCTGATGCAAAGAAAAGGTCCTAAGTTATACCAATTCATGTATTTCGTTTCGCTTTTCATGGTCTGTCACAACTTTTCATGCCCTACTTACTTGAGGTTCTCTATTGGACTTTATGCAGGTTCCAAGAAGTCGTTGGCTCCAAATACTCCTATCCCATACAGCACACCACCAATTAGGTATTCTGCATAATTCAATCACTATTCCAACATATCTCCAGAGGGTAGGTTTACGTTTAGGGGTTGGTACAGTTATGAATCATTACATTTTAGATGTACCAAAAAAATTACCCATTTTTCGCCTAACAGGTTTTAATTTTTAAATGAGTAACTGTTGTATCAGTTCTCAAAATAAAATGATTCTCACTGTTTTGAGGCCAAAACTTTTCATCTTTTTTAATTAACCTTAAACTAGAAAAATGCCCTGTATACAAGAAAAAAATGTCTCAACATAAACGGGACGTCTGGGCATAAATCATGTAGTAAATATTCTAAACAACTTTGTAATGAGTTTCACACGAAGGTCTACGAGAAGAATTTATGTAAGCTGCCTAAACTTTGAACGTTAGGTTCAAGTTTTAACTGAATAACCTATTTAGTTATTATTTTCATATAGTGCCGGGCGACTGGGATTTATGGCTAGCTAGTTAGTGCAATTAATTTTCCTGCATGACTGCTAAATCAGGTTTCAAAATAAACATCGACGAAATAGAAAACTCCATATTTCAAACTCAAACTTTACGAGGGCAAAGCCGCGGGGAAAATCTAACTGAACCGATTGAAATAGCAGTTTGTACCACTTCAGCATGCCATTTGCCCCTCCTCTAGATGCAGCGTGATACCACAAAATAAGGAGAGTATAGAAGTCAGACGAGTCAGAAGTCAGACGAGTCAGAAGTTTTATGTACCACGATTTTTATACCTACACTCGGAGATCGCGCTAGGGCTGTCAACTGTGGCCTACACAAAAAGTTGAGTGCGATGTAGAAAATAAAAATATTTGTGGTGTTGACGTTTGTAGGATTTATTTGTGATGGAGGTGGGGTGCCATCCCCACCACCATCACAAATTAACGCTGCTTTCATCTGTTAACGCCGGCAATGCGATAATGACATTTAGAAGTCAACTGAGTAATGACATATATAAGTTAACTGTATAGATTTTATAATGCCGCTTTATGAGCGCTTGTAATCTATATTCTACACTTTTTTATTTAAAACATAGTTGTCAACCCTTAACAAATAAACAGACATAACATAACAGAACATGTTTTAGTATTAATAAAGCTTTAATCAGTGCATCCAACTCATGTCTTCAATGTACACTGAGACATAGTTACTTTAAGTACCTACTACCTACTAGAGATGGTTTGAAAACACACCATTAGATTATGTTACTTATTTTCCTAAAACTACTTTCAAGTTATACGAAGACTGGCTGACCACGCAACTTCGTGTGCGTCAATTTTCTCCGTTTTTGCAACATTTTTCATTGCTGCTCCGTTCCTATTAGTCGCAGCGTGATGTTACATAGCCTTCCTCGATAAATGGGCTATCCAACAGTGAAAGATTTTTTTAATTCGGATCAATAGTTCCTGAGATTACCGCGTTCAAACAAATAAACTCTTCAGCTTTATAATATAAGTATAGATTTATCTATGTACAGAAGCGTAAGTGTAGGGCTAAATCTAATATATAAAATTCTCGTGTCACAGTTTTCGTTGCCATACTCCTCCGAAACGGCTTGACCGATTTTGATGAAATTTTGTGTGCATATTGGGTAGGTCTGAGAATCGGTCAACATCTATTTCTTATCCCCCTAAGAGTTTGTTTGTTTGTTTGAACGCGATAATCTCAGGAACTACTGGGCCGCATTGAAAAAATATTTTAATGTTGGATAGCCCATTTATCGAGGAAGGCTATAGGTTATAACATCACGCTACGACCAATAGGAGCGGAGCAGCAATGAAAAATGTTGTAAAAAAAAAAGGGAAAATTTACGCAGACGAAGTTGCGCGGGTCAGCTAGTCTAATATATAAAATTCTCGTGTCACAGTTTTCGTTGCCATACTCCTCCGAAACGGCTTGACCGATTTTGATGAAATTTTGTGTAGGTACATATTGGGTAGGTCTGAGAATCGAACAACATCTATTTTTCATCCCCCTAAATGTTAGGGGTAGTCCACCCCTAAATTTTATTTTTTATTTTTTAGACAAAATTTTTAATTTCTATTTTTTTATGATACAACATACAATCCTCAATTTTCACCCTTCTACGATCAACCCTTATTTTTTAATAGCCATTTTAGTAATTTAATAATTTTTCCTCTCCGGTCGAAAATATCTCTAATATATAAATTCTCGTGTCACAGTTTTCGTTGCCATACTCCTCCGAAACGGCTTGACCGATTTTGATGAAATTTTGTGTGCATATTGGGTAGGTCTGAGAATCGGACAACATCTATTTTTCATCCCCCTAAGAGTTTGTTTGTTTGTTTGAACGCGATAATCTCAGGAACTACTGGGCCGCATTGAAAAATATTTTATTGTTGGATAGCCCATTTATCGAGGAAGGCTATAGGTTATAACATCACGCTACGACCAATAGGAGCGGAGCAGCAATGAAAAATGTTGTAAAAAAAAAGGAAGAAAAAAGGGAAAATTTACGCAGACGAAGTTGCGCGGGTCATTGCCCACCCCTCACATTTATAACTATACTATAATATTTTAAAGCTGAAGAGTTTGTTTGTTTGTTTGAACGCTATAATCTCAAGGAACTGCGGGTCCTAAATAAAAAAATATTTTACTCTTAGATGGCCCATTTATCGAGGAAGGTTATAGGTTTTATAACATCACGCTACGACTAATAGGAGCAGAGCAGCAATGAAAAATGTTGTAAAAAAAAGGGAGAAAAAAGAAAAAAGGGAAAATTTACGCAGACGAAGTTGCGCGGGTCAGCTAGTATATCATAAATATCTGACAAAATTGTATTAGAAGTGACCTCCAAAGGTGACACCTTGTCACATTCAATCTATTAGTCTCGTGACATATAAGACAGTGACTTTTAGCCTTAAGACAAGGGTATAAAGAGAGTGTCAAATAAAAGTAAATATAATGTTTCTATCTAAAAATAGGTACCTGAGCAAAATGTATATTGTAAACAAGTTTATTATGTAGGTAGAGATTATGTAGGTACGTATTTTTAAACTTTTGATATGCGAAACATCTACTAAGATGCTTCGCATACCAAAAGTTTAGACTTATGTTGCTTGTAAAAAGAAGTAGACACTAGTTTTTAGTGTTGTTCCGGGTCTGGGTGTTCTTTGTGTCCCTGACTTGTATGTGTGTAAAGTCCCCCGTGACACAGGGCTTGTACGCTACTGCGTGAGTCGTCTTTTAAAAAAAATGTATATATTTAAGTGTATGTGTATATTTATATAATTTTATAATATAAGTCTACATATTTATTATGTCAGTTTCCTTTCTAGGGTTCCGTAGCCAAAATGGCAAAACAGAACCCTTATAGTTTCGCCATCCCCGTTCGTCTGTCCGCAGCTTACCCCAGAGACTGTTAGTGCTAGAAGGCTGTAATTTTGCATAGATACACATATTACTTACGCCAACAAAGTGAAAAATAAAAACTTGAAATACCTTTTTTTAGGGTACCTCCCTTATATGTAAATGGGGATGCGGGATACTTCTTCAACCGCATTATTAAGATGGGGGGGACGGGGGACGGACTATGGAACCTTATATCATTTTACCGTTAATAGACTTGTTTCCTAGGTAAACGAAAAAAGTTTAATTAGTAAATAAAACTAGCATTTAAACTACTAACGATTAATTCCTTATTACATTTCGTGTTAAATAGGGATTTTTATCATTAATCATATCATAAAAAGAAGTCATTTGACTATATACATAATTACGTCATAGGCCGGTGTTTGTATGAGATATCCATATAAAATAAACGTTTTGACATTTCTTAAAGAGTTGTTGATTTGACTAGTTCGAAACTAGCCCATTATTTTACTAAACGGCAATTATGCTCGTCTGAATTAGGGCCGTAACGACATCTGCACACTGACGCGTAATGTTTGTTCGGCGGTGTGTACACTTGCTGATCACTGGATTACACGATGTTGGGTAAGCAAATCAAGCGAGGGTAGTTTCCAAAACCCGCGCTTCTCGAAGGCGACGCTGAGCTGAATCAGTCTACCCGTGACCACGGCCGTTGCAATACGATTGAAACGTCGGGCAACGAACAAAATAAAATATAAATAATAAAATAAAATATTTACGCGTTTAAGACCCATAGCTTATAAAATTCTATAATGTGTACAAAATGCGAAAGTTTACGAACATATAATTATGTTTTAAGTAAAAAGGTGTACTTAGATTACAAGCGCTTAGAAAGTGGCACCTTAAAATATATACAGTTGACTTCGTTTTTTTATGTCATTATCGCATAGACGGCGTTAACAGATGAAAGCAGCGGATTACATTTTACTCTTTTTCTCTCGTGATAATTAAATCATGCTTTCCTACTTTTGCGACTTTTTAGGGTTCCGTAATCAAAATGGCAACAGCGGAGCCCTTATAGTCTGCCCGTCCGTATGCCACAGGCATTTTACTCAAAGTCTACGTAATGAATATAATATTATATTTGTGAATTGTATGTACCAGAGCGTTACAAGTTTATTATATTTATATTATTATTCGATTTCATAAACAAAGTTCCTTAACATCTAGTTCCTTAACTTAATTAGTTTGTAAGTTTTGCAGCACCCTTACGGGGTGTTTGTATGTTTAAAGACTACCTTTAACAACAGTCTGCAATAAATAAATGAATACTAATGAAATTTGGTGGTGTCTTGTAGTAGCCGCTACTTAGTCTTATAAGTAAAGAATAAATCATCTAACATTAGCTGATTTTTTTTTTGAGAATACATCAAGTCGTGTAGCACATCTTTTGACAGGTCTTTCAAAAACATTATCTATACTAATATTATAAAGCGGAAGAGTTTGTTTGTTTGTTTGTTTAAACGCGCTAATCTCAGGAACTACTAGTCCGATTTGAAAAAAAAATTTTGTTGGATAGCCCATTTATCGAGGAAGGCTATAGACTATAAAACATCACGCTGCGACTTATAGGAGCGGAGCAGCGATGAGAAGTGTTGCAAAAACGGGGAAAAATTATGCATACGAAGTTGCGCGGGACGGCTAGTTTTTAATAAACTGTTACACCCTGCATATCTACAACTTTAAACATCATTGGGGGTTGACTCTAAAGTCCGTATTAAGAAAGAATATATTTTTGACAACATGGCCGCATGTTATTTAGTGTTGCCCAAATGCAAGAACAAGACGAGACTTAGCCAGTCTTGGTCTTGGTCTTGCGCCAATACACCTGGTCTTGGTCTTGGTCTTGGTCTTGCGCTCCCAGTCTTGGTCTTGGTCTTGGTCTTGCAGCAAGAGTCTTGCAAGTCTTGCAATTACCTATTAGTCTATTACTATTTATTAAAGTTTACTTTAAATCTTAGAAAAACGTATTAGAATTGGAACATTGTGAGCTTGAATTAACATAGCCATAGTAAAGATCAAGCAGATTAATAAGTAACTGAAGATTTGATAAGAAATTCGAAAAATCAACTGACCTATATGTCGTTTTCCATGGAAGTAACTGTTTCTTAATAAACATTTATGATTTATAAGCTTACATTTGCTAAAACATGTAAAAAAACAAATTAATTACAATAACTTGACTGTATTTTAAAGAACAATACTTATCTGTCTAGAAAGAGATTGAACCCTCAACTTATAAGAAATTTAATAAAAGAGTTTACGATTTATCATTTATTTGAATAAAAAATAAAATACAACACAAATCAACAGCTTTATCATTAGGTTATGATACTTTATATAATTTTTTTTGACCAAGAATTAATACAAAGTAACCATCTGGCTGACTCATCACTTAACCTATTTCTATGTTTTCTAATTACTAATGATATAAAGAATAACCTCTCAGCAGGTACTGAAGTTGCAGGTATTGAGAGAAAATCACGGGCCATTTTCGATAAAATCGGATACTCTGTCTCATGCGTCCTCCACCAATCTAAAATGTCTTCCGAGCTGGCAGTTCTTGGTTTTCTCAGGTACTCCTCCAACTCGTCTATCACTAAGCCTTGAAGACAAGATCCAGATGACGTCGAGGGACATTCATAGAGTTTATCAAAGTCTATTACGTCTTCATCTTCATCACATACTTTATTTTCTTTTTCTGGTAATTCCAGAGATTTGTTCAGTGAGTGTAGACTTTTATATTCTTCATAAAGTTCATTGAACTTGCGCAGACTTTCTGTTTTAAGTTGCTTCCCCCACATTGTCAGGTCAAAAGTCTGAGCCTTATGCCTTGGGTCTAAAATTAAAGAAGTACAATAAATCCAGTTGCTCTTCTTGTAATGTTTAAGCATTTTGTCTCGAGCTGCTTGGAAAGCTAGAATGAGCCTTTCATCCACTTCAGATCGATTAGGTTTCTCATCTAACTGTTTTACCATGGATTCAATTTTATCTAGCAAGAGATTGAATGATACAATGACTAGCGGTAATGTAACATATTTGTCTCCACCAAGTTTTGTACTTAAAAGTTTAAAGTTTATTAGAAATTTATGTAATTTTTCGAGTACCTGCCATTCATTAGCTGTGATTTGAAAATCATTTAATTCGGTGACAGAACTGCACAATATGTCAATGCCCGCTCTCACTTTTAAACCAAATCCAATCATATCATGTGTGGAATTCCATCTCGTTGGACAGTCAAGAATGGCATTTAGATTTGATGGCACGCCAGCTGCTTCACAAGCAGACTGAAACTTCTTCTTCACTATCTCACTTCTTTTTATTTTACTGGAAATACTGCGTAACTTTGTTACAGATGTACGCGAGTCAGCAATATTTGGTGCAGATTCTTCATCTTCCTCATCCTCAGTTTCGTCTGCATAGTCTTCGTACTGCTGATCTTGCGCGTTAGTGTCAGACTCACAGTGTAATGCTAAGGTCTTTAATAAATCTTGTACACCAAGGTTTAAAATGTGAGCAAAGCACCGGAAATGTTGATTGTCTGAATCAAAGTGTGGCGGCAGCTGTTTGCCCAGTTCATACATGAATTTGGTATTTGCAGTTGCGTTGTCGACCGTGATACCTTGTATTTTATCAATTATGCCATATTCCAATAAACATTCATGGAAAATCGTTGCAATATCTTCCCCAGTATGTCGACCGCGTGATGGTATAAAATCAAGAACTACAGATTGATACTTCCATGCGTTGTCTATATAATGAATAGTAACCCCGTAGTAACTCCTACCAGCAATTGACGTCCACCCATCAATGGTAAAAGACATTTTAGATGATAATTGTTGAAGTCGTTCCTTGAGATTCAATTGGAGCTCTTCAAATCGCTCTTTGACTTTCCTTCTAAGTGTAGACCTTTTAGGAAACACCATATTAGGGCAAATACGTCGAAAATATACTTGTGTAGCTTCGTCATCGAAAAATGAGAAGGGAAGATATTTTTTCACCACCCAATAAACTGTAGCTGTCGTGATGTTGTCACTGCTGTTTTCCGACTGAAACAAAACAATAAATCTTGTGTTATTAGGTTTGAGCGTATAAGAGGAGGAGGTTTGTTGTTGTTAAATCGAGAAAATCGTTAAATTGATATTTGTTATATTAAGGTTGCACTGTACTGTAATTTACCAAAATAAAGTACTTAGTTGTTACTGGCCGATTAACTGAAAATATGGGTGTTTATAAAAAATATTTAAGACGATAATTACATACTTAATATGTCGCACCCCTAGATGAAAACTGTGAAAACACCACTAACTCAAAAATACTTACGTAAGTTAATGGCGTTTTTGAAAGTATCGCATGAATAGCTACGCGGAGTTAAAATTCTTTTAACTGTTAAAAAAATATTCTTACCTGTCCACTTCCAGCGGTTACTAAAAAGCTTGTGATATCTCCACTTAATTTTGGTTTAACAGGAAGAAATATTTCTGATTCCTTTTTGTGGAAAGATATTAGATGTTTCCTTAAGCCTGAAGTGTTTCTGTTTTTCATTTTTATTTCAATCTTTTTATGTTGGCACAATTTACAGAAGGCAGTTTGGGATGCATGAATTATTTCGAAAAACTCCTCAAATTTGCTTTTGGGTCTTTTAGATCTGTGACTCAAACTCTCGTTACTCGGACTAGAATAATTTGAATCTTCGTCACTCATATTAAATTGTACACGTGATACGTTTTTAGAAAACAACGAGAATTAGTAAAAACAATTATCAAGTTAGACTCGAAGCACAGCTCAATTGGAAATGACTGGAATTAAAATAATTCCTTTATTTATAGTACGTTTCCTTGCTTTACCGCGCCGCCTCGCCACGTGCCGGCTCTATGAAAAGGATGCCGCCGCAAATCAAACAATGCCGCGTGCGGCGTACAAACACACACTAAATATTACCTACTTGTACAGACGCGACGCGTGAATAAAATAGAATTAGTGCCAATCACTATTCTTTACATATAAGTGAATGTTTTGGCGTACATCTATACTAATATTATAAAGCTGAAGAGTTCGTTTGTATGTTTGATGACAGAAGTTTTAAAATAAATAAATAAGTCCTGAACGTCACTATACCTCCAAAGTTACTATTCCTCGTGGACGAAGTCGCGGGCACAGCTAGTAAATACTTACTCTCATCATCTCTCTCAGAGATATTCGGGCTGGTAAGTAATACAAAACTCTTATCGCAGGCTTTTTATTTTATTAGTAGGTAAGTACCTACGCTTTTTATATTATTTTATTAGTTTTGTAGAATTTTTTTACACGTTTCAAGTATATTTAAAAGTGGCTACAATATTTATTAAACGGGTGATATTTGAACACTTTTTTGCTATTTTTTCTTGTAAAAACTTAAGAAATATAATGACTAAATGTACAATAATAGTACCTAAGTAATTAGTTTAAAACCATATAAGTAATCAATATTATAATATATACTTACTAGAATGAATTAATATGACATCTACTACCTATCCTTACCATTTTATCCTAATCATAATACTACTTGCGTGATCAGTATAATGTATTCATTTTCATTCTAAGCACTCTGAAACTTATTTATTCTTTGGAACACCTGTAGGTACTCTACTAGGAAATTATTTTGCATGAGTATACCTTCGCCCTATGGCGGCAATCAAATAGTGTCAAATGTTATGATTCCGGCGTGGCGGCAACGATTGTTTTAGATTTCAAAAGAAGCCGCCGGCGCGTGTATCATAACCATGTACTTCCGAAAAGCGGCAAATTTCTTTGAGAAGTAAGTACAAAACCTTTGATGCCGCATTATCAAAGTGCCGATGGTTAAAACATAACTATGCATGCACTCAGTTTGATTTTAATAGATATTTTTTTATTCGCTATGTTTATGGTATTAGTCGTAATGCGCATAGGTCCAGTTTTTCATATTCTTTGATACAGTTTTTTGCGTCTCATAGAATTCCTAAGCGTACCTACCTATACACCGAACTGTTACACCTAACTACTCAGTGAAATAGCGCTAAGTCCTAGCTGCAAGACGCAAGAGTCTTGCAGGCTATGTCTTGTTCTTGCTCAAGTCTTGCACGGTCAGTCTTGGTCTTGGTCTTGCTAAAAATACGCGGTCTTGTTCTTGGTCTTGGTCTTGCAAAAACGCAAGAACAAGACCAAGACTGCAAGACCAAGACTGAATTTGGGCAACACTAATGTTATTGGCTAAAGAATAGTACCACCCCGTTTTCTGTGGGTGTCTTCAAGGCGACTAAGGGATGTCACACTGGAGGACGGCCAGCGGCGTCCTCTGCGTACTTTCAAGCCTTACTACGATCGCCAACTCGATCGCCAAGCGTGGCGATTATGGCAATTCCCCCAGGATCTACATAAATTAGGTTCTACTGGGAAGATCCGTGCCCAGCAGTTGTTATGAGAAGAACATCTAGGCGTTTAGCTTTGACATTTGTAAAAAAAATAAATATCGTAGGTACTTTCACTGGCATATAGCTGAAGACATTATGAGCTATTATTATTTTTATTAGTAGTATTAGTATTTTGTAGTATCGTAAGTGTTTCTCTCCAAAATATATTTTAATTATACACGGACCATGTCGTGGATCGCAGCTTGTGTTCACTAAACAATGCTATTCCATTATACATTATAGACGTAACAGACTACCTTCAAAAGGTCACTGAGTCGAATTCGATAAATCAAACCTGTTAGCACCTCGAGTGGAACAGAAGTCACTAAATTAATGACCCGACGAGATTAGTGTCACAAAATACCGAGAGAACAGAGAGTAAGGTTAATAGCATAAGTAGACATTGCTTACGAAGTCAGAATCTTGGTAACAAGATTCCTCAGGAACAAAGTGGCCCAAGATTCTGTCACAAAATACAGGGAGTACAGAAGGTAAGCTTAATAGAAACGTGTTCGAATAACGCACACATCGACATCGCTCACGAACACAGAATCTTAGATCACTTTGTAGGTATTCCGAGATTCCGTGTACATGAACGATGTCAAACATGTTATGTAAGCAGGTATGTGCATGATTAAATTACTAAATTTATCAGTTAATTTCTAGTTTGGTGTTCGTACTATACACACAAAAATTAAAAAAATATCGTTGCATGTCTATCACAGGACTTACAATATAAAAACTGAATTGAAATGTATAATTTTTAATAGTAATATTTTAATTTTAGCCCCTGGTTGTCTAATATATTGTGAAGTTTAATTTAAACTAAGCTTGAGCTAAGCCAAAGCACACTTTACCTTAAGCTTAAGCTGAGATCTATAATCTCAGCTTAGGGAACGTACCCATACTGCGTGTTATTAAAATATATATATTACGGGTCTTAATCGCGTGAATAATTTAAGGTAAAATACCTTGTTTATTGCCCGACGTTTCGACCGTATTGCAACGGCCGTGGTCACGGGAAGACGAAACGTCGGGCAATAAACAAGGTATTTTACCTTAAATTATTCACGCGATTAAGACCCGTAATATATATATTTTAATAATGTGTACAAATCGCGAAAGTTTATCAACATTTATACCATACTGCGTGATCTATTTTTTACTATTTTTTAATCCTCCTCCCCTTGCTCGGTAACCACCCGTAGTATATGCCAAGAGGCCACCTCCTCCTCATCTAGTTTTCATGTAGTATTTCATAAATATGCTTTTAAATTATTTTTTCAGACAAAAAGCAAAGATTACAGCAGTTTTTGTCACCGTTGTCGTACTTCGCCGTTTGGTTGGTTAATTACGGCGCATTTACTGTAATTACGATGGACATGGTAACACGGACTGAACTACAAACTGTTAGTTTTCAATCAGCTGACACAGCAAAGTACCATTGTTGTTATTGTTGCCAACTGTGAGTTTAAAAAGCGCTAAACGCTGCGCGCTACTTTTGAATATAGCTCGAAAAAGCACGAGATTTCCAAGGATATTGACTACGTGACGGAAACCTAAGTTCCCCCCACCGCCCAGTGACCAAGCGTGGTATTTTGAAGACCTCCCTTCCCCTGTCAGAATGGATCATGTCGTATAATAATAATAATATCTTGGAACAAGTCACACAACGTCATCTGCGGGTCGTATCATTAACGTATTTAAATCAGTGCAGTTGCAGTTAAGTTTTGATTAAAACGGCCATTTTTGTATTCTTATAACTTTGGGATCGATCTCAAATACGCTTGCATCAAGTATGCGTCTCGAAAGCGCAATAACGACATTCTAGTACGGTGCGCAAGCGTTTTAAGATCGATACCAAAGTTACAAGAATACGAAAATGGCCGTTTTAATCGAAACTTAACTGCAACTGCACTGCAACTGTACTGCTTTAAATACGTGAATTGGCCTCTAGATCCCAAACTAAGCTAAGCTTGTACTAAGGCAACCAGAAAACTGTTAAAGTTTTGAGACAGAATAAACCATCGTGCTCACCTCACAAATTTTATCCTCGGTGGGGGTCGAATCTATGATCTCCAACTTAGCAGTCAGGGTCACTAACCACTAGACCAACAGGCCTGCCAAGCATGGATATGTAATGGCACTAATATGGGTATATTCCCTTAAAAGTGTGCGTTGCTCGAACGAAGTACGTATGCGTCTTACCTTCTGTACTCTCGATTTTATGTGTTAGTACTTTCGCTTAAAAGAAAAGACTCAACGCTCACCTTTATTTAGGCACTGAAAAGTTTAATTAAGTTTAGCATATTTTTTTTTTATAAAACATATAAATAAGCTTTGTTGAGATGGCTGTAAAATGGCTTTTATTTTTTATTGTTTTGCCGTGGAATTTTACTTCTACCTATCTTGTTTGAACAAGAAAACAAACATCATTAAAAAATAAAAAATCTAACTGTCATTTTTCTCGAACTTGGCCTTTTGGTCGGTAATCTTTTTCAAGCGTAGGTATATACCTAGTGGTAGTATGTATGTACCCACATTCGTTTCTTTGGTGGCCTCGCATGATATAATAAAAATAATAGTTAAAAAAAAGTCAAAAAACGTCAGTCAATAATACTAGTTCATCTCACAAATGCCTGGCTGTGTCGGTGATCGTATTTGAGTTAAATCTAGAATATTAATTAATAATAATAATATCTCGGGACAACTCACACAACGTCATCTGATTTCAAACTAAGCAGAGCTTGTACTATGGTAACCAGACAACTGATAAATATACTTATATATATTTCTAAATACATACATATTATAGATAAATTACACCCAGACACAGAATAAACCACCTGGGTGGGAATCGAACTTACGACCTCTTGCGTAGCAGTCGGACACACACCCACCACGCCACATTATTCCTACCTATTGCATCTATTGAAGTTGCATAAAAAAACAAAATAACTTTTCAACCCATTGACGTAGAGATCTGGACTGCGCCATGACCTCACGAAATTGACCACTCTCTAGAGCCGCACGAGTTTTTTCTCTCTGTGACGCTCTGAAAGGGATGGCACGGTCCAGTTTTATACGTCAATGTTTCAACCTAAACGGCAGCTGTTTTTAATTTGAAAGGAAGTTATGAGTTCTGGGACAAGAAAATCTAAATATGAATGCATCGCATTCTTCTATTTCAATAATGAAGAAAGAAAAAATTTAGAGCAGTGATAATGGTGGGAAACCATTGACGTATAGACCTGATCCATCAGGTCCAGGATCCATCCCTTTCAATTAAAAAGTAAATATTGACTGCAAAGCGTGAAAGAGAGCAAAAGCTCGTGCGGCCTTTGACAGGTATTGTCCGTAAAGTAGCGTTGTCTTTTTCTAGAGAGTGGTCAATTTTGTGAGATTATGGCACAGTCCTGGTCTCTACGTCAATGTGGCAAACTGAGCTAACGATTTTTGCTGTTAGTTTCGTCTTCTCTCTTTTCCTATTTCTGAGTTGATGGCAATCTGTACGATTTTCCAGCCAATTCCTGCTAGTGTCAAGATCCTATTTATTCTATTATAGTATTTTTATAGGCATTTCTTGCCCATTACTTTATTATACAATAATTGCATGTTTGAAAGATAGAAAAATTTTAAGTCCAGGCCCAGGAATCGAACCCAAAACTTCCGTATGACGAACCGGGGCCGGAATCGAACCACCTATCTGGACTATGTTACTGGACCTCATTTTTTTCTATCCTTTCATGCAGGCGAGTTGGGCCCTCGCAGGAGCCATCTAGCTGGTAGTTAAAGAACTTGAGATTTGGCTTTATTATAAGGCTTTTTTATTTATAAGGCTTTTGTTATTGCTGCGTTACAGAGAGCATTTTAAGAAATTAAAAATTTTGCATTTTTGAAAAATGCAACCTATTTATTATATACATAAACTGCCCAAAAACTCGTAGTTGAGGATTTAACAATTATTTCAGTTCTGTTTACAAGTTAAATCTGTAGTCAAAAGATGTAAAAATGTTAACAGAGGTTATGAAAATGGCGGCAAACTGTGCTGTCAACTCGAAAAAAAAAACAAATTTGTCTATTAATTTTCACATCATATTTTATATATATTATATCCCTCTTGTCTCATCACAATAACAAAACAGAACATGTTAATATATTTGTTAGAAGTCCGCGTAATAACTGCGCTGCGTCAGCGTTGGGTCCTGGCCGTTCAATCATTTAAATGAGCGGTGCTACAACACCATGTACCGTAGATATTACAAACGTCGTATTAAATGTCCAATTTAATAGATTACAGCGTTGGGTCGCTTTTACGGCAGCTCATGTGTTTCAAGAATATGGAAATTAGTTAAGAATGTAAACGTTTGTGTTGACTAGGTTGAGTAGTTAATGCTTAATAAGATTTTCGATATTAAGTACTAGCTGCCTGCCCCGGCTTCAGACGGGTGTCATATCGTAGTTCTGTACACCTTGAGTTACATTATTGCAATTTTCGTAGGGATCTCATTTTTTTTGACAATGAAATATAGCCTATATTACTCCCCGATAATGTAGCTTTCTAATGGTGAAATATTTTTTGAAACCGGTCCAGTAGTTTTTAAGTTTATTCATTATATACAAAAATACACATCTTTCCTCTTTATATTATTAGTATAGATTATAGATTTCACGAGTTATAATGGCTTATTTGATTATAGTTGCTATGGTGAATACCTACTAACCGCAAGTCTGGAATACATTGAGGTTTATACATTACCGCAGAAAGCAGTGTTTTGAAAAAGTAGATACTGAGAAGTTGACATTAGACATTACATTAATACTATATAACTTAGATATATTACAAATCGGCAATGCTAATCCATACTCCATACTTAATATTATAAATGTGAAAGTAACTCTGTCTGCCTGTCTGTTACGCTTTCACGCTCAAACAGCTAAAATGATTCAGATGAAATTTGGTATGGAGTTTTTATAGGCGGAGCCGCGGGCGAAAGCTAGTTAGAAATATTATTAGAGACCTTTAAACTAAATGTAATAAATCTATACTTCTTATACAAATATTATAATGCTAAAGAGTTTATATGTTTGAACGCGTAGATCTTAGGAACTACTGATCCGAATTGAAAAAATCTTTTACTGTTGGATAGCCCATTTATCGAGGAAGGTTTTATGCTATAACATCACGCTACAACCAATAGGACCAGAGCAGCAATGAAAAACATAAATACAAATATAAATTATAAATACAACATGGCTTACCACTCACCTCTCGATTGAACAACGGATTGTATTTTTGAAAGATTGATCTTGGCATTGTTTGATGGCTACATTTTTTTTACCAATTTAGTGCATGGGTGTACACATGTACACATGGTGGAGATTCGGGGTTTGTAAAAAGGTAGGTGTACCGACCTCGACCTTTTTACGATTACGAGGGGAAGGGGGGGGGGGGGGTCCGTTACTTGGACAAAGTATCAATCCCCTCCCCTCGAAATATGATCCCGTGTATGCCTATGCCTTAGTGAAATATATGTAAATAGAGGTTACCGTTCCCAGTATCTACTAGGATATATAATCCCTTAGAAGCGATTAAAGGCAGCTACGAATATATTGGTTTTCCGGCACTCAAATATCCACAGAGATTCCGAGATTCACCTTTATATCTGAGGTAAGATAGATTACTAACGTTCCGAATAGTTGCAGCAAAAGGAAAGCGAACCGTAGTGTTTATTTCGATGTTGAGAGTTTCGATTACCGAAATTTGTAATTATGAGAAGAAGAGTATTAGATATTATGTGACTGTTAAATAATGCTAGAAACTAAGCAAATATTTGACCGCCTCTTGGGCCGGGGGAGTATATCCGACTGCTACGCAAGAGTTCGTGGGTTCGATCCCCACCCAGGATAAAACTTTTTGTGATGAGCACGATGGTTTATTCTGTGTCTGGGTGTTATTTATCTATAATATGTATGTATTTAGAAATACATAAGTATGTTTATCAGTTGTCTGGTTTCCATAGTACAAGTTCTGCTTAGTTTGGGATCAGATAGCGTTGTGTGAGTTGTCCCAAGATATTGTAATTATTATAAAAAAAAAGCCTCTAACATACTTATGTTATAAAGCCGGGCAAATGCATGTCGAACCACGCACTATGTAGACTTCCGTAGCTACCCCGCACAATAATACGGTATTAGAAGTGGGTTTTCTGTTGTTTTTTTTCATACTGTTAACAAAATTTTAAGTTTTTTTCAATGGAATTTGTCCGAAAATGTTGTTACTTCTAACTTAGTCTGCTGTTTCTCGTAAACTTATAAAGCCTACTTAGTTATGATAGTTTTACTTTTAATTTCATTATTTATACTACTACCCTGAATTTTTCCACATCTCCAAAAACAACTACTTCGCTGGCCGGGGGGGGGGGGGGCACTTGACTGTAACAAAAAAATGTATTGTAAGACTTAATATTTCACAAGCGGATCCCTAAATCGAAAAAAGAAATTCACAACCTCTAAATATTGTTAAAAGACACAATTTACACCACCAGATGGGGTAGGTGAGAAAATCGCATCCCCACTTTATATGTAGGGGAGATTTTTATTTTATTTTATTCTACCACTTTGTCGGCGTAGCCAATATGTATATTCGTGGCAAATCACAGTCTAGTACTAAGGGTTTCTGAGAAAACCTGAGGAAAGACAGACCGACGGACACCGGACATGGCAAAATTATAAGGGGACCGTTTTGCGACTTGCTTTATTTTAAATTATTATGAAACGTCTCGTGATTGGGAATAGAGGATATAAAAATATCGAAGGCGAATTTCAACATATAATAATGCACATGATTTAGGATAACTTGAAAAACATAGTTTTTTCTAGAAGGACGAACTGTAATGTATTAGACGACGTTTGGAAAGATGTCTTAGACTTATGGAATTCATAATTTTTTTAAGGTTGGAAACAAAACAAACACACATACACACACCATCACGCACACACACACAACACACAAATGTCTAGTAATACTAAGATAGTTAATATATCCTTTGTTTGTTTAACCTAATTATAATAATGACATAACATTGTACCTATACTTTAAGACTCTGAAATACAGTTCACACTAGTTCAGGGCCCAGAAAATTCACAACTTTAGTATAAACAACTTTGTCAATAAATATTATTATTAATATTATTATACACTAGCTGTCCCGCGCAACTTCGTATGCGTAAATTTTCCCCGTTTTTGCAACATTTCTCGTCGCTACTCCGCTCTTATTAGTCGTAGCGCGATGTTATATAGCCTATAGCCTTCCTCGATAAATGGGCTATCCAACAAAAAAGTAGTTCCTGAGATTAGCGCGTTTAAACAAACAAACAAACAAACTCTTCCGCTTTATAATATTAGTATAGATTATACTACCGATGTGAACCCATTCTTAGCACAAGGCATTGAGCTTAGCTGGAGGGGTTAACAGGAATGCTAGTAATGTGGGACCCACAATCCCACATAACAAGTAATCCTTTAAAAAAAAAAATCCCCGTCTCTATAGATATGTAAATAACGAATCATATCTCAAATTGTATCTGTATCAGTATTGGTGCATTGCACTAACGATTTTGTAATAGCCGCAGTTCAGGATACGTTTACACACAGTTCCACAAACTTTTCTCATTAAAACCGATATAGCTACTCGAGAACCGTATTGAGAGTTCAGAGCTCGGGTGGATAGCGCAGTGACGAATACTTTACAGACACGAGAACTAGTTCCTTACACTAGAAGTAACAGCTCTTTGTTTTATTGGCTTTAGCCTTTCTCGAGTGCTATGTTTTAAAGTCGCATCAACGTGGTATCAACCCTTTATTACCTTCAAAACTTGGTCGACTTTTAATTAAAAGTTTGAGCTACCATAATTTTAACTGATCGTATAAGATAGCTTCGTAAAAATTTAAAATGTGTGTATTCGAATATTTTCCCCTTGATCATTGTAGCTATGGTTAAAGTTTAATTATAATAGATCGTGGTCGGTAGTATGATAGATAGCACTCCATTTTCGATTATAATTGAGTTTAAATAGTCGACTCAATTATCCGAGTTTTGTCCTACTTCTCGATAATCGCTGGTCTTCCAGGTATAACGTTAATCGTTATTCATACGACATTTGACTGCCTCTGTGGCGCGGTGGGAGTGTATCCGACTGCTACGCAAGAGGTCGTGGGTTCGATCCCCACCCAGGATAAAACTTTGTGTGATGAACACGATGGTTTATTCTGTGTTTGGGTGTTATATGTATTAACAAATATATAACTCTGTTTATCAAATGTCTGGTTTCCATAGTACCTACAAGCTTAGTTTGGGTTCAGATAGCGTTGTGTGAATTGTCCCAAGATATTATTATTATTATTTCTTATGAAAAAATAATATCTACTTATTTAATTGCGACCTCATATAAGATGGAGGCACTTCCGCGACAAGAAACCTTAATTTTATAAAATGTTAAGTGAAAGTAGACGATACACGTGACACCAGACGGCAAATTTTCTCACAACCGCCTCGAGAATTTTTATGTGAGATAGGTCCTCTGATAGACAACATACAATATGCATATTTAAACAAGCACTTACTTTGTTCCGGCCCGAACGTGTTTACAGAGCGATCTCATTATGAGCTAACGTATTCCGTCGTCGACGTCCTTGATGCCAGGTAAAATTAATTCGTAGCACCTTTTAACGGAGAGTCACCGGAGCCTTCGGTTCTCAAGGGGCGAGAGAAATTTATACGCCACATTGCCTATTCAAAAAGATCTCTTAGCAACAAAATAAATTGAGAAGACAGAAAATAAATGTAGCAGAAGAGAAGCGTAAATAAACAGGGGCTCGTGACGCTGTGGCAAATCACAGATCGATTGATGAGCGAATCTGTCATGTTCATTGATGAGTTCCTAAACGCTTAATTGGTTCGAAGAATGCTTACATTACACTGTCGCTCCCGGTTGTCAGGCTTGTCTAGTATGTACTCAATAACAGATTGCGACTTTGTCATTCCATAGGATTTTGAACTCTATTATTTCACAATTATCGAGTTGAAAATGCTACACCTGCTTCCGTCCAGTATGAAATAATAATAATAATAAGACTTTATTGACTAAAAGGGACAAGTACAAAAATATATGATAGCCCTGACTCCTGTGCTAGTTTTTTTTAAATATATACACACAGTATTACAGGAAACAGTGCCTTCTTCTTACATTTACAACAGGTTTATGCCAACAAGTAGGTACATGCAATAAGCGATAAGAAAACAAAATGCAAGTAAAGTTTAAAAAATAAATAATAAAACAAATGGAGATTAATTTGGAAAATCTTAATAATAAGTAGTTTAGTAGTAGTAGTATGTCCGAACAACAAACCACTACATATATTTCCAACCATATTTTATTTAAACGTGCTACATCAAACATCTTTGAACCGCTATAAAACACAGAAGCCATAAGAATAAGTGAAGAAGAAGAATCATAAATAAGCGAGCCATTGTTGCTACCTCGTCATTCGTTACAAGCGATGCGCTCCACGTCTCCGCTATCGATTCTATTCCAACAGTAGGTATTTGTGAACTTTTATTCTATTTGGAATTATTCGAGCTCCTGGCGTACTAAATTTGCAAGATGGATCTTGATGTAGCGCCGGAAGAACTTAATGAGAGTCTTTGCTAGGTATATTGAAGCACTATAAGTTTATTTTTATCCTAATGAATTCTTTTAATCATTGATCGTTGCGTAACTGTCCTCTATAAGTCTTAAAATGGCGATATAACTATTGACATGTCATAATTTGCACTGCTCCGCGTACATTGTGTGTAAAAATACTTGTAGGTAAAATATTTGTGTAAAATTGATGGAAATGGATAGTTATGCAGTGAAATCAAATATACTAGCAGATTTTTTTTATTTAAAAAGATAAGTTGTAATGTGGGATTGTGGTCTCACATTACTAGCAATCCTGTTAACCCCTCCAGCTAAGCTCAATGGCTTGTGTTAGGAGTGGGTCACGTCGGTAGTATAACGGGTAGGATTCGAACCCGCGACTTCACGATTGCCAGACCGATGCCTTAGCCATTAGGCTACCGCCGCTTCGCTGAAAGATTGCCATAATTTGTAATATCTAGATTAAAAATAAGAAGAAGTAAATACCTAATCTTTACTATTGACGCTCAGATTTGAATCTAAAATCCATTTATCGTTATAGCCCTAAAAGCGTATCACAGTATGTCGCATTTAAATAATGGAATTATAACTATTAATGGCCATAATTCCCAACCCGAGGCTATTAGAGATCTCCGACTACGTTTTCGCTACAATACACAACAATGTAATAGAGATCGTGTCGCATAGCCATTTCTCGGGCATAGTCATTCATTATCTCGACATGAGAGGTCTGTTAATAAATCTGGGAAATGTTTCAGCTACTATGTTATGCGGGATTAGTGAGGCAGCGGGCCAGGCGAAGCCTTTAAATTAAGGGTGTTTGTACTCCAGCATAGTGGTTTGCGTAATACATGAGTAAAACTTATGGGGCTGAAGTTGATGCTACAACAGCTAATTAAGTTTCACCTAAAAACTTAGGTACTTTAAACTTTTCTTCTTTGTTAATGGCATTCTAGAGGAATTTTAATCTGATTTCTGGCTGTGTTGTGTGTTTATTGTACACTTTTACTGCACAAAGATTTGTTTTATCAACTTTACAAGTGTACAAATCTCTTGGGTGCAGTTCGCCGCTATTTTTACAACCGCAAGTACTTAACTAAACTAAAATATACAGCCCTAACTAAAAAATAAACAAAAGAGTTTTTAAAATAGTTAAATTTTAGATTACCTGTATGTTTCGACAAGTTCTTTGGCACATCCCAAGTAGCACGTAAGTATCGTTAGCATCAAAATACCAGCCTATTTAGAACTTTGAGTTCTCTTAGAGACGCACAAGAGAGTAAGGCAAAGTTGTTATCTTTATAAGGATGATTTATCCCTTATTATACAGCTCAGCTGTATATAATCATTATTATGAAATCTGCGTAAGCTTACGGTACTTTATCGGAATATTAAAACTCTACTATAAAACTTTAATTATTGTGTGACACTTCGAGCTATTTCTATCGTTAAAGCTGTATTCAGGCTGTATTTTATTTGTAATCACTTGCATATTACAGCTCAAAGCTTAGCTCAACTCTCTGGCTGTTATTACAGTATTACTTGACACTTGTTTCTGTACAAGGGTATATGCCAACTCCATTATAAAACTTTATTTTATGGCGTAATTTTACACTCTTGTTAGTATGGTAGTTCTAAGACTTATAAATGTGAGTGTATTATAAAACTAAAAATATAAATAGCAGCTAGAGTACAGCTTTAGTCTGTATTAATGACGATAATAAGTCCTCAAATAGTTTTGATTGCTTTGAGAATTTTGTTGGAGAACGAGGTGATTATGTGGAAAAAAAGAAAAAGATATGGTGCAGTCAGGAGAAGGATTGAAATGGAGTATTTGAATATAAAAAATTACGACATAAATAACAGTAATGATAGTGAACCAATATTAACTGAGAAAAAAAACTATTTAACCACACCCACAATTCAGTTCAGCTCAACGTCCAATGAAGGTTCCGTAGCAAAAATATTAAATAGATATATTGATGGACAGAATAGTGTGGATTTAGTTAAATCTTCGAGCTCTGCTGACAACGTTTCTTCATGCAGCAGCGTGAGTAGCTCAAATGATGAGGACGACGAGTTTTCAAAAAATCTATTATTTCGTCAACGTATAAAAGAATGGGCTACGGAAAGAAATATATCTCAAGTAGCTTTAAATGATTTAACTGCAGTTATAAATAGCAGAATTCCAGGAATATTACCACGCGACTCTAGAACAATTTTAGGGACCGGCAAAGAAATTCATATCAAAACGTTAGAAAAGGGTGAATACTGGCATAATGGCCTCACTAATTCCCTTAAGAAGACACTGGAGAAATGGATTTATGTTCCGAATAAAATTACTTTAAATTTTAATTTTGACGGGCTCCCAATATTTAAAAGCTCTAATAAAGAGTTTTGGCCAATTTTGTGTACTATATTTGAAAGACCTGATATTGCACCGTTTGTTATTGGAATCTACTATGGTGTTGGAAAACCATCCCAAATTGACCAATATTTAGATGATTTCGTAAAAGAAATGGAACATTTAATTAAATATGGAATAAATATTGACACAGTAAAAAATGTATCTATTGAAATAAGGTGTTTTATATGTGATTCTCCTGCAAGAGCTTACATCAAAGGTAAGAGTATGAACATTAATCACAATTTATATAATGTTGCTCTAAAATTGTAAAAACTGTTAGATTACAATTTTAGCTAGTAAAATTACAAATTTAGGTTAATTTGTAACTTTACTAGCTAAAATTGTAGCCTATCCTATTTTTACAGTTACGGTGACATATACATTATATGTATAATATATATTGAACTCCAAGGAGCACAGTTCCTGTGGTCATTTCAGGATAAAAGTAGCTTTTAAAAATGTAGTATTTTTAAACCATAGTTAATCTATCTGTGGGCCAAATTTAATTCTGATCTGTTTAGCCATCCTGGTGTAATTCTATTTAGACATAGACACACATGAAAACATACGCATTTATAATATTAGTTGGAGCACATCCAAAGTGATCTAAAATAGCAATAGATATACCTACCTGAAATATTCTTTATCATATTTTTAATGCCAAAAAAAAATACACTTTTTTTATATTTCTATGTCCTTAATTAATAAATGTTATGTAAATTAATATTAAAATAACACTTGTTTTATGTTACTTTCAGGTGTATGCAATTTTAATGCAAAGCATGGTTGCATGAAATGTACTACAGTAGGAGAGTATTCACATGTATCTCACACGGTGACTTTTCCTGAAATTAATTGCCGACCTAGAACAGATGAAGAATTTCGTGAAAAAAAGTATGGGCGCCATCATAAAAAAGATTCTCCTTTACTTCGGCTACCCATAGATATGATACAAGATTTCCCGGTAGCAGATTCTCTGCACCTTGTTGATTTAGGAATAATGAAGCGGTTACTAGTTGGTTGGCGCAATGGTAATTTCGGAAAGTACATTACCAAATGGAGTGCCAAAGATACAGATATACTTTCAAGTTTTCTTATCAACCGCAAATTGCCCTCTGAAATTCACAGGGCAGTGAGAGGACTAGACTGTCTCTCTCATTGGAAAGCATCTGAATATAGATCTTTCTTGCTTTATTTGAGCATCGTCATTCTTCCAGACGTATTATCACAGGATCCATTTTTACATTTTTTGACGTTTTTTTGCGGCATAACTATATGCTCTAGTAAAAACTATAGTCACCTACTTCCTTTGGCAAAAGAGCTCCTGCAGTATTTTGTTAAAAACTATAATAAATTCTACGGAACAGATTATATCACCAGTAATGTTCATAATCTGGTGCATGTCACGGATGAAGTACAACGATTTGGTCCACTTCATACATTTAGCGCATATCCTTTTGAGAACAAACTTTATTCAATTAAAAGGATGCTTAGAAACGGCCACAAACCTCTTGCTCAAGTTGCAAAAAGATTTAGTGAAGGTTCAGAATTTAACACAGTAAATAAACAGCTCACAAATGGTAAACCCTTTGTAACTACCAATAGCAGAAAAGTAACTGTACTACATTTCAAAGATTATAAAATATCATTGAAGCCACATGATAAATATTTTATAAGTGCCAATAACGACGTTGTGGAAACTAAAAAAATTACTATCGTTGGCAGTGAAATTAAAATATATGGCTATAAAATTACAGATTTGATGGAAGTTTTTGAAAAACCGATAAAATCATCATATTTGAATATATTCAAAGCTAAATTACAAACTAACAGACGGACAGAAATTATTTTTTGTCCCCAAGATATAAAGATTAAACTAGTATGTATCGAACATAAAAGTAAATTATACTTCATACCCCTTTTGCATACTGTTTAAGAGAGAAATAAAAATCATGTAATCGAGAAAATGTTTTTTTTAATCTCCTGTAATATTCGTATTCTTACAATTACCAATAAAATAATTAAAAATTTGGTAAGGTTTAAAAACTCAGGCAGGCTACAAAAACAGTTATAGGATTTTCGTCTTAAAGACAATCACAGCCACGAGATTACGTGTTACTCTTAAATCTAGTTAAGCTAGATAAACAAAAAATATACAAACAATTAACAAAAAAACACGGTCACAATAACAAGTCTAATAATAAGTATATGCATATGGCACGATCACGTACGTAAATACAAGCTTTGTCAATGTAAGTGCTAATATTGTATCGTAAGAATAATCAGTCACGAGATTACGCGTTTCTCTTTAAATACTACCCACCAAGGTAGCAAAACCCAAAATAAGAACAAAATTAACACTAACGATAATGACGAAAAATTAAAACTATGTAATTAAAAATGCAACATCATAGTGTGCTATGAAGGGATTAAAAACTAAAATAACCACCTACCATATAAACGTGGACTGACGTTAGTTCATACTCTCAAGGACGGGAAGACGAGTCAAAAGAAAAGGCGGTCCTTTTCTTTTGACTCGTCTTCTTGCATGTAGTAACTTCAACCCACGTTTATTAATAAGATGCGAACTGTTTTTTTACGATAGGGATTAACACAGAGAATCCTCCTCTTCTTCGGTCATTTTTTTTTCGTTTATTGCGTTTTGGTTAATTGTTTCTTTTACACTTGTTATCATTTCAGTTTCATTCTTGTCTTGATTTTCTTCATCTGATTCAATTCTAGTCGACGGTCCAGGAGAAGGGCTTTTAGTTACATTTTTATTTTTAGGCGCAGCTTTTTTGGTTCTTTTTCGTTTCGTTGAAGCTCTTTCATTCTTACTGAGTTTCCTCTTTACAGAATTTTTTAAGACAATTTTGAAAAAGTTTTCATGGCTCTCTGAGGTATAAGTTTTATCCCATGAACGTACCAATTCATAGTAAAAATTTAGGATGTTTTTATATCTCTTTAATCCAACTTTTACTTCATCACTGTTTCTGCTACCGCCGGTCCAGGAACATTTGCATAAGAATTCCCGAGAAAAGAACATATCCAATATTTTGTATGCACATGTGGCTCCTTTACCATCTGATTGTGAGCATACAAAAGAATATTGCTTCAAAAGTTTATGTTTTTGCTTTTTATCCAATAAAAGTGACTCAAATTCCTCTAGCTCTTTAATGTTCTCAATTGGCTTTATTGCAAAAGGCTCACTGTAAAACGGGTTAGACTCGCCCAAAGTAACCACATCTGTATTTTTGGTTTGGTTGCAATTGGAAAAACCATCGTCTATTTGCACAGATAGGCTTGCCAGTTTTTGAAAAATCTTTTTTTGATTATCTGTTAGAACATTAATTTTATGTATCATATTGTATTGATTTTCCAAAATTAATTTTAGATATATTTCAATCTGATTTAAATCAATATTATTCTGGGTTTGAGTCTCAAACGCATTTTGATGGGTGTCAACTGAAATTGTTGCCAATTCAGGTTCTTCTACGTATTGTAAAACATATTGGGCTGCAGTTGTCGCTTCTGGAAGTATCGGTATGGATGATGTTACTGTAGATGACATTGATGATGCCTTTGGTTGACTAGTAACCTGGAACCACACATAAACTGGCTTTAATGAAATACAGACTGAGTTTACGGTAACATGTAGGAAAATTTAATACTTTTCGCCGGCGTAAATTTTATCCTGCGTGTTATTTTGAACTCAATCCCTATGTATTATAGTCTGTTAGTGACACTTAAAGGGGGGCTGAGAGTTCTAGCGACGATCATCGAAGAAGGAACCCAGGTTGCGTGTCGGAGATGTTAAAATTATTGTACCTACTATCAATGCATAACAGCTTTTGTCATCCATAACAGCAGTGTCCAATAACTACAAACACAACATTAATAACGAGTTTGGTACAAATCACTGATCCGCCGCGCCGCCGCCTGCCTATACCTATTGTTGTCATTATCATCTACTTTACCTACATACCTAGCTGACAAGATGATTGTAACTTAATAATACTTACCAATTGGCTTGCTAAAGTATTTAAGTTGATATTGTTTGTATCTATTGTATAAGATGTTTCTGTCGCATTATCAACTTCTGTGTCGCTGTTTTGGACCATGAGATCTAGTTCTGTTATTGCTTCTTTATATGATGATAATGATAGCCTTTTCACACTGCAGATTGATTTAGACCAATTATCTAGAGGCTTAGAGTGTTCATCTTTGACTAATTTATTGACATCTAATCGTTTTCTTGGCCATTTTAACACCCCTTTTGATTCCCAGGAACTTGGTACAACGCAGAGTTTTTTTTGACCTTTCTCTATAGTTTCTATTATCTTAAACGGCATATTTTCCTGAAAAATATAGTAAATACGTATACAATACTCAACACTCTCATTACTTCACTCACAATAAGTAACAATAACTTTATAACACCACCTGTTTTGCTATACCTCACCTACTTACCTACGTATGATAACGCGGCAAAGGATAAAAATAAACACAATGCGTCCGCGCTTTCTAGAATCTACCTATCAACTAAACAAAACATTACAGCCATACGCAAAATAATGGAGTGAGATAAAAATAGGTAGGTAGCTCTCTCGCTTGCTCAAAAGCCAGGTATATAGTTCAAAGTAAGTTTAAATATGGTTTGTTTTCGTGAAACTAAGTAATAAATCTATACAAACATGAAAAGTAAAAATAATATTAAACAAGGCTTGTGCATTTAAGAAATTGATAAAATGAGGGTTTTTTATTCCTTGAACGTATCTCTAAAGAGAATTATAAGTTATTGTATTATGAAGATTGAAATACAGCCTATCTTATAAAAATATTCTATTATTAAGCTGGTTAAAAGCAAAAAGCTGTATAATAGACTATATTAATTAAGTAGTACAGCTACTGAGACTATACAGCTCTCCAAATAATGTTAACGCTGTTAAAAAATGACGCCATTTTCTAATAAACAAAAACATGTTTGAAAATATAATCACAGAAAAACTTAATAATATTTTTGCATTAACTATAGCCCTATCATGATAATCAGCTAAAAGAATGTTAACTTGACCCTCTCATGTCTATATATATATTATTAAAATTATAATGTTGTTATTCTAACCCTAAAAACAAACACTTACTTACCGATATTTAGTATTTTCTTTATTTTTTCTTGATTATCATGCTGGCGCGCGAATATTTTACCGGAAAACACACCCAGGTTTACAATAAATATAAATTTGCACGTCAAATTCACCAATAACATCAACAAGTTCAATACAATTATTTAAGTTTTTTACTTTACAAGTAATTTATATATTTGAGTTGCCATTATTAATGCATAATGTAATCATAAAATTATTTTCAATAATATTCTTTTGTAATTCTTTTAAAAAACTATTTTAGAATTTTTATTCTTACAAGATACGTATAAGGTATAATCTGAAGAATTATAGTTTCTCTTTACGCCAGATAACAGCTCTAGTACAGCTTATTATACAGCCTCTTTATTGATTTTACAGCTATTCTACAGCTTGAATAACGCAAAAAGCTGTATAATTTGTGCCAATTTTGCACTTATAAGGGCTGTATAAGCGCTTATACAGTATTTATACAGCTTAAATATACAGCTTTTAGTATAAAAATGAACTCAAGTACAGCTTTTGTACAGCTTGTAATGCTACTTGGGATACGTAGAGAAAAATTATTTGAACATTATGATTTAAAATCAAAATTAGGTGTAGAGTTGGGCTAACTATGAATTTCCAAGTCAGTCAAGCCGACTACTATTTTTAGGGTTCCGTAGCCAAAATAACCAAACGGAACCCTTATAGTTTCGCCATGTCCGTCTGTCCGTCCGTTCGCAGCTTTGCTCAGAGACTGTTAGTGCTAGAAGGCTGTAATTTTGCAAGGGTACACATATTAATTACGCCGACAAAGTGAAAGAACAAAATCTAGAAAAAGATTTTTTTAGAGTCCAAAATGTCATCCCCAATTTACGTATAGGGGGAGCCCTATACGTAAATTGGGGATGAGATTTTTTTTTCTCACCAACCCCATCGTGTGGGTTTCCCATCCGTTAGTGAAATATTAATATTTAAAGTGCAAATTTTTGTCAAAGTCAAGTGTCCCCCTCCCCCCCTGCCAGCTAAATGGTTAATGTAAAGTATGTAAAAAAAACACGGTAGTAGTAGATATAGTAAAGTTAAAAGAAAAACTATCACAGCTATACTTAGCTGTGATAGTTTTTCTTTTAAAACTACTGTTACTCGTCAACTTGTAAAACCTGCTGGCTTTACAAGTTGACGAGTAACAGCTGATCAAATGAGAAATTCCATTGAAAATTTGGTAGGTGTAAAATAGTTTATTGTTATTGATTTTAATATGTTCACACAATCAATCTCATTGAAAATTATTATTAAGTATGTATAACGTTGTAAGTATGAAACAAAAACAACAGAAAACCTACTTCATAAGCCGCATTATTCGGATGGAGGGCTGGGGGTTTTTTATCACCTTATAAAAAAACCCCCGCAATATTTTAATAATAGAAATATGATTAAAATAACCAGCTGACTAGTCAGCGACTTTGGTCGACTAATCGGCACATCTCTAATTATTTGCCTTCAAAAAGCTATAAATGTCTTTGCTTATTAAACGGTAGCAATATTCATTTTTAGTTATATCCTTTAAGTACAGGACGAACTTGACATTACTTGTAGAATTATTACTTATCTTCTATAATATAAAGCTGAAGAGTTTGTTTGTTTGAACGCGGTAATCTCGGGAACTACAGGACCGAATCGAAAAAATCTTTTTCTGTCGGGTAGCCCATTTATCGAGGAAGGCTATAGGCTATATAACATCACGCTACGACTAATAGGAGTGGAGCAGCAATAAAAAATGTTGCAAAAACGGGGAAAATTGACGCATACGAAGTTGCGCGGGACAGCTAGTCACAAATGTTTTTCTTCTTATGTGATTATAGAGTTATGAATTTGAATCTTTACAAAATTAAATACTTTGTTAACACTACGTGGCATTGTGGTAGAATTACGGGTGTTGTATCTCAGTAGTTTATGTGTTTCAAGGGTCTAACTTAATAAGACAGAGGCTTGACGCCGCGCCATCGCCACAAACAACCGGCAGCCGCTTGTACGTCGAGCTAGAATTGACCCATAATTCTAGACGACATCTTCAGATAATGTCTAATAACAATATGGCTGCTCGTTCCGTTGGCACGTGCGGTATATTGTTCCTGGTTGTTTTTTTATGTTTACTCTGTGGTCCCCTAATTGAAAATATTTATTATAAAACTGGACAAGAGCATGTTTAGGGTTCTGCCGTTATTACAAATTAATGCACTACATTAAAAAAAATCGGTTTCAAATATGCACCAGCAGTGTCTGCACTTACGCCCTTTTGTTAAGAAGCGCTGTTTTTTGTCAATAATTTAATGACGATATACCTATTCGATCATGTCGAAAATAATTTTTGTTTATAGTTTTTATTAAGCGGTAGGTACCTTTGATATTTTTGTCATATTTTGGTAAGGTTCAATAGACAGGGGGGGGGGGGGATACACAATTTATACAACTTTTGGAGCGATTATTTCCAAAAATATTAATTTCGTTCTTAAAATACCTGTCGAATAATGTACGACACGTTGATGTTTGCTGATTTATTTCCGCTTCTGTTATATGTATATGAGTGCCCCCTAAAAATATTTCTTAATATTATTTAACTATCAAACTAAGTAGTGGCTTTTTTAAGACAGCTATGCACTCAATTTCATCAATATTCATTGTGTAGTCTTTGAGTAGAATGCCTGTGACATACGGCCGGATATGACGAAACTATAAAGGTTCCGTTTTAGCCATTTTGGCTACGGAACCCTAAAAAGATGAATGAAGGTTTCAAATTGTGATATTAAATTCCTAGAATATTCTTCGTAAGAACACAAAAAGTCTTATTGTTTATGGCTAGAGGCGTTCCATATTTAAAAGGTTTTTCTGGAGCTGGACGTTATGATGTCTATGGTCTATGCCGGTTTACGTTTACATTTCTATTTTATGCGAATTGCATCTAAATCCTGTCTTAACATTCTGGTCGTTCGCCAGATCATTGAATATACTGCGGACATTTTCTTATCATTTAAATGCCTCCAACATAAATATTATCACTTGCCAAATGCCTTTGGATAATTTTCTTCAAATTTATAACAGATTTACGAGTGCAGGCTGTTCTAATGCCAAGTGGGACGGCCTACTTGCATATATACTTACTTACCTACTTTGGCATAGTGTAATATGACGTTTGAGCAATGGTCCTCCTTCTCAAAAACAGGGCAAATGATATCTTTGGTTGCTGTAGACGGAAACAAGCATACAGCAAGTATTTATTTAATTTTACGGTGATTCGTAATTATTGACACAATCGTAGGTACATTTATTTGTAGGTATTAGATGAGACAATTAAGGGACGAAAATATTTATTAATTTTATTTGTATTACTTACGGACCGGGTATTCGTAGCAATTAAAAAATGTAATCCGAAGTGATAATTCCCATTAAAAAGTTGCTTTTAGGGTTCCGTACCACAAAAGGAAAAAACGGAACCTTTATATGATCCCACCGTCCGTCCGTGTGTCCGTAAAGATAAACTTTGATTACGTTCGCATATAAAGTCGAACTATTCTTCTCGTATGATGATTAATAAACAATAAAGACCCCTTTTCTCGGAAACGTTTGGAGGTATCAAGCTGAAATTAAAACATATAGGTACTCAGGTATCCAGTCCCTTGAAGCTGTGAAAAAATCAAACTTCTAAGCTAACATAAAAAAGATACGGCTGTTTATGCCGCACAAAACGTACATTTCGACACTGTCAAGGGAATCAAAATATAAAGGTAATTTTCCGTTGACCTAGAACTATGAAATTTGGCAAGTAATCTCTTTCGTCTTATACTATAAGTATAGGGAAAAGTGTAAAAACTATACATATGTAATTCAATCATAATAAATATACATTAAAAATTGCATGACTCGATTTCTGAACTATTTATAATATGTACCTACCCACAAATTTGTACGGAACCCTCGGTGGGCTAGTCCGACTCGCACGTGTTTACTTTTTTTTTATTTTCCCTATATTTTTAACAAAAAAAAAATACCTTAAGCCACTCTTTAGTCTTCATGCATTATTTCTACCAAAATCTAATCGGACATCAAAATTTCACCAAATCTGCTAAAACTTCATAAACCAGAGTTATTTTTCTCATAAAATAATACAACAAATGTAATCTAAACGAACAATTAAAACTCAGACAAAGCTTTGAACAAGTCCAGGTATATTAAACGTTACATTCGCGACGATTTACAAATTTCAATTGGAAACGCGATTATCTTCGAATGAATGGCTAACGTCTGGCAAAGGTTGGGGAGCGTTATTGGCGGAGGTTATTGTTTGTCGACAGATTAATCTGTGTGCAGGACACCTGGCTCGTTCATCGTAGAGATCTAGGGAAGCGAATTAAATCGAGTGAGAGAGTATATAATATCGATATTTTACTCGATACACGGTCTGCGGTTTATGATTGCTCTTATATCTTATCTATACTACTTAATTCTTAATGTTGGCACGGACTTGATAATAAAACAACTAAATAAACAAACTTTTATTAACTTATGAAGCAAATTATGTTAATCTGTTCTTGTTCTTTATTTGACAAAAAACTGAGTAGGTATACTTACAGTACAATACAGATACTAGGTAAAGTTGAAGTAATTTTTATAGGCATTTCTTGCCAATTACTTTACAAACATAATAATTGCATTTTTGAAAGATAGAAAAATTTTAAGTCCAGACCCAGGAATCGAACCCGAGCCTTCCGTAGCCAAACCGGGGCCAGAATTTTCTATCTTTCAAAAATGCAATTATTGGACTAGGTAAAGTTCTCTGCCAATTATAGAAATGCTGTTTGATAAGGAGTTTTTAAGTCAAATATGACTTGTTTTTACATGTAATAAAGATGAACTTGTTGTATCAGCGTCTAGGTTCCAAAAAAATAGTAAGTAATTTCAACGCCAATGTATACGTTTCTACAATAAAATTTCAAGCAATATTCAATAACCGGGCAAGTGCATGTCTAGCCACGATATAGGGTTCCGTAGCCTCCCCATCCGAATAATGCGGCTTAAAAATGGGTTTTTTGTTGTTTTTGTTTCATATTTAAAACGTTATACCTACTTAAGTTACGTTAAGTACAATAAACAATTATCGCTTGAGATTAAACTGCTTCCTCTCACAGGCTGTTTATCTATATCTATAGATAAACAACCTGTGAGAGGAAGCAGTTTAATCCCAAGCGAAAAGAGGGAGGAAATATTTGATTGTTTGATTGATTGTTTGTTTGTATTGAATAGGCTCCGAAACTACTGGACGGATTTGAAAAGTTCTTTCATTGTGAAGCTACACTAACCGCGGTTAACATAGGTTATTGTTTATCCCTGTATTACCACGGGAACGGGAACTATGCGGGTTAAACCGCGAGGCGTCCGCTAGTAAGTATATATATAGAATTAAATCTTATGAAAGAAGTGAAGTGTTGTGTTTGCTTCAAATGTTTTAATAGTTACCTGTTTTAAATTATGTATAGTATTATTTTTATTTCTTAATTATACTAGTATTATTAACGTTGACATTTGCCAAACACAATCGTTCGCTCTTAAAAAGCATTTTGTAATATAACGTGATGATATAAAAAAAAGAGTGGCCCATGCGTTTTTTGGCAGCTTCTTCTCATGAGTTCTGCACTTGGAACAGCCGCCTAACTTCATAGGAACTTTATCTTTATCTTGTAACTTTATTTTTAGTGTATATTGCCCGCAGCTCCGCCAGCGTGGCAATATACGCTATTGCTCAGGGTCTGAGGAAAGTAGCGTGATGGTATATAGCCTAAAACCTTTGATTATATAATGTCTAGATGGAGCATTCCCTCAGTAAGCCTATAAAAAAATGAAGCTACTATTTTTGACGTTTGACACTCGTTGAAAATGGCGCGCTAGAATAACTACGGCTAGAACATCTGTTATGAGTCCTCTCAAAAAGTACGTCCACTTGACCGTACTTTTTGACAGTTCTTTGCTTCAATTTTAGATGCCGTATTAGGAATCAAAGCCTAAAACTTAATTCGAACTTAAGATATTATGCTCCTTAAATTTTAAAACAATTTGTTCAGTAGTTTTGGCGCCATCCCGAGCAAACAAACACACGTAGGTACACGAAAAAAACTAATCATAGTTTTGGATTTAGAAACCCTTAATTAGTCGATCTAGGTTAGTTTTTTAAAATATCTTCAATGTACAGACACAGCTATTTTTTTTATTTTTAATAGTACTTAAAGATAAATAGAATAGACATATTAATTAATTAAAAATTAAAATTATTTCAAGTAATCAGTGAATATACCAAATAAAAAAACATTTGAGTTTGAAATAAAACTTTATTGCTGATTTTTCTATCATCTTTATTTATTTATTAAAGTACAGCCACATCACATACTTAATGTATGTCATTAATATTAAGTTACAGTTGGCATTATTCCTGATGTACATGACAATAACGGCGTACCTATATAGCACTTAGTTACAAATCAGCTGTATGGTTAGTAAATCTAATTAAATCTGATTTATTAAGTCTGATTATATTAAACTCATATTTCTAAGTAAGTATTCAATATCAAAATCACAGTTCTTTATTTTTATAGCATTTTTATTTCGATAGCTTTTTTTGATTCCATAGCCTTTTCGTTCCAATAGTCTTTTTGTTTCCATACACGCTTTGTTTTATACTACAACAAAACAAAATATTGTATCGATATTTCAGTAGAGATATCGTATATCCCTATGCTAACCGCCCACCTAGAACATAGCCAGAATGCACAACGATATTTCACGAACCATCGAGTGCGCCTCCATTTATTCACTTGGGCTTTTTGCGAAATTACGCCAGCATAACTTGTCCGTTCTCAACTTCGTATATTATTACATTGTAATGACGTATATTAACATTAATCGGTGACTCATTTTTGATGACAAGATTTACGAGAACAAATGTAATGCTCACTCTGTTTTTTTTAAGGATGAAAATTTAAAGTCAATTTGTTTTAAAACAAGTACTCGTATTGTCTATGGATTCGAACTTCATTGTGCTTTTTCTAAAATAAATTAGGTTTTAATATAGGAGAGCTTCGTAAATTAACTACCCTATGTTATGAATATACAGGGTGCTGCGTGGTTAATGCCTCAAAAGAAAGAACAATAATCAGACATATTTTTAAAAATATTTGAACAAAATAGCACCATACATGTTTTGTTTTAATGTCGTCAAAATACGGATTTCATAAATGAAAAAAAAATACATAAACTTTAAATTACTGTAAAAAAAACATGTTTTATTAGATTGTTTACACATTACTATTATGAAGTTAAATAAAAAATAAATGATTTATCTTTTTAAAATTTTGGGTTTTGGTATCAAAAATTAATAAAATTTGCTAAAAATAAAAAGTCCCACTTTGTTTAGGACAAGTTTAGTTCAAATGTTTCTAAATAGTCTATACTAGCCCCGCTTTAGGACTTTGCATCGATCTTCCAAACACTGTATAATAATTTATTTAGGAAGTAGGTATCGTTTCGGAGAGAGAGAGTAGACCTAAAATTGACAGAATGAAGCATCGAACACATCGGACAAGTAGCACCTAAGTATGTGATAAAAAAGGGTTGTCTGTTAAGTCGGTTTACGGACGATAAATTTAGGTGATAACGTCTTAAGAAAACATTGATGACATTATAATAAACAACCATGTCTGTGACAGTTTTTGTTTTTTTTTTTGTTGTTACTTTTTTCTAATTGTATCGCATGTCACTGCAATCGCCAAAACATTAATGACGTTGTAATAAAAATCCATGCCTGTCTGTCACAGGCATTTCCAGACCCGGGTGTCTACTAAAGCTTTCGGGACGGCCACAATACTTCAGCCTATCAGCATGCGGAGTCGCCTACACTACTTAGCAACCAGTTAATAACGTGACCGTTGCTTAGCAACCAATCAATAACGGGACTGATTAGGAACCAATCAATAACGTGACCGTTACTTAGAAACCAATCAATAACTACGTAACACTTTTTCGTGCATGCATCCTGTCATTGATTTATAAGACATTATCATGTCAAAAAAACATGATTACGGTGTACCCTTGCTACGAAACCCTAAAAAATACACCAAACCTAATAAACCTTTACGAAATTGCAATTTTGCGTGTAAAATTCGAAGCGTTTATGAATTCAGTCCACATAAGGTATAGGTACCTAACTATGCAAACAAAACGTGCTTCCGTGTGAAATATAAATGCATTATCTTCCCGCCGACAGCCCCTGAATTATTCTTATATTCAGATATTTAGCACGTTTAGGAAGTTAAAGACAGAAAGATAATTCAATATGCCTCCGAGCCTTCAAGAAAAAATTCTTGTTACATTTTTGTTTAGCAGGCGAAGGCCGAAAACTTTCTGGTTTGTGCTCGCCGAAATTCAAGTCATCGTTATTTGTAACGAACGCAATTTGGTTGGAAAAATAATCATTTTAAAAACTTTTTCTTTATTTAGATAACCGCAGTAATATTAACACAAAGTAGGCTTATGAAATTACAGCAAATTGTTTTGGCGTCCATTATTACGGCATTGTTTTTCGGCGTCAGATATAATAACCGCTAAGAAAATGTTGTTTCTTCTTGTCTGTTGCTCTGCTCAGACAAGAATTGCCTGTTTTTTTATTGAACATATTGAATATTGTATGATGGAAAGTACCTAAATTAAATTATAGAGGTTACTTATTTTATAGTTTAGTTAACCGCAGTATTTAATATTAACACAAAGTAGTCTTAATAAATTACATCAAATTGTTTTGGCGTCTATTAATAAGTTATTGTTTTTCGGCGTCAGACATAATAACCGCTAAGGAGATGTCGTTTCTTCTTGTCTGTTGCTCTGCTCAGACAATAATTTACTGTTTTTTTATTGAACCCATTGAATATTATATGATGGAAAGTAAACTAAATTATAGAGGTTACTTATTTTATAATTTAGTTAACCGCAGTACCTAATATTAACACAAAGTAGACTTATTAAATTACATCAAATTGTGTTGGCGTCCATTATTAAGGTATTGTTTTTCGGCGTCAGACATAATAACCGCTAAAGAGATGTCGTTTTTTCTTGTCTGTTGCTCTGTTCGGACAAGAATTTACTGTTTTTTATTGAACCCATTGAATATTCCATGATGGAAAGTAAACTAAGTTATAAAGGTTACTTATTTTATAACCCAACTGCCGAAGGAGGTAGCCTACTATGTAATGGGTGTCAACCGTACCTGTATCGCATTTATTACCTTGCCTAGTCGGCTTAATGATTTTTGACATTTACGAGAAGTAATATTACCTCTTTAATTTTGGGCGTGGTAACGCCCATAGGTATGGTGCTAAAAAAAAACTGACAGTTGAGGTTATTTACGAAAATATATATTACGGGTCTTAATCGCGTGAATAATTTTCGCGTTTCGACCGTATTGCAACGGCCGTGGTCACGGGTAGACTTGCAATACGGTCGAAACGCGAAAATTATTCACGCGATTAAGACCCGTAATATATATTTTCGTAAATAACCTCAACTGTCAGTTTTTTTTTAGCACCATACCTATAGGCGTCAGGCAATAAACAAGGTATTTTATCTTAAATTATTCACGCGATTAAGACCCGTAATATATATATTTTCATAATGTATACAAATCGCGAAAGTCTATCAACATGTTGAGGTTATTCTTCGGATTTTCGAAGTTTTTTTTTACTGTCCAAATGAAGTTGTTTTTGATACTATTCAGTTTCTAATGACTCAAATAGTTAATCTAAGACTAGGATATGATATGATCTAGTCATATTAAAGCGTTAGGTAGCTAAAGTAACTTTTAAGAGAATAAACCCACAAAGAATGCAGTGACAAACAGTACATCATAACTGGTCATCGTATATCATTACTGTGGACAAACAATATACTATGAAAGAATAGCGAGCTCTGGTAATCCACAACAGCGGTCCGCGTTGATTGCTAAATAAGTCAAGCGTGCGGTGCGAGCGCACGATCGCAAACATAAAACTACCCACATTTTATTTGTGATAAAACATGCGGTGTGCACTCAAGAGTTATGCGTGTCAGTTTGCATAGAGTGAAAGAGAAAATCCGTTATGAAATTCATAACAGAACAGAGAGAGACGGCACGAATATTTAGAATGCTTCGTTTTATATTTCCAATACTATTATCGTTTCATCTATATCTATACTAATATTATAAAGATGAAGTATTAATATTTTTGTACGTAACGAATATACTTAAAAACTACTGGACCAATTTTAAAAATTCTTTTACCGTTGGGAAGCTACACTATCCCCGGATGCCATAGGCTACTTTTGATCTCTGTATTCCTACGAAAACGGGAACTACGAGGGTGAAACCGCGAGGCGTTCACTAGTCTTTTATAAGTAGGTATAGATACTATTTAATAGTCATATTTTAAGTGAATATTTAGATTGCATATATTTTTTCCCTTCAGTCTACAGTCACCAATTATTGAGGGAAGGCTTCCCCTAGTGGTTTCCATTACTGACGATCCCGTGCCACTATCCTCCATTTGAACTCGGTTGCTTTGATCAGACCGTTGGACCATCTGGTAGACAGTCGGGTTCCGAATCGTAGTCGCCACTCGAGAACCTTTGAACCTTGAACTTTCCTCACCAGTTATCGATTCTCGGTGTAAAAATTATTACATCTTGAAGAACAGTAGTCTTTCATTTCCGCATTACAGAGCACTCCATCAAAATCTAAGACAGCTATACATATTCTAGAACTAACTCACTATACAACCCCTATAACGTCAAACGTCTCTTGTCACCCCAAAACTATTGTGCGGCTAAAAGGCACATAATAGGTACTGTAATTGAATCGATAGGTTCAAACAGAATTTCCTTAATAATGTCAGAGCACAATAGCGCTGGGTATATTAATATACCGTGTATAAACATCCTGCTGTCACCGGATTAATGAATCTTCTCCACCATTCCCCACCTTTGTTTATTATCCATGAATGCTTCTCCGAGAGGATTTCATAAATTATGTTGTGTTACCACCGACGTACTAATGTAATACCTTCACATGAATGTTTTGTGGATTGAGATATTATGTATGTATTACGAGTGAACGAGTACATTCGTGGCTTCTAGTGCTCTCTTTTGAGTCTTTTGCGTCCAAAGAATAGAATACCGAGAGCACAGAATGTAAGCTTTATATGCGCATAGGTGAGTGTTGCTCCAGCAAATAACTAGTAATGTATGAGCCCTTCAAGCTAAGCTAAATTTATTGTATTAGAAGTGCGTTCACATTGAGGATTTGAACCCGCGATTTCGCGATTGCGAGTCTACCGCCGCCGCTTCCTCAAATTTGCTCAAGCAAGGCTCATCTATACTTTATTCCAATTAAGAACCTCCTTTTGACAGATTCCACTGTAGTATCTGATATATGTTGATAATTCATTTTTTTTCTTCATTTTCAGTACAATAACTTTAACAAGCGATGATTGTGTTTATAAGTAAACGGTAGAACCTCAAATATTGATGGAAGTACTGCCATAAACTATGAGATTGTATATTTCACGTACTCCAAATCACCGGTCATATTATACGACTCGTGATTTGGAGTACACGGAATATCAAAATACCTTCGGTAAAAGTGGTCCGATGTTCCATATCCATCCATATCCAATCATATCATCATTCAATGATATCTATGTGCGCGTTGCTCGAGCAAAATAGTAACTTTTTCTTCTTTCTGTACTCTCAGCGTTTTGTGTCCAAAGCCTTTTACGAAGTAAATGTACTAGAATTGGATATTTGGGCACAATCCAATGAAAGACAATGCACCATTAGTTTCATTGTAACTCTCTAAATGTTGGTTTTATAAATAGTCTCATGACTTTTATTTAAGAACTCATGAATTCTCAAATGTATTTCTGTCTTCACTATTTACCTTAGACTGACAAAGACAGCATGAGACTTAACGACACCTTTTATTTGAAGTGCATTTGAGAATTCAGCCGTAAGACTCTTATTTCTAGGAAAGCAAGAGCTAAGATTGATAGAGGCTTAGTAATTTCTTAGAGTTACAACTTGCACAAAAGCGCAATGCGGTGTGAGAGCTATTCAAAAGCTTATGCAAGACACGTGCATGTATGCCCATTTTAGTCCTAAAATAGAATGTTAGTGCGTCGCCTTGCATATAAATTTTTGAAAATTCGCGTATGCTCCATATAAATGACCGCAAATTGTCACATATGCTGGAGGTATTTTAATGTTTAGTAATCTTATTTTACCCATACACAGGAACGTAGCTACCGTCGTATCAGCTGTGTCAATGATATGGGCTCCCAGGCTACAGAGTCTTGAGCGTGCATAAATGATTGCCTCCTCACCAGCGATACGTTAGCGATAGTCCTTTGTCTCCTTGGGCCTTTGAATACCAAGTCCCCCAACCAATTTTGGTACGGAGCCCGCCCAATGTACGAATTCCACCAGGCGGGCGACGCCCCGTACTAGATACGCAAGCCGCCGTCCGCCTCTGCCCGCGGGCACGATCTGCTGGAACTCGGACGCATGCTCGTGTATCCGTCGGCATGCTCTCAGCGACTAGAATACAATACAAGAGTGCGCGCCGCGGCGTCCGCGCGCATCCGATCGGCTGCGGCGGCATGCACGCGGATGTTACCGAGTTCCAAGCAGTGTAAATTCCATGCAAATATGAAACTTATGCTCAGTATAGAAGTTTGAATTTCATCTGGCACAGTTTAAAATGCGCTGCGGTGCACTCCTGCGTCGTCCGGTTGGTGGACATTGTACATTAGGGATGTTACGTCCCTGCCTGTACACATTCACCACACTAGAAGTCAGCACCTTGTTAGGGCACTTAATCACACCAAGGTGCATTGGCGACTTCATGGTCAGGCTAAACTTTGGAAATAACCTTTAAAGAAGAAATGACATTTACAATTTTTTAGGTTGTAGCGGTTTCCGGGCATATCATCCCAGCCTCTATTCAGGTACTCTAAACTGAATATGATCCGACATACTCTTGCCCGGTTTTTCTAAATAATATCTTGAACGGAAGGAAAAGCATAAAATTTAAGATTTATGATAAGTAAAGTAAACTGCACAGGTACTTAGAACACAACGTTATCTAAACAGATCCAGTCAGGACAAAATCAAATGAGTATGCGCGTAGATTATAAGACTATATAATTTATCTATCTTGCAAGCTCACAAATTACCATACATTAGCATATTCCATTAGGAGAGATGTAAGAAGCATATTTTTTAGAACACTTGTCTTAAGGCTTTATGAGGAACCAGAAATAATAAATATGTCACTTAAGAGTACAATATCGTACTTATCGTACAGAATATTTATAAGCATGACAGCTTATGAAATGATCATAATGTTCATAATAATTAGGCACCTGTCCCACCAACGACGATGAGCGATAAGCGAGTAGCGATTTATCGCTCAAGAAACGTACAGCACATGTATTTTGTAGATCCCGTACGTGTAAACAAAATAGATGCAGTATAGAGCAAGTACTCGCCGGCAGTGGGATCGCTGAGAGGTCAACTATTAATATTTGTATATCTTTTGTTTACACGGGATCGTATGTTATGTAGATCATAAGTATGTACGTTTCTTGAGCGATAAATCACTACTCGCTACTCTTTTTCTCGCCGTTGGTCGGACATGTGCCTAAATGCGATAGAATTAAGAGAAATAGTCAAGTATCGAGCTCATATACTGAGTGTTGAATTGTTGATGGTACAATTACGTCTTATTAAATTAGTAGGCGGCAAGTACTCGTATGTAGCGCCGGGCGGTAGCCTAATGGCTAAGGCATCGGACTCGCAATTGTGAGGTCGCGGGTTTGAATCCTACCTGTTATACTACCGACGTGAACCTACTTCTAACACAAGTCATTGAGCTTAGCTGCAGGGTTTAGTCATATGGGCTTAGCTATCACGGCTAAGTAGGCTTTACAAGTAGACGAGTAATAAGCAGACCAAGTGAGAAGTAAAAAAAATATCGTACAAATTCCATTAAAGAATACTTAAGTATAAAACATTGTTAGTAGTATGAAACAAAAACAACAGAAAATCCACTCCATATACCGCCATAATGTTTCCCGGCAGCTACGGAACCCTACATTGTGCGTGGCATGCACTTGCCCGGTTTTTAATCATTTTTACCTGCAAAAATATGCAGAATCTTCTTTTCATAGTTTCACAGAGTAGGTGTTTGCTTTTATTACATTATCCAACTCAAATAATTGTGAAACTATGAAAAGAAGAGTAGTTGCTTATTTTTGCAGGTAAAAATACACGTCTCCGTTACAATAATAATTACGAACTGCTTTATATTGTGTTGCTAATTGTCCAAAAAAACTATCAGTAGATAATTATTTTAAATTTATTTGTGATACCCTGTACGGTTGATCAGACCGGAATAGAAAATATTATAAAATAAAACTAAACCCCCAGGGTATCAGATACGGCAATAGCTTAATGGTTAAGGCATCGGTCTCGCAATCGTGAGGTCGTGGATTCGAATCCTGTCCATTATACTACCGACGTGAACCTGCTTCTAACACAAGCCATTGAGCTTAGCTGGAGGGGTTAACAGGATTGCTAGTAATGTGGGACTTGCTAGTTATCTTTAAAAAAAAAAGATACGGGGTATTCAACCGGAATGAGTACCTAACTCAGATTTTTGTCCGACCGATGATAAAGCGTTTGCGTTGTCCTATTCTTCTTATTGTGATAGTTGCCTAAATCTATTATTAGCATAGTACCAAATTGGATTGTCGGTAAATTATGTGCTGAAGTCATTCATTACACAATACCTATTCTATTCCAATACATACACTAGAAAGTAAGTAAGGGTCCCACAACAAAACACAAGTAACCCACGTTATCACAGTTGATAGTAATGAGCGAATTCTGGCTGTGAAATTGTTTCGTATCCCTCGTCTGTCACTGAACTGATGAGGGCGCCCTCACAAAAAAGGGTAACCTATTCGGAAATGTTCACAATATATCTGTGAACGCCAACGATCAGTTTGCAAACTGAATCCGAAATATTCTGTGTTTCTAGTGAAAAGGATTAGGTATAAGTCCACTTTTGTCAAATATCAGTTAGTTTACAAAAAAACCGGGCAAGAGCATGCCGGACCATGCTTATACAGGTAGATTTATAATATACTAATTACCTCCCACTCTTGGCTTCTTTACATTACACCAAATAACTTTATAATACCTATCATTTTTGAAAAAAAATATCGCTTACCGCCTACTTTTGTCACACAACCATTTACCACACATCTGAGAGACGTCGGAGTAAAATTGACGTTTCTTAATATGGTTTAGAGGGTCTAAACCTCCCAAAAAACATGGATTTTACTCAAGTAGTAAATAGTAAAAGCCAAGTCAGCATAAAGTAGGTGGTTAAGGCCATAACTCTAAAAACAAATAGTAGGTGAATAAGGCGTAATATTTTAATTATTTTCCAAATGTGATATTACAAAGTTATTTAGTTTTATGTAAAGAAGCCACGAGTGGGAGGTTATTAGTTTATTACAAATCACCCTGTATACGTGTAATCATGCAGTTAGTAAGACATGCCCTATCGATTTGTGTAAACCAAACCTAAGTAGTAACCCTGATTGCTAAAACGAGGGTCTCGTGAGTTCAAACCCCGCCCAGGATAAAACTTTGTGTGATGAGCACGATGGTTTATTTCGTGTCTGGGTGTTATTTATCTATAATATGCATATATGTTTATCAGTTGTCTAGTTTCCATAGTACAAACTCTGCTTAGTTTGGGATCAGGTGGCATAGTGTGAGTTGTTCCAAGATATTATTATTATTATCCAGAGGGATACATTTAACCCAAGTGTGTGAGATTGTATCGTCAAACGTATCTACCTATTAGTAGCCCCTTAAACGAGTCGCCTGGGGCAACTCGGCTTGCTCTCCCCATAGAACCAGAACAATTTTAAACATCAATAAAAAACATAACAAATACGTACGTTAAAAATATAACGATATTTATTTATTTCCAAAATAAGCAATATTATATTTCTAAGCCATTTAAAATATTGCGCCTCCTATCAAATTACATTTTTGGAGTTATATCCCTTTTCACTAAAGTTACAAATATTTGGTCTGTTAATGCTGTAAGTTGCGATTGAAAGGCCCTCTAAGGGTCTTCCTGACTCTTTGTCTGAATAACGGTCACCGATGTTTGAATGCAATGTTTGATTTGGCTATCTTGCCCCTTTATAGTTTGAAACAATCCGTATTCAATCCGTTTGAATAGATTACTTTTGATAAAACTGTACCTAAGGTAACTCTACGAATCTACGATATATTGTTTCGTTGGAAACGTTTGAGCGTCATGTTTGTAATTTATTTTTTTCTGGTTAGAATGCAAAAACATGTACACAATGTACACTTGCACTAATTGGGTATAGTTATATCAATAAGCAATATAATATTTTAACAGACAATTATTATTTTAAGGCCTAAATATCGGTCTCGCAATCGTGAGGTCGCGTGGTGGGGTGTCTACGGAACCCTACAATGTGCACGTCCTGACATGCACTTGCCCGGTTTTATTTATTGATTGTTTAGAATGAAATAAGAAATATTAAATCATTAATTGCCAGTCTGTAACTCACATCGTGCGAACAAACTTGAACTGTATTTACATTGAACTTAAGCATTTTTGGGTTCGAATCCTACCCATTATACTACCGACGTGAACCCACTCCTAATACAAGCCATTGAGCTTAGCTGGAGGGGTTAACAGGATTGCTAGTAATGTGGGACCAAAATCAAACATTGCTAGTTATCTTAAAAAAAATAGATAGGTTCCTACTCATATATTTTTTTTATTATTATAATTGAATGCACGACGTACATTGTATAATTACACTGTTATTTTGTTACCTAGATACTTCGTGTTAACCCATATAATGTCACACTGTTGGGCACGAGTCTTCCCAGTAGAATCTACTGAATATAGATCCTGGGGGTATTTGCTACAATCGCCACACTTGGCGAGCGGATTGGTGATCGCAGTAAGACTTTAAAGAACGCGAAGGAGGCTGCTGCCCGTTCTCCGGTGTGAAATCCTTTAGTCTCCTTGAAGACACCCACGGGAAGAGATGGTGTGGAACTAATCTTAAGCCAGTACCACACGTCACCACTTAGATAATTTGCAAATGAATCATTCTGATTTTGAACTTATGATGTCATATTGTTCTTAATGTTAGATATATTTCGGGACTTAATCGCGTGAATTATTTAAAGGTACGAACCTTTTATTTACCCGACCTTTCGATCGAATTGCACCGATCGTGGTCACAGGTCGACCACGACCGGTGCAATTCGATCGAAACGTCGGGTAAATAATTCACGCGATTAAGTCCCGAAATATATCTAATATATTCTTAATGTGTTATGTTTCATACAAATTTCTAAAGGGCATGTCGTTTTATAAAATGAGACTGATTTACGGTGACTTGCCAGTCAATGGACCTTCATAAGGGTACATTATACGAAACGGGGTTCGGCTGTGTCAAAAATTTATATGGAAAACTTAAATTATAGAACACGAAAAATAAATTGTGTATGATTTAGTACTAACCCGTAAAAAAAATCTTGGAGTTACGGAAAAATGCAAATCCTAGGATTTTCGTACTGTCGTAGTTATGGCGTTCGTAGTACCTATGAACGAATATTCGACTTTATTTTGTCTTGCGCTCCTGCGCACTGTGAAGTAATGGTTGTATGCGATGCGAAGAGCGAGGCGGGCGGTCGTTGCGTGCGTTGCACTAAATTGAATAATTCGCTAGGCGTAATGCCCCCTTAATTTAACCGCTTTCGTAAATTATAAAAACCCAACCTTTATGGAAATACTTATCAATATTAAACAATTTCAAACTGGATTATTCTTTAATTTTGTTCTCTCTATTCCCCTAAGGAAACTTTAAGATATCTAATTTTAAATCAGAAGCGTTCTAGTTTCACGGAATGCTTAGCATTTCTTATCTCAAATTCAGTTGTTCCGTTAACCGGTACGACTTGGCGGTGGTTCACAATGAACAAGACAAAATTACGTTTTATAACAAGTTCGTGGTATAGTGTGTCTGAAGGCGGCTTTACGCATTGAGCCAAGGTATTGGGTCTGCTCGTTGGGCCAATGCGCCAACATGTAAACACGGTTGCCAAGATGCTTCACGGTTGCCAAGCCAATCGAAAGAAGGCTGTTTTCGTGTACACATTAACACGAAAACAGCCTTCTTTCGATTGGCTGGCCAGTGTTAGCGCCAATTACCAACCTTGGCCCAATGTGTACAGCCGTCCTAAGATCATCATCATCATCAGCTCGTATCGGTCCAATGCTGTACATAAGCCTCATCTAATTATCGCCAGTCTTTTATATAAGTCGTGGAAATAATAATTATGTGTTAATGAAAGGGAAACGAATAAAAAAGAAACAAAAGAGTAACGTTTTCCAGACTTACGCCGGCTCCACACGTTGATCGCAACGTTGGTCCCCAACGTTAGTCCCCAACGTCACTCAACCAACGTGTGGATCTAGAAATCAGTATTAGTGCCAACGTTGGGACAAGCGCTTTTCTAGATTGAGAATAGCGCTTGTCTTGAATCTAGATCTAGTGGCGTTGGGACTGACGCTGGGGCCTACGTCTGAAGCAAACGTAAATATTTCTCCTGGCAGATTAAAAACAATATGTTTTCAAGTCGATTTTCAAATCATTTGAGCAAATTAATTTCATGCTGTATTATGACATCTTTTCAAGCCACTTACTTTGTAAATACATACATAGGTATTGAAATAAACATGCTGAACAGAGTATTTATATCTAAATCCTAATTAATTTATCGTGATCATAGCGCATCACCGCCCTGAAGAAAATTTATTTCTCTTCTCTTTGACTTTTCACGATTGTATTTTGCTTCCTAAGTGAAAACAGATTTTTTATTATTTATTATTATTACTATCAACGTACCGACATAGCTACCTTAAAAGGTTCGTAACTTTAAATAATTCACGCGATTAAGTCCCGAAATATATCTAATATCTATTATCTACCTTGAAATGTTATATTACAAAATGTCCTAATTCTGAATTACTACGCCGTTTTTATTTAAGCTATCCTTACGATATATTATGGCTTAAATCCAACAAAAAGTATTAATATAAACATACATAATTTATCGCAATCATACGAAATTAAATTCTATTCATTAAGTTTTAATTATAGCGAACGGTAGTGTTGAATCTGTGTAATTCCCGATCTGTGTAATTCCAGGATCTATTTTATGAATGTATTTAAATGTCTTTGTAATAATGATATTCTCTTATAATTTACATAATATTGGCATTTAAATATATTTATTATTATTTTAGTGCATCTAGCAAAAGCAGATTTGCACATTATCGTCGAAATTTTCATAACAAAAAGGAGCCAACATATTCTAGCCCTCTTATATTTTATTTACTTACGTTAAAAATAAGGCATCTTCTCAGCTATGTAAGCCGGAATGTTTGAAAGCTAACCTACATCACCATACTCTTCACCTCCGGGTAGTCGTCGGCGACAAGCGACTGACGCGCGCGGCCGATCGATGCGACAATAGTCAGAGTGCGCGCGCAGCCTACGACAGTCGTCGGCCGCGCGCGTCAGTCGCTTGTCGTAAGCCGCGCGCGACTCGCGATCGGCCGCGATGCACGGAAATGAACCTTTAGCACGCGTTAGGTCCTTTGCGCACATTTTGTTGCCTGGTAACCAGCGCCGGGCACCCGACGACTACCCGGAGGTGAAGAGTATGGTGATGTAGGTTAGCTTTCAAACATTCCGGCTTACATAGCTCGGCGCCGTACATTCTCATACTCTGAGTATTGTCGCATAGGCCGCGCGCGTCAGACGCTTGTCGTAAGCCGCTCGCGGCTCGCGATCGGCCGCGATGCACGGAAATGAACCTTAAGACTGTCTATCGCCTTACTAGCGGATGCTAGATTTATTATATTCGTTTTCGTGATAATAACCATAATCCTTATTTATAAATTTAGATACAATTTCAATCATATGACATCGGTACAGTTTGTTATGCTTTCGCATAGGCCTCACCAGGCTCATCAATGATCACGGTTGTGACATAGTTTGCTTGACAGTATTCCTGCAATTTCTTTTAGATCATCGCTTTATCTTTGGTATGGTCTGCTGTCTTCTTCCTTCTCTAGGATACCATTCGGTTACTGTTTTTGTGCATTTTTTCTGTTTATTTTGTATCAGATGTCCTGCCCATTGCCATTTAAGATTTCGTTTTCATTAGATTTTTAAAATAGAATAAAATAAGACATCAAATATGCATAGGAGGGTTTTATAGGTCAGAATATTTGACACTTAAGAACTGTCTGAGTTTAACGGATCTTAATGGGGATATTAGTTATATTTCGGGACTTAATCGCGTGAATTATTTAAAGGTACGAACCTTTTATTTACCCGAAGTTTCACGCGCGACATTTACGCTATTAAGTCCCGAAATATAACTAATATGTATAAAAATCGCGAAAGTTTAAAAACCATAATGGGGATGTTGACTGTCAAGTCAAATCAGTCTCTTTTTACGAAATGTCAAAACAACAAGTTTATAGAAATGTGTATGGAATAACAACCTTTGATGTCATAAGTTCCTATCGTCAAATCATTACTTTTAGTATTCGTTTTCATGCTTTTAAATTCAAAACCATCTTAAATTGTTAAATATCACTTATTTTCAGAGCATTTTAAGATCTACTTTTACCTGATTACCACTTACCACCAAATCAAAATGAATTGATTTTTTCGTCCGATTACCACTTATCACCAAAAGCTAGATCAACAATGGGTTTAAAAATAAAAGTCAATCTGAAACTGAATGTGTAAAAGAACCAATTGAAGGTAAACAAAGTCTGCTTGTACCTACTTGTATTAGGAGCTTAAGTTCTCATCCAATCCAAAAACTGTCTTGTTTCTTATTTATTTGAATTTCTCACGGGATGGACGACGCGGAACAAGAAACTAAGTACCTATTCTATATTCCCAAACTTAATTTGGTGTTTATATTCAAAATGTTGCCAGTCTTGTTTCAAGAAGTTTATACAACGTGTAACAGAAAGGTGTGATCAAATTTCAGCATTGGATAGTGTACCTATGTTATCAGTTTTGTACCTACCATGATGACATTTTTGATTGCATTATTATCACATTTTCATTTTCTTGTATTGCAGCAGCGAGTAAGTAGCAAAATTGAATTGAAATATAGGGACATAGAAATATTAAGTAATACAAGTATTTTTTTAAATTGATAACTTTTTAAAAAAATGAAAAAATGTTAATGAAATTTTTGAGTAGTTTGATTTTGATAACATTAAGTATACACGCTCAGTATCGTGGGCACATAACAACCCTTGAGTTTGAACAGATTTTTACCCGACTGCGCGGCGCAAAGGAGGGTTTGTTACGAACTATGTTCACAATTTTTTTTGTAATTATGACGTCTTATAACTATTAGATAGTGTTAAATGAGAAAATACATTTAAAAAATCATAAAAACCGCCTTTCTAAAAAATTTGGACACAACCTTAAATCTTGCAGTCGGAGGCATTTTATTAAGTTCAATGGGATTCATTATGCCTCCGACTGCATGATTTAAGGTTATCTTGTTTCCAATTTTTTTTAAGCAGGCGAGTTTTTTTTATTTATACTACGAGACGAGCAGGTCATTTGTAGCCATTATCCATTAGTGCCACCCAAATCCTTGTTTAGCAAAGATCTCAATGTCACCGTACCGCGCTCCTTATTTATAACATTAGTAGTACAAAACTCCTTCTGTACTTTGAGTGTATTTCGAATTATATTTTGTGTATACAGCTACTGTGTACACATGTCATCACATCACATGTCTGTCAGTCACAGACAGAGTTGTCTGATGCGAGCGGCTTAATTTAATTTAATATGATTAAAGATTTAAACGGGGAGGCAATCTCTGTTCTCTGTTATGTGGGTTATAATGACTTTTTATTTTTGATGTATTAACTTGTATGGTTCGTTTTGGTTTCCTGTCTGTATTTTTATTTGTTACACTTTTGTAGTTATATAATATGAAAGTTACTCAGAACATGATATGGCTCTTTATTCATCCATGAATTGGTTATCTATTCGTGACAACTTTGAGAAATTCACAACAGTATTTCTGTATGTGACGTGACAATGTGAAAATTAGGCGACTATTTGATTGGGTTTGAAGTATTCGTAGTCCATGAATCTTTGGACGTTATGTGCAGAAAAAACTACAACCTTCAATTATGAAAATGTATATATTACGGGTCTTAATCGCGTGTAAGGTAAAATACCTTGTTTATTGCCCGACGTTTCGACCGTATTGCAACGGCCTATAGTCTACCCATGACCACGGCCGTTGCAATACGGTCGAAACGTCGGGCAATAAACAAGGTATTTTACCTTAAATTATTCACGCGATTAAGACCCGTAATATATATATTTTCATAATGTGTACAAATCGCGAAAGTTTATCAACATTTACAACCTTCAACATAATGTTTGTGCTCAAAATGCTTGCAAATACTTTAAATCAGATTGTCGCTGTTAACTTCCCAAAACATCTGATTGTAAAACGAATGAAACAATTGCCCCTGCTCACAACCTATCTACCAAACGTCTGATTACAAAGTTTTGGTCAACTAAACTGGCAGGCATTTGAAATTCGTTCAAAACAAAGATAAAACATTCCAAATACTTACAAAATGGAGGAACTATGTCTTAACAAAACCGACGCCAGATAAATAATTTCCTCAGTTTGGTTTGAATTTTGATTACATTTATTGTGAACAGATAGACAAGGCTTCTTTATTATGAAAGGGTTCCTTGAGTTACGTCGATATTATCAAAGCCAAAAGTCAGTTACAAGATCTGTCTCTGGCATTACCGACGGAAAGCTATCAAATGAAAACTTAATGGGATTGAAAATTGTCCGATTCGTCTTTGTTAGTGAGTCGCTTCAGTTGCAGCGTGAATTTTTGATAGATGTGATTGAAAGCATGGAAAATGCTTTTAGTTTATTGCGTATATTTTATAATAATATGTCATGTTGAATAATCTTTGTTTTACACACAAATGTCAAGTGCAACAAAAATAAAAACAAGCTTGTTTATTTCTTGTTGTTTAATATTATTTTGTCAGTTTTTTTTTTATTTCTCACTTTTTATTGGGTACCTACGTTTGAATTTATCTAAATAACAATAGCCTAATGTGAACTACTCATTTTATTTTACAAAATATTGCTTTTTCTGATGTAGGGCTGTTAATTGATGAGAAGTTCACCTGATACTTCAGCATCCGCTCCATCAAAGAGCGTAGGTAATAGAGGTGAAGTATCAGGTGTATTGTGACGAATTATATTAAAGTGATCGCATCGCTACCAGTAAAATATTCATTATTAACTAGTTCTTCTGTTCTTCATCATCAGTTCTACTTCACAAAATATTGAAATAATTCGGTTGAAAACACATATAGGTAATTGTTATCTTAAGTTTGTTTTGACTTGTGCTAGGTTAACACTTGCCATTGTACTCAGATGTATATCAGATGTGGTTGGCCGAAATAGACGGGATTATAAATTTTATGTTGTCATCCGCTTAAAAATTCTTTCCTGCGATTTCGTCTGTGTTATAGAAGTCTCTGAGGTTATAGAAGACGGTCGTAGCCAGGCGCCGATCCAGAGGGGAGGCAACAGGAGCAATCGCCCCCCCCCCCTCCGACTCGATTGGATTACCATGTTTTTTGGGAAATTGGGGCCTTAACCGGTGTGTTTTGACAAGCAATTGCCCACCCTTCGGCAATGGTGCCACAGCACCGGTATACTAGGCACCATCGCAGCACTTGGCTGTTGCCCTGTACAAAGTTCTGGATCCGCGCCTGATCATAGCTAGCTTAATTAGGTGGATTGATCTCCTCACTTATTATGGATAATGATCATGTAGCTTGTTGCCTAATATTTTGTCCGCCACCGTATACGATAAAAAATACACACATACAAACGAGCATAGGTTTCTAGTCGTTGAAATAAGACTAGAAGTTGAGTAGAGGCACTAGGTGCGAAAACATTTGTCGGATAAATCGGACCGGGTCTGTCAAAAGGTTCATATTTTCCATAAAAAAGACCTCTCCCGCACTAGGAAACCATGCCTGTGTTGGGAACTACAATGCATATTAGAGAGTTGAAAAAATAGCGGCAAGCTAACATGTCGCTATTTTTACAGCTCCGCGTTTATCGTGTAAAATTACCGAAGAAATATACTCTACGAGTGCACATGAAGTGTTTTGTAAATAAATTAAGACGTGACTTTGAGGTCCAAGCGACCAAGGAGTTTAGACAAGGTACATATGTTCCGTGGCGAATTCGATAACTCCGTACTAATCATTCGCAAAAAAATAAAAAAAATGTCTATGGTCTCCACCGCACACGTCAAATTCTATACTTGAATTATTTTCCATTCACGATATCGCTATTCGAATGTGACTTTGTTTAGACCCCGGTCATTAAAATCCAAAACAATGCATATTACGCTTTACGAGATCTCAAAACTTGATTCAGAAAGCGACCACTACCTACCTAAAAAACAACGCTATCGCATCCACTATTATTCATAAGCATGACTTGTGAAACATTAAGTTTATTTCACAGTTTTCAAACAGCAACGAACCTGTGCAAAAAGTTTAAATAAAAAGAAATGTTTCTGTATTTCCCTGAATGAGAATATGGCTCAAATACAAGAACACGCTTGCACTGTCGTCGGTTTATTCGTTTTGGTGTGAGCTCTGCAGTAATCATAGGTATGTACATACAGTTGAAAATAACATTAGCTTTGCCGTTACTTTATTATATATACCCCTTTGCTGCAGACTTTACTTAGGTTTTCATCAGCGTGGTACGTTTTTTGGTACTGAGCATGAAATAAAAAATGTTTTAGCTGAATTTTACTTTGCTTAAGAGAAACATCCTATTATTCGTAGTATGTGTACGTGTTACATTTTGACACAAAGCCTTTTTGCTAGACTTTCGAATTTGATCTGATTGGATAAGCCTTTTTGTCGCATTGTACAACATACACGTGGTAAGAGCCCCGGGCAAGACCTAGAAGATGTGAAAGCGTAGTGTTTTTAGACATAGGATAAACCTACTCACCAAGTGCCATGACATTTTTAGAGTTCCGTAGACAAAATAGCAAAACGGAACCCTTATAGTTTCGCCATGTCCGTCCGTCCGCAGCTTAGCTCAAAAGGCTGTAATTTTGCATGGATACAGATATTATTTACGCCGACTAAGTGAATAAGATCTTGAAATTTTTTTTTTTAAGGTACCTCCCCTTTATGTAAAGTGGGAATGTGTTTTTTTTTCGCACCTGCCCCATCGTGTGGGATATCATTATATACTTAGGTCTTTTAAAATCGTTTGGGGTTGTGAAGCCTGTTTTTGATTTAGAGATCCTTTTGTGTAATAATAATAATAATAAAAATTGCATTTTTTTGTTACATTTAAGTGTCCCCTCCCCCTGACAGCTAAATGGTTGATGTTGGGTATGTGAAAGAATTCGCGGTAGTCGTTATATATAGTGAAATTAAAAGGAAAACTATCACAGCTAAATAGGGTTACAAGTTTATGAGTAACAAAATATTCGTACAATTTCCAGTAAGTGTATCGTTGTAAGTATGAAACAAAAACAACAGAAACCCCACTTTTTCGGTTTGAGGGGGGGGGGGAGGACTATGAAACCCTACATTGGTCGTGGCCCGACATGCACTTACCCGGTAGTTTGCACTTAAACTTACTGGGAGCTTAGACAAGGTACATTCGTTCCGTGGCGAATTCGCTAACGCCATTCTTTACGCTCGAAAAAAAATTAAAAAATGTCTATGATCTCCACCGCAAACGACAAATACTTTTTCATTAACAACATCACTATTCGAATGTGACTTTCTCTAAGCCCCCTGATCTCCCAACCTTCTCTAAAGCCTCAAAATTACGACTAAAACAAAAAAAACACACTGCAGGAATACCGCCAAAGAAGGTTGGTCCAATTACAATATTTTTTAAAATTTTCTTTACTCACGTTTAATTAATGTGTCAGCTAACACATTGCAACTATTTTCTCAAAAATACTTTCGTCTTAACCAAAATAAACGACTCTACTTAAATAGTTTGGCATCTTGCCCCAAATAAAACGAACGATATCTAACTTTATTTTAATTTCTTTCCTATAAGTTTGGGCTACAACGTGGTCATTCGGATTGTCGTTAGCTCCCAGTAAGATCTTTCTAAGTGCGGTTCGCCGTCTGTAGGTAGGTATTCGGAGAATCGTTTTCGTGAGTGGAAACCGCTTGGCAACAGTTGCTCGTGGAATAATACGTCTATGCATTTATATGTATTCGTTGAAGCTTGTAGGGAGTATAATATACCTATAGTAAGCACAAATAAATAGCCTATAAATTACACCTACAGCTCTAGTATTAATTTGTTTGGTTTATGTAATACTATAAGAAGGTTTTTGGTTTTTATTTAGGGTTCTGAATACTGTAATGAGTCATTACAGTATGAGCACAACTCACTGTGACGTTAACCAAGCTTTAGATTTAATTATTTTTTCACTGGACCTTTACTATGAGTGGCCTGTTGGCCTAGTGGTTAATGACCCTGACTGCTAAGCCGGAGGTCGTTGGTTCGATCACCATCCAGGACAAAACTTTGTGTGATGAGCACGATGGTTGATTCTGTGTCTGGGTGTCATTTATCTATGATATGTATGTATTTAGAAATATATAAGTATGTTTATCAGTTGTCTGGTTGCCATAGTACAAGATCTGCTTGGTTTCGGGTCAGGTGGCGTTGTATGAGTTGTCCCAAGATATTATTATTATACATTGACATAGCTTTTTTAATTATTTGTGTATCTTCAGTGTTGTAAACCAAAAATGTAACTTTTATCAATTAAAAGAAATTTTCAGAAGGATCAAATACACGTATTTGATCCTCCTTTTTTGATCAATTTTAATGTTGTGTTACAATTGTAACTACCACTTCCAAACAATAAAAATAACTGCTTAAAAATATTTCATTTAATAAACCATAGTAGGAGTGATGATTTACGCAAAACGGCTGGCAGGAGCTGGATGCGAGAAGCCGAAGATAGAACAAAGTGGCGTGCAATTGTTGAGGCCTATGTCCAGCAGTGGACTGCGATAGGCTGATGATGATGATGAAACCATAGTCTACAAATCATATCAACACGAAGTTTAAAAACAACACGTTGCAAGTACAATGGTGAGACCCTAGACAGAGAGAGTCGCCGCACAGGGTCGATGTTATACGTATTTATTAGTGTGGCGAATCAGTTCCGTTATCATTCAGTGAATCGATCACTATGGATCACAATGGATCGAACAAGAAAAATTAAAAGGCTTTGTGGTGACGAACGAACGAGTGGCGAATGACGGCCTAGTGCGTGTTCAGACGTGCCGAGCGGCATAGTACCTACCCTACTCGGCCTAGTAAACAAATTGTGTTTCTAGTGACTGTCTTGCTTGTTTGCTCGAGCGAGCACTCAGCCGAGCACTTCTACATACAAAATTACAAACCAAGTAGTGGGCCGAAGGCACTATCTGGCGTCAAATGGCGAGAGAGCCCTTGGCGCGGCACTTGGTTCGCATAAACATTTTAACGAGTGCTCGGCCGAGTGCTTGCTCGAGCAGACAGGCGTGACACAGTACAAATTCGTTACGTGTAATCAACCTATTTTGGTTACGATATCGAATCTGAAAACGATGTGACATTTTCGAAAACGGTCACCCATCTATGGACCGACATTGGTATCATTGCTTAACCTCGCTGACATCTCGATCTGCTCGGTCACCACTGATTCATAGACCCCTCAAATAGTAAAATTTATTTAAAAAATATTAGGCCAATGCTAAAGGCTATATGGTAAATTAATGCTCTCAAATAATATTACCCAGACAACGGATCTAATCTAGGATTTAGTCATGCCTTTGGGTCAGATAAATTTCATGAGAAAATGTAATGTTTTGCCAATTTTCGTTAGCCTAGATTAGAAGCCGACCCAAAGATGATTGGCAATAATAAGCCGAGGAGAAAGATGGCTTATAAATTAACCTTGGATAAATAAATATGCTTTTTATTACCCGACTGTATATAAAGGTTATGTTTTCCGCGCGTATATTGTATGAATGGAATATTCTTTATTACCTCATATCTCACAAACCACGGGGCGGATTCATACAATTAAGACGCCGTTAGATTCGCCTAACCGCCCAAGTGTTCTAAGATGTTGACGTTGATGTGTGACGTTTAAAAAAAACAAACATGGCGGGTGTGAGATGTCAAAATAAAGAGGTGTGAAAAAAAAAGTTGTGTGGAATCGATATGCGTATCGAATTATAGGGCTCATTTTAAACATTCCAAAAAGGTATAACATAATTATGTCTGTACATAATACAAAAAAGAATAATAAAAAAAAATGCAATTATTGTATTTATAAGGTTCATCAAGTTCAGGTTGCATCAGCCGTGGTTATAACAGGTGTACCGAAGAATGAAGCATAGGTATCCCGAAACGTGACTAACATCCGGAGGTAAGCAGACAACCTGCCTATTTGCCCAACGTCAGAGGAGTGACAGATAAGATCAGATCAGTAATGAAAAAGTGAACATTTTGAAATCCTTTTTTTTACCCACGCGAACATTTTTTCGAAATAAAATGTAGCCTATGTGCTATTCTAAACTACAATCTATATCTGTGACAAATTAAATCCATCCGTTGTGGTATGATTGAATAACAAACACGTACCTTCAAACCTTCGCATTTATAATTATCTAGCTGACCCGCGCAACTTCGTCTGCGTAATTTTTCCCCATTTTTGCAACATTTTTTTTTGCTGCTCCGCTCTTATTGATCGTAGCGTGATGTTATATAGCCTATAGTCTTCCTCGATAAATGGGCTATCTAATAGTGAAAGAATTATTCAATTCGAATCAGTGCTGAGATTACCGCGTTCAAACAAACAAACAAACTCTTAAGCTTAATAATATTAGTATAGATTGCATTGCATGCATTTTTGAAAGACAGAAAACTTTTAAATCCAGACCCAGGAATCGAACCTGAGGCTTCCAGCTGGGTATGCCAACTGGGGCCAATGCCGAACCATCTATTGGGACTATGTTACTAAACTTCAATTTTTTCTATCCTTCTCTGCACGCGAGTTGGGCCTTCGTAAAGTAATTGGCAAGAAATGCCTGTAAAAAGTACTACAATCACGCATTTATAATATTAAGGGGGCATTACACTAAGAAAATTATTTATTTAGCGATACGTACTCAGCGACACGATCGCCGGCTTCGCTCTTCCGCACACAACCATTACTTCACAGTGCGCAGGAGCGCAGGTCAAAGTAAAGTAGAATATTCGTTCGAACATATGTTAGACTAGCTTTCGCCCGCGGCTCCGCCCGCGTGGATGTCGGTTATCGCGATAAAAACTATCCTATGTCCTTCCCCGGGACTCAAACTATCTCCATACCAAATTTCATCTAAATCGGTTTAGCTGTTTGAGCGTGAAAGCGTAACAGACAGACAGACAGACAGACAGAGTTACTTTTACATTTATAATATTAGTATGGATTACGAACGCCAAGACTATGACAATACGAAAATGCTCGTTTTTACATTATCCGCAACTTCAAGATTTATTTGCGGGATCATATTAAAACATATCCTTAAATTTCTTTATTTCATCTACTAGAAAAACTCTTTGACTAGTGACACAATTTTTTTCGTGTCCTAATATTTAGGTTTTTTATATAAATTTTTGAGAGAGCCGAACCCTGTTTCGCGTAATCTACCCTTTATATAGATTATGACTACGTCTAAAATGTGTTCCAAATATACAATAACGTCATTATACTCCACATAGTTTGACCTTCTGCAGTGGCAAACATCACAAACTCATTGTAAGTTTATAGTCCAAAGTTTCCCGAACTCATATTAATCATTGTTCGCAACGCCAATACTGGCACTCTTTCTTATTTGTTTTTCGTTCCGAATGTTTTCCACTCAATACCAGTAATTTGGAGGGAAAGGGATGATAAATTAAAACCAATCAAACGTCGGGAATTACACAAGAGATTTATGTTTAGATATTGGTTTGTTGATACTAATTTGATGTTATTGTTACTTGTATAGAGCGTAACATGATGAGGGTTAGTGGAATAGTTTTGTACTGTATTAGATATGTTATTTGATTGGGTTATTTATAAGTGCTCTTATCGTCTAGGTCATTGACCGAAATATATTAATATTGACTAGCTGACCCGCGCAACGTCATCTGCCTAAATTACCTCCGTTTTTGCAATGCATTCATTGCTGCCGATTCGGACCAGTAGTTCCTGAGATTACCTCGTTCAAACAAACAAACAAACTCGTCAGCTTTATAATGTTAGTATAGATTATTCTTTAGTAGCTGACCCGCGCAACTTGGTATGCGTAAATTTCCTCCTTTTTTGCTACATTTTTCATTGCTGCTCCACTCCTATTGGTCGTAGCGTGATGTTATATAGCCTTTAGCCTTCTTCGATAAATGGGCTATCCAACAGTAAAATATTTTTTCAATTCAGACTAGTAGATCCTGAGATTATAGCGTTCGAAAATCAAACTCTTCAGCTTCATAATATTAGTGTAGATATAAATGGTCGGTGGGATGGGACGATGACAGTTCCAATTCCTAATGTAAAGTCAAAAAAATAGGGCAAGAGCATGTGCGACCATGCACAGTGTAAGGTTCCACAGCCTTGAATAATTGCATCAGCAGAAGAGCGCATATTCAAGGCACTTACGCCCTTTTGTTGGGAAACGTAGTTTTTCGGCAATAACTCAATGACGGTTTATATCCGATCATGTCCGAAATAAATTAGTTTTAGTTTAAAGTATTTATTAAGCGTTACCTTTGTGATTTTTTTCATATGTTTGGGTCACACGGTTTAAAAGTTAAGGGGGGGGGGGGACAATTTATGCAACCGAAAGTTATAATAATATTATAATAATATTATTATTATAACTTTCGGAGCGATTGTTTCCAAAAAAATTACTGAATTTAAAAAGTTTGTTAATAAGCTTAAAATGTTTTTGAAAGACTTGTCGAACGTTGTAGGTACCACACGTTGATGTATATTAAAAAAAAAACCGTTTCTGTTACATGGAGTGCCCCCCCCTAAAAATATTTATTTTTATTATTTAGCTATCAAAGTAAAAAGCGGCTACTACAAGACACCTTTTCACCAAATTTAATTGAGTATCTTTAGTCCTTGAGTAAAATGCCTGTAACGTACGGACAGACAGACAGACGGACGGAACCCAAAAAAAGAAGCTGCCAGGAAACTCTTGTTTCCACTCACACAAACACACAAAATAACGCCAGTTTTTCTTAAAATTTCTAGTATATTTACTAGAAATTAAAAGAAAAACTGACGTTATTTTGTTAACCAACTTCAAAACATCAGTCTTTATTTTAATTAATCTTAGATGAATACTAGAAATTAAAAGAAAAACTGACGTTATTTTTTCAACCAACTTCAAAAAATCAGGTTCTCTGTTTGACCCGTAAGTACTTAAGTATACTCGCGATTTTCTCAAAACCTACTGATCCAATTTGGATGAGGTTTTCTCTATTCGACTGCATAGATATTTATTTAAATTACGATTTTCGAATTAAAACATTCACACTCATTAAAAACGTAATAATCGCCACTAACAATACATGAAACTCAAAACCTAGTCTAATTATAAGCGAAAAAATAAGGATGAGATGAAATACGGTATACCTACAAGCAGAGCAATAAAAAAGGCAATCAGCAGGGGCGCAGAACCCTGCGGCGGATTTCTGGGGATGTGACATCACACATAATGTATTTACACAGGCCCTCTAAGTTGTTGATTGGATGATGCGGTGTTCCGAATCAAATATTCCCCCTGTTACGAGTATATCACAACATATCGAGAGTACAGAAGGTAAAGCCAGAAATCGTGTCGCGACAGAAGAATATAGGGGTCACACATTTAGTATTGAAGCGCCGGTAGCCTAATGGCTAAGGCATCGGTCTCGCAATCGTGAGGTCGCGGGTTCGAATCCTACCCTTTGTGAACCTACTCCTTTTTTTTTGTGGCGGGAAAAATTCCTTACGAACACCCCCACCGTCCGGGGAAGACGGTGGAGGTAGTGTGGGGTTTGCACACACTAAAAAACCCACCGTGTATCGCTCGCCACCTACTCGAACGGGCCGCCGGAATTTGTTATACCGTCAGCGGCCCGCCCAGTGGCAATGCCCGGAAGCAATGTTGTTGCGTTCCGGGTATTTCACACCTACGCGGCCCCTGGATACACACAGGGTGCCGCGCCTCCACGCAAGGCCGCGGGCAGGGCAGATTACCCCGTACGCCAGCCCGCAGCCTCACCTAAGGCGGCATCAGGCGCAGATTTGCGCGCCGACGCCGCCCGGTTTGCCGGCGACGGAGCGGATCCGCCATTGTGAACTGTGAACTCCTAACACAAGCCTTTGAGCATAGCTGGAGAGGTTAACAATATTGTTAGTAATGTGGGACTGAATCCCACATTGCCTGTTATTTTTTTTATATAAAAAGAAGTATGGTTATAAACATGTTATTACAGTATGTTGTGGGGTCCTTGACCCAGTGATAGTTTTATAACTGTAGGTAGGTACTTACTGTGCGTCGTTACGCGTGCGTCTCATTATATTAAGTAGGTACCTAGTGTACGTCTACAGTATACGTCTTATCTGTATATATAAAAATGAATCCCTATTTCCCTTGGTCACGGCATCACTAAAGAAGGACTTTACCGATTTCATTCATAATTTTTTCTTTAGTTTTCTAATGCACAGTGCATTAGAAAACTAAAGAAAAAATAATGAAGTAGGTTCTTACGTGAAAAAAGAAAATAACGAAAAATATATAACGGGGCGGTACGAAGTTCACCGGGACAGCTAGTCATAAATAAAAATTAATTAAGTATTTATTTATTGCTTCATGACATGTGGAACACGAAACAAAAACGGTAATCCGACATGCTGTTTCTTAACTTAGCCGTCTAAACTTGTTTATTCCAATAAAATTAACTTTATCAAAATGACTTGAACAAATGGTGCTGAATTTCGAAAACAAAAAATCTTTGTGTCCCACACATTTCCTTAGCAGTAGGATCGCTTGGAAATCTAATAAGAAAACCATATACCTAGGTAGTTATTACAAAAAGCATTCTCATTCCTCCGGTTATCTATTTCATAAATAGATTTATTTCATGAATAGATTGAAGAAATCGATCTAAAGTGGCTAAACATAAACATAATACTTGTATTAACATAATACTTGTTGAAAAACGATAAAATCCTCTGTACCACGAAATTTATTTGTTGTTATGTTGTTTTAATCGTTTGAATTTCATTGCGTACTTTCAACGTATGAGATGATGACATATTACCTGATCACATCAATTGAAACCACAATGTAAAATGAATAGAGTAAAAATACGCCAATGCGAAATTATCGTCATAGTACCACTTAAAAACGGTATTATATTATTTTAAAATAATTTCAGCTTAAGGAGCAACAAAATTACTTAGCAATGAAAGGATACATCTCCCTTGGTACGATTTCCATTCTTCGACCAGTTTTTACAACTTATAACTGCACAATTAGCCATTTCTTGTTGCATTACACGCAATGTCCGCGCGGCCGCGATCGAACGTTGAATAATATCACGCGCGCCCCAATCGGCGCCGATGCGCTCATTGGAGACACGCTTTGACTTACTACTGATCAATACTAGTTATATGTGTGATCTGAGGTATGGAGAGTGCACATGTGTCTGCGCATACACTTATGTACTACAATATCGCCGGCGTAGTTGGCAAGTGTCTGATGAGATTGGCTGCCCGACACAACACACTATAATATGTGCTTCTAACTATAGGTTAGGTTAGGCTATAGCGAGATCACATAGACATCGTTTGCACATACGCAATTAAAGACCACCTAGTTCTGAAGGCGCGAGATTTCGGGAACTATGTTTATTTGTGCGTTTCTATTACGCTCTTTGTACGAACATTGCCTTCTGGTTTCTCCTTATGTTGTGGTTATTTTCGCTACGAACGCGTAAATTCAAAGATGTTGAACATCTGAGCGGCAGTGTAAATATCTGGTACTTATTTTTTAATATAGTAATATTTTGTCACTATTTATGTTGACTATTACTGGAGTACTACAACGCTACGAAAAGCTTCATTAGAGAAATGCTCGTGTTAGTTAGTTTTAAGCGGCGGTAGCTTAACGGCTAAGGCATCGGTCTCGCAATCGTGAGGTCGCGGGTTCGAATCCTACCCATTATACTACCGACGTGAACCCACTCCTAACACAAACCTTTGACCTTAGCTGGAGGGGTTAACAAGATTGCTAGTAATGTGGGACTTAATCCCACATTGCTAGTTGTATTATAAAATTTTTAGTTCTTTTACAGTAAATTGAACATTATATTTATCATGAGTATTATATTCAAAAATAAGGGTGCATCTAACACATACAAGTAGGTATATTGATCCATTATTTAGTAGATACATACACATAATATTAAACGGTACCCATTATACCCATGGGCGGATCCAGAATTTAACTCTGGGAGATGCATGAGAGGCAAATGGCAGTGCCGGATCACAGTGCAACTCACATTTGGCGGTGTCGGGCAAAACTAAATGCGGGGCGCATTTAGGGGGGCATCATACCCCCCCTTGGAGCACAGGAGGGAGTCCGAGACTAAAAGTCAAAAGAAATTTGGTACACAAAACAACCGTCTGGGGGGTTATTCACGCGATTAAGACCCCTAGTAAACAAAATTTTATAATGTGTACAAATCGCGAAACTTTATTAACATTTACCTACAGTATGGTAGTAAATAATATTTATATATATCATCGCAAATTTCCATCAAATTGCAACATAAGCAGAATTTAATGGAATGTCTATCATAGCGCCGGCACTCTATGCATCGGCAATGCGTCGATAATTCAAGTCCAAAACGATCCGCATTTTCGTTCCCTCGGAGCACTTTACACGTTTCAACTTTTATTATTAACGTGCGGTTTCCGTTGAACATTTTTCTCCAATATCCTAAAGTGACGACAGTTTAAATTTGAATCTACTTGAAGCGTCTTCGCCTTGGGGTGCTAAGATTTGGATATTTTTAAGCAGAAATTTCGAGATTTATTGATCACGTAACATACTTAGTAGTTTTTGATCAAATACAGGCGTTGTTTGGAAGTTCTACAAAATAAGGAGTTGTGTTTAGGATCCGCCTCCCCTTAAATTAAAAACCTCTGACCAGTCAGATCAGATCTAGGATTATTGGCTTAATGGCGCCCGTTCATCTCCAACAAAATATTAAGAGCTCCTTGAAGGGGGAACCTTGACTCCCCCCCCCCCCCCTCCTAAGTGTACATTGCGTGAGACTTACGTATCTACAAAACGGTTTTTTATTAAATAGAGCTAAGAACCATCCCGATTAAAAATGTTATCCAAACTCGTGCATCGATTTCTCATCATTTTATTACAAATTATCGGATTATGTGCATCTCCAATTAGGAAAGTATAGCATCAGTCTTAAATTGAGAAGTATTATTGACCCGATTCTGGGTATATTTTGCATAAAATCTAAAAAAAAACAATAGATGTTTTGTATAATGACATCGTAGAAACTTTTGCGCCACTCTTTAGATTTGTAGAAATATCTCCCGAATACTGAACCGATCTTTATCTTTAAGTAGTGCTTAAAAGTGTTTATGTTGCTACTGTTCATCTAATTTAGCGTTCTCTAAGGTTCATTTCCATGCACCGAACGTTGTAAGACGCGCTCGACCGCGTTCGGCCAGGATGCACGGAAATTAACCTTTAATATCGCTTTTAAGCGGTGCGCTTCAAAGACAAATATCGCTCACCAGAACAAGAAACGCCCAGAAAATTGGCAAAACATTATAGACGACGTCGAGTCTGGCTTTACTTAAAGGAGTCGGTGTTGGAAAATTCAGTTTAAATGGCTGTATCCGCGCGCAGAAATGTTGTCATCTACGATTTGTGACAGGAAATCATGGACTCACTTCACTATATATCTGCTTGTTAGCGCATATATGAATTGCTCACGTTAACAATCTTATATAATACTGGCGTTATAACAAGCTCATAAAACGAATAGTATTTCTGATAATGTAATGCAGCCATGCGTATATTTCCATCATAATTTTACTGTTTGCTCAATTTTAGATAATGTTCTATTCATGTTCGGTTCTATTTACCGAAATAAATGATTTTCTTTCTTTCGAAATGTGACTTTGTCTGCGGGGAGTCAAAAGATATTAAGGCAAGCGTAAGTTACCTGTGAAAGTACCAGCAAAGTCAGTCCAGTCGTTTTGGAGTTAACAGACTGACAAATAGTTAAAAAAATAGTTTTTCTATGTCAACCATTATCCAATCTCTGCTTCGCCGAAGACATTGTCCTTTTCTCGTCCAACGCCTAGGAGTTGACACAAATGTTTAACGCGCTTAATTCGAGGTTGAACTTCATATGAATATGTCGAAGACCAAAGTGATGACGAACATTACGTACATTGCATACGTCAATGAGTATCTCTATTTGGGCCAAATAGTCTCTTTTCAGATAAGACAAGATAAAGAAGTTGCAAGACGCTCCAATGGAGCGGAATATTCTGGGTATCAAATTGACAGACCGGATCAAGAATACCATAATCCGTTCCAAAACTCACATTACTGATGTCACTCGAAAAGCTGCTACTTTGTAATAGGAGTGGGCTGGACATGAGTCGCATGCCAGATGACTTTTGGGTCAAACGAATCATTAAGGACTCCACAAAACGGCTAGCGACAGACCTCGTCGCAGATGGCTAGACTCCTTCTAAAAAGATTGACCTCATATAGAGATAGACAGAGATAGAGAAATAGACAATTAATAAAATATACATTTGACTTACCTTGACTTATTTTCATATGACTCCTAGTTAGGGCAGAGAGCGTCCACAGTGCTCCGCCATCCCGTTCTTGAGTGTCGCGCTTTACAAGTCAAGTCTTCCCAACGTTATTTGTTTCTGCGATAATCGTCCTTCGCTAGGTCTGCTTAAGGCGGCCATGTTCACGCTTTCCTTGGGAATTCTAGTCGAGAGCTTGCCTCGGTATGTGTTCAAGGCATGCATGTGACCGATCCAGTTCCACTTGCGACATCTGAGTCTCACCGCAGCGTTGTCACAGATCTAGGCTGGGCCAGTAAATACCTACCGAGGATATGGCGATGACAACGGTTGATAGATATACAATAAGAAAACTAAAAGCATTTTTAACAACTTGTAGCTCAAGCCTCGTAGTAACTAAATATATATACGATATTATATTGCCGATCTTTAACCGTCTGTGAACACACGAAGTCACTAACTTAAATAAGACTATTTAAATAGATTAGTGTACCTACAGATAGAGATTAGTCTTCGTTGTTATTTGTGTGTAACTAATGGATAATAGAGTAGTAGAAGCAAGTTCCATTGCTACGCAAGACGTATAAGTTTGATTTCCACACGGGACACAACTTTGTGTGGTCCATAAACAAGTATTCCGAATCGAGACAGTGTCCTCTGTGACCAGAGCTTGTAGGTACCCTAATTCAGAAGTTGTCTTTTTAATAAACTTTCACCTGTGCGTTGTGACGCAGTGCGGTCTGGGCCTTACTTTAATTCTGAGTTTCATTGTTGTATCTCACTACGAAACTCAGCATTTAGTCAAAAAGCTCATGTATTTAATTATTAAAGTTACTTGTGCCTGGAAGTCACCGTCGTTCAACATCTGGAAATTTGCTTCCGGCAGCCATGACTACCAAGTTCGCAACTAGTTGCGAAATAAGATAAATTTGTGTACGTTTACGAGTATCTACGCAAATAGCGATAACTAGGTCCAATTTATTTACTTTTTCCAGTTGAAGAATTTACTTGGCATCAATATTGATTAAATCTATTGTGAAATGGAAAGCATTTGATTTAGGAAAATTGGTCGTTTATCGTGATAAAAGCTATTCTTTGTCCTTTTTCGGGACTCAAACTATCTCCATACCAAATTTAATCTAAATCGGTTCAGGGGCTTAGGCGTAAAAAGGTAGCAGACACACAGGCAGATAGACTTACTTTAGGTACTTATAAAACAAAATCGTGACAGCTCAAATCACTGAATAGATTGGGTTAAAATTGTTTTTTTTTAATTTAACAATACGTTTGATCGTATTATAGAATTTAAAAAAGTGACGTTACTAATTTCATAACGGCTCAGTCATTGGCAAAGCCTACGAATTTTGTATACAAATGAAGTATATGTAGTATGAGTATGTAAGTATATTCTTTTCTACAAAACAAAACAACAACATCCTTTTATTTTTTTAAAAGTATAATTGGAATATGGCGTACAGTTACTGAGCAGGTGAGGCTGCATTGCGGTGCTAAACTAACCCGACCCGAGTCCACCCGGCCCCTACCGTCGGAAGCTCGCTTCGGACACATGGTGCCCGTGAACCCACACTGCAATGTCACAGAATATAATTATAGGAACAAGCCCGCTCTCTACAAAGAGCGAAATCAGGCTCACACATACATGGACGTACAAGTGCACAGATCTCGGTCGAAACTTAACCGAAATAGTGCAAGTTAAGATCATCCGCACATGCGCGTCTTTGTGTGTGAATTTGATGTCGACCTGTGAGCGGACCTTTTGTACCTATGTACTTTGTGGCAATGTTATCTGACGTCACCGCTTTTTTATACTCTCCACAGATAACATAGGGGAAAATAATGTAGGGACGTTGTAGCGTAATTTGTTGGTTACTGCAGTAAAAAGAAGAAATAGTTTTGTAGAGAGCTTGCGTAGAAAGAACTCATTTTTAAACAAAATGGTGTAAAGGTTTTTGTTTCGTACAATAAAAGCTAATTAAGTTTTTTAAGGTTCTGTAGCGTCTATTAGGGTATTATTACACCCTAGTCTATTGAATCTCATCACAGTTTCATAATATTTACTGTATGTAAAGTCTTGAAGATTTTATATACCTATGTAGAGTCCACACTATGTTATACCTTACCTACGTACTCAAAGTCAACCTTTTGATATGATTACTTTTTGTAATTTTTAATGCATTTTATGCTTACTTTACAGATATGAATAATCTATTGAAGAAAAATTCGTATCAGGTGGGACTTGAACCTTGGGGATACCGGCCCTAAGCCGTTTACTGACTCCGGTACCGAGACATGTTTGCCAAAGTCGAATTTAGTCTATATATGATACGATTTTACGGCAATCCTGACGTCATCCACCGCTTTCCCAAGGAACTGGCTCGGAAGATAACGGCTCTGTGATGAGTTTCATTGCAGAAACTATTTAACACAGATTTTTGATGACGCTGGGTTTTTGTAATGTATAAAAAAGCATTTTTATGCTAATTCTATACATATGAAAGAAGAAAAAAATGTCATAGGTGGGACTTGAACCTGCGACCTTAGGGTACCAACCCTAAGGTCAACTCTAACACATGTCTGAAAAAGTCGAATTTAGCCTCTATTATTATTTTGATATAATACATCTCTCTCGTTTTGATAATACCTTCATGAATTTATCTAAGTATCATTTTCGTATAAAACCCCGATGTGTCACTTTGCCGAAGCACCTAGACAAATGGTAGACGATAGTAGATCGATAGATACTATCGATGGTAAGCAATGTAACTGCCGGTAAATCCACAAATAAATGTCCGATTTCCTAAAAGCCAGGTTCACGTGACAGCGAAGACTGTTGACAGTTTTGAACGACAACAATTTGCCGGAAAAAACAAGTCTCCTCTACAAGTTACGCCAAACATTCAGCTGAACTAAAATATACTGTTATCACAACAATGTTTAACTGTACTCACGTTATCAACTTTAAAACATATTGCGTTGCGTTTCCTTTTTATTTTTCCGTTTTAACAGAATTCTGTTGCAGGAATATCACTTCTGTCAGTGCAAACATTTTTGCAGTAATATTTTGAAAAATCGAGGTATCTCGTGCTTTGCCATTAATGTTGAAAGGTGTAGAAATAAACCAAAAAACATACGTTCTTTCTCGTAAATGTTACCCTCTAGAAAATAAGCAAAAAGTTGTGCTTCATCCTTGTTTTGCGGTTTCAAAACGAGTGTATGAACACATGCATCTGTAAGAAGTATGGCTAAGACTTGCTGTACAAAGAACCTCAAAAGACGAAGTACGCTTTATACTAGTAGTACTTTTAAGAAAAAATGTTTTATAATCGTGTAAAAAGTACTTTGCCGAGAAAACACTTGATTGTAAGCCAATGTATGAATGATCTAAATAAGTGATGTCTTTAATTATTTAACATTTGCAAATATGCACTGCTGTTACAAGTTGTAATGCATTAGGGTTGTCACGTATATTAAAAGTTGTTCATGTTAAGGCAAAACTTAGACTCTAAGAGCTTAAGAATTCGCTGTAGCTTTCTAATTGCCTAAACTACCCTTTATATTAGTAGGTACCTAGTTATATTTCTAGTTGAGGAACTATTTGGGTCGTTCAAGATTGTCAAGGCGTTCGCATAATCTTAAACTTCTTTGGACTTGGCAACAATATTCTTGAAGGTAGGTATTACTATACCTACTATCTAATAACAGAAAATGGTTAAATTAATTAGCATTTATTTTTTATAGGTGGTAGGTCTAAGCCATAGGCATGGGTGGATCCATACACCCTGGTGGCGGGCCTTAGGGCCACTACTAATACTAACTACACTGTGGTGCTACCCACAGGGTCAGTTATTCTTCCGAAAAATAGTGTCCTCAAGTGTATATGAGTTTTTCCTTGATAAAACTTACCCTTGAATTGGCCAACCTTCGTCGTCATTCCTTAGTGGAGTAAAACCCCTCTCCACCGCTCCCTCCAAAAAAATCCTGGAATTCTCGCCCATTTCCCATTTATTAAAAATCTTCTTTTACGTGTATAAATACGTTAAATCATTGAATACAAACTATATTTTTTGCCGATGACGCAACTGTTACTATTCAGTCCTAGAATGGTAAGCAATACCAGGTTCCTTACCATTCAAGTTTATAAATATTTAAACATTGTAAAATTGGCATTTTTAATAGAGTGGTGTAACAATCAGGCCAGCTCTTGAGCAGGTACCGGGGGTGTTCCTCAGAACTTTTATCGGGCTTTTAAATTAAACTTCTGGATTTCCCCAAATCTAATACAATTTATTAGTTAATTAATAATTTATGACATTATCAACATCAATTCAGATATTCTATAAAACACATTTCTTAATTCACATATTATTATTATTTTATATAATTCTAATCACATTTAAACGACCCGAATCGGTCGGCCATGAAACTCGCAATTCTAGAATGACATCTTTCTTTTTATTCTGTTATTGCGTTTCATCTACTACAATAAGGTCTAACGTGAGAGAGGTGGATTATCTTCGACCCACCTGTCACAGTGGCCACGAGTTTTTATTGCCAGGGGGGTTATGCAAGGTACATTTGTACCGTGGCGAATTCGTTAACGCCGTACTAATCGTTCGCGAAAAAATAAAAAAATGTCTATGGTCCTAGGCTCCACCGCAAACGTCAAATTTCAATAAAATTCTTTTCCATTATCGATATCGCTTTTCGATTGTGACTTCGTCTAGACCCCCTGGTTATTTTCTCCGGCTTTACGTATTGTTTGCGAACTTGGCATTACATGTACATGTAGAGTCTCGACAAGAGTTGTTTTGCATCCTAAGTGAATAGAGAATTTTGAATTCTAGAATTGAATCGTGACTCAATGAGAAAGGGACTCCCGGTACAGATACGTGACGAGAAAATTTGTTTATTGATTCGTGTTAAGTACTTATTACGCTATAAAAAATTAACCAGTCAATTAATTAAGAAAATTAAATTAATTAAGGATTAATTTATTCTTTGAGAGGATATTAAGGAAGATGTTCTACATCCCTTGTGCGGTTTCATTTGTTCAAAAATTAATTTTGGGAAGTAGCCCTAAAGGTAAGATTTAATAAATTGAGAAGAAGATTTTTTGCCAAAAATCACAGTCATGTTGTTTCATGTAAGATGGAGATATGATAGATGTCAGTTAGTTTTAAGCGAAGATTAACAACTTTTAGTCTCATGATTTGGGCATTCTGTGTATAAGATCAAATGAATCGAGATCCGGTCTAAGAAATATATACCCTCATTAGTTATTTGATCCTAACAACGATTTTAAGTTATATATTGCCTACATTGATAAATCGCAAATCTGCTGCCTAGCTAAATCACGTGCCAATTTTTTTTTTTTTAATGAATAATACTAGCAATGCGGGATTGTAGTCCCACATTACTAGCAATCTTGTTAACCCCTCCAGCTAAGCTCTATGGCTTGTGTTAAAAATGGGTTCACGTCGGTAGTATAATGGGCAAATGTACTCGTATTAAAAATTACAAAATATGTACATACTGGATGTTGATTGAGTTTGTCGAATCCCCGCGGGAGATCACACCAAAAAAAATTGTCTTTTGCATAAAATTGACAAAATTGTGATTCGAATCTATAGATAATGCAAACAATAGGTTTATAAAAACAAATTAAAGTACATTTTTTAATGTGAAATATATGTACCTATTTACATATTAATACGAACCCTAGTTGAACATAGGCGACTATTAAACGCAATTAACAATTACCACTCAGGCAGGATGACGGACCACGACCGTTGTAATACTATAGAATTGTATAGAAATGAAAAAAGGTATCTATAACCTGAAAATATTCAATGTTAAAAAACTAAAAACGGTAGTCTCTTACAACGTGATTATATACTACACGGCAAACACATAACACTTCTACATAGTCGGGTAAAATTCACAAAAGTTAAAGCACCTAAATTCAAATATTTCTTTAATATAATAATGAAACTACTGAATCATTCAATTGCTCATCAATGCCCCGCGTAGACCCATGGACCTAGAGAGCAAATTTTCTAAAGTTTCTTTTCGGAAAGGAAAGGGTTTCAATAAACTCAAACTCTAAGTGGGATGAGCAAACTTAACACAAGCAAATTTGAGGCATTATAACATATAAAATTAGTCTTCAAAAACACGATTATATCCGCAAGTAATGCAGGTAAGCTAAATTTTAATCAATTTCTCGACACTGACAAGGACTACACTAATCAGGAGAGCTGAAAACTTCGCCTGCACGCCTCACCGCTTGTCGCTGGCAGGTACTCCCACCTCGCTCTCATTACTACACTCGATTTACCACTGCTTTAATATTGCATAACTTGTTTCTTACTGAAGGTTCTGTGGGAAATCTCCTGTTTATAAAATGGTTGTGCGAATTCGTGAGGGTTCTTTCTGATGGTAGTTCTGTGATTTTGTGTGTAATATAATAGAAAAAAGAAGCAATGCTCAAGGCTGATGAATACATATGCAATAAATGAAGTATTGAGTAATGTCTTTTAAACAAAGCACAATGGATTTTCTTCCCTACTACGGCAAAGTCAAAAAGGGAGGGTCAGGTTTTTATATGTTTCTATTTAGATATGTGCCACCATAGTCACATAACTCTATTTTGTAAAATATAGCTTAATACTGTACATATTGTATCTGTTTATTTCATAGACGTAGAGACCAGGACTGCGCCATAACCTCACAAAATTGATCACTTTCTAGAAAGGGCCAACGCTACTTTGTGGACAATGCCTGTCAAGGGCCGCAGGCTGGGGCAAGACCGAGTTTCTTCTCTCTTTCACGCTTTGCAGTCAATATTTACTTTTCAATTGTCAGGATGGCACGTTCCAGGTCTTTATGTCAATAGTATATTTGTAATTGTGATTTATGTCAAACTAACGTGCCTAGGGCTGCAACAATGAGTTAATTACAAATGATCGATAACCTGTTTTCATTGAAATTGAGATGTAATTTCTAACTAAATCTACTTACCTACTTTCTTCTTAATGGGTAGTACGTGTTTTTACAATCAAAAGTTCGGTTTCTGATATATAATAATTCGAATTGACATTAAACCTGGGGAGGGTTTTTTTTTTATCATGTCATGTACCCAGGAATGCGAGTCATATATCGGCATGTATTAATCATTTGATTTGAATAATTTTCTACGTGGTAAAAAATGTTCTTTCTAGGAGGCAGTACAAAATGATTACACACAGTTTTTAGAATCTAGATCCACAAAGTTCTAACGCAAAGACATAAATTAACTTCGAATTAGATAGCAGCAATGTATAGATAATGATGGCAAAATTTTGATTATTATATATGTCAGAGAATTATTGAAATGCTAATTGATTTCCGTTGACCTAGTATCTGTTTTGATTAAAAAGTAAGTCTAATGACTCCTTTAAACATGGCCGCCGCTAGATGGCGTGTCTTTAGTTTGACATTTACATTTGAAGTACCGATAGTGAGTAAATTGAGCGGTCGATGTGACAACACGTCTACCGATAGACTTGTCACTATTTTTATAGTCGCGTGTGCAAAGTGTTAGTGTGGTTATAGGGTCAGTGATGCAGTGGCATTTGTGTAATCGAAATGATTAGAACAGTTGGAGGACTAGACCTTGCTCGAGGTATCCACTTTCGTATGATCGATTACCATTTACAATAATGTTAATTTAAATATTGAGCCGCTAATAGCTCACAAAGCCGCTTCGACATATATGTTACATCTTAGAAAAAACAGAGTACCTATTAATTTTTCAGCACTAATGGTCAATTTCATAATTCGAAGTATAGTTATTTATTACATAATTATTTTATACTTATTTCAGTAAAAGTTTTGAAAAATACGTCGCTTCAGGCAGCTTTTTGTATAATTGAATTACAACACCATTACAGTTACCCAATTTGATGTTGTAAGTAACAGAATATAATTTATTAAACTAAAATACATAATTGGAAATAACAAACAAATTACAATAAACAAAAAAAACATTAATATTGAAAATTCAAATTAAAAACTAAAATATTATTGTGTTATGTTCTTTGCTACGAGATAGCTCTGAACCTTTTCTGTGAATTTCGGTAGGCTCAGATGAAATATGTAAATTCTTCTCTCGTCTTTTGCTGTTTAATTGATGAATTGATCAAAGCTATAGGCAGATTTTTTGGGACACTAGTTTTATCAATGTTTGTACTATCAATCTTAGACTATTAAAAAACATTAGAAAAGTAATGCTATGAAGTCGAATACTTTATTTACCTTAGTCAGCCTTTTGGGAGTAAACAGTAGATGATATGCCCTGTCTGCTAACTCAACAAGCAATTAGTACGAGTAAAATAAACGTTAACGACAGTTTGTTACAACTGCTAATGGTATTTATTTGTGTAAATGTGTTCAGTGTTTGTTCTTTGTAATCACACCAAGCAACGAAGTAATCAGGTTAAGTACATACATTATTCTTTTATGGAGAAGATTCGCGCCAATTGCGAGTTGTATTAAAGAGGTCGAGTAGCTATGCTGTTACTCTTATCGGTCTTATTGATGGCTGATTTTACTTTGAGAATTTATTTTCTAAGAGCAATTAAAAATACATTAACTGTAAGATTTGCAACAGAAAAGTGTTGTCAAGTGTTGTACTTCATTACTGGGCTGTTGGACTAGTGGTTAGTGACCCTGACTGCTAAGCCGGAGGTTGTGGGTTCGATCTCCAACCAGGATAAAACTTTGTGGGATGAGCACGTGTTTATTCTACTATTTCTAATTTATATGTAACTAGCTGTCCCGTGCAACTTCGTATGCGTAAATTTTTCCCGTTTTTGCAACATTTCTCGTCGCTGCTCCGCTCATATTAGTCATAGCGCAATGTTATATAGCCTATAGCCTTCCTCGATAAATGGGCTTGCCAACAAAAAAAGAATTTTTCAAATCGGACCAGTAGTTCCGGAGATTAGCGCGTTTAAACAAACAAACAAACAAACAAACAAACAAACTCTTCCGCTTTATAATATTAGTATAGATAAGTATGTATTTAAAAATATACATTTATGTATTTTATCATTTGACTGGTTGCCATAGTACAAGCTCTATTTAGTTTGGGATCAGATGACGTTGTGTGAGTTGTCCCCAAATATTATACTATTATTTCAAGGCTAAACCTAATTTTATCAAAGTCTGAGTACCCTAAAAATACGTTACTTATTTATTTTTCCATTTGTTACACATTGATGTCATGTTGCCAGGCAGTTTCGTCTAATTCATAAGTACTCTTAGTTACTTAAGATTAGGTAAGTACATGAAACTGCGAAAGTAACTCTCTGTCTGTATATGTATGTTATGTTTCAACAGGTAAAACCCTATACCAATGATGTAGAAGCAGTTTTAAATCTGTCTCACTCCCAAGGCATCAAGCTTCTTTTACCCCTAATCCTAATGTCTGGGTCCTTATTCAAGTTCCTTTTTTCCGTTTTCACCCAAGCCCGTGAGAACTGTCAAAATCTTGTCGTAATGGTAAATATAGAGCTGCGCTTAGAAATGCATCAACGCGCATGCGCGGCGGACATCTTTGAGCGCATCGCGCTTGCGCCAGTTCGGGTGCTGCAGGCCCACGGGCTTGCTGCGAAAACGGAAAAAAAGAAAGTGAGTAAGGACCCTGATTACGAAATATCAACACTATACTACGAAGGTATATGCAATCTAAACATTATTTAGACGAATCGACAGACGTGACATTTCAATCCCACTCGTCACTGATATCTACCCAATTAACTAGAGGAAAATACTATTAAAAGACACGACACAGACTATTTTTTAATAAAAGATAATCCAGGTTTATCTAAAAAATAATCATCTAGAAAATGTTAAAATTATTCAAGGTATTATCGTCTGAAAGAAAAAAGACGTAGCTTATAAAATTGGCTCTATTTGTAGCCAATATGGTTGGCTATAATCGTTTATTATGCAATGAACCGCGTCGTTTACCCTCTTAACTGGACTTTTAATTTAATGTCTACACATATACACTTGTGTCTAGAGCTACCCTACCCGAGCTTAGAGACCACAATTTATTTTATGATCCGAAAAAACTCTTACAGCCATTTAAGTACCTACTACCGTTTTTTTATTTGCTTTTGTGGCTATATTATTAGGATTTTTACTGTTTTAATTTGGAAAGGGAGCTCGTATAGTACCTAATTGAAACGATAAGGGCGATAAAGGATAAAAGGGAGCAAAGAGGACAAGGAAAAAGGGTGACCAGGTTTTGGTCATCCGTTTATATTGTTATTCCGTCTAGTCCCATCTCACCACTTCATAATTCCGTCGTCATGAATAGAACTTTTGGGACCAAAAATTAGCGTATATGGGACTACAGCAGCAAAATATTTTCAGTTGTTTCCTCATGGAACAACTCCAAAGGACTAGTGGGACAGACCCCTTTATCAATCTATCTATCTATATTAATACCTTTAATGAGCAATTCTTGTATATATAAAATCGAAATCTCGAAAACGGCTCCAACGATTTTCATGAAATTTAGTATGCAGGGGGTTTCGGGGGCGATAAATCGATCTGGCTAGGTTTCATGTTTAAAAAACGTCGTGTTACATCATTAGAACACAAATGTAAATTTCGCCACCCTAACCACATAAAATAAAATAGCTCAGGTGGGAAATCGAGTGGTCCCGAAAGCAGAAGACCCGCGGTTGAGTTCAGATGATTATTTTTTCCCATTTTCATTATTTTTTTAAATTTTTGTTTTTGATTTATATTTTTCATATTTCATCACTACCTATGGAGCGACATAGTCAGATCTGTGACTAAGTCTCCTTAAATTATGAATAAAAAAAAAAAAAAAAAAAAATCACTACCTATGTAATTCGAATCTAAATAAAATTTCCAAAAACACGATTTACTCACCAAAAAAAAAACGGTCATCCAGGTACTGTTTATTTATTAGTCCTTCTAATTACAATACATTATCATTTTATATATATTTTTATTCCATGATATGAAACCTAATCTTCACGGGTTTTGCTTAAAATATTATTTGATTTTTCTTGAACAAGAAATGCTTGCCGTGCAAGTAAGTGCTAATTATTGCACTAAGTCTCTTCCCTTTCCACTGCCTTCACCAATGGAACTGAAAATTTTACCTACTATACAAAACACAACCAAGGGGTATACATGAGGCAGGTAGCAAAACATAATACGTCTCTGTCAGAATAAAAAATCCGCTAGGGAGCGTTCAGGAAAATAGCGCTCAAACTGTACGTATGTTGACCAACACAGGCTCATATGTTTGAAAAAAAAAACTAGTACCAACAATATATCTATCGCTAGACAGGCTCCCAATCCAGGTTTTAATTTAGGCTTCACTGAGGTTTAACTCGTACTGACGTTTTTCAAAGCTCCGAATTTTTGTAATCTATGGTTTACATGCTGGTTTTTATTTTTATTAAAAAAAAATGTGTTTGTAATATTCTACTGTCGTTACTTGTAGGTTCCATTTCTACGATTGGCGGGGTTATTTTGTCAAAAAAATTTACCAAGTTTGTAATTCAAATTAAGAAATTTGCGCACTCTACGTACGATCGAATAGTGAACTGTCATTTTTTAAACTCCGTTAGGCCTTATTCCGTCACTGTCACTTACTCTAACTATCGATGTATTTGGCTACTGGAGTTATATATTTGACATAAGTTCCATACAAAATATGTCAAAATTATACCTCTAGTAGCCAAATCCATCGATAGATAGATTATTGAAACCGGCCGTTAAACATGAATAGTAGAGACAGAACTATTGCTCAGCAAAACTCAAAGTTAAATATCGTTTATATTCACACAATATAATGTTAACTTCACAATGCAATACGAATTCAATAGGAAAGGAACTAGTCAAGTAAAATTCATGTCCACTTTATGCAATCGCCGGCAAATATTTCCCGCTCTAGTTAACACATATTTCGATGGCAGGAACCTAAATATTCAAAGTTTCGCTATAGGGAAATATAACTCGAACTAACCTAGCAATGCAAATCTGAACTGAAAATTCAAAAGTTCATCGAGGTAACCGAGTTGCGGTGTGAATATTTTATATGAAAACGTGTGAGCGCGACTAACAACTGTGAGTAAAGGTCTTTTCATATCGTAGTATTAAATTATCCACCGTCGTCGGGGCGGCACAAAAACAGCCGAAAATAAAAATGCATTTCGCGGCGCTTTTTGCTCATATTAGCAAGCGTTTGGCCACAGCCGTTACTCGAAATGAGATCCTGGGAGAGCTACGAAGGAGGAATATGCAAATTCTTATAATATAATGTAGCCTAGGAAATAATAAATATTTCAACAAGTACCGTAAGTAAGTAGTAGGTATGTACAAAATTACGACGTATTTTCTAATATCTTGTATTTTTTAATCTTGTTTTTTAAGATTCAAGATTTGTATAGCATTGTTGAATTTTAAGCGTCTTCTAGACGGTTGGAAACAAGGCTTCCTGCCAAGGTGACCTTGCTGGTTTCCAACAGTGTAGACGGCTGTTGTAAACCAAATTACTTGGTACATGGTTTATAACAGCCGTCTACACTGTTGGAAACCAGCAAGGTCACCTTGGCGGGAAGCCTTGTTTCCAACCGTCTAGAAGACGCTTTAGTAGAATACCACTCGTCCAAATCGCTTTGTACTTACCAACAATACACAATATGAAGGAAATACTACCTAGGTTCAATATAAACTAATATTATTATATATATTATACGTTTCCACGCTTAAACTGCTGATCCGATTTAGACGAAATTTGGTATGGAGATAGTTTCAGTCGGTGAAGGACATAGGAGCCGCAGTATATAATACAATCATTATGTCGAAATCCATAAAAAAAATGATCACTTTGTTTGTTAAATATGATCACAGTTAAACTAGAAAAGTAACGAACATTTTAAAATCGATATGGAAATAGCTTAATTACGAGAAAACATACCTACACGATACTAGATACCATCAATTATTCAAAGCATAATTTATGTCTATAAAAAGACGAAAAGATATCCAAGCAATGTGAAAAATATTACGCAGTAAAACAATTATTAGTAAAAATATTTTGCAGTCGTATTCGACAGTCGCGAGGGTGAAAAGGGGGTGGCAGTGGGGGTGTTTGCTCCCAGTCTGCTTGCAATAAAACCGTTACAAGTTGTAGACAGATTTTGTGCCCCCTGGCCGTCTGCGAATTGGACTGACTGATGTAATAATTCCATCGTAAACGAACGTTCAAGATGTGTGTTTGGGGACTATAGATTAATGCTAAATGGTTTTATTACTGCAAATGTGTGAATGTACTTTATTTTATATGTCTGACTAAGTCTGAAAGTAGCTTTGTGCTGAAATCATACGTAAAGTAATGTATCCATCGCCAAGTAGATTAGTTGTGATTACGTACGTACTGAGTAAAAATAGGGAGATAGTATTTCTTTCGAATTACAATTTTTTTTTTTTAAGAATGTGTGATTGTGTTTCCACATTACTAGCAATCCTGTTAACCTCTCCAGCTAAGTTCTATGGCTTGTGTTAGGAGTGGGTTCACGTCGGTAGTATAATGGCCAGAATTTGAACCCACGACCTCACGATTGCGAGACCGATGCCTTATCCATTAGGCTACCGCCGCATTACAAAAATGTATTTAAACCGTCATTCTTTATTTTACCACCTTATGGAATGAATTTTCAAGTGTTTCTTCTTATTTTATAATGATCACATCTTATTATAAATGAGTTATTATATTAATAAAATTTTTTAGAAAAAAGAATAACCTTCTTATATCAAGGGAAGAAAATTATCAAGCACATCACCAAACACAAATTTTGCTGATTCATTCCTTTGTTTTAGTCGATGTCTCGGGTGTTTTATAAGCGTTTTATCCCAGAAAAATATGCAGTCGAATAGCGAAAACTCCATCTATATTGGATCAATAGCTTTCGAGAAAATCGCAAATATACAAACATACATACCCTTTTTTGAAGGCGGTTAAAAACTAATTATTGTTTATGCCAATAAAACCTAAAAAAAACTATTTTTGGGGTTACGTACCATATAGGAAAAAACGGAACCCTTATAAGATCACTTTGTCATCCGTCCGTTCGTTCGTCCGTCCGTCTGTCTGTCAATACCCTTTATCTAGTTGAAATTAAAACCATATAATCATGTCACCAGTCTCTTGAAGCTGTGAAAAAATAGGCAAAAAACGTATATTTCGACACTCGCTAGGGAATCAAAATCTATAGGGTACTTCATAAAGAATATAGTCTTTATAAAACTGCGAGACTCGATTGACCTATTTATTATAATATATGCCTACGAATTTGTACGGAACCCTCGGTGGGCGAGTCCGACTGGCAATTGTCCGGTTTGTTTTTAAATGTGTAGTAAAATTAATATGTTACTTCAAATTACGATAAGATATATTGTTTGATTATTGTATAGGTTGCTTAGGTATTTTTACGGATTTAAGAAAAGGTAGAAATGTATAGAAATAGCCCACAGTATCGATGTATAAATATTTATAATAAGCTGCCAGATTCCTTAAAAACACAGGAAATATTAATATATTTAAAAATAAATTAAAAATAATGCTACACGAAAAATGCTATAGAAGCTAGAAGAAATGCTATTAGAGAGTTTTTGGAAGATGCATTATAAATATTGTATTTGTGAATAGTATGTAGTACCTAATATCTAGATAATGACTTAATTAGTTTGTAAGTTTTGCAGCACCCTTACGAGGTCTATGTATGTTTAAGGACTGCCTGTAACAACATTGTGCAATAAATGTATAAATAAATAAATCTTATAGAGCAATTTACATACAAAACATTAGCAGATATTACAATAGGTATCGTAATCCCAATTTGCAGAATCTGTTTAAGTATTGCTGCGAAATGGCTATTTTCTTGATACGAAAGCGAAATTGCCAGTAGTGAATGAAGTATCTAATATCTTCTTAAGCAGGACTTGAATTGCTTTTAAGCGGAGATTCTCTGTTACAACTTGATTGCTACTAAAATTCCCAGCATCTTGAGATGAGCTTTATATGTACATATTTACTTAGGTACTTATGAGGTTAGGTTTAACTCACGTTTCATGGAAGTAGTTATGTTTGTGGTCCACTACGGGAGACTATTGTCATGAAAGATCTATAACTATTTATGCATTCTTGTTCGAAAGTCCTCAAGGATAACTTTGAGGACTTTCAAACAAGAAGGTTCTAGCCAAAATGGAGTCTACACTATAATTTTTTGTTACTTAAGATATCAGACTTTGAACTTTGATCCAGGAGCCGTCTTTCTATTTCACCCCTAACACTACTATAGAAAGAACGAATATGTGGCCTCTTTAGAGCAGACGACACGAAAAGCCCTCTTACATATTTTGAGTTTGATCTCCAGTTTTCACTATAAGCTTCTTGCTTACGAGCTTTGTCAAAAAAAAATCTATCATTGCTGTCAATCATTTTTAGTGTTCCGTACCACAAATGGAAAAAACGGAACCCTTATAGGATTACTTTGTTGTCCGCCCGTCCGTCCGTCTGTTTGTCAAGGCCCTTTATCTCGGGAATGCGTGGAGGTATCAAGTTGAAATTAAAACCATATACTTAGGTCTACAGATCCTTGAAGTTAAAAAATAAATCAATATGTAGATGCATATTTTGTTGCAGACGAAGTCATCGCTATTGTTCTTTCTTAAAACTACCAATTAAATATTTATTTATTACTACCAGTGCACCGCGGTTTCACCCGCGTTAAATTTAATTATACTTAACATAAAGCATATAGTCTTCCTCGTTATCGTTACAAACAAACAAACTCTGCCTGTATATTAGATATTATATAGCTGACTCGTGTCACTTCGTCTGCGTCAATTTTCCCCGTTTTTACAACATTTTTCATTGCTGCTCCGCTGCTATTGGTCATAGCGTGATGTTGTGTGTGTGTTGTGTTCCTGAGATTATCGTGTAAAAAGAAATTATAGATTAATACTATTATAGATTAAGTATATATTTATAGCATTCACTACGAAAAATATCACATAACCTCCATTTCTTAAGGGACTGTCTCCACGAGCGAACGATTATTTCGCCAGCGTATCGTCGCGCCTAGTAACGAAATCTCCGCGTGTCCGCTACAACTCGTTACGTAATCGCCACGTTTCCGCGACGAGGTGTTGTGCAAAGGTATTGTTAAAAGAGTTCAGTAAGGCATAGACAGTATTCATGTGAGTGTCAAGATGGCGGGGCCAAGTCTCGGATTTCAAAACTACATATACTCGTACAACAAATGCCTTTTTGCAACTATTTGCTACATACATTCAAACTTTAGCTATCTCAAAATATATTTAGTAAATAACCCGTAATCTTAACGTCAAGATGACGGGACCAAGTTGATAGTCTGCTTATAGGCTTATCCTTCCTGTGCACAAATATAAACATTATTGCTACCTCACGATTCAAATTTGATTTCAATGTCTTCTTAGTTTTACAAAGTTAAAAAACGTTAGCACTTTATATTTGTGAAAAATACAAACTTTCTATCTTTTGCATCGCGGGTGCAGCACTTTAACATAAGCTATTTGCAGTCAATAATGCTGTAAAGAAGCAACAAATATTAAGAAGTTTTGTAGGAAACGAATGAATTAAATTTGTCACTATTGGTTTATCAAGTAAAACATATGGTATGTGGTGTTGGTATCTTCGGCTTATAAGGTTGACAAGCCCGCCAATTATTTTTGTTATAAGTTATGGGCAACATTTATTTTCTGTTAATAAATACAGTAGTATAGTCCTTTTATTATTTTGCATTGTTATAAAAATAGGTAACAAATATTGTAATTCAGAAATCGAAGTTTAGAATCGTCTATAGCGGAATCGCCCAGAAGCAATTTTAAAAATATTCTAAGATTACTGAGAAACTTTTTTGATTAAAAAAGTATTTCTGATAATATTTGCTCCGAAAATAGCATAAATTATGTCCCCTCCCCTTGATCTTTTAACCCGTGTGACCAAAAAATTTGAAAAAATCACACGTCTTTGAGTTATTGCCAAAAAACTGAGCTTCTTAACCAAAGGGCAAAAGTGCCATGTTGCGGAACCCTACATTGACTATGGTCCGACATACTCTTATTTTCGTCAATGAAAAAGAAACGACGATGTGTTTATATTTTTTTCGGCTAAAGTTATCGTTACTGAACACATCTAACTAAAAAAAAAACGTTTATTATTATTTTTTGGCTAAAAGTAGAACCTTATACCAATTTTATTTCAACCATTTTTGATTTAAGTACAAGATATACTTAGAATTTTTATCTGGCAACACTTTCAAAACATACATTATGCAAACTATTAAACGGTGGCTCGTTTCGTTCGGTAATTTCGTGGCTGACTGTACAAGAAATATATAAATGCTATTATTATCTATACCATCTATACTTATTTTATAAAGCTGAAGAGCTTGTTTGTTTGTTTGAACGCGGTAATCTCAGGAACTACTGATCCGAATTGAAAAAATCTTTTTTTATTACCATTTATCGAGGAAGGCTATATAACATCACGCTACGAACAATAGGAGCGGAGCAGCAATGAGAAATGTTGCAAAAACGGGAAAATATTACGTAGACGAAGATGCGTGGGACAGCTGTTTACTAAATATATATTGAGGTAATAATAGCTAAATGGTACTGCATTTGTATAACATGTAGTTTTAAAATCCAAGATTTGGTCCCGCCATCTTGACACTCATACGATTCATGGGTATGTTCCGATATACACTGTTACCACTATTCAGTGCTTTTACTGGGGAGAAATTCTTTCCGTCAAGAACTGACTGTATACTGCCGCAGTATCCTAGAGAAGTATGTGACGTCATAAATCAGCTCCATTTTTATACTGCAAACACTGGCATTTTTGAGCTAAGGTAAAAAAAAAAAAAAAACATTTATTCGAAACCTACCCATTTTACATTTTTGTAAGCCTGCCAAACTGCATAGCAGTTTGTCGGCATTAGCAGTTTGTCGGCATTAGCAGTTTGTCAGCAGTGCTGAAAATTATGCAATTAATTCAATGGATAATTCACTTGAATATTATTTTTTTAATATAACTATATTCATACATTTATATAATAATGTTTCTAGTTGAACAAATAACTTATACATTGATAATAATTTTCAAGAGAACACTGTGCCAAAAAACGTGGATGACAGTTTAATAGACTATGTTTCAATTTAAACAGTAACCAGTATAGCTAACATAAAAAATAATAAAGGAACGGCTTCGCAGGATACTGAATTGACGTCATACTTTACAGTGGTCGCAGTGCTTATCGGAACATATCTATAATGTGTATTATGTTTTTTAATTGCAACAATATTTATGAAGAGCGCGCTCGCCGCGAGACCGCAGCGCTCTCGTTGTGAGAACGCGGCGAGAGCGCGGCGGTACTTTGACGTTTCTCTCGCACTCAGGCACTCGTCGGAACGCTGCGGAAAAATCGCCGTGTGGAAACACGTTCTAAGGGAGTGTTTAGAAATAGGTGGCACAACGATAATATCACCGCTATTCTCTCGCCCGTGGACACGGCCCCTTAGTGTTTTGATAACGAAGAATATCACAATAGGTAGGTATCTACAGCTAAACAGACTGGAAAAGATCTATTCTTAGTTGTCCAAGAAAATACAGAATATAATGTTATTTTTTCTTATTACTTATATCTATTAATGTTAATAGAAAACGTGGCTATTTCAAGAGAGATATTAAAAAATTCTTCAAGTGTAAAGAAATTGTGAACTAACTGCTAAGATATTCAGTGAAGTGATGAAAAAACTTTGCATTGTACCTACCTACTAAGTCAGCGGCTGTGAATTCGGAACAACAATTGGAACTCGAAGCTATATTTTTCTTTATAATAAATACTTAACCTACTTAGCCTACAGAAAATATTCTTGTGAATCTTTACAAGTATTCAAAATTTAAAACAAAGTCACTTCCCGCTGTCGATACGATTAGATATTCGAAACTACGCAACAGATTTTGATGCAGTTTTCACTATCAGATAATTTCTTACGGATCGTTTTTATGTATCATAAATCAAAATTCAAAACTCAATTTCAAAATTCAAAATTCAAAATTCAAAATTCAAAATTCAAAATTCAAAATTCAAAATTCAAAATTCAAAATTCAAAATTCAAAATTCAAAATTCAAAATTCAAAATTCAAAATACAAAATACAAAATACAAAATACAAAATACAAAATACAAAATACAAAATACAAAATTCTAAATTCTAAATTCAAAATTCACTTGGGATTAAAACAACACTTGTGATACGTCGGGATTCTACATGTGTACATGTGATGCTTATTTCCCAAACAATTCTTTATGCCGGAATAAAAAATCCGCGGGCAATAAAAACTCGCGGCCACTCTTTTCCAATTGCCAATTTTACCATGTTTGAATGATAATAAACTTAATATGGAGGTAAGGTGCTGCCACTAATATACTTTACACCATATTAAAGGACTGACGCAAATTATATTATTAAAAAGTTAGAACATGAAATAAACTAAAATCGGCCTTTGTGGGTACAACAAAGGTAAAAATTATATGTGCTTAAATATGGCCAATATTTAAGCACATATAATTTTTACCTTTGTTGAAGCACCTACTGGTAACGAAATAGGTCTTTTAAAAACGTTTAGAGGTAATGAAAGATCATTTTTAGATTTAGGGATTCGTTTGTGAAATATTGAGCTTTAACTTTAAAGCTCAATATTTCACGAACGAATTTCAATATTTCGCAAAAATTTGCACTTGCAAATTTTTGCTAGAGTCACGTATCCGAGGAGGGGGGCCTCCTGCCAGCTAAATGGTAGATGCTGGGTATGTGAAAAAAAATCACGGTACGTAGTACAGCTAAGTTGGTTAGCAAGTGGCTTTACAAGTTTGCGAATAAAAGCTGATCAAATGAGAGGTAATAAAATTGAAGTAATTTTTTATAGGCATTTCTTGCCAATTACTTTACAAATACAATTATTGCATTTTTGAAAGATAGAAAAATTTGAAGATAGAAAACTCATCATCATCAGCGAGCATCAAGGGATAGAGAAATTTGAGGTCTAGTAACATAGTCCAGATAGGTGGTTTGCTTCTGGCCCCGGTTTGACTACGGAAGTCTCCGGTTCGATTCCTGGGTCGGGACTTCAAATTTTTCTATCTTTCAAAAATGCAATTATTGTATTTGTAAGGTAATAAAATGTTCGTACAAATTCCATTGAAAATTATTATTAAGTAGGTACAACGTTGTAAGTAAAAAACTACAGAAAACCCACTTCTTAAGCCGGGGGGGGGGGGGGGGGACTACGGTTTTTTATTTGATTTATATGTGGGTACCACAACTACAAGTTCTGTAATGTTGACTGATTGTCATAGCACAGGCTCTGCCTAGTTTGGGATCAGATAGCTCTGTGTAAATTGTTCCACGATATTATAAGACGCGCTCGCTGGAAGTCTTTTATCATCTACAAATATTTATTTTATTTCGTAACCACTAAGAGGTTATCTAGCCAGCTAAACCTATCATAATAGTCTCTTATCCGATGTCGGTTACGGCAGCCAATCTCATCAAAGACTAGCTACGCAGGTAATATTATAGTGCACAAGTGTATGCGCAAACACAAGTGCAATGTGTATTCTCTCACTCTCATAGTACTATGAGAATAAAATCCGACACGATCGGAGAGAAATGGCACGACGGATTAACGCGCTCTCCGATGCAGGGGTATGACAGTACTGGAAAACGGTCACCCATCTATGGACCGAGTGGTAACGTTCCTGATATCGTCCCAGATATCGTGGTCTCTATCATATAACCTAACATACGCTGGCTTCATACCGTCCGTCAGCTAGACGACTCCTACAAGGATCTAGGCTACTGCCTACATTTCTCTCTACATTTCAACATTTCACATTTTATAAAAGGATAATTTGTATTTTGATTTTAAATGGGCGTAAGACTCTTACCGCATTGCAATTTGGCAGTTGGCATCTAGTAGATACGTGAATAGCCAAAAACAGTCGATTTTCAGCGTCAAATGACTACAGTAAATGTTTATTGTCCTTTATAGAAGGACCTTCGACGAAAATGCTTAATTAATTCGATAACTAACGTTTTTGTTTCATTCCACTTATGTGATAGTGAAGCGTACGACCCGCCTGATCGTTTGTTTGATCGTTTGCCATTGCTTCTGGATAATGCTGTGAAATTAATCTTACAGCTAGTTAAAAAGCTTCGTTAAAAATATATATTTTTAGGCATGTCAATAAAACCCCTCAATAGCCAGGTCCTCCAAATACCGCAAGAAATTATAATTCCACCGTGGTGTCAAAAATCTCAAAGCAATCTTTTTTTGTAAAGGAGCACACAGAAGAATGTGACTTTAAGATCTGTAATCACAAAAAAACAATAAAAATATATAAATAAAGGACTAAAATATTTATTTAACACGTAAATAAATAAAAACTGTTTAAAATATAGATAAATTTAGCAATTTCCTCTCTATTTTCATAATGGGTATCAATTTTATTTACATATTACATGTAACTATAATCAACAAAATGCTAATCATTACTAAATGGGCTTTTAACGAACTATTGAAATTACACGAAACTCAACTTGAAATACACAAGTTAGGATTGGTTCTAGCTAAAAACGAATATTGTAGTATAGTTGAATAATATCAAATATTCGATATGAATTAGAAGCATTTATTATTTATCCATGACGATTTTCATAAAATCGATTTATGACGACCTAGATTGGTCGAATCTTCCTATGTGCATTGATGGTGTACAGGGCCATCTCATCCATAGGGCGATTGGAGCGGCCGCTCCAGCCTCCATAGGCCAAGTGGCACTGAGAGCTTACTCCGGCTAATGAATCTACCCTTGTTGTAAGTAAATGCTCCTACTATGTTGTACCATATCTCATATCATATAATTTGCATCAGTCCTTTAACATGGTGTATAGTATATTAGTAGCAGCACCTTACCCCAATATCAAGTTTATAAACATACAAACATTAAAAAATTGACAATTTGAAAAGAGTGGCCGCGAGTTTTTATTGCTATATTCTTTCCTCCTCCTGTATTGTATGCGAATTTGGCATAACATATACTTAAATAGAACCTCGACGTATCACAAGTGTTTTGCATCCTAAGTGAATAAAGAATTTTGAAATCTGAATCTAGGGCGAATGCTATCAAGAAGGCGAAATTTATTTGCAAGGGGCGCTAAATTTCTCAATTTCCCAATCGCGCGATGTTAGGCGGTATCGGGTGAAATGATTGGCACCCCCCCCCCCCCCCCACGCGTGATTTGATCTCGCTCCAACCAAAATCTTGCATCGGGCCGGCACTGGTGGTAGAAGTGCCTAACGGACCTTAGAAACCACTGAAACGATAAACACTATTCTAATTCACATAAACACAGAACTCGGTAATTAGGAAACGTGTTGAGAACTCTACAACCAAAGCTAATTATAATTACGTTGGTTTCAGTATGAGGCTTACTGTAATGAGTTCAGTTGCGGGCATAAACCGCACATTGTTACCCTCATTTGCCAATGACGGCTCTGTTCTGAACAGAACCTTGGAACAGACTCCTTGATAATGTGCCAAAATACTTTGAGTACAGTGCCCCTGTTTTGGGGTATTTTACCCGTATTTTGGGGTGATATTTCTGGGTAAGGCTGTAATCTATCATCTATCAGCTTAATTGATATATATCAAGTAAATTGCCAAAATAAAAATAAAAAGAAAGCCGAGCGATATTGCTACAAGAAAGAAAGAGGCTGTAATTATCAAAGCGCACATTTATAACATATTTGCGAGGAAATAAATAAAACTCGGACTGCCTTAAACGAATAAATCTTAAATTGGCAAGAAATGCCAACAATTTCATTCATCATTGGAAAAATTACTTTAATCACTTGTTAAAGCATTTAGAAAAATTTAAACAATATGTAAAATTGATTATTACTTGTTCACAAATTAGCGATGCGCGGGTATAAGCGCTTTTTTTAAAGGCAAAGGCATAAAACAGCCAGTACTAATAAAGTAAATTAATATTTTTGTGTTTTGTTACAGATAAATGGTTGTAATTTATGCTCACAATTAATTAAATTAAAGAATTGAATGTTTATTTATTATATTTTATCTTCCAAAGTTAATTTTATTCATAAAATGTTGACCACTTTTCTACATAAAAACTCTTTGCTAAGACTTTAAATAGTACCGTTTGTTTTAGACGGAGCATCTTGATAAACCGTGCGTTTTACCTAATTAAAAAGAAACTCGTGCGTTTTACATTACAATAACGCACAAGTACGTAATGAGATACATACAAATTGATGAAATAAGAGACCCTTTACGAGCAAATGTATTATAAAATGATCTTACCTACTAACTTCCTGAAAACGACTACTTGTTATCGACAACACTGTAAGATGGAAAATCGCTTACTTTCTTTTATCCAAAGATAGGCACAAGTTTGAGTATACGAGTATTTTGTATACATAAATTCAATGTTTGCAAAGCTCCACGTGATACCGGGGTTTACTTTAATGCGAGAGTGGTTTTTTTATAAAACAGATGAAGGCTTTATATCTTTTGCAATATATGTCAGAAAATGTATACAGATGAAAGAAACAGATATATTTTCTTACGTGGTTTTCATATTTAAATTATGTTGGATTAAATAGACGTGGCAGAATTAATTTCTTCATAATATTCCCTTGTAAAATATTTGGCCGCTTAAAAATAATAAAGGCTTGAAAATTAATTAAAACCAGTTATTATACCTTTACCTTTATTTATTTATAACCACTTGTTACAATTTTAAAGTGGGTAGGAACCTGTGTGTTTGTCTGAGGCATGTAGCGTCCAAACAATGGACGCAAACTAGTTCAATCAGGATGGTTCTGGCTTTGTTTAATGGGAATTCATTTAACAGTTTTGTAGAAACTACTCAACTACTTTTTGGAAATCATCGGTCGTTCGAGAGTTTAATAATGTGCACACAACATTTATTATACCAAGATACGTACTACTAATTTGCTCAAGAAATATCTAGGTATAACTAGCTGTAATCTGCATTTTTTTTCTCGTGGGATTTTTACTTTTTTTTCGAAGTATTAAGTAACCTATGTGCTATCCCAGACTATAATCTAACTCTGTGTTAAATTTCATATAGATTCTTTCAGCCGTTCTGGAGTGATTGAGTAACAATTAACAAACATCCATCCATCAAAGCTTTCGCATTTATAATATTAGTAAGACTTCTAATTCCCACCTACTGATAGTAGAGGCACCAATTCCACAAGGGACACCATCACCATCGGCCTTGGGCTATTGCGACGGAACATGATTTTTATTCAGTTCGACTCCGACATACCTTCTCTTGCGTGCCCTCGTAGGAGTGGGATATAATGACTGGCCTGTTGGTCTAGTGGTTAGTGACCCTGACTGCTAAGCCGGAGGTCGTGGGTTTGATCCCCACCCAGGATAAAACTTTGTGTGATGAGCATGATGGTTTATTCTGTGTCTGGGTGTAATTTATCTATAATATGTATGTATAGTACAAGCTCTGCTTAGTTTTGGGATCAGATGCCGTTGTGTGAGTTGTCCCAAGATATTATTATTAGTAGAGAGTTTAGCGCAATTCCAAATTTTCATCATGTCAACACTTTTAAATCCCGTAGCAACACATGTGTAGACAATAAAGTCGTATTTGCACTCAGGGACATATTATACGTGTCGACATGTATTGAAGTACATTATTCTGAGTCATTTAACACAAGGGCAACTCTTAGCGCGAATGTACCGAAGCCTAAACCACAAAACACCGAAAGTTCACAAGGTAACCCTCATACGTACAATCGGCCAAGGAAGTGGTTCACCAGTCTTGATAAAGCTTCCTTTGCATCCAAAATTGCGTTGAAGTTGAAAATAATAACTGTCAGAATATAATTCTAAGGGAAAATCAACCTTGTTGTTTATGATGTGCAAATGAATTTCAACCTTAAATACGTACTAACATCATTCACGGACGGGATCAAAATAAATTATTTTTCACCAATCAGGCAATAGTACCTACGTCATAAAGAGCTCTGATTAAATATGTTATTCCGCAACGTCATGATTTTAAAAATGTAGAGTCATTAAATGAAATACTGTAAGTAAATGATTTGCATATCTCAATTATTATCATGTCATGATTGTATTCATACTATACTGAATGTAATGTTTTAACTTTCTTTAAAAAGAAATTAAACTGGGATGATGACTACAATATTAACAAATTGATTTTCAGAGATTAGGCAATAGTACGTCTTATGGTGATCTGAATAAATGTGTTTTTCACAATTTAACATCCGTATGATTTGATTTGACATATATATATATCTGTAGGTGAAAGGTGAAGAACCTTAAGTCCATTTTTTATCATTTTCATATTTTTACAGATTCGGATTGAGAAAACTCGAATTCATACAATGGTAGAAAACATTAAGTCCTAACGTCGTAAAATTTTAAATTAGCAAATATAATTAAACATTAAGTCCTTGAGTACATTTAAAGTAAACAGTATTAAAGTTCTTTAATATCTTTTAGCATTCAAATACAGACGACGGTTTAGTGTTAAACGACATTATGTGGGACTTACGATTCTTTAGCACTAACGTATTCGCTCGCGCGCGACATCGGCACATTGCTTACTCCCCGGCCCGCTACTCTCGCGCGACCGCTGGCCGCGACGCGAACGGTCAGTTGCGGATAAATACTCTGCGTGTCGTTAGTAATTGTTTTTAGTGCAAAGTGTTAACAATAATACCTAAATAAAATGTTTACCGGACGGGGAAAGAAACTAGTCAATATGATAAAGTTATCAGGTATGTAATGTAAAAAGTTTTTCTGTTAATTTATTGATACTTTATTGCTACTAGTTGAAACTTGCAACCAAGTTGTTGTGTTAGTGTGAGTATGTGTATTCGTTATTCTTTATACAAATACTGTTGAACCGATTGCGATGAAACTTGATTATGAAGATAGCTTTGCGTTAGTAAACTGACCTACCTACAAAGTGCTAGTTTGATTATTGTATCGCCACCTTAGCGTCGAGTGCCAGCTTGTTACGTAAAGTGATTTATCTTCATTTTTAACCCCCCATGAGTGCGTGTGTATCTGTGTGACACTCTGTGGCATCACAGCTCCTAAACATATTGCTTAGCAAATGGATAAACCGATTTTGATACGGTTTTTTGTGTTTCACAGCTGACGTGATCGATATGATTCTAGATGATAAATAACATTATATCTAAATAAATTAAATAAGTACCTACATATATTTTTTTTAGATGGTGACAGCATGATACAAGTGGTTCAACCAGGATGTTCTAAATGGCCAGATGTAACAATAGATGAAGGACAAAGCAGTTTATTCGAACCAAGAAATGAGACACTATCCCCCTCTATATTAGCGCCTCCTCAATCACCCCAATTTGATGATAACACGAAAATAACAGGCGTAGAAAGTGATATGATACTTTCAAGTGAATATTTTTCGACAGACGATGATGATTATATTCCCAACACGAGTGACTCAAGCAATTCAATTCCTTCGAGAAACAGACATAGAACTAGACCTCCTATTACTATAAATGAAAGTTCAGAAACAGATACAGAAACAGAAACTGGAGCAGCTGTTGAAAAGGAAAAAGCCAGAAAACGGGTAAAAAGACCAGAAACATGGAAGTGTAACTTGAGACGTAAAAAAGCAATTACAGGCGAAATACATGAAACTCAAAAAGGAAGCATAGTTCCTGCTAAGACTATCAAAACCCCTTGTTCTTGCAAAAAAGGATGCAGTAACAAAATTAATAATGAACAACGAAGACAAATATTTGAAAAATATTGGAGCGAAGGAAAGACCTGGGACATGAAACGACAATTTATTTTGACATGTGTTCGGAAAAAAACTATAGAAAGACAAAGAATACGCAATGATGACTCTAACAAACAAAGGAATCATACTTTAGAGTATAGATTTGTGGTGGATGAAAAAGAAATCAAGGTTTGTAAGATATTTTTCATAGGAACTTTGGGTATATCGGAAACGGTTGTCAGAAATACAATTAAAAAATCTAGCTATGGAATTACAGAGGAAGATAAAAGAGGGAAAAAGGAGCCTCCTAACAAAACAAAGACTGAAATCATAGAAAGGATTAAAAAGCACATAGGATCATTCCCTAAGTATGAAAGTCACTACAGCAGAGAAAAAACTAGACGCGAATATTTAGGTGCTCATTTGAATTTAAAATTAATGTATAAGTTGTATGTAGAGGAATGCACAGAAGATAATGTTGACAACAAGATGATTGCTAAAATTTGGACATACAGAAACATTTTTAATACTAACTTTAATTTAGGATTTAAACCTCCAGAAACTGATACATGTGACGATTGCGATCGTTTTGTGATTCAAATGCGTGGATCTGAAGGTTCTGAAAAAGAGGATCTTAAAAGCAGATATGATAACCACTTGAAAGACGCAAAGGCTAGATACGTTTTAAAAGCTTTTGATAAATTGGAATTAATAAATACTGCAGCTGGTAAGAAAATGATTACTGTAGATTTACAGAAATGTTTACCAACTCCTTTATTGACGAATGGTCTTAGTTTCTATCTGCGCAAGTTATGGACTTTTAATTACACTATATTAGATAGTTCTACGGACAAAAGTACGTGTATCATGTGGGACGAATCCGTATCAGGCCGTGGTGGAAACGAATTATCATCCGGTTTGATCAAATGGTTCGAAGTAAATGTTTTAAATACATCTACCAGAGAGGTCACAATTTGGTCCGATAATTGTGCCGGACAAAATAAAAATGTACATATTAGAATGTGCTACTTATGGCTATTACAATATATACCACACTTGCAAGTTATTAACCACAAATATTTAATGAAGGGTCACACACATATGGAGGTGGATGGTATACATTCTATTATAGAAAGGAAGAAAAAAAAACAGCCTCAATTTTCTATAATGACGCCATGGGATTGGCAACAATTGATTCGGTCTTGTTCTTCAGAAAAAGCTCCGATGGAAGTAACCAATATGTCAAGAGAAGCATTCAAAAATTTGCTTATTCTGCAAGAAGGAACCTCATCTCCTTTTGTAAATCGCAAAAAGGGAGATATGGGTCAGTCAGTGCCTTACTCTGAAATGGTGTGGATGCAGTTTAAGAAAGAGGACTATGGTACACTGTACTATAAAACTTCTTTTGACCAAAATCAATTTGAAAAGGTATCTTTGATCAGAAACAGAAGAAGATCATTAGATAATTTTATTCTACCCGCACTGCAACCCATTAGACTAGATTGTAAGCCGATCACAACTCAGAAATACTTAGATTTGCAAAAAGCTTTACAATGGGTTCCACACATTTTCCATGATTTTTATAAAAATCTAGCTCATGATGCTACCGCGCGGGACCTGCCAGAACCAGAATAGTATTTTTTCTAATTAATTTCATTGGTTTATAATACTTACAAATAAAGTCTAAATATTAATATATTGTTTTATTGCCGTTAACTAAATATTTTAGTTGGTAGGTTACAAATTTTTACTATTTTTCACTTTTGTAATCATTTTTTATTAATGACATAGTGTTAAAATAACATGACATTACTTACTTATTAGAATATTCACTAAAGGTAAAAAACATTAAGTCCAAAAAAAAAGCCTTCGAAGGCTTTTGTTAACTCAAAATTTGTCAAAGTTCATAGCTACAGATATATAGTAATCACAGGTTTTTATTTGATAAAGATCCGACTTCTACTTTATTCTCTAGACTATTTTAACTATGCCAGTGACGTTTTAGTCATCATTAATGAGGTTTACTGTAAACTTACCAGATTGTGACTTAAGGTCTTTCACCTTTCACCTACAGATATATAACCTAGTACAGACCACTTTGTTCGGAAGATGTCTCGTGAGTGTTGATTGATGCTGGCCCACAGTCGCCTAGCCTAATCTACGTGTTCGACAAAGCCGGACGGCTTGTTACCTGAACGTTCATACACTTTTTCGAGGAATCGCTGACTCAGTGGGAACAAATCGAGATATCTGCGAGGTTAGGCAACGTTACCACTGTCGGTACATAGTTGGGTGACCGTTTTCAAATATTATCACCCCTCCCCCCCGTGTCTCGGAGGGCACGTTAAGCCGTCCGTCCTGCGCCTAATCTCGCTTCAGGCATACCGTCCCATCGGACTATAATAGTGTGGGAATAGAGAGTGCACTTGTGTCTGCGCATACACTTGTGCACTATAATATCTGTTGCGTAGTTGACTAGTCTCTAATGAGATTAGCCGCCGTAACTGGAATCAGCTAAGAGACCATTATATATTTCATTTTATCATCAATCATGCCGGCCTGTATATGTGTGTAGTGTCTGTGTGCGTTGTTCGAGCGCGTTGTATCAAGTTTACCTTCTGTACTGTCGTTATTTTGTGTCTAAAGCTTCGTATTTACTTAACGATTGTCGCGAGACAAGGTACTTGTACTTGATAGAATAATTTTTCAACTCAACCTTTGTTTATCTTATGAATACCTACTGGCTTTTGTTCCTGGCTAAGTATGCGTAGATTTCGGAAAATCTTCTTGAAGGGTGTTCAAATATCCTTTCTTTGTGTAAGGTGACGTAAACTGATATGTGACATCAATTTCATACTTCAACTGTTCAATGGTTTCACGTTTCAACAGTAGGTTGATCAAAAATCGAAAGATTCACAGAAAATAGCATTGGTGCCAATATTGGGACAAGCGTTATTCTAGATCCACACGTTGGACGAGTTGCGTTGGGACTAGAGGATTCGATCCCGGTCGATTTTTCTAATCCCGGGATTCGAGATTATCAACAGTTAATATCGGGACTCCGGGATAGTCCCGGGGTTGTATTGGTAATAGAAAGTGGTAGCAAAAAGATAGTAAAACATATCAAAATCAACCTTTTATTTTAAATCTTAATTTTGTTACCTGTAAATATGTATGTGTGTTTGTTTTGTTACATGTACTGTACCATAATTATTAAGTAGTGTGCGTTATCTCAACGAATGAATAAGATTTTTTTTTTTGTTATAGCATAATATACTAGCCGACTCGCGCAACTTCGTCTGCGTAAATTTGCCCCGTTATTGCAACATTTCTCATTGCTGCTTCGCTCCTTATTTCTCTACTATTTAATGGATGTTATACATATAAACCTTCCTCTTCAATCACTATATCTACTAAAAAAACCGCATCAAAATCCGTTGCGTAGTTTTAAAGATTTAAGCATACATAGGGATTTTATATTATACTTTGTTTTATACTATGTAGTGAAGTATAGATTCTAACTACCATAGTACTTACTAATACATTTATCACATATCAACTACCGATTAGCTAATGAACTAATCTATTAAGTTTGTTGCGAGGAATGTATCATTGATTGCGTCGATAACTTCAAACAACATTCAAGTCTAAGCATCAAGTTTAATGATCAAAGTTCTACATGAAAGATATAGGCGGCTAGTTTACCAGCCATCGGTAAGTACCCTTTGGCATTTGCAAAGGGCATGGAATCCAAAGTTCGTTAAGATACTGTTCGTTTAATCGCTGTAATGTACAAGCGAGAGTTTACACACATCATATATTATAAGATTGACTGCCTCTGTGGCGCGGTGGGAGTATGTCCGATTGCTACGCAAGAGGTCGTGGGTTCGATTACCGTACGGGACACCACGTTGTGATCAACAAATTGTTGTTCCGAGTCTGGGTGTACTTTGTGTCCGTGACTTTTATGTTTGTAAAGTCCCCCGCGGCACAGGGCTTGTACAATACTGTGGGAGTAGTCTTTTAAAAAAAAAACTATATAAAGCGTATAACTTCATAGATATTTCGTATAGGTAACTTGATATATTTTAAGCAATATTAAATTTAATCATTCAAATGAGCGCACGCAAGCACGCTTGGACGCTCGCATCCACGCATACTATATAGAAGTCCTACAACTCCTCTCGTAGAAGTCCTACGACTCATCGTAGAAGTGCTACGACTCATACTGTGTCAGGATATTTTATCAAACAGTTCAGTATCGCTAGTTTTATAGGCAATAGAATAAATCGGGGAGGAATTAATACAACGTAATAAATGTCAAGTATTATATATTCTCAAACTTGTTTGGTCTGGTTGTATCAAGGAATAAGTAGGTATACTAATATTGACTGCCTCTGTGGCGCGGTCGCAGTGTGTCCGTGCTACGCAAGAGATCGTGTGTTCGATTCCTACACGGGACACTACTTTGTGTGATCTACAAATTGTTGTTCCGTGTCTGGGTGTACTTTGTGTCCGTGACTTGTATGTTTGTAAAGTCCACCGTGACACATGGCTTGTACCCTATTGCGGGAGTCGTATTTAAAGAAAAAAAACTTGCCAGTCTTCTAATAAATAATTTACACATTTCTTATATCATAAATACATAACGACTATAAATACAATTACAATTTACTAATAATATATTTAACATAATCAATTCACAACATCATTGCAATGTTCTAACATATCGCTGATAAGTATTCCAGACAATACATATCAAATCACATCACATTGCAACATATTGTTATTAGTCAATACACAATAATAAAATAGCACAACGAACCAGCAATAAGTATAATCTGAATCGGATCGTACCTGTCTCCACAGGTGATGGTATAAGATTGTCCCTAATCAAAATTTGCCCGTTCTTATATAGCAACACAGTCACTTAAACATTACAAATCTGTGGGTACATCTGAAACATTGGCACTTGTTATATTTTAACCTATCAAATAATTTAACACGTTGAATCGCGTTATTTAATTTAATAAGTAATATTGAAATTATTATACCACCATATAAATGACGATTACATTTTTATAATAAGATGTAATGTACCACAAAAACATTTTTTTTTTGTTTTTTAAATAGACGATTCCCGCAGTAGGGTACAAGCCCTGTAGCGGGGGACTTTACAAATATACAAATCACGGACACAAAGTAAACCCAGACTGGAAACAACAATTTGTGGATGGGGATGTCCCGTGTGGGAATCGAACCCACGACCTCTTGCGTAGCAGTCGGACACACTCCCACCGCGCCACAGAGGCAGTCAAAATTATTTGACATTTCAATCAGTATAATACATCAGTGATCAGTAGATTCATATTTCATGTTTTTAATTTATTTACCATATTATCTGGTGCTTTTGTAATGTATTATAAGTTATAAACATGTGTTATAATGAGTGACTAACATATTAATTACAACATAATCTGTAAGTACTTCAAGTAAATATCAATTTACTCTGTCATAACGTATTCTATTATTTGAATATACAAATACTGTTACATATTCTACAGCTAACAACATTACAGTGGTATTTAGGAATCCTTATTAAAGTGGTAATTATGTCAACGATTAATTATTTTAATGGCTATTTATCTGTATATATTTTATTTTATTTTAGTGGCTATAAATAGCCATAAATATACCCCTTACCTGTCAGGCTCAGGCTCTTTCTTACGCTAACTCAACCAAATACACAAATAAAGAGGGAGAGAGATACAAAAGAGAGAAACGTAGCTAATGCCACGTTTTCACGTATTATAAAAATGTAAAAATAAACATATTTTATAAGCACCTGCAATTTTCCTCATTATAAGAATAGCAATTACCAACAGTATCAATGGCAGTCGAGCTTCCAAGAAATAACGCCATTGACAAAGTCATAAAGTAAAGACGTTGATGGTGAAGAGGTTTTCTATTTTCCCGCTCAAAAAGTAAGTCGTTTCAAGTACCCACTGAGCAATTGTGTTTGAACCTACTCAGACGGAGGTTGGCTAAGACTTTGTATTTTTTATTTTTTTATTGTAAGAATTGCTTGTTAAAGGAAAGAAGAGGAGCTTGTAGAGCCACTTAACATTCGTATGGATTTGTGAATGTATTTTTGTATGTCGGTATGTATTTATTTACCTACCTACGTATGTTAGGCAAGTGGGTAGGTACCTACACACCTTGAAGGAAGTTCCTACTTTATTATACACGAGCTATTCATTTGTTTAACGTGGATTTGCACGTGTTCTGATTTATTTTGATTTTAATTTAGAACCTGCCACCAATTTATTGGTTTTATTTGCAAAAATCCGCTTCTTACCAGACATGTTACAACTTTTTGCGCAACATAATCCGTTTAATGGTTTGAGCTGTGCGTCGATGTAATAATTAATCAATCGCAGTTTTCTTTAAGTCAGTGGTACCTTTTCTTGAACAGGGACCGCTTTTAGTTTTTTGTTGTTTCGAACAACAAAAAACTAAAAAAACTAAAAGCGGTTGGACTGACCACCATGTACCTTTATTATTTTGTCACGTTGCGTTGTGACAACTAAAAAATAAATAATTGATAATTATACCTTAATTAGCAATTTGAAATGTAGTAAATTTAAATTATGTTAAATTAAAAGTATAGACCAGAACTGCGCCATTACTCACAAAATTGACCACTCTTTAGAAAGAGACAACGCTACTTTTTGGACAATACTCTCTACGTCAATGAAGGGAGGTCTGTGCCTTACGCCATCTTGAATTTATTTTTCTCTTTTGACTTTCTCTCGATTCGATCTGCATAGTAGCAGCGTACAAAAAAATATATTTTAATCTGTAAACCTTAGAAAACCCTTATAAAAGCTGAGTGCAGCCATTTCATATCGTTGACCGTACATGATTGCTGGATATTCGTTCCAGATGTAGATTTTATTTACAACACCAAGCCATGCCTTCAGATTTATTTATCATCACCACAGCTAACCGACAAGCAGTGAACAACAAACTCAAACGCTTGTTTCTTTTCCCAGGTTCCCTGCGTCCAGCTCGACACCTGCTGCTATTCAAGGACTAGCTGGTTGCAGGTTGCAGACGCTCGCTTTTTCCACGCAAGTCAAACTAAATGCCACTTTATCTCAAGTCGGCTAAGTTAGACCACCTCGGGGCACACTATCTGAGTTCTGTACTTAGAATAATAGAAAACTTAAAATATATGAGTTGAATTCTAAAAATTAGAACGTTTTGTATATTTTACTCTTACTCTAAACAAGGTAATCGCTTCAGTGGCGCCCAACGTGGGGCGGTAAAGTAAGTGACAGCAACGTGACCGAGAACCTCCTTGCTTACGACTGCGGTGTAAACCACAGTGCGCCTGGTGCCGTCGGGGTCGACCACGAAGCAAGAGCCCTGGACGACGTCACCGTCGCGGTTCTTGTGCTGGCTCTTAAAGTCGCCGGTGAGACCGTCCTGCATGTATGTGAAGTTTTACTGATGATGATTGTCATACTCTTCAGGTCTGGCGGCGTGTACCACGTGTGCAGCAGGGTCAGCTGCTTAGGCCACAGGAGCGTGAACGTAGATTCTATTCTGAACAAGATAATCGCTATATACTTGAATTTCAAGAGTTCTCTACACTAAATCATTCCGAAAATAAACTTTAACCAAAAACTCAAATTAACTGGCTCACTTACAGTTTTTGAGCTTGTGTACGCGAAATTTGAAATCGTTCACGGACCATTTTTATCGTTCCATAGTCAAAATGGATAAAGCGGAACCCTTATAGTTTCGTCATATCGGTCTGTATGTCTGTCTGCCCCCCCCCCCCCCCTCTTACCTTTTGAACCGTGTGACCAAATAATATGCAAAAATCGCAAAGGTAACGCTTAAAAAATACTTTGAACTAAAATTATTTCGGACATGATCGGATATACCGCCATTGTTATTGTCGAAAACCTGCGTTTATCAACAAAAGGGTATAAGTACCGTGAACATACGCTCTTCTGCTGGTGCAATTATTCAAATTGGATGTTTTCCATACGGCAACGGCTCCGGAACCCTACACTGAGCATTGTCCGACATGCTCTTGCCCGGTTTTTATTTTTTTGTCAAAGAGAATGGAACATAATATGAACTTGATCATACTTACTTCTTACTTCGTTAATATAGAATTTCATTTCGCACTCTGAAATATTTACACGATTTTGTACTTGTTGTGAAATGCTTTTTTTGTTGGAGATCCTAAAATAAATAAATAAATATAAAAACATACTACGTATATAATTAATTTATACACAATTGTCCATTTGTTCTCGTTACGCATATCCCTTCGCACATATCGTAATAAAACGTAATTGGATTGCGAGGCCTTTTTGTATCAATAAGCGTCAATTAATTCCGCTTGTTGCTTTTATGTGACACTTGAATAAATCATTGTATCAATTAACATTTAGCGTTGGAAAGCTATGAGATTATTTCGTTTAATTTGTAGAGGAATGAGAATAATGAAGTTATATTTACAAACTTTTTTTTTAATACCACTAAACGTAGAGACGAGTAGGTCTTGAGACCGATGTAAGCATCACGCTAGCCCATAATAGTAGGGAAGACGTAGGTCATCGACCTTTACCCATTTGATAAGCGAATGGGACATTTTTACCCGACTGCAGAAAAGTTTGTGTTTAATCCGCCTGTGTTTGAAGCGTATTTAGTGTTAGATACGTCGAAACGTACGAATATGAAGGGAATCTTGTACGCGGGCACTTTTTAGTTTTAAATATTTATTTTTTTATCAAATTTTATTCATTTATAAACACGACAGTGATAGTTTGTCTATCGAAAAGTGTTCAAGGCTATTTTTTTACGATTTTAAAACTTTAAAGTATGGCTATTATATTACATGAACGGCGTTTTGCAGGCAAGCCTAAGTAACCCTAAGTAAGCCAAGGTACGATTATTTTCGTATTTAAATTATCTTTTTTTTGGTACCAATTTGTAATAGTTTTCGTGGTACAAATTGGTGTTTTATGATACAGAATTATACAGGTGATGATACTAATGTAATTTTGATTTTAAAATAGGTAAAAAATAATTTTGATTTTAAAATAGGTTAAAATGATATCAAAATATTTAAAATTATTAGGTAGGTAAGGTATATTATATATGTAGTCATGTCAGTCATTAGGTGTTCGTTAACAGAATTAAGTAGGCAAGCTTACCAAAACATGTTCTATATGTTAAAGACTATCAGTTGAAACTAAATTTACTCGGTTTTATGAAAATGCTGAAGAGTTTGTTTGTTTGAACGCAATAATCTCATGAACAACTGGTGCGAATTGAAAAAAAAATTTACTGTTGGATAGCCCATTTATCGTGGAAGTTTATATGCTGTCACATTACGATACGACGAATAGGAGCGGAGCAGCAAGGAAAAATATTGCAAAAACGGTGAAAATTGACGCAGACGAAGTTGCGCTAGTCAGTTCGTTAAAAATTAATAGCCATGAACACTTATCGATTGGCAAGCAATTGTGTTTATAAACCAATAAAATTTGATAGAAAATATATCTAATCTATTTATTCAGGTGAGTAAAGGTCGATGTTCCGCGTCTCTTAAACCATAACAGTATCAGTGACACCCAAATCCTTGTTTGGCAAAGATTTGATAGTCACCGCACTACGCTCGTTTGAGACATTAGTTATTAAGTCTCATTTGCTTAGTAATTTTACTTGCTACAGTGCCCTTCAACTGAAATAAGTACACCTGTTTGTAAACTTTAAAGGGCAAGGACAAACCTCAACCCTAACGAACAGCACGACTTCCAAAATCATTTTTCTGATTGCCGCAATATCCTTGTTTCTTTGTCTGTTTAATTAGGAAAAAAATAAGACAAAATTTAGTCTTGCAAACACGCGGCTCGTTCGCATTTGTCAATCAAACGAGCTCATACAATGTGCCAAATCCGTGGTATAATTTATTGAAAATACTGCTTTTCTCTCGTCTTGTTCAAGTTTTTTTTTTAAAGATAACTAGCAATGTGGGATTAAGTCCCACATTACTAGCAATCTTGTTACCCTCCAGCTAAGCTCAAAGGCTTGTGTTAGAAGTGGGTTCACGTCGGTAGTATAGTGGGTAGGATTCGAACCCGCGACCTCACGATTGCGAGACCGATGCCTTAGCCATTACGCTACCGCCGCTTCGAAACATCTAAATCGATCCAGTCTCTCGATCTCAATCTCATCTCAATCTTCAGAACGATGCTTTGAGACAAACAATAACCTAAAGTTGATTATTAACGAGGGAACCCCCCACCCTTCCTCCACCTTCGATCTATGAATCACCACGATTGAAGTAGTAAGGAAATGCCCTTAATACAACAATCTAAATAGATTGACAGACCGAACACAAAATGAGAGACCTGCAACAAGCAAAATTAGTGCCTCTAACTTTCCTTAATAAACTTAACATGGATTTCCGCCATAAGACATTCAATCAGTTAAACAATAAACTTTCACATAATACTAGCAGACCCGCACAACTTCGTCTGCGTCAATTTTTCCCGTTTTTCCAACATTTTTTATCGATACTCCGCTCCTATTGGTCATAGCATGATGTTTTATAGTCAATAATCTTCCTCGATAAATAGGTTTTCAATTCGAACCAGTAGTTCCTGAGATTATGACGTTCAAACAAACAAATAATCAAACAAAGAAACTCTTCAGCTTTATAATATTATAAAGCTGAAGAGTTTCTTTGTTTGATAAATTAGTTTCTTTGTGAAATTAATATTAGTATAGAAAAGTAACTGCTATAGGTACCTATCCCTGCTGCTTAAAGACATTGATTAGCTAAATAAACATCTGAAAAAAGAAAACGAATATATTTCCTCATTGTTCGCAATGTAAACCGTCCTTGTAGAGAAAAACATTCCAATAACAGAGTAAATCTGTTCCAACGTCGCCGGATAATACGAATTTTATTGTACCCAAATCATTAAGAAAAATAAAAGAGGACTGATGAGTCTTTTGTTCGCGAATTGCGAGTTGCCTCTTGTTTTTAAAGCCTTTAGCCCCTCAAGAAGTATCAAATGTCTCTTTATACCAAGCTATAAAAGGGCTCTATTTTAAATTACAATTTCGAGACAAGCACGGCGATCCGGACAAGTAGCTTAAAACAAAATGAAAACCGTTTTAATCATGGAGTTTAACAACGTTCTTTTCTGCTCGATCAAAGAGAAAACCTACAAAAATCTTTAACAATTACCTACTCGTAACAATAAAGAAAAGTAACAATATTAGTGAAGCCAAATTCATACCTTTGAAGGTTCAAAACGACTAACAATAAAGTAGCATATAATACGCACCGTGCCATGAACAACGGAACAGTTTATGGCTTCATGAATTTAATTTGAAACCGCGCCTTTTGTTGTTCGTGTCTATAAAGGGATTTTCGGCACAAAAAAATAATTTGCCAACTTTACCGGCCAACATTAATAATGATGATAATTTCCCAAATAGGTATATTGCCATTGTTTTAACCAACATTGTTTTTAAAATATTTTTATAGCGAATGTTCGTGCCAAATGTGAGGACGGTTTTATCGTAATAAACATTTAACTTACAGGGTACGACTCTCTGAAAACTTTTGTTTAACGACGCGTATACAAAACGATTGCGACAAACTGTCCTACATTCCTAATTGTTTTTATGAAAGTAGCTGTTAACAGCAGCTCCCCCTCGTGGATCTTAATACCCCAATTAATCAACAATAGCGATAGTTTCGTTTATAGAATGTCTTATAGGATCTATCTTTCTATAATATGTACAATGTAGGTATCTATATTTTCAACAGACTTCAAAAAAGAAGGAGGTTCTCAATTCGACTATGTTTGTTTTATATGTTTGTTTACTGATTAAAGTTACTTCCAAGTTGGTTGTTGTCATCAGATTAGGACCCGGAGAAATCGAGGGAACTCTTCAAATATTAAAGATACACCTATATTGATTTAGATATATTTCATAGTGATTCGTGCATTTACTACCATAAAACACTAATTGCTGAAGTGGAACTGATGATGAAAACCACATTTGACAACGGAACTGTTGCAATATTCCACGGTTTGTTATTCAATTACTATAATAAGTATTAAGTAGTACTTTATTTTCGTCGTACTATTACACAATGTAGTGAAGTGAACTGATGGTAAACTATCATGTGAACTCCTCGACAATTAAAGGCCCTGCATCAATAAAAGTAATATTTTGTAAAAGGATTTGCGCAGTTGACATAAACCTATTGTAATTTAACTGAGAAATAAAAAAACGTTAAAAAAATATATTACCGACTTCAAAAATAAATACAAGACGACTAAAAACATAAAATTATATAGAATAAGCAAAACACTATTTGAAGTTAGTAAAAACATAAAAAAACTACTATTTCACGGCACCAACTTCAAAATGTTTAATTTTTTTTGTTATTCTATATTACTTTTTGCTTTTTAGTTGCATTGTATTTATTTTGATTTTTAAAGTGAAGGAAGGCCCTTGGGAATAATCAAAAACGTAATTTATCTTTACAAATAAATCGATCTTTTTAACACCGTCTGTCGGATATCTTCTGAAATGCTTTGTTTAATTAAATCCTCGGAAGTTCTTTACAAACATTGCCAATGAAACATTGCTGCTTCTCTAAGCTTTTCCATTGAATTCATTTTAAAATACTCCTTAGAGAAACCAATTTTGAAAACAGACTAGAGACCCTAGAGTATTTTCTTATTTTGCTCTGCCATCAATAATTTACAGTGAAACACTAAAACAGTACAAATGTTGATCGTCCATTCCAAACATTTAATCTACATATATCTATTTAAATAAAATTCCTTGTTCTGGCTGACTGACTGATGGATCAACAGCACAGCACAGTACAGCACAGTCTAAACTAATAATCATAGAGACGTGAAATTTTGAGGACATATTTCTTATATAGGTAATGTAGGCATCCGATAAGAAGGGATTTTTGGAAATTTATCCCCTAAGGGGGTAGATAGTGATTGTAAATTTGTATAAAATTTCGTCAGCTTTAAAGTTAGATTTATGAAATTTCGTATTTGGCTTTTTGGTTTAAAATAGAGAAATACGTGTATCAGCGTTTTTGTAAGATCTACCCCTAAAGGGTTAATTAGGGGTTGCAAATTTGTATTTAACTTCGTCAGTTTTAAAGTTAAACCAGTGAAAATTGACCTTTGTGGATAAAGATACGCGACTTTCAGCATTTGAAAGCAAAAATCAACCCTTAACGGGCTAAAGTCATCCACGGGGACAAAGCTGCAGGCAACAGTTATCCTAATCCCAACTAATATTATAAATGCGAAAGTGAGTGTATTTGTTTGTTTGTTACGCTGTTAAGGTTCATTTCTGTGCATCGCGGCCGCTCGCGAGTCGCGCGCGGCTTACGACAAGCGACTGACGCGCACGGCCGATGCGACAATAGTCAGAGTGCGCGCGCAGCCTACGACAGTCGTCGGCCGCGCGCGTCTGTCGCAGACCTCGGAAACGGCGCCGTACATTCTCATACTCTGAGTATTGTCGCATCGGCCTCGCGCGTCAGTCGCTTGTCGTAAGCCGCGCGCGACTCGCGATCGGCCGCGATGCACGGAAATGAACTTTTACCTATAAACAGTCAGGCATCGATCTCGCAATCTCACGGCTTGCAGGTTCGAAGCATACCCATTATACTACCGACGTAAACCCTCTCCTAACACAAGCCACTGAGCTTATCTGGAGGAGGTAACAGGATCGCTAGTGATGTGGGACCATACTCCCACATTACCAGTTAACATTGCTAAAAAAAAAATCAGGTTAGTGAAACTGGTTTTAAAAATTATTTCACCAATAGAAAGCTAAAATTCTGAATGCTGAAATTCTTACGTAGACGAATGTGAATATATGATGATCTTAATTTGCGACAGGTTGACACACCTATTTTTAATTTCACCAATGTAGACATAATAAAATAATATTTTAATCTTCTAAAGTGAGTGAAAAAAAATATTGAAATAAGTTTAGAAATAGTATTTAAACACAAAAAAAGATATCTGAGTATATCTTTTAGAAACGTTTGAATGTTGTTTGTTTGTTTAAACACGCATCACAGTACCGCGGGAATGCAATGTTTTAAAACTATTTTGCCCCCGCAAAATAGTTTTAAAACATTGCATTCCCGCGGTACAAACACGGACACAAAGTAGGTGTACTTTAGACTCGGAAAAGATCGCTCGGGCAGGACATAACCTGCGATCATAGGGAATCTGTGAGAGTTTTTTCCATCATACCGTTATTACCTATGTATAAATTATCTTGAAGGAGCGGCTAGGTACCTCCGATTAAAAGGTCCGATTTAAAAGTGTCGGAGCCGAAGTTGGAGTCGGAGCTTTAAAATCAATCGGAATTTTCGACCTATCGGAGTCAGAATCGAAGCTCCTTAACTCAAAATTTCGCACGAGTAATTGGGCGGTTTCGAGCTTCATTTAACTCGAAACCGCCCCAGTACTCGCGTGGTGGGGGAATTTTTCAATATTAATAGTATTTGATGTGATGCAAATCACTTTTTTGTCGAGGTGTGGTCGTGGGAATTTTAATAATTTGTCTTCTAACCGTCTGGCGCCATAAACTTTATCGCCCTTCATTTTGCTGCATTGGGCATTTGCTTGGCTTGCCCTTCCATATGTTGGGCCCTGATTAAAGCTAGGCCCAAATATTCATAGATGCCACAGAGCATTGTGGAGCATGTTTACAATATGTTTTACACAGAAGTTGAATTGTAATATAAACTACCTTAATATAAACCCAACTTCCACGCGAACGAAGTCGCGGGCACAGCTAGTTAGAAATAAACTTGCTTTTTATTTAGTTTTATAAATTTTTCCAGCTTTCTGGAATAATTACCAGTTGACGTTGGTGGGAAGACATTTTTTGACTTCTATAAAATTTTGGTGGGGTACGTATGAAGGTTACATTCTGTACTCTAGGTTTTTAGTGATAGTTCTTGACATTGGTCCATAGTCCATGGAGACCATAGTCTTGAAGTGTTTGCGAATATTGAATACTCTGCAGGTATATACATGGGAATGCATACGACAGCTGCACTAGTGTACTCGCAAAATATAAAATACGAGTACAATCGGAAAATACAGTGTGGCGAGAACTGAAGGTTGTTTCATTTTATTAAAATTTCAACATCTTATAATAAGTTACTGTTCAATTTTTATTAGAGTACGTTTAAAATGCAGTGTTTTTTCGATCGGGTATCATTTTTCCGTAAGATGCCCATGGCTTCGTCCGTGTTAAGTGTGATTTTATTGATTCTTCAGACCATTCATATTTTACATTAAAACGCAAATAACTAGTAGCTATCAAAGTAAGTATCGACTACTAAAAGACCCTTTTTGACCAAATTTTATCAATATTTATATGTAGTCTTTGAGTAAAACGCCTATGACATACGGACAGAAAGACAGACATACAAACAGACAGACAAACAGACAGACAGACAAACAGACAGACAGACAAACAGACAGACAGACAAACAGACAGACAGTCAAACGGACATGACGACTATAAGGGTTTCGCTTTCGCTGTTTTGGATACGGAACTCTAAAAAGGATTTTACAGGTGAATCATCAACCTTATTTATCAAACTATTTCATTGGATAAGGATTAATAACATCGTACGAATGTCTTTCGATTCTACCTGTATTGACAAATTTGAACAAAAAGTGGTTATTGTGATTTAACTATAATAGTTGACACATTTTCGTAGTCGACTTTTTACTCACAAATACCATTGAGTACCTACTATAAACATGATGTAGTACATTATTTTGATGTATCGTCAATAGTTTTCACAACGCGAAAAAAAATGTTATACCTTCCCTTAAATTTTTGCTGTATCTGTAATTTTTGAAAGCCAAATATATCCTACGTTACTCCCTATTAATATAGCTTTCTATAAGTAAAAAAAATTTTAATCGGTCCAGTAGTTTTCGAGTTTATTCGTTAGAAACAAAAATACAAATATTTTCATTTTACAATATTATGCATAGATGTATACCTAGTTTCCATTAGTTCTCTACTTGGTGTATGGTGTATTTGTGGCAACACATTAGCTGCATTACAGTTTATAAATAAACAAACACTGTAAACATTGTCAATTTGTAAAGAGCGGTTTTTATTAGCGTTTTCTTTTTTCCGGCTTCATCCGGCTTTATCTATTGGTTTTCGGTACAATGTGCTGTACTAATAAAATAAAGAATTTTGAAATTGATATTAAATACTATCCCCCTTACCTAGGGGTCCTAAACTCAGTGGCTACTACATAGCGATTGAACCACACAGATCTAGAAGTCAGCAAGGTTAAGCTATGATTCTGTCTGTATATAGATAGTGATCCATTTCCAAAAATCTTTGACTACTCCCTGCCTCAAAAAGCATATTAAGCCGTCAGTCTTGCACATAATCTCTTTCCTTCTTGGCGTCAAAATTTAAAGTTATTTTTTTACTGAATGAAGCTTTAATACTTATTTTTAAAACACAAATTAACGTTATTTTTGGATAGAAGGGCTTCTAGATATTAATTAATTTTGTTAATATAAAAGGTATTTCCAATATAGGGAATTAATTAATAGGTAATTTTCGTAAGGGTATTCAACGTAATTTATTACTACGGAGATCGGTATCGTATTCAACCTCATGTCAGTAGGTTAGCTCGTCACCTACGTTAGGAGAGCAGTGGAAACATAGACATAGTGACTTTTTTATCTATAATATGTATGTATTTAGAAATATTTAAGTATGTTTATCAGTTGTCTGAAGGCCATAGTACGCGCTCTGCTTAGTTTAGGATCAGATAGCGTTGTGTGAGTTGTCCCAAGATATTATTATTATTATAGTGACTGGTATTCGTGTTCAACGAGGGTTTTCACGAAAATTACGCCACTAGTTGGCGCTACTGTGGCATGAGGTCCTGCGCCCTGCATAAACATAGTTTCAGTCCACTAATCGTTTTTCAGTGTTTAATTTGAAAACCTACCTAATGTGTGGTTAAAATTGTGTTTTTTAAATTAAAAAATGTTTATAGGTGTAAACCGATCTCTATGAATGGCTACAAGCCATTGTTTTAAACGTATTTTATCTTTAGGAAACTTATGACATCCCATTTTTTGAGCACATAGGAACTGCATAACATTGTGGCATTTCAATTTTGAGAGATAATATATTCTACATATTTAATTTTAACAATAGACAAGAAAATATAGACACTCTGACACTTTTGACAGGACTGACGTTTTAGTGCTGCCGCCTAGTGAGCGTCATTTCAGGTATGAAGTAAATACAAAACAAAACAATCTGATTGGTTCATGTCGCAGGCCTTTATCTATGTTATGTTACTATGACTTTACAGAAAAGAGCAGTTATTGGCTGCAGAGTCACGTTGTCTCTTTCTAGATAGTGGTCAATTTTGTGAGGTTATAGCGCAGTCCAGTCTTTATGTCTATGCGTGAAACAGAAGTCCCTACAACGAGCGAAAACAGGCCTACACGCGCATAGACGCGCGTGTACACAAATCTCGGTCGAACTCGTTCGAATTAACCAATGGTAGGTCTAAACCATAGGCCATCTTGATAGGTACCACAACAATGTCAGTTATTTGTTACTCTTCCAAGAAATAGTGATGTTGATACATCAGAGTGTTTCGGTTCAAGGGCACTGTAAAAACTAATTACTGGGCAAATGAGACTGAAGAACAAATGTCTTAAATGAGGAGCGCGGTACGGTGACTATCAGATCTTTGCCAAACAAGGATTTGGGTGGCACTGTTATGGGCTAACATGACGCTTACCATCAAGCGCACGACCTGCTAGTCCCTTTATTTTGTAGTACTTATAAAAAGAGAACTGATTCTCTATTAAGTTGGTAAACGGACAATAATTTTACGTGATAAAGTCATAAGAAAACATTGATGATATTGTAATAAACAACCATCATTGTGACAGCTTTAATTCTAATTGTATCGCATGTCGCTGCAATTGCCATTTGCATTTTCTGACAGGCTACTATATTTAGTTCCCATTTATCACATGTCGCTGCAATCGCCATTCGCGGATAGGCTGACACTATCAGCCTATCAGCAGGCGGAACGTTACACTTTTTCATGCGTGCAGCTGGTTATCTCTTCATGAAACGTTATCATGTCACGTCTATACATGCGCGCCTGCGTGGATTTGTTGTATACCTGTGACCAAGCCAGTACCTATGTATTTTGTGGAGGGGTTCAACAGTAGAACTGCTCGTTTGAGTTAATTGGAACATGTTCCGCGGTGCGACACATCGCAACTTACACAATTTAGAGCCAAGCGGAACAAACAACAAGGGGCCAACGCTTTTAATATTCTTTTATTGGTTTTGAAGGAAAGAAAACAAAAAGAACAAAGGTTATTCAAACAACTAGCTGTTACCTGACGTTTCGATCTAATTGGTCGGTGCAATTTGATTAAAAGGTCGGATGAATAAAAGACATCGTGTATCTTTATATACATTTTTAGCTTATTTCACATGCTTAGATCACCTAATCCGGTAAATGCCACCTCATCTCTTCCCGTAGGCGTCGTTAAGGCGACTAAGGGATATCCCGGGCGGGCAACATCGTCCTCTGCGTATTTTAAAGCCTTACTGAGATCGCCAACCCGCTCGCCAAGCGTGGTGATTATAGCACGCCCAGGATCTTTGATATGTAGGTTTTACTAGGTAGACCTGTGACCAGCATGGCCCACCAGCCTGTGACCAGCATATGGGTTGAAATCACCTACACCACTTTTTGATACGGTTTTCACCATCATTCAGAAGCTTTCTTCTGGATGGTTTGTATGTGTTCAGATGGTAGGGAAAATTCCATGTCAAGTCGGGGCAGCCCGCTATGTTAAAATCTCGAAAGTTTTATAAGCTGCTGAATTTGAGCACAGAAAGTCTTTGTACCTACCCTATTCTAAAACTATTGGCATGGTTTTGAAGAAATGTACAGGATGATTTGTAATATAACATTAACCTCCCGCTCGTGGCTTTTTTACATAACACTAAATAACTTTGTTACGTCAGTTTTAGAAAATATTTAAAATATTAACCCTTAATCACCCACCATTTGTTTATGGAATTGTGACCATTACCACCTACAGATATTTTACTGGAATAGAATCGTTGTTTATTGTTAGATTTAGGCCCTAAACCTGACAAAGAAACATCGATTTTACTCCGGGGTCTCTCAGATGTGTGGTAATAAAAGTAGGTGGTAGTAGCAGTTAGTGGTGAAGGGTTAATTTGTATTTTTTATTAAAAATATATCTTACGAAGTAATTTAGTGTAATAAAAGGAAGCAAAGAACGGGAGGTTATTGGTATATTAGAAATCACCCTGTAGAGTTTAAAGTTAGAGGATGGACATAACTAATATACTTGTTGATGGAGTTGGGGGAACTTATTCAGAATAAAAAAAACACTTCCTAAAGGTTCTATCTTCATTTATTAAATCACAACAACATTTTTTAAACAATAGATCGATGGTGATATTAATTGACACTATATCTATTTTTAAATAAACATGAATGTACAATAGTTCATACAGTAATGATCATACAAGTTTTGTGCCCAGTATTGAAGGGCAAGTTTTCGTGTCAGGCTTTATACAAGTCGATTTTTGACCTCTGGCCTTTTCTTAACCTATAGATAATATCTTTAACATTTCAATAACTTTCGACTATCTTATCAAAACTCGACTTGTTGAAACCAGGTTAATTGTCTGATTATGTTTATAACTATACTATTTATAAGTCAAATCCTTATTCAAGTTTTAACTGTTCACAAATGTACGTGCGTCTTTCTATGTCAGAAATATAGTTGCCTCTCATTGTGCGATCATCACTTCCAACTGTTTTGGCTATTTTTTTATTGTTTGCAATTTTCAAAATAACGTTTTCATGTAAAATCTAATGGAAAGTCAAAAAGATGGTTCTCCACTAAAGGTCCAGTAACAATAAATTATTATAAAAACAAAAAACCGGACAAGTGCCTGTCGGAAACTATCGAGGGTTCCGTACAAATTTGTAGGTACATAAATATTATAAATAGTTCAGGAATCGAGTCTCGCCGTTTTTTAAAGACGGTAATACTTGCCAAATTTCGACGGAAAATACATTTAATTCCTTACGAGTGTCGAAATTGGCTGTATCTTTTTTTACGTTGATTTAGAATTTTGATTTTTTACAGTTTCGAGGGCCTGAAGATATGAGTAGGTATATGGTTTTGTTAATTTCATCTCGATAAGTCTACGTGTTCCAGTTAAAGAGTCTTGACAGACACGACGAATGCGAGGACGGACAGACAACAAAGTGAACCCATAAGGGTTCCGTTTTTTCCTTTTGTGGAACGAAACCCTAAAAACCCTACTGCTTTAGATTAATTCAGTGTAAACTGATGGAGCCCATGTCTTTGTTACAATTGAGACGAATTTTTAAAACAACACTTTCGCACATATGCAACTGAAAATTACTTAGGTTTATAACTTTGTTAGTAGTATCACAGATAATATAATACTATACTAGTACAGATACCTCATCCCATACAAAGAAATGTGATCGTCCTAACTCGGGCTCGTTTTCGGGCTCGTTTACGGAGACGTTAGATGGCATTAGCAGTGGTGCATAGCAAGCGACATCTAGTGATTCAGGCTACAGCTGATTGATTTTAATGGCCCTCCTTACTAAAGTCGCCAAAAGATGGCGGTAAAGGGTCGAGGGATGAAAATTGAGGCCTCCGCTTGGTTTGTTCTAGTTCGTGCGTTTACTTGGAAATAAAGTTGGTTGCTATTTGCTACTACGCGGTCATCGGCCGTGCTTAGGTCCGTATTAATAGATGAAGCTCAGATTCGTTCTAAAGAACGATATCATCTGAGTTCCCTTCTAAGTGCGGTTAGCGTCTTACTAAACTGCACTAATTAATAAACATGTATTGATAGCTTATATCGCGCCCGTACAAATAACGCAGAAAATCGCTTTATATGACGTCATTCGAGTGCAGACCTCAAAAATATTGTAATTTGACCCTAATAGGCGACGAGACTACATAATTACATTATACGAATTTGTTATTGCTAAAGTAAGTCGTCGGTGTACACCTCAAAGTTGAACCTACTTGACCTACTTCTATTATGATAGAATGTTTGCGTAAGTTAAGTAACTTTACCACAGTCGGTGCATAGATGGGTGACCCTTATCTAAAATGTTATACTTACATCAATCATCTTTTTGGTCTTGGTTTATTGTCAGAGAACATTTTTTTATACTTATTTAAATGTAATCGTGAAAAGATTATGCATAATTTCACAAAATCCACAATTTAGGATTAAAATTGACTTAATCAATGACGATTTTATAGTATTATATTATCTGTGACGATATCAATGGCAAAAATATTATTTTTTTGCCTTAATTTTTCTATATTAAGACTTATCTATTGAATAGAACGGAGTCTCGAACTCGTGTTCAAGGTCGATCTTACGTTTGAGATCGTTATAATAATACGGGCCTTGCGAGTGTAACTGTCAGAGTCCATAAATAATTTTATTGTAAATATTCATTAGCGACCACATCGGGAGTAGGTATTTAACTCTTTTTTTAACCCTCGACAAAAATGACGAGTGTTATAAATTTAACGCGTATCTGCATAATGATGTATCTGTGTGCCTGTCTGTAGCAACGTAGCTTCCAAACGGATGAACCGATTTTGATTTAGTTTTTTTGATTGAAAGTTGACTTGATCGAGTGTTCTTAGCTAAAATTTATGAAAATCGGGATTTTCTACTTCATTTCAATTACTTACTTACCTAAGGACGAGGAACCCTTAAGATTTCCTCGTCGTTCCGGTTTGTTAAGATCTTTGTGTTAAAACTTTACCGCCTATATATTACGAACTATAAGGCGCAGACCCATCTTGTTTCTACTTAAACTTCTTGTTTTGACGAGATCTACGTGACCACGGTGTCAAAACTTTAAACGGCTATATTTTACGAACTATGGGGCGCAGACCCATCTTGTTTCTACTTAAACGTCTTGTTTTGACGAGATCTATGTGATCGCGGGGTCAAAACTTTGAACGCCTATATCTCACGAACTATAAGTCGTAGACCCACCATGTTTGTACTCAAACTTGATGTTTTGATGAGATCTATATGATCACGGGGTCAAAACTAAATGCTTATATCTTACGAACTATGGGGCGCAGACCCATCTTGTTTGTACTGAAACTTCTTGTTTTGACGAGATCTACGTGATGGCGGGGTCAAAACTTTGAACGCCTATATCTCACGAACTATAAGTCGTAGACCCACCATGTTTGTACTCAAACTTGATGTTTTGAAGAGATCTATGTGATCACGGGGTCAAAACTTTAAACGCTTATATCTTACGAACTATGGTGCGCAGACCCATCTTGTTTGGACTGAAACTTCTTGTTTTGACGTGATCTACGTGATGGCGGGGTCAAAACTTTGAACGCCTATATCTCACGAACTATAGGTCGTAGACCCACCATGTTTGTACTCAAACTTGATGTTTTGATGAGATCTATGTGATCACGGGGTCAAAACTTTAAACGCTTATATCTTACGAACTATGGGGCGCAGATCCATCTTGTGTCGACTTAAACTTCTTGTTTTGACGAGATCTACGTGATCGCGGGGTCAAAACTTTGAACGCCTATACCTCACGAACTATAAGTCGTAGACCCACCATGTTTGTACTCAAACTTGATGTTTTGATGAGATCTATGTGATCACGGGGTCAAAACTTTAAACGCTTATATCTTACGAACTATGGGGCGCAGACCCATCTTGTTTGTACTGAAACTTCTTGTTTTGACGAGATCTACGTGATGGCGGGGTCAAAACTTTGAACGCCTATATCTCACGAACTATAAGTCGTAGACCCACCATGTTTGTACTCAAACTTGATGTTTTGATGAGATCTATGTGATCACGGGGTCAAAACTTTAAACGCCTACATCTTATGAACTATGGGGCGTAGACCCACCTTGTTTGTATTCTAACTTCTTGTTTTGACGAAATCTACGTGATCGCGGGGTCAAAACTTGGAACGCCTATATCACACGAACTATAAGTCGTAATCCCATCTTGTTTGTACTCAAACTTCTTATTTTGATGAGATCTATGTGATCACGGTGTCAAAACTTTAAACGCCTACATCTTACTAACTATGGGGCGCAGACCCACCTTGTTTGTGTTTAAACTTCTTGTTTTGACGAGATCTACGTGATCGCAGGCAAATAAGGTTGGTTTGGTTGGTTGGTACAAATAACCTATAGTTTGTGTGATATAGGAGTTCAAAGTTTTGACCCTGTGATCACATTGATCTTGTAGAAACCAGAAATTTGAGAACAAAAAGGTAGGTAGGTCTGCGCCCCATACTTCGTAAGATATACACGTTTAATAAATAAAAAAAATAAAGTCGGAGGCACTTTACTAAGTTTGTCGAGATTCATTAATGCCTCCGACTGCATGAAATTGTATAATTATGTAGGGGATCTTGTTTCCATCTTTTTTGTGCAGGCGGGTTTTTTTATTTTTTTATTTTATTTTTTTATTTATTACTTTTTAGTTGTTGTAGGATGTAACTGATGTAGCAACTTACTTTTATCACAGCTATTGTTAAGTATTGAAAATTAAAAAATCAATGGTTGCTAACTAACTTTTTTAGTATTACAGTCATAATCATGTTATACCTTTTTGAAATGCTTAAGATGAGCTCTTTAATTTGATACGCATATTACAGTATTCGAAACAATTTTTTTTTTCACACCTCTTTATTTTGACATCTCATAGCCGCCATGTTTGTTTTTTAAAAACGTCATCTATCTAAGAACACTTGGGCAATTATTACGAATCTAATGACGTGTGAATTGTATAAATCCGTTCAGTGGATTGTGAGATATCAGGTAATAAAGAATATTACATACATACATACAAGATACGCGCGAAAAACATAACCCTTCTTTACAGTCGGGTAAAAATGACACAACTCAACATTATTTTGTCCCCGTGATCCCGTGTCGAAGCACCGTGCACCGTACTGCACGTCTCGCGGGGCCTCTTTGATGCATTGATTTGTAAATATCGAATATTATCTTGGCGCAAGACCGACTGGTCGATCGAGTTCTTTTCGGTCATTTCGATTTTAATGGATTTTAGTCCTGAGTTCTGCAGGACTGTGATTAGGCGCACGACCAATTGGGGCGATCCTGCGCCTATTCCCTCTTCGGTCATGTCGATTGTAATGCATTTTCGTAGGTACTGTAGGACTGTGATTAGGCGCAGGTCCGATTGGTCGATCATGCGCCTATTCCCTCTTCGGTCATGTCGATTTTGATGGATTTTCGTCTCGAGCTGAGTAGGACTGTGGTACTAGGCGCAGTCTGTCTGTCTTTTAGATGCATATACTTGCACTTGCACCAATACTAGATAATGTATGGGACAAAGTATAAAATCGCTGTTTGAGCGAATTTATAAAAAAGGGACACTGTATTTTTATGAATTTGCTCATATCTCGAACAGTGCTTTCCATCAAAAAAATAATAAAAGTTAATACATTGTTCAGCTTTGATGCAAGTATTTTTCGATTTTTCGCATTATGTCCTTTTTTTATAAATTTGCGCATAACTCGGAAACGAACCACACTGTTGGACCGAAAATGGCATAAACTCGTAGGTTGGGTAGATTGCTATCAACTCAAATATAAAAAACAATATAGTCTAGTCCCATTTTATTTAGTATATTTACGTATTTACTATTTGTAAGATAACCTTGACCGATCCGAAAGTTAGTTCCTCGGGTAAACAATACGAAAAACAATAAAAAAATAATGTTTATTAAAACAACATTATTACTTAACAATCACGTTTTTAGTAGGCTCATTCAAAAAGAAACAAATTTTAAGTTGTGTCGTATAACCGTTAGGGTAGTGTAGCAATGCGTCGGCATTACCAGGTTTAAGCGCCCGACCGCCCGACCGCCCGACTGGCCCTACCGACATAAAATAACGACACTACAGAAGGCATGCTTCATGCAATGCATGCTTTACGTACTTTAGACTGCATAGACATCGTTCACAGGCATTGCTTTTTTTTGGAATATTATTATATAATTGGCTAACCGTGCATTCGTCTAAGTTATTTTCGGTTACTTTGTAATATAGGTATGGCATTCAATATAAATTAATTCATTATTAGCTTTAGCAACCATATCTAAAACAAACTACAAAAAGGTGTGTTTTACTTATTGTATAACCCAAAGTTTATTGACTTAGCGCGGGCGGTCGCGCTAACTGTGCGCGTCTACTGTAGATATGAATAATGAAATACATTATTATGAGCTAACTTTCTCTATTCTCGGCATTTTGTGGCATCGGTCGGTACATTTGATCGGAAGCCGGCGTCTTTGAAAACACCGCTGGTACGTACCTATTTATAACCTGACCTTGATTATTATTGTTAAAATGCATTTTTATTTCAAATATTTTTTTTCGTTCGCAAAAACATGGACTTCGGCTGTCCGGTTGGTTTTGGTAATTTGAAGAAGGATTTGACGCAGGATCAATGTGTCATAAATGTGTCAATAAATCATAAAATTTGAGTGGGACTAGGCGCAGGATCGACGAGTAGTCTTGTCCCTAGTTATAGCCCAATAGAAGTTAATGGAGTCATAGGGCAGAAACCCATCAAAACTGACACCACCGACGAGCGACTAGGCGCAAGACCAACGAGTCAGTCTTGAGTCTATGTTTAGTAGTTGGTTGACTTTAATTTTTTTCTTTATCACAATATGGCGTCTGGCTGTCGCCATTTTGAATTTAGATTGCTGTCATGTCTTTACAAGATTAATACGAATCGATCGACGTATGAATCATCAACATTGATCAAAATCGCATACATACATACATACACGTCAAACACATTACCCTCCGTAGTCGGGTAAAAATACACATTCAATCCTGCCTAAGGCGTTGAGGGGAAGTGTATGATTATGTACTTATTAACCCCCTTCCTCCCCCCTCGCCACATCGCGTGAACTAACTCACTCTTGGCCTGTGTTACCCCCTTCCCCCAGAACATGATGGGCAATGGAACAGGAGTCTAGTTCTTTTATGGGGTTTGAAAGCCTCCAATTCTTTTATCTCTAGTTGTAATTTACTACAACTTCATGTCACTCTTACTTCTCGTCGAAAAATAAGTAAAATATATCAACAAAATGTAGGTATGGTCAGAATCGGAATTCCCAAATAGTGCCATCTATTGTTAGATTGAACCAGTTTAATGTTTAAGTTGTGCCTATCATAACGTAGTACAAATAAATTGCCGCTAGAGTTATGACTTTGTCAGAAACTTTGTAAAGTTATGGAAATTTGATTTAGGAACCTATTATTTTACAACCCCTTGTATAGCTTAATAATAAAAAAATAATAATACACATTTTTAGTACCTATCTTCTGATATTCCAAGTTTTAAAAAACTTCAATATCAAATCGATACTTATAACGCCATCTGTTGATATTTATTTGACCTACATTTCTGTTTCTTCGTGATGAGACCCCGTGGTAGTATGAAAGACAAGCAACAGAAAATCTACTTATTATACCGCATTATTGTGATGGGTAACTACGGAACCCTACATTTTGTGTGGCGCGATATGCACTTGCTCGGTTTTATATCTGTAATACCTATCTCTACGAATTTACGGAACAGCGCACCTGAACATTGATACCATTTTGAACAGAAACAGTTACATTTTATAACAACTTTATATTTCATTTGCATTGCATGTCATAACCGTAAAATTGTGCACACAAAAATTGGTTTAAACGTAACGAACAAAATATTGTTTCCATGTATATAATTGCGTTATTTTATTTCGTTTATTTTATATCGTACTTTCAAAATAATAAGCCTCACAATTGAACAAGGCTGTTAACTGATTGCCAACAGACGGGCATATGAATGACTATTCTCCCTACCTATAGCATTTCATTATCTAATACCTATATGTAAAACCAAATATTATATTTGACGTCATAATTCCAAGACACTGAACATCTAAATTCTATGCAAATAGTTTCTTAATCGTCATGTCATGTGAATCAATGCTACAAAAGTTTTCTTTTGATACGATTAAAATACTTACCTACTTGCCCCCCTGGACAAATGGCATTCTATTCGATTAGAGTTTACGCTAATCGAATAGAATGTAGTCGTTGCGCGCGCAACACAGAATTGTTAATATGAGATTAGCAGTTGTGCGCGCTCAACGACGTCATTCTAATGTCATTCTATTCGATTAGCGTAAACTCTAATCGAATAGAATGCCATTTGTCTAGGGGGCAGGAACTCAAAGACACCTTTTACCACTATCTTTTTGATGGTAGATAAGACAGTTTCTAAGATAAAGAAAATATGATTCTTTCCCATTTATAGACTAATACGTGCATTTGTGAACACCAAAAACATATTAATACTGAGATGTAATGAGAAGATAGTGAATTGGATGAATTTTCGATAAATTGTAAACTATTCTACTGCAATATTTGTTCAGTGATAACTCGACAAAGATTACGTGATTATTTGATCCTATACTGCTAAACACGAACTATATCAAATACCTTCTATAGTATTTACAAGACTTAAGAGACATTTTCACGATGCAAATTTTTCTTGCATACCCACAATTTAATTCAAGCAATTAGAAATAAGAGTAAAAAGAGTAGTAAAGTCACTTAATGCTTATTAAAATCATTCCTTAGTAGAGATTTTACTTGTCAAAGTTTGGAAGGAATGATTTAAGTAAGCATTAAAAAACTGAGTGCGGTAGTAAATGACTTACTTAATCGAAATAAAACATTGGAAATTATGTATGTCTTTAATTTATCAACATGTTGGCATTGTCTAACTGGGAATTTAATTTATTGCATTCAATTATTGCTCATAAATGTGCAAGAAATAGCATCGTGTAAAAGCCTTGAGCCATCTACACAATGCAAGTTGCTTGTTGTATACATTTAAATTGAAGCAATAAATTACTTGAAACATTACGTGATTTAGGACCATGCGGTCCTAAATCACGTTAAAAATCTTATAACCGAGAATTGAATTTATTGATTTCAATAATATACAAGAAAATGGCATCGTGTAAATGAGCATTTATTTGGCACGCAGGTTCTAACTTATCACAAATTTACGCAAAAATATGGACGAGAAAATAGGCACAAGGATAAGATGGATTAGTATATGTAATCAAAACGTGAGGAATAAAATCATGTTCTTACCTACATGTTTTTTTATAATATAACATACCTGTTTATAAGTTTGGAGTCTTAAGCTTTATCTACACACATATGCGCCGTGTCTAAAACAGATCGTGCCCGGTCAGTGGAACGCTCGGAAGCTTCGTCACCGGCCCGGACCGAACATGTGTGAACGAGCTCATATAAAACGTACTTACTCATACCTATATGTTTTATAGACATTGACCGAGCACGGTCTATTCAAATCTCGAACATGGCCGGATGCAGACCGGACAAGCCCCCAGATGTATGTAAATAGAGCTTTATTTGCGGTCACACGTTTGGGAAGGCCAAATTTGACACATACGAGTCTTACTATTATTTTCATAATTATTCAGAGAGATACTATTGCGTATCGTTTTGAAATGCAGATTTAAACAGATATAATGGCAATCAATTTGAGCTGTACCCATAAGTTTGGAATTGCCATTCGTGTAACCGTGCTCGCCTTGATTAGTGTGAATGGCCCCTAATGTAGGTACCTACTTATTTACTAAGGAGGACATAATTTTATTTATAGCGATATCCTCTTGGATGTACGTCATCAATAGATCAACATGTGTACTGGCGAGTAAGTAGCTCTGAATATGATAAAATAAATGTGCCTACATGATATAATGTTCTAGAAGCAGTCTCGTGTCAGTATTATCACAGTTGCTACCATACAAGAAAGCAGTTGAATGTACAACAGTCAACCCAGGATTTTCTAGTCCCGAAATATTTAATTAATAGAAAGTCATTAAAGTAATACGTAAGCAGAATTTTAGTAATTTGCAACTCCCCTCCCCCTTATCAGTAAAAGCAAGCAAAACCCCATGTAATGTAGACATTAGTTTTTGTCGCACAACGGAGGAGGGGGGAATAATTTGACTAAACTCAATCTATAATTTTTACACAAATATTGATGACGCAATCAGAATCAAACCCCTCCCCCATGTCATCAAATATAAGCTAACCAATGACCTCTCCCCCTTTAGTGTTTACGTAATACTTGAATGCCCCCCTGGTACAATTTTGAATTGTGAATCTTGAAGTCTTCCCGATACGTGAGATAAAAAGCTGATTATCTTTAAAATGGTTAAACGAATTCTATTCAACCATAGCTTTGTTTAACTCCAATATAACAACCTCTTCCGTCCGTTTAGGCGTTAGGTTACAATAATACATAAATGTAATTATTAGGCAAATGAGACTTATGAACTAATGTCTCAAATGAGAAGTATGATCGGTGACATTCAGATCTTTGATAAACGAGGATTTTGGGGCTAGTGACGCTTACCATCAGTCGTGCAACAGATCGTCTCATATTTTTGTAGTATAAAAAAAACGAGCATATAAACCATTTAAACTAATAACACACTCTGTTTACCCTGAGACTTAAAATTCTAAATATCTTTAACTCATTCAAAAGTTTTAAGTCCAATTTCGTAGAACTCTTGTCAAGTTAAATTCACCTACAGCTGCTACCGACACGAGTTTGCTGCCAAGACATTATGTTCTTTCATGGTTGAAATTCTAATATCCAGTTATATCTAAAATTGGCACTATCAGAGATTACACAAATTAAATACAAAACGATGGAATTATTCCAAATGACACCTAAAACCTACCTACTAAAAACCTTCTAAACATTCTCGGTCTATAAATCATAAAGGCATGAAATTACAAAACGTACGTATTTGTTCCCAACAGGTCGAAGTTAATATCAGGTAAATTCTCTGGGTATTCATAAATTACTCTCTTAATATTATTGTACTTAATTGGGAAAATTTTGAATACACCTACATATGTTTTGCATCTAGAATACAAGGTATATGAATAATGTAGTAACGAGCAAGTCTTTGTACAAAGACGTCGCGCTGTTTTCATTGGCTGGGAGAAATGAGCTTGGAGCGGCGGGCGCTGATACAGCGTGGTTGTGAATTCTTGATTCTTCGTACGTTCCACTTCCTTCACCTTCATCTTCATCATCATCAGATGGCACGGTCGGCTCCTGCTTCAAAGCCTCAGCTCTTGGCCTTTCTGAATCTCTTAAAATCGAACGCATGTTCGTCGTTGCAGCAACAGATACTAAAGTAATAAGTTGTGATGATCTTCTTTCTATTGTCGTCACTGGCAATTCCGTTGTTATCTGTTTGTTCTCTTCTGTGGAATTCTTGTATTTAGAATACAATTCACTGATATTGACTTGCCTTATATCTGTACTATTTGATGTCACATTAATGAGTTCATTACGCCATTCAAGAGAGAAAGGTGTGTTACAAAACGGGGTGTTGCAGACACAGGTAATTACGAATGATGTGTTCGATGAAGTCTTCACGGTACACGGTTTCTTCATGTCAGGAGCGCAAACCAACGATGAATGGAAATCTGTTGAAAGTATTAAAACAAATTTAATATTCTATACGATTACTCGTTAAGCGTTTCGAATCTAGAAAATTAAGTCTGAAGGCGTGCGCTGACTATAAAGAAATATGATAATTTCCGTCCAATTTCGTTCACCACGCTTATTCAGCTCACAATAACATTACCATTCCTCTCTGAAAGAGCAATTTTTCTTCGACAGAGTAATAACATACTAGAGTGTAATGAAATTACACCTTAAGGCGCTTTCAAGTGTTATATTTTCATTTTCATTTCCTTTTAACTGTATTGTTTACAGTCATAATTTTAAATGTATTCGTCAGTTTTATCGTGTTACGTAAATCGTTTCACAGATAACAGCCTGCAGCTATTTATCGTCTTGTTTTTGTAATAAATAACTGCGCTCTTGGCAATTCTTTCAAACTAAAAGAGCGATGCGAAGTTTGAAACTCATCCAAGGTTTTCATAGTTTTTAATGTGTTTTTCAGGGGATAAGTTTGAGGTCGTGGAGGGTGTTGGCACTGACACAAGAACGTAGCTACTAAAGGACGGCTCACAATTCAGCGACAACTCCACACACACAAAGACGCGTACGTAAGTACATCGTCGACGTACACAGTCTCATTTGGCATTGGACCGAGATCTCTGTAATTACGAGTCTATGAGTGCGTGAAGCTGTTTTCTGTCGTTGTAGGGAGCCGGCTTTCTGTAGCTGTGTATGTTGTAGAACTGACCTGGGGCGGAGGCTGCTGTGGCACAGAGGGGTCGCTTCGTCGTACATGTGATGGACGCCCAGCTGCTCGACTGCTCACAAGACGTCGTGTCGTTAGCGCGACAGCTGTAGCATCGACTCGGATGTATGTCTGGAATTAATTACATTACAATGAATAAATTATTGATGATAGAGTCAATATCGTTGACTATGAAATAGATCGTTGACTATTTATAGTTGAGTTTATAGCAGACTGGTTGACCCGGTGAATTTTGTACCACCAAAAAAATATACCCGAAGTGATGTTTCTCATAGAAAATTACAAATATATATCTGTTTTTTGGCGTTTTCTTTGGGTTTATATATTTTAAAAACTTCTTTAGCGGCGACTTTTTGGGATAGGTAAAAAACGTTAAACTCGCGTTAGGATATGAGACCTGATCGAAAATTCGTAATACGTAGGGAGAGGGAAAGGAAGTAATATCCCCCTCTCTTTCTACTGCGCGGCGAAAATGTATGCCTGCTCCTATTGTGATATTTAAGCGGCGCAGGGCGCTTGGCGAATGTGCGTGTGTGTTTGTAGTACAGCGTAATAGTTCTGAAGTGGTATTTTTTTTTATGTAATACTAGCTGACCCGAGCAACTTCGTATGCGTTAATTTTCCCCGTTTTTGCAACATTTTTCGTTGCTGCTCCGCTCCTATTGGTCATAGCGTGATGTTATATAGCCTATAGCCTTCCTCGACAAATGGGCTATCCAACAGCAAAATAATTTTTCAATTCACCAGTAGTTCCTGAGATTATCGCGTTCAAACAAAGAAACTCTTCAGCTTTATAATATTAGTATACTCGTAGATAACTTGTCATGTTTGTGTACGATAGAGCAATAGATGAATATTGTATTTTAACCACATACATGATAGTACTTTTATGCTGATAAATAAAGCGATTCGTGTGAAATTACTCCCTAACCATTCCAAAATATTCAAAAATGCACAACGTTAATGTACAAGTTTTCACTTCTGCCGGCACTCCCGGAGTGCAACCCGTTTTTTGCTTTACAGTATTAAAGCTTACCTACAACCTTTTCTCAGTTTTTGCGAAACTTCGTACAGCAATTGATTTTTAGAAGAAATAATTAAAAGTTAAGCTCATCTTACACTTGAGATTAATCCTTAAACTAGTGTTAAATAAAAACGCTCTCACACAAAAACATGATGCGACATCATAAAAGTTACATTCAGATACCGAGACAACACCAATCAGATTAAATCACAAAATAAACAAATAAAAAAGTTCATATAAACAGTGATTGACTGAGTCCAAATACAAATCTAGTGAGACAGAAAAACTAAATAAAAGTGTCGCGTATTTCTCCAGTGCAAATGTAATTCCAAACGACAAATATCTTACTGCGGGGTGAAGTGCACATATCGAACAAATTCGATTAGGCTTTGTCGGGACTTGGATCTGTGCCAGCAGAAAAAACGAGCAGCCTTTGTGAACACAGGTAATATACACAACAATAATCAAAAGTCAGACCAGAGTTTGCTGTTTGCTGCTATATTGTCCCGTGTTTTGTTTGTACTGTTTCGACATCTGTACTTTTATTTTATTAAATGATATCTAGTAATGTGGGATTGTAGTTCCACATTACTAGCAATCCTGTTAACCCCTCAAGCTAAGCTCTATGGCTTGCGTTAATAGTGAGTTCGCGTCGATAGTATAATAACCAGGATTCGAACCCACGACCTCACGATTGCGAGACCGATGCCTTAGCCTATTAGGCTACAGCCGCTTACTTGCAATACCGCTTTAATTATCACTTTAGTAATTAATTTTTATATCTGTTTAGAATTAGTTTTAAGAGCTTTTTAGCTAGGAGTGGTAGTCACTTTTTTATAGGCAGTCGAAAAGCTAAGGCAATTGGGCTTTTAATAAATATATATGTAAAATTAAAATTGATATCTAGTATGCTTGCATTTGATACAAACTTTTACAAAGTTTTTGAAGTTTCTTAAAGATACTTTAGTAAGAGCATTTTATCATTTTAGGGAAGGTTTTGTCTTCGAGAAGAAGACAAAACAATTGCTAGTTAAAAAGCTGTAAAGTATTATGAAAAAGGGGAATAAAGTCGAATACCTTATTAAGTTATCATTGCATGATAAATAAGATTACGGGCGCACCCTGGACAATTTTTTATATTACGATTTTTGTATTTTCGGGGTTAGGTGGTACAATTGACTGAAATATATATCTACCTTTTTTGTAAATTTCAACTGGGTATCCCAAGATCGCCAAGAGAGGTAGTTACTCTATCTGTCTGTCTGTTACGCTTTCACGCTCAAATAGCTAAACCGATTTAAATTAAATTTCTTATGGAGATAGTTTGAGTCCCGGGGAATGACATAGGGTAGTTTTATCGCGATAACCGACAACCACGCGGGCGGAGCCGCGGGCGAAGCTAGTCCAAGATAATTAAAAGAACAATATAAGATCCCAGTTACAATAAAAGCATACTTGTCTGTGCTTGACTAAGTGGAGAAATTGTTAAAAGTAGGTAATGAATGCAATAACTGAGCGTTGCGTATTCTGAGAAAGACTAATTGGACTGCAATTTAATTGGCCTTCATTAATGTATTCATAGCTTTTATATTGTTAAATTGTTGTTGTTCTTGCAAGAAAAATTAATGATAAAAATATTTTTTGCCTAGGTTATATGTAATTTGACCCCTCTTGTTTTGATGAGTATTTATTCTAAAACATATTAACTAAATTATCAACAAACACTTATTTACAGAGGATTTTAAAACATAGGTACTATTGCCTCAAACGAAAACGCAAATATATTTTGCGCAAGTATTAAAATTCCTTTTAATACTTGCTGCTTAAAGCATTTTTGATGATTTTAAAAGTGTGGCCGTTCCTGATGAAAAACAACTTTATTATTCTTAAAGTATTAAAAAATAATAAAAATATGAAATGTTTAAAAAAAAAACAAAATGAAGATAGGCGGCAGTTCCAAGTGTAAAGCTCATGAGAAGAATCTGCCAAGAAACCCATGAGCCACTCTTTTAAAACCATCATGTTTTTCTTTACAGATATAATTTTATTGAACGATATAAATCATGTTTGCTACCGATTGATATTGTCAAATACCTTATACAGGAAAACTTGTTTTTCAAATCTTTATTAACAACTTTCCAATAATCGCCAAATGTTACCAAGTCCACTCCCATTACACTACGATTAAGTACCTATAATAGGAAACTATATGTGTTAGCCAACACAAATACATTAGATTTATTGTAAGTAATTGCTTACAGCTAGTTGAATCATAACTCAAGTAAAGTCAAAAGTTTAGCTTTGACATAAACAGGCATAACAACAAACAAGTAAGGGTTGGTTGCGGTGTGAAACAACCCTTCCAACTTTGATCACGACTTGGTAAAGACGCATATACGATATTTAGGTACGTATACATTGTAAGTATACGCGCCAGACATGACCGTATGAAATGTTTTAGGCATTTTCGGGTTCTTTTTTAGTGTTCGTTATTTGAATAGCAAGTAAAATCAGTCTCTTTGATTTAAAACAACTTATGCTCACATAGATTACTTAGATGTTTGTTATTGTGACCATTCTGTTTGAGCTCCCGAATTTATGACGTGGCTATTTGAACGATGATCAAGCGGTAGGTACTTACTATGTAAACGTACCTACCTACATATATAATATGTAGGCACGTAAAGGTACATAGTAAATATACGCGCTAGACATGACCGTATGCGATGTTTTAGGCTTTTCGAGTTCTTTATTAAGGTTCTTTAATATGTTTGACTGCTTAGTGAAATCAGACTCTTTAAAACAAATAAAACTCAACATACTGAAACTCGTGCGCGTGTATTCTAGTTATTGCAACCATTCTGTTTGAGCCCCTTAATGTATACCGCGATTATCACAACCTACCTACATATACAGTATGTAGGCACGTAAACTTTGTAAATTTACGGTTTAGGGTTCTATATTTGACAGCTCAGTGAAATCAGTATTTTATAAAAAAAATCAAGCTTATAGAGCATCAGAATCAAGCTCGCGCGCGTGTATGCCAGTTATTGCAACCATTCTGCTTGAGCTCCATAATATATGGCGCGGTTATTACAACGGAGATCAAACTGTGTAAACGTACCTACCTATACAATATGTAGGCACGTATACGTTGTAAATATACGCGCTATACATGACCGTATAAAATGTTTTAGGCATTAAGGCGGGTTAGTTTTTAGGGTTCAATATACGGTATTTAAAAGTCAAGTCAAAATCAGCCTCGTCTCTTCTTATTAAACATCATAAAGATACGCTTAGTACGAGTCAGCATAGATTTTTTTTAAGTACCTACTTTATTACGTAACCTTATTTATATTAGGTACTATAAATCTAGCCTAGTGTAGTAGTGATTTAATTTTAACTTAATTTGCTACCAAAACATACGACATCGACGTCAGAAAGTTGTTTTTCCAACTTCAAATATTTAGGTCTTTTTTTCAAGAAAAATGTCTTGAAAATAAGACCTAAATATTTGAAGACATAGGTCTTTTTTCTGAAATAATTTAATTGTAGATAATAGCACAAAATTAATTAGAGCTTTTATAAAAGAAAAACTTTTAGAATTTTCATAATTGCTATTTATAATCCTTACAGCCTACGGCTGTATAAGTGAGGAAAATATATTCAAATTTGACTATTTATTTTTAAAAACATCTTAGGTAGACAGAAGACACTTAATTTTGTTCTTATCTGTTTCTAGCAAAGCTATTTATTGCTACGTATATAGTAATTTACGAAGAAAAAAGGTTTTAATGAAGTAATTTTTATAGGCATTTCTTGCCAAAGACTTTACAAATACAATAATTGCATTTTTGAAAGATAGAAAAATTTTGAATCCAGACTCAGGAATCGAACCCGAGACTTCCGTAGCCAAACCGGGGCCAGAAGCGAACCACCTATCTGGACTATGTTACTAGATATCAAATTTTTCTATCTCTTAATGCTTACGGGTTAGGCCCCCGTAGCGACATCTAGTCGGTAGTTAAAGAACTATCACGGCTTTTGTTATTGCTTCGTTACAGAGAGCATTTTAACAAATTATGATGACGCAGGCCGAATATTGAAGTAATTTTTATAGGCATTTCTTGCCAAAGACTTTACAAATACAATAATTGCATTTATGAAAGATAGAAAAATTTGAATCCAGACTCAGGAATCGAACCCGAGACTTCCGTAGCCAAACCGGGGCCAGAAGCGAACCACTTATCTGGACTATGTTACTAGATATCAAATTCTTCTATCTCTTAATGCTTACGGGTTAGGCCCCCGTAGCGACATCTAGTCGGTAGTTAAAGATTCGATTCCTGAGTCTGGATTCAAATTTTTCTATCTTTCAAAAATGCAATTATTATATTCGTAGGTATTTTAACATCGAGTTGTAGGTCTAAGCCATAGGTCGTCTTGGTCGGTACCACAATGGTGTCAGTTATTCTTCCGTAAAAAAGTAATGTTAACGCATCACATTTTCGGTTAAAGGGCACTTGTAGCAAGTGTAATTACTGGGCAAATGAGAATCACGAACAATGTCTCAAATGTGTAGCGTAGTGCGATGACATTCAGATCTTGCCAAACAAGGATTGCGGGACGCTTACCATCAGGCGCACGAACTGGGAGGTCAGACATGGTACACTCGTTCCGTGGCGAATTCGATAACGCAGTACTAATCGTTCGCAAAAAAATAAAAAAAACGTCTATGGTCTCCACCGCAAACGTTAAATTCTATATTAAAATTATTTTCCATTATCGACATCGCTTTTCGAATGTGACTTTGTCTAGACCCCTTGCTCGTCTCTACATTTCGTAGCATAAAAAATCTACCTAGGTATGAGATTGAAAAAATGATGTAAGTATATCTAGATAGATATAATTACATTATTTTTATTAATCACTAGAGGACGACTCGCGGTTTCACCTGCGTAGTTCCCGTTCCCGTGGGAATACAGGGATAAAAAATAGGGTTAGTGTAGCTCCATAACGATGAAAGTTTTTTTTCTAATCCATCAAGTAGTTTCGGAGCCTATTCAATACAAACAATCAAACAAACAATGAAATCTTTCCTCTTTATAATAAGTAGAAGTATAGATAAATTTCTCTTTCTATTTTGTATTGCACCGCATTGCTTGTACATGCGACTTGGCCCCTATGGATTTCAATAAAAAATCTATAAATCCTATTTATGCTTCAAACATTTTCATGCCAATTTTCATATAAACCATTCTAGTTTCTTCGTAGATTTGCACATTCGTACAAACAAATTATTCAGTTATACACTGACGGACTTATAAACTGCATCAAAGTAATAGACGACTTTGAAATAAATATTTTAACCAAGTATGCAAACTTTCTATACAGATTTAAATTGAAACCTCTAGATTGGTTCGTGAACTTTAAAACAGCGTAGGATCATATCTTTAAGTTTAAGTTTATGTACTGGAAAGGACCTTAAGACCTTTTTTGAAGAAAAAACAGAAGTTTAAGGAAAAATTGTTTAATTAAAAAATTGGTTTTAACAATAGACACAAACTTTATGCAAGGGTTTATTTGTGTTTTAATAAGGTGTATTACCCCCACGTGCCCTTATTACGGATTCTAATCGGTTCCGCATAGATTTTATAAGGGTTTTTAAAAGATCTTGCGGAATATTGTCCCATTCTTCTGAAAGTGCTGTTCTTAGTGCTGCCACTGTCGTAGGCGAAGGGTTTCTCGCATATACAGCTCTTTTTAAATTGTCCCAAACATGCTCGATGGGATTAAGATCCGGGCTGCGTGCTGGCCAATTCATTGTACGTATCCCAACCTCTTCGCAATAATGTTGAACTTGTGCAGCTGCATGCGGCCGGGCATTATCCTGCATTAAAGTAAAATTTTCGCCTATGAATCCCATGTAAGGCACCACGTGATCTTCTAATATCTCTGTTATGTAGCGATGTGCTGTCAAACCCCCTCTATTACCGTTTTGACGGACCATGTCTATGAACACAAGTTCTGTTCGCCCGTTCATCGATATGCCACCCCAGACCATACATGAACCGCCTCCAAAAGGAACACGCTCCTCAATGCAACTTTGAGCATATCGCTCCCCACGTCGACGATAGACTCTTCTGCGACCATCTGCACCATATAAACATGTCCTACACTCGTCCGTGAACAATACAGAGGCCCACTGCTCTTCTGTCCAATTCCGGTGATGACGCGCAAATCTTAAGCGAGCTTGTCTGTGAGCTGCAGACAACTTTGGACCATTTGCTGGTCTAAAAGGGGTGATAGCCGCTTCCTTTAACCTTCTTCTTATTGTTCGTGCACACACGTTTTTTCCACGCACTTCATTAAGCTCGGTTTTGATGTTAACTGACGTGAGGAAACGATTTCGCAGGGAAGTTGTAACAATAAATCGGTCATCACGACCTGTGGTTGCTCGAGTTCTGCCTGTACCACGTCTCCTCCTGTAAGAACCTGTCTCTACAAACCTTCTGTATATTCTACAAACCGTAGACTGGTTTAAATTTAAATTTCTACCAATCGTTCGTTGATCCAAGCCCTCCCGCACCAATGCTACAATTTGTGCCGCTTGTTCGGACGAAGTATCCATATTATGGTTCAAAAACTCTCGATGTGTTAAAAAACTAACCCAACAATTATGCTGGTAACAATAATTCAATTGACCAAACAAAAAAAATCAATGAGAATTAATTTAAAACTTTGCTATAAATAACACGCAAATCTGATACTACGAGTAAATTTTCTTTTCCCGGCTATATTCATTTGTTTTACCGCAGTTCTATTTTTAAATTTAATTTTTTTTTAAGATTAAGAGCCAGTCTTTCCATATTTATATAATTTAATCTAAAAAGTTTGCATACTTATTATAAAAAATCCTTTTAGAGTAAACCTGAACTTTGATGCAGTTTATGAGTCCGTCATTGTATTATAATAAATATAGATATATTAGAAATTTGGCATCGAACTTCCATACCCATTTATCTAAATCGAGGATAGAATTGAAGCTTGATATCCACATTCGATTCGATCCACAGGGGCGAAGTCACAAGTACAAAATAGTATTTAGATACCACCACAATGCGGTGCAATACAAGATAGAAAAACTAAGAGAGCTGTTTATTAGTTAGACTTCAGACGTTGTTAGAAACTAAATACAACTCTTATTACCAGCAAATGTTTGTCATATTGGTTTTTATTTGGTCACCCAGTTCGAAGTTGGTACCTAACTTTTTAAATTCTTAACAACGTAATGTTAAACATCAAAATCTCTTTCTTAAAGAATGTTTTCATCAGACCTCGATCCTCTTCAGAGAGTCTCATTGACAAAGTTAAGAATAATCAGTGCTTTTTTTTTCAAAGAAACATAAGTAAAATTACTAGAGCTATGATAATAATTGAGTATTTGAATGTCAAGTCAAATCAGTATCTTTTTTATAAAATGTCAAAACGATTCGTTCTGTAGAGATTTGTATGCAATTTAACATTGTGACGTCATTATGTTCTGGTTTCAAATGATTTACTTTTAGTATTTATTTTGATGATTATAAATACTAAAACATATTAAAATATGCACGAATATATATTTTTAAGATCATTTAAAGGCATATTATTACTTGGTAAGTGTAAAATAATTTATTGGTATTGATTGATTTGACATTTAAATACCTAATTATATTCGTAACCAATTTCCTTGCGACCAATCTCATCACTAACTAGCATCCTACATAAGAATAATCTCATCTCATACTATACCTTCACGCTCGCAGTTTGATTGAACCTTGAACGGTTAAACAGGGGGCTTAGGCAAATGCCACACACTTCTTTTTCCGCACACGCTACTGTTGGTTTTTGTTTACAAATTCAGCCAAAGTCGCGTGACGTTTTGTCAACCTTAAGTCAAATGCATACATTTTTTCGCGTTAGCGTGTGTGGAAAGAGAAGCGTGTGTCATTTGTGTAAGCCCCCAGAGCGGAGAGAGATTAGACGCAATAGTTTAACAATCTTTGAGACTCGAAGACAGATAAGAAGGCGTACATAAATTACGTGTTGAATGAATGTAAAAATCGCTCAAAATGTTTTGTGTGAATTAAAAATTACGTGAGATTTGCCAAAACACTCGACACGACATCACTCCCCCCCCCCACGCCCCCACTAACCTCACGTAATTTTTGGACGCTTTCTAAAGTGTACCATGATAATAGTAGGTACCCAACACCACCAGTACCAGTGGGTACCCCAACAGTATCAGTTACTCTTCCGTGAAATAGTGATGTTAATACATCACTGTTTCGGTTTAAGGGCACTTGTAGCAAGTGTAATTACTGAGCAAATGAGATGCGCGAACAAAGTCTCGAATGCGGAGCGTAGTTAACACATAACTGTTTCGGATGAAGGGCACTCTGTAGCAAGTGAAATTACTGAGCAAATCAGACTAAAATGAACTATTGTTTTTAAACTTTCGCGATTTTTATACATATTAGATATATTTCGAGACTTAATCGCTTAAATTATTTAAAGGTACGAACCTTTTATTTACCCGATGTTTCTATCGAATTGCACCGATCGTGACCACGATCGGTGCAATGCGATCGAAACGTCACTAAGTCTCATTAATTCACGCGATTAAGTCCCGAAATATATCTAATATAAAATGAACTAATGTCTCAAATATGAGGAGCGCAGTACGGTGATATTCAGATCTTTGCCAAACAGGGATTTAAATGGCACTGATTATGGGCTAGCGTGACGCTTACCATCGGGCGCATGACCTGTTCGTCTGCTCATTTCGTAGTAAGAAGAAATACATAGGTGTGAAAATGATGACAGGTCAGTTTACCCTAATTTTCACAGCTCGGCTTTTTCTTTGAGTGTTATTTTAGGCCCTAGGCAAACGAGAATCAAACTGTCTACTACAAATAACCATACTGTCTGCCTCAAGGCGTCAATCACTAACTTTATCACCTCTTTTACATCTACGTTATTATTTCATTACATCGTTTGTTACTGTAGATAGTAAAAATGTTACGAGCGCACTATGGGACCGATGTTGGTTGTGTTAGAGATGTTTACGACAAGCGTGATTGTAACGAATAACACCGGCTCCACACTTTGGCCCCAACGTCGCGACCAGCGCCACTCGTCCAACATGTAGATCTAGAATAATGTTCCGCCAATGCTATTTTCTAGATCCACACGTTGGATTAGTGGCGTTGGGACCGACGACGTTGTGGACGTATGGAGCCGCTGACACACAATATGATGTATACGGATGAGGCTTTTTCCTTTTAAAACTATTTACAATGTGTCATTTTAATTTAACTGGCCTGTTGGTCTAGTGGTTACTGACTCTGACTGATAAGCCGTCGGAGGTCTTGGGTTCGGCCCCACCCAGAATAAAACTTTGTGTGATGAGCGCGATGGTTTATCCTGTGTCTAGGTGTTATTTATTTATATGATGTATGTATTTAGAAATATTTAAGTATGTTTATCAGTTGTCTGGTTTCCACAGTACAAGCTCTGCTTAGTTTGGGATCAGATGGAGTTGTGTGAGTTGTCACCAAGTTATTATTATTATTAATAATAATCATATACTAGCTGACCCGCGCAACTTCGTTTAAGTATTTTTTCCAACGTATTTGCAACATTTTTCATTGGTGCTCCGCTCCTATTGTTCGTAGCGTAACGTTATATAGCCTATGGTACTCACAAATAACGTAGTTTTCTATTGGTATTTTTTTTTTAAATCGGTTCAATAGATCCAGAGATTGTGTATCGACCAATAAGCTTTAGTATATAATAAAAAATACCAACATGGTTTCAATTCTGTGCTAAATAAAAAAATGAGTACCTACTAATGCTTAGTAGTAATGCTATTTATAGTTACTACTATAGTTTAAATAAAAAGTAAATAAATAATGCAGGGGCGTATTTACCCTAGGGCCATCCAATTAATACAATTTTAAAAAGAAAAATATACAATTTTAACAGCTGACAATATTCAAAGTAATAATATAAATGTGATAGTAACTCTGTCTGTCTGTATGTTTCCACGCTTAAACCGCTGAACCCATTTCGTTTAAATTTGGTATGGGAAAAGTTTGAGTCCCCGAAAAGGACATACGATATATAGTTTTTATTGTGATAACAGACATTCACGCGGGCTGTGCCGCGGTCGAAGGCTAGTATAGCTTATGGTTTGCATATCACAAAGTGCTATATCAGAGTACATTGTTATAGCGTACAAGTTCAGTAGCGGACAATGTATGTGAACGTAAATTTGGTACCTTTGGTGCAAAATCTGATTGCATTACTTATTCAATTCAACTCAATTCAATTTTTATTTTGCTGAACATGGGTACATATTGTGTTAGTAGTTATATTACGTACTGTTCAGTCCATATTTTACCGTAGTGTTATGCAAATTTTATTAAAACAATATCATCAATACTATATATAAATGTGAATGTAAGTTTGTTTGTTACGCTTTCACGCGAAAACTACTCAACCGATCATCATGAAACTTTGTACACATATTCTTGATTAAAAAAAAAATGAGGAAAATCTACGCAGACGAAGTTGCGCGGGAAAGCTAGTAAAATATATAAGAATTACAATCATTATCAAGTGAAGTTTGAGTAAGTACTATTGAGCATTAAAATAAGTCAGTTATGTTTTATCATCGAAATACTCTTGAAGTGAGTAGTAGCATTTATTTACTAGAAGATTATATAGTTCCTTTTTTAATTTAAAATTTTCTTCAATATCCCTAATTGATGCAGGCAGATGATAAAAAATGAGGGGCGCCCTACAAACTACGCTTTCTCTGGTCTTGCTTTGAACAACACACAATTTACCTATGTGTCGTTTTCTTCATCTTGCAGCAAATAAGTTTTTATTTTACTTTATAAATAAGGTACATTTATAAATATATAAGCTAGGTAGGTTCGCTGCCTACCTAGCTTATATATTGCCGTGGCGCGGTGGGAGTATGTCCGACTGCTACGCAAGAGGTCGTGGGTTCGATTCCAATACGGGACACCACTTTGTGTGATTCACAAATTGTTGTTCCGAGTCTCCGGCGACATAGGGCTTGTACCCTACTGCGGGAGTCGTCTTTTTTTTTTAAAAAAAAGGTAACCTTATTAAATTATAGTTTTTAAAATACGGTTTACACGATTATATTGCTTTTATGTCGAATATAATTCTTATACAACGCTTTTGGGCTCTGAACGCGAGGAGCCAGTCAGTTGAGTTCCCCAAAAAAGACTAACTTTTTTACAGTCATATTCAATATGATTTTTGCAGTTCATCTTTTGGTCAATAACCTAACCCACTAATATTGATGGTTTGAGGTAGGTAAGTAAAGAAGAAGAAGAAGAAGAAGAAGAAAAATACAGTAAGACTGTACCTACATAAATCTTATGGAGGTACAGTCTAACCTTACCTACCTACGAAAGGAATTCTTGAAAAAATCGACAAATACAACCTAATTAATCTCAAATTAATTAATAGTCAAATACAATTGTAAGTATATATGTGAACCTATGATACTTATATCAGAAGGGATTTATTGTGAGAGAGAAATAACACACGTCAAGTACTTTACTCCGTATAATTGCGACTGCCAACTTATTAGGCGGACGCAGCCGCCACTAGTTACACCATGCAGTATGCACACATACACAACTGATATCTACATAGGTAGGTACAAATGTGTGTCCCTACAGTAGCCCCCCCCAACAAAACAACAAAAAAATACAATTACAATGTGTAAAACCCTGTAAAATACACTGACACTACGCATAGCAATAACACTGAACTATCACACAATTTCACTGAGTGTAAGTATTTTGGGGGTGTACGGTGGTTGGTGGTTGAACCGTGTGAATCTTAATCACCGGTGGAGACAATCCAACAACTGCCGCTTCCTTCCTCAACCAGCTGCGAACCCGTTTTTTGCACTGGTTCCTGGTCAAACACAGCAACACCAAGCCAAGTGCCACAGCAATTCCGATTAGAATAACCTCTAAATAGTTAACCCTTTGGCCAATGATTTCGTTCGAAACTGACTGGGCAATAGCCACGTTATTCTGTTGCGGTTTACTCTGGTTATAACCCATCTTGAAATTTGTATATTTGTACTTATTCGACGAAAGAATACAAAATAAATGGTGTAAAAAAAATGTGTAAACTTTATATAACAAAAATAAGTGTATATGTATATAACTTACATACTAATAAAAATTCACAAAAGTGTGCGACCTAAAAAAAAATATATAATGCTAAGTACTAAATAATTCTATTACAAAATATTTCACAATAAATTTCCATACCTATGTTGCAATATCCTTTATTATGATTATCATGTTACCGAGCGTCTTTTTATCTACTAAGCAAAACGCAGCGGCGGTCTGATAACGCGACCACTTCGCGTCGTTTTATGAATTATAACTTTGCTAGAAGTGTTTTCGTGATCAGAATTAAAACTAGGATTGTTACATGAATTACTTTCAGAGTTCAAATTATTGTTAAAAGATGTGTCTATGTCGATAGCGAAGGCCGGCTTGAGCCTATCTATGGACACAGATGTTTCCTTATCACCTATTTTTAACACAAAATATTTCTTATGTTTACTCACTACTATGTATGGACCCTTATACGGCGGTTGAAGTGACTTACGTATAACATCGTCCCTTATAAATACACTTTTACACGATTTTAAACTATCTGGTAGGAATAACGAATGCGAGTTTGCATGACACTTTGGTCGCGGTTTATATTTACTAATAGTATCTCGCAGCTTCTGTAAATATTCCGAATCCGAGACCTTAATTATCGCGTCCTCATAAAAATCTCCTGGTAAACGAATCGACTTACCATATGTTAATTCGGCCGCACTTACACCACTGTCGCTTCTAGTAGCCGTTCGTAATCCTAATAAAACTATCGGTAATTCGTCTATCCAATTGCTATTGTTGCATTGCAAACGTGCCATCAGGGCCACTTTCAGTGCCCTATGCCAGCGTTCAATCATGCCATTACTTTGCGGATGATAAGGTGTTGTACGTAATTTATGTATGCCCAAATATTTCATTAAGTTTGCAAATAGATCACTCTCGAATTGTCTGCCCTGGTCGCTAGTAAGCTTCGAAGGGCATCCAAAACGGGAAATCCAACCTTCAAACACCACCTTTGCTATGGTCTCCGCAGTAATATTTTGGACTGGGTATGCTTCTGGCCACCCTGTAAATCGGTCAATCATTGTAACACAGTATCTATAGCCGTCATTTGACATAGGCAATGGACCTACGATATCTATGTGTAGATGTTGAAAGCGGTCTACTCTTTCAAACTCTCCTACACCTGATACGACATGCCTTGTTATCTTTACGCGTTGGCATTGCATACAACTTCTGGTCCATTTAGCAATATCTCTGTCCATGTCAGGCCAAAAAAATTTTTGTTTGATTAGATGTTTACTAGTTTTAATGCCTGGATGACTTAGATTATGTACAGATTTGAAAGCTATTTCTCTAAATTCCATAGGTAAGTAAGGCCTAATTTTACGCGTTGATATTTCGCAATAAATATGCTTATCGCAGTCCGGCAACAACATTTGCTTGAACTGCAGGTTGCTACTTGATACTTGCAACTCATGCATTAGGTACTCGTCGCTACGTTGCTTGTCTGCCAATTCTGCGAAATTGAGTAGCGTGGGACAGCTTATCGTTTCAATTCTAGAAAGCGCATCCGCTACCATGTTATCACTACCTTTAATATGACGTATCTCTGTGCAAAATTCGCTGATATAAGAAAGTTGGCGTATTCGCCTTGGGCTTTCTTTATCACTATTTATTTTAGTAAATGCAAATTCAAGCGGTTTATGATCTGTAAAAATGATTATATCTCGCCCCTCTAATAAATGTTTGAAATGCCTGATAGCCATGTAGATAGCTAACAATTCCCTATCATAGGTAGAATATTTGGATTCAGTTACTGTTAACTTTTTTGAAAAATATCCAATTGGTTGCCAATTAACTCCTATTTTCTGCTGTAAAACTGCGCCGACACTAGTATTTGAGGCGTCAGTCATCAGGGCTAATTTACTGTCTGGCAAAGGGTAAGATAGTGTAGCGGCGCTTTGTAAGCTTTCCTTACACTTCTTAAATGCCTCGTTAGCCTTATCTGTCCATTCTATACGCGTCTTATCACGTTTTTTAGAATTATGTAGATACTTATTTAATTCCGACTGATAGTCTACTGCTTTAGGAATATGCGAGCGGTAAAAATTAACCATACCTAAGAATCTGCGTAATTGTTCTACTGTCTCGGGCTTCGGAAAATTTACAACAGCTTGTACCTTGTCCTCCAACGGTCGTACGCCTTCCGTTGAGACCTCAAAACCTAAAAAGCTTAATTTAGAGACTCCAAAAACACATTTTGATAAATTAATAGTAATACCGTATTCGTTAAACCTACGGAAAACTGCATTTAAATGCTCTTTATGGGATATTTCGTCTTTACTGGCAATTATGACGTCATCGATGAAATTGAATAGAAAATCGAAACCTTGCAACACCACTGTGTCCATGAATCGTTGGAACGTTTGTGCTGCATTCCTTAATCCAAATGTCATCCGGGGAAATTCAAATAATCCAAAAGGCGTTATAATTGCAGTTTTCTCTATGTCCTTCGGGGCAGTCGGTATAAAATGATAGGCACGATTTAAATCCAATCGGGTAAATATAGTTTTTTCTCCCGCTAATACATATTTAAAATCTTGCAACCGCGGGATCGGATAGCGGTCCGGCTTCGTAACGGCATTTAAACGCCTATAATCACCGCACGGTCTAATCCCCCCGTCCTTTTTGGGTACCACGTGTAACGGGCTTGCCCATGGGGACTTGGATGGTCGACAAATACCTAATTCTGTCATAATTTGAAATTCTTCCTTTACTTTTTTATACCACTTTGGGGAAAGAGGCCTAGCCTTTGTGTATACCGGCGGTCCCGAAGTCTCTATATAATGACATACTGAATGCTTGGGTATTTCTTTGTACGATATGGGCTTAGTTATATCTGAATAATTTAATAACAAGTTATGCCACTTATCATTGCTATTTATAGATTTAATTGATAATTCGCATTCAGAGTGCCTTATAATAGATGCTATAACATTTAGATTAGTAACTTGGTCTCTAAGTCGCCGCGAGCTTAAATCTACCAACAACCTATAATGGCATAAAAAATCTGCGCCTATTATCGGTTGTTTAACAGCCGCTATAATAAATGACCAACTAAATGCTCTCCTTAAATTAATATCTAGAGTTAAGTTACATATACCATATGTCCTAATTTCGGTGCCGTTCGCCGCATAGAGCTTATAATCATCACTCGCGATATTTCTCGACACACATTTATACGACACGGGGATCACGGAAACATTCGCACCGGTGTCAATCAAAAATTTTAATTTACTGTTTTTATCGGTAACGCACAGACGGTTATTAAGTGAATCGATACAGACCTCCGTCGTTGTTTGTATCGCCGCTAGTTTTCCGATTGGGCGGGTGCCTGTCCTTTCCAGTTACAGGGTTCGGCGCATTTCGTGGCCTTTGCTCCGTAACGGTAGTGGTAGAAACACAGCCACTGGGGATCGCGTCGTTTCCTGCTGGTATCTCTCCTCGCCGAGTTGGATCGAGATTGCTTACCCCTGTATGTCCCTCGACCTCTCTGTGGTTGCTGTGCACGTCGGAGCTCTGCAACTTCGATGCTCAGCTTGGCTATTGCAGCTGCTAGCTCGCTGGATTCCTCGCCGTTTCGACTATGTGCTTGAGGTGACGGAATCGACGAGACGCTAGCTACCTCCACTGGGCGCGTCGCCTCAGTGACTTTGTCCGCTACTACCGCCAAATTTTCCAGTTCTTTTACTTCGGTTACCGCCAATACAGCCTGCACAGCGGATGGAAGGTGACCGTTCCACATGATTTTTAGCGTGTGATCCGGAATTTTTCCTCGGGCCAGGTCCCTCATCCGTCGTAGGAGTTGTGAAGGCTTTTGAGTGCCCAACTCCATTTCACCCAGCAGCTTTTGAAACTGGCGTGTCTCTGACTCTTTGAAAACTTGCAAAAGCCTATCCTTCAAGGTCTGGTATTTGTTAGTTCTAGGAGGAGAAAGTAACAGGTCGCTAACTTGTTGAATCGCGCTCTTGTTGAGTTTGGTAACCACTAAGTTTTGTTTAGCAGCATCGCCCAAACGCTGGCTTTCCACCGTGGCCTCAAACTGGACAAACCAGAGTCGCGGTTGGTCTGCCCAAAATTCCGGTATCCTTGACGATACTGTAATGCTTGCTAACGCTCTCTCACCCTCGCCCGAGTCTTGTGGATTCTCGGCCGGGGGCACGGAAGGCTGCACAGGAGGCTGCACGGGAGGCTGCACGGAAGGTTGCACTTGGGGTTGCACTTGGGGCAGCACTATATCCAGAGGCATAGTCACTCGTAGTTATTTCACTCCAAAAAAAAAATATAATAAACAAAAATCAAAACACTAAGTTCGAGTTCAGTTCGGGGTCACCACTGTAAGTATATATGTGAACCTATGATACTTATATCAGAAGGGATTTATTGTGAGAGAGAAATAACACACGTCAAGTACTTTACTCCGTATAATTGCGACTGCCAACTTATTAGGCGGACGCAGCCGCCACTAGTTACACCATGCAGTATGCACACATACACAACTGATATCTACATAGGTAGGTACAAATGTGTGTCCCTACAACAATGGTCCTCTTTCAGGGGCGTATTTACCCTAGGACCATTGGGCCCATGACCCGGATGGTCCTAGGATAAATACGCCCCTGCATTATTTATTTACTTTTTATTTAAACTATAGTAGTAACTACAAATAGCATTACTACTAAGCATTAGTACTCATTTTCTTATTTAGCACATAATTGAAATCATGTTGGTATTGTTTATCCATAGTAATATTATAAATGTGAAAGTAACGTTGTCTGTCTGTCTGTTACGCTTTCACACTCAAACAGCTAAACCGATTTAGATGAAAGAGATAGTTTAAGTACCGGGGAAGGACATAGGATAGTTTTTATCGCGATAACCGACATCCACGTGGGCGGAGCCGCGGGCGAAAGCTAGTTATATACTAAAGCTTATTGGTCGATACAAACTCGTGGTATTACAACTCCAGTAAAACACGATTGGAAACTATTTCTTCTTAATTACTTTCACAGTGCAGTGCAGTTTCCATTTAGTTCTATAAACAATACGTAGAAGTACGTAGATACCTAATTCTGAATCGGTTTTCTCACACTCACATAGATTGCTTTTATTTATTACAAATAAAATCGTCTAAGTTGTCTTTGAGTTTAAGAGATTGTATAAAACACACTTGCGTTGCCTGCTATATTTTGTACAATGTATGAATGTTGGTACGCCTGCGGGCCGGTCAGTGTACCTAAATCAAAATGCTGTACGCATTGTCTGTGAACAGAGTTACTAATCCTTTTCTGACGTTTTTTAGATGGTCGACTAATATGTTGGAGACTCCGCGAAAATTCCTCATAAGCCTAACCTACACTGTCAAAAAACTGAGCCTGCGGGAATACCACAAATATGTAAAAAAAGTGCAGAATATTCTATTAGATTATTCTATTTCGCAAATGCCATTTGTGTATTATTGTGCGTTCGTCATTATTGACTGCCTCTGTGGCGCAGTGGGAGTGTATCCGACTGCTACGCAAGAGGTCGTGGGTTCGATCCCCACCCAGGATAAAACTTTGTGTGATGAGCACGATGGTTTATTCTGTGTCTGGGTGTTATCTATAATATGTATGTATTTAGAAATATATAAGTATGTTTATCAGTTGTCTGGTGGCCATAGTACAAGCTCTGCTTAGTTTGGGATCAGATAGCGTTGTGTGAGTTGTCCCAAGATATTATTATATTATTATAATATCGAACAAAAAACGGCAAAAAATATCACGTTTGTTTTATGGGAGCCAATATAAATATTTATGTTAGTCTGTATTTTTTGTTAAAGCGGCAACAGAAATATATCATCTGTGAAAATTTCAACTGTCTAACTATCACGGTTTATGAGATACAGCATGACAGACAGACAGATGGACGGACAGCGGAGTCTTAGTAATAGGGTACCATTTTACCCTTTGGGTACTAAACCCTAAAAATGACGATCAATCGAGGGAATTGTGTATAATTGTGTACATTTAATCATACAAGTCTTTGTTAAATTAAAATTAAACATGTTAACTGTTTGTGATTAAATGCACGTAAAATACAATACACCACAAACGGCTTTGTACAAACTTCAAATATCTATAATAACTAAGACACCACACAAAATTTATTGTTATCAGGGAAATGCAACTAATTTTGCACAGACGCATTTACGGGTAAATAAATCCAGCTTTAGGGTAAATGTTAAGTGAACGATTGGCAACAACATATCTAGTACTACCATTGACGTATAGACCAGAACTGCCGCATCCCTTTCAATTAAAAAGTAAATATTGACTGCAGAGCGCAAAAGAGAGAATAAACTCGTGCTGCCTTTGACAGGTATTGTCCACTAAGTAGCGTTGTCTCTTTCTAGAGAGTGATCAATTGTATGAGGTTATGGCAATCCTGGTCTCTACGTCAATGAGTAGTACCAACTTTTAGGCCAGGGGCCAAATGATTGTGCACGGACAATAATGTGAATATGGAGGACTAACGTAGCTGTCTAACGGCTGAATACTCAAACGTTTGTCAGTATGTTGTATAAGTCCATGGAGATAATCTATCTCTATGCATAAGTCTCATGCTATCACTGTCGTTTAAAGGTGAATAACAGCGATAGATATATACTGAGAGTTAAAAGAATATTAGAAACTGTCGTTTGATGATTCCGGGGTATGTCTATTCTCTTCGACTATAAACCTTTTCCTTTAGCCAGCCAGGATGTTAGGCAATAAAAGTCTATGTCCTCCATCAAGCTTTAAGCTTTTATAAACCGTAGTAAACAAGGAACTCTTATAGTTTCGTTATATCAGTCCGTCCGTCCAGGGTAGCTTAGAGACTAATGGCACTTAAAATCTGTAATTTGGAAATGTTGATTGTTTTTGGAAATATAAAGAAAATCCATTTCTTAGACTGCATTATTGTAATAGGCTACTACAGAACCCTACATTGTGCGTGGCCCGATAAGCACTTGTATATGACTGACTTGACTGCCTCCGTGGCGCGAAGGTAGCGTGCCCGACTGCTACGCAAGAGGTCGTGGGTTCAATTCCCACCCGGGACACCACTTTGTGTGATCCACTAATTGTTGTTCCGAGTCTGGGTGTCCGTGACTTGTATGTTTGTAAAGTTCCCCGCGACACAGGGCTTGTGCCCTACAGCGAGAGTCGTCTATTAAAATATTCGAAAAAAAAAACAATGTACTACTTTCAAACATAGGTTTTAATTTAAGCTATTTCTATTACTGCTACTACTATTTAAATATAAGGTAAGCAGCTTTACATTAAATATTGGTAAAAAAATAAACCTAATTCAAATCTGTATATCAACAAGAGTGCTATGTGATAGCTAAACTGCGCTTGCACCTACGCTACTTACTCACTATTATATCTCATCTATAGTAATATTATAAAGCGGAAGAGTTTGTTTGTTTGCTTTGTTTGTTTGTTTGTTTAAACGCGCTAATCTCAGGAACTACTGGTCCAATTTGAAAAATTCTTTTTTTGTTGGATAGCCCATTTATCGAGGAAGGCTATAGGCTATATAACATCGCGCTACAACTAATAGGAGCGGAGTAGCGACGTGAAATGTTGCAAAAACGGGGAAAATTTACGCATACGAAGTTGCGCGGGACAGCTAGTGTAGTTATATGTTAGTACAGACGAGGATTTACCCCCCAAAAAGGTTATAGGCCCGGCAGCCGAAAGCCGAAAATTTTTATTCTTATAAAATTTTTACAGCTTGAATGCATATTTTACCAATTCACAACTCATTTTGAATTTTTAATAACATTACATTAGATAGAAAAATTTGAGGTCTAGTAACATAGTCCAGATAGGTGGTGCGATTCTGGCCCCGGTTTGGCATACGGAAGGCTCGGGTTCGATTCCTGGACTTAAAATTTTTCTATCTTTCAAAAATGCAATTATAGATATAACTCTCCAAATATTAGCCAGTCAACCACTTAGGGTTGTGATTATAGGCATGTCCAACGTGCCCACTAACATGGATCCGCGCCTGCAGGAGATTTACCGCCGTAATTAAAATCGTTTATGAGGTTATATACCAAAACTAGACCAAAAAAAAACGCAATCGCCGTCATAGTGTAAAACCTTCCTTAGGCACGTGTCCCATCAGCAACGATGAGCGAGAAACAAGCAGCGATTTATCGCTCAAGAAACGTGCGACAGATTTATATTGTAGATCCCGTCCATGTAAAAGAGATTCAGTATAGAGCGAGTACTCAGTGGCAGTGTGAACGGTCAGCGATCAACTATTAATATCTGTATCTCTTTTGTTTACACGGGATCTACATAAGTATGTACGTTTCTTGAGCGATAAAATCACTACTCGCTTTATCGTCGTTGGTAGGAGAGGTGCCTTAGTGCTCAGGCCTACATAAAAACAGGATATAAAACATCCCCCTGTATACAGTTGACGCTCCCTATTCAATAACCCATTTGATTCCCGGAAATTGAAAGATGGAAAGTCGCATTAAAATATCTACAGTTATTTTTGAGCGCAGAGCAATATGCAAAGGGAGGAGAATATACAATAACATTACGAACGTACCTTGATTTTTGTTTCAATAAAAATATATATTTTGTTACTTTAGATTCACCCCTGACTAGGTACTCGTATAATTGCATTGAATTTTAATAAACTTTCACAGAGAGTAGGTAAGCAATTTAATACAAATTTGTATTAATATTAATATGAAACCTTTTCCTTAGTAGGTACTGAATTAATTATATGAGTGTTTAAACACTTAAATATGTAACTCCTATATGTATTACTAGCTGTCCCCCTTTTTTTATAATCCTATGTTACTTCTAATACCTCCAAGAATATGTGTACAAAGTTCCATGATGATCGGTTGAGTAAGTAGTTTTCGCGTGAAAGCGTAACAAACAAATTTACATTTACATTTATATATTAGTAGGGATTATGGATTGATAAAACGTTATCTTTCAAAAATGTATGACATGAATACGGATTATGAGCCTCCGGTTGCAGTACTCAAAAGCCGATTGGATTTTTATTCGGCAAACGAGTGCATCTTGTCCATAAACAAGCAGTTAGTGAAACTTTTATGTGCTAATCCTCGACTTCTTAAGCGTTGTGACTAAAAATTGAAGCTACGAGTATATATCGGCTAAATTGCATCAATAAATTTGATTGTGTTTTTAATAGCTCGGGTAATGCTAAATGACTTCTTTCGATAGATATAATCTTTATATTACTGATTCAAAACTTATATTTTGCGTTATTAGGACTCAGACTTATTCATAATATCCATTCAATAATTAATTTAATTCATTGATTTAGAATGACTATCAAACTCAACAACTTCTCAACGAAAAATCCAATCGATTAACCATCAACATTTCTAAATGGAAATACTTGGAGATGTAATAAAATACGGAATCTTTACAAAATCGTAAAACGACATTTTGTTTTAATTTCGATTCAGAAACTCTTGTTGAATAAAATGTTCCCGTTTGAAGTGGGTTGTGGAGTTGTTTCCGTGTTCCGAGCACACCGCAGCGAGCAGGTAGATATTGTGAATAGCTTTATACTGAGGGTACGATTCCCTGCACCCAAATGTGCGGTTACAATATAAAATTGTTAGGAAGTATAATTTTTTGTCTATAAAGCAGCTAACAAAAGTTTGTGACGACATACCGGGTCTCAATAATCTATCTATTGATTGGATTTGGCTACTAGAGCTATTTATTTGACATAAGCTCCATACAAAATATGTCAAAATTCTACCTCTAGTAGCCAAGTCCATCGATACTTAGATTACCTACTTTATTTCTTAGATTTATTTCTTACATTATTTTATAACTCAGATTATTGAGACCGGCCGTTAGTCATTCGTCAATAGGTACTTACATTGTTATTCTATTTTTAGTTACTATACGGATTTTGATGAATCTTTACAATAATATAGTTTATACCAACATCAGGATTGCACATATACTAATATTATAAAGCTGAAGAGTTTGTTTATTTTTTGAACGCGATAATCTCAGGAACCTCTGCTGGTCTGAATTGGAAAATTATTGAACTGTTAGATAGCCCATTTATTTTATTACGGCAAAATACATTATTAAGGTATTTTGCCTTAAATTATTCACGCGATTAAGACTAGTAGTTTAAATAATTTTATAATGTGTACAAATCGCGAAAGTTTATCAACATTTATAAGTTGTAGTATTTCCGACTCTGGCTGTACTTTGTGTTACTACTAACTATATATTTGTAAAGTCACCTGCAATAAATAGACTGTGCCATAATGCAGGAGTGGCAGTTCCAAATGTAGCCATTTAGCCGCTCCGGGCAAAATATTTTTCGCAGCCATCACATTTAGATTTAGGTTGGAGTGAGATCGAATTTTGGTTCCCCAATATTGGTCAAGTGTGAGTCGCATATTCGACGGGGGGGGGCAAGTGGGGTTGAAGCGAATTATTTTTCATACAGGCGCTCGGTGCCCTCTATTTTGCTGCTCTGGGATTACCGAAACCGAGCCCTGAGGAGTGTTTTTTTTATACATAATAAAAGAAAGCGAAAAAACTTGAAAATATTTCGCAAATCGTACTTAAGCTCTCCATTTTTATAAAAAACACAGACAAAACATCGCGTTTGTCGTTGCTAGAATAAACTATAAGACGTTAAAGCACTACACGTACCCAAAAGTACGAGTATATTAGTCACATCGCAATAATACAAATTGATATCATTCCATATAATATTTGAATATGATAAACACTTAAACCTAATAAAGCTCTTAAAGGACTATTTCAAATAATTGTACGACAGCAAAATATTATTATACAGATAATAATAATAATAACAATAGCTTATAACAAATTGCTAATATTATGTATATTGTTTTATCAGATTCAGATCCGTTCTCTATTTAATATTTGCATAATTATACAGACTGCAGAGGTACGTAGTTATAATATGTACATATACCTACAGGCTGTTTGGAAGATCGATGCAAAGCCGTAAAGCGGAGCTAGTATAGACTATTTAAAACCATTTAAACTAAACTTGTCTGAGACAAAGTGTGACTTTTTTTGTTAGCAAATTTTATTTATTTTTGATGACAAAACCTAAAATGTTGTAGTTAGTTGCGAATGGTCTACAGAGCAAAGTAGTGTAGACCCTAATTTCAATATTTTTTGAGTTATCTGCGAGGTTAATGCCTCAAAAGAAAGATCAATAAATTTCAAAAATAAAAAAAAATATATAAACCTTAATTAAATTACTGTCAAAAAAATATCTCATGTCACATATTACCCTATTCATGTTTTATTAGATTGTTTACACATTACTTTAATTAAATAAAATAAAAAATAAATGATTTATATTTTAAACTGGCTATTATTCGCGACAAACTACTAAACAGTTCGCGAAAAAACAAACAAAAATTTGGGTTTTGGTATCAAAAATTTATAAAATTTGCTAAAAATAAAAAGTCACACTTTGTCTAAGACATGTTTAGTTCAAATGGTTCTAAATAGTCAATACTAGCTTCGCTTTATGGCTTTGCATCGATCTTCCAAACACCCTGTATAATAATCATTGATATGAAACAAGAGCATGTCAATCTTTTGTTATTCACTATAGCATAAGTTCATGTTTTTAAGAATTTACTATTATAATGTTAGATTGTCAGATCAAAACCATGAAGATAATATTTAAATAAATATCTAGGTAGTTCAATTTAAAATATTTGACATTAATTTGCTTTGGGGGGTCCATCTATTACCTATCCATCTATTACTATCTAAGACATGTTTAGTTCAAATGGTTCTAAATAGTCAATACTAGCTTCGCTTTATGGCTTTGCATCGATCTTCCAAACACCCTGTATAATAATCATTGATATGAAACAAGAGCATGTCAATCTTTTGTTATTCACTATAGCATAAGTTCATGTTTTTAAGAATTTACTATTATAATGTTAGATTGTCAGATCAAAACCATGAAGATAATATTTAAATAAATATCTAGGTAGTTCAATTTAAAATATTTGACATTAATTTGCTTTGGGGGGTCCATCTATTACCTATACCTCATTCTGCAACGAGATATGAGATGAGCAAACGTAACTATCAAAGTCAAGTAGTTTAAATTTACGTAGATATATATTTTTTAAAGACGGCTTCCGCATTAGTGTACAAGCCCGGACGGACACAAAGTACACCCAGACTCCTAACAACAATTCAAGGATTGTTGATGACACAATGTGGTGCGAATCGAACCCACGACCTCTTGTGTAGCAGTCGGACACACTTCCACCACGCCGGAGAAGCTTCACATAATAATAAACACTATATTTATTGATAAAATAGTCTCTTCCAATAAAACATCAAAGCTCCATTAATTGAATAACAAAATAATGACGTCAGAATTTTATGTCATCATTTGAATTTATTACATTTTTTTTTTTAAATAAAGTAAAACTATTTCTTAGCATTTATGCTGACATCAATTATAATTTTTAATTGCATTGCAGTCATCAACCTAATTCAGCAATCTTTTGCAGTAGATTCCGATCTTCAAGGTATTCAGCGCACATCCTAAGAGATATATACTTAGTTAGACTGTGGCCAATAATCCCAGCTCACAAACCCGCTTTTCCGCGTCCGGTCCATCCATACTAACGAGACTGAACAAGCCAAGGTATTATTTTAAGAGATGAGGATCCGCTGACCTGACTGCCAACTGTTTAATAAGAATCCACGGTCGAATACCAAAGTCACAAACATATATTGCTTTTAAACTTTCATGAAATGGCAACGTAATTGGGTGTTGGGTACAGGAAAAAATATTTTTATCAATCAAACAGTAGGATTAAAATGCTTTGAAATTTATGTTCGTTCATTGTTGTTCTTATGTAAATTACCTCTTTTGACTGCTGGTTTACGCTCGATTTAATCAATCTATCAATCATGTTTATTGTGTGATTAAGGGTACATAATGGTCTTATAATAATATTTATCTGGAGAACTGACTGACTGACTGGGCCTAAACTATAAAGGTTGGAAACTTGAAATTTTGCACAGGGGTTCCTTTTATAACGCAGGGGAGAACTAAGAAATAATTTTTAAAAATTCACTCTCTAAGGGGTTAAAACGGGGGTGCAAAGTTAATATGAAACTTTACCGTTAAAATATTTTGGTAACAATCTGGTGTTCACGCGGGTGAAGCCGCAGCCGCATAAGCAAATAGGTAAAAGGTAAAAATTTTCAAATTTACGTTTATTGAGATGCATCTTCGCTGTAGTTTATACAAATCCAGCAATAGCTTTTTTTATCGTGTGTCGAAAGTTTTTGTTATAGGTTTCTTGTACGACCGACGCCTTTCTCTCAACTGCATCACTATACTTGGACGACACCCTACATCTAAAAACTGCATCCAAAGAGCAAATGCGTCTGAAGTGCGACAACGTCAACGCATGCTCCTAAGCTGCACCGCTGCACCTGGACGACGCCCTGCATATAGCATTGTGCATACGTACGCCGAAGGACGCTGACGCTTATAATAACATAATATCTTGGGACAACTCACACAACGCCAACCAGACAACTGATAAACATACTTATATATTTCTAAATACATACATGTTATAGATAAATATACCCAGACACAGAATAAACCATCGTGCTCATCACACAAAGTTTTATCCTGGATGGGGATCGAACCCACGACCTCTTACGTAGCAGTCGGATACACTCCCACCGCGCCACAGAGGCAGTCAATAGCCTTTTCGCTTGGATGACGTCTGCCTTTGAAGCATGACACTAATAAACTTTTGGTGCCATCTATTCAACAAAACAATAGCTTTTTTGATATTTCGACTTAATCGTATGTGAAAAATACGGACAACATTGATGCATAAGTTATACTTGAATATGGTATTGCCATTATTATGCTAACGAAGGCAATGCTATGTAGAAGTATGGAGCAATTAGAGATAAACGTCTCAAGATTATTGAAACTAATCGCGGCAATATTTTAAGGTACGAAGCCATTTCGAACGGATTGCACTGATAGTGGTCACGGGTCAAGTTTATCAACTAACGACCTACACCGGCTTTGCTGAGCTATTTGTACATCTTTTATTTTAATACTAGCTGACCAAAGCAACTTCGTCTGCGTAGATTTTTCCCGTTTTTGCAACATTTTTCATTGCTGCTCCGCTCCTATTAGTCGTAGCGCGTAGTTATATAGCCTATAGCCTTCCTCAATAAATCGGCTATCCAACAGTAAAATACCTTATCAATTTGAACCAGAAGTTCTTGAGATTATTGCCTTTAACCAAATAAACTCTTTAGCTTTATAATATTAGCATATATGATAAAAAAATCATTTATTAATTATTAACGCGATTATATCTTAAGTATAAAAAACAAAAAACACTGTTATAACAAAGACGTTATAAATATGTCCGCTCCTATTGAACAAGCACTGGCTTGTTCAATAGATGTGGACATACACATGTACTTAAAAATCTACGATTCAAATCTGACAATGAATTTTCATGAAGGAATTATTCTATCCGACCAAGAACTAAAACAGCAGTGGAAAAGTCAATGACTTCAAGACAAAGTTGTTTTTTTATAAGTTCTTTTTTATGCATAAGTAAGTACCATTTTGTCTTGTAACACATGTACCCAACATGTGGTACAAGACAAAATGGTACAGGTTTACATATCTACATTTGAAATACGCTTACTATGCCTCGGTGGAGCAGTGAGAGTGTGTACGACGGCCGCACAAGAGGTTGTTGGTTCGATTTCCACACGAGACTACAGTTTATGACTTTATTATACGTATTATGACCCACAAATTATCGTTTTGATTCTGCGTGTTCTTTTATACCCTTTAATTGTATGTTTATAAAATTCCCCGCGACAGTGGTCTTGTACCCTATACTAGTGCTGGATTTGTCTTTTTTTTTGGACAACTTACACAACGTCATCTGGTCCCAACATCATCTGATGACAACTGATATACATACTTATATATTTCTAAATTATAGATAAATAACACCCAGACACAGGATAAACCATCGTGCTCATCACACAAAGTTTTATCCTGGGTGGGAATCGAACCCACTACCTCCGGCTCAACAGTCAGGGTCACTAGCCACTAGACCAACAGGATAGATAAAAGAATAACAGTGATCGCGAAAATATATATAAACTATTATAATATATTTTATACAAAAATGAAAAATATATTTTATAATTCTTACCCCGGTCTTGTAGAGCTCCAGTCCTTACATCCATCACAAGCAGAGCCACGACGCTCATGAAGCACATAGATGAGTACATTGTCTTTGTTCTACACTTCCAATAAACTATCAGAAAGGTTTCAAGTCAAATGTCACAATAACTCACACATTTAACGTATGCGTATGCTGTATTTCATAAAATCTTCATTATATTACGATCTTTGTAACAAAAAATAAGAAAAATCATAAACCAACAAAAAACATTTTAATAACGTCTTTGAAAGACTTAGTGGAATTGGATGTAGTTATGTAGAAAAGAACCAATTTATAACAATAACACATTGGATTCAGAATATTGTAACAATCAAAATATTTGTCCAAACATTTAAGTTGCCCGCAGAAGCAAATTTCACCTCTCGCATACATAATACAATAATATAAAATAATACATAAAAACCCTACTAAGCAATACAATTATAATTGTTGTACTGTTAAGATAAACAACAACCTTATCCGAAACTATTTCATAATAATGTGTATAAAGCAATTTTTTTTTGTCATAATAGAATTCACTAGGGTTTTTGTGATCTTTAATGAGTGTTGGTTCTGTTCTGCAGAACTACATCCAATTTTATATTACTTAATTAACCTTTTAATATGAATATACTCTGCAATGGAATTTAATCTTATTGTTATTCTAGGAATATATTTTTTTAATTTAGTTCAGTGACTTAAATACACGTGTAAATCGGAAAATAAAATAAAAAATCTGTTTTTAGTTTCAAGTCAACAGATCCAACGAATATTGTAAGTCCATAATATTCTATGTAATAAGAAAGTCTGGATGGATGAATGTTTGTTGCTCTTTTACAAAAAAACTACTGAAATTATTTTAATAAAATTTTACAGAATAGCATAAGGCTATAAAAGTAAAAGTGGCGGTAGTGTAATGGTTAAGGCATCGAACTCGTAATCGTGAGGTCGCGGGTTTGAATCCTACCCATTATACTACCAACGTGAATCCACACCTTTAACAAGCCAATTTAGCACAGCTAGTAATGTGCTACCCACATCACATATATATTTTATAGGTATGTGTGATTAAAGATTAAGTAGGTATCTTTAATCACACATACCTTAAAAATTATTTAATTTAAACACAAAATCACTAAATATTTTTACATATAAGTGTATGTGCGATTTCATTGCACCTAAGTGTATCTTATACATATCAGAGTATGACTGGTAGAAATCACATTTCTTATAATGGCTTTAAATATGCTCATAATTATTTATAACCAACGAAAATCAAAAACTAAAATATAAACTTCTAATCTATTGTATACATAACCATCTGTATAATATACAAAAAAATATACATGCAAATAGAACGTTTGAACTTTTCACTGAAGCAGAAACACAGTTAATAAAATCACGAGTCCATACACGTGTTCAATGAACCGAGTTCGTAGCGTTCGCGTAGAGCGTAGCAGCGGTGCTACGTCCCGTAGCCAACTGCCGTATCCCGTAGCTCGGCAGATTCGCGCATCCCCTGGGGCAGCTGCACTATACCACGTGAATAATTCCTTCGAAGGTTCAAAATACTGTGAAGTGCTTTGTCATAAGCTGCCTTTATGATAAACATTGTTTGACAGTTGATTAGTTGAATTATGTTTATGTTCATCCTTCAATTATGCACGTATAATAACATTCGTTAACGGTATTTAATGTGTTGATTTATATATTATGTATATTATTTAATTTTAGTATGTAATTTATGTGTTATGTAGTTTCTTGATTGTACCTACTTTACGTACTGTGGTTATTGTTTGAGTGAGTTTAATAGTGTAATGGTTGCAGCACCTTACCTGACATAACTGTATATATACAAATATTTCGTAGAAATTAGCATTTAAAAAGTGGCCATTAGTTTTATTAGTTTATAGCTAAGTTGTTTTCAAATCCAAATTTTGTCTGACATTCATTAGCGTTTCATTCTGTAACCTAAGTGAATAAAGTACTTTGACTTGATACTTAGTAATTATAGGCTTTTGAATGATACTGAATGTAACAGCAGATTTTTACTTACCCGTCTGCGGAGGAGGGTTATGTGTTTGACCCGTATGTACCTATGATTTTTTTTTACTGGTATCAAATTAAAGGCCATTAAAAGGCGAATTTGAAAACACATTTTAAACTTATTTTTAAAAAAAGTTTGAAGGGAGAAATCATTGAAAAAGCTCTAAATAAAAAAATATAATAATACAGAAAACAAGGAAAAAAAACTCTTTAAATTTAATATCGTGCAATCGGAACTGCAAGATATTAAATTTAAAGAGTTTTGGTCTTTTATTGAATAATGAATGTGAGATAAAAGAATTTCGATAGGGACTTTAAACTCTTTTCCATCTCCATGTTAACCATCTATCCAACATTATTCTTGGTATAGTGCAAATTGACTGCCTCTGTGGCGCGGTGGGAGTGTGTCCGACTGCTACGCATGCGGGTTCGATTCCCACACGGGACACCACTTTGTGTGATCCACAAATTGTTGTTCCGAGTCTGGGTGTACTCTGTGTCCGTGACTTGTATGTTTGTAAAGTCTCCTGCGACACAGGGCTTGTACCCTAATGCAGGAGTCGTCTTTTTATAAAAAAAAAAAAAAAAATCTGAAAGTAGTTTACTCTGAATCAGTATCAAATTCCAATGGGGTAGTTTTTGAACCATGTTATATTTTTTTATTAATTATTAATCAATCATTAATCAGTCGAACAATCTAAATACTGTTCACAACATGATGTAAAATGTAATCATCACTTTTCAATAATAACCATGGATTACATACTACGGGATGCTATGAGCGAGAGATGCGATAGCGCAAAGAACGTTATACAACTTAAATGCCTTATAACTTTGCAAGGTTTCAATATTTTTATTTTCCTTTTTTATATAATTTTTTGAAATAAAAATCTTGTTGGGGTGTCTGAGCTTTGCACTTTACCAAAAATACCCTTGTATACCACTTGCTATTTTTAAAACGATGGCCTAAAAATAGTACTGTATTATTTTCAGGGTTCTCGTATATCTGTGAGTTTTTTCCACTATGACTTCTTTAAATGCTTGAACGGATTTCGATGATTCGGATAGATATTTACCCATATTCCAAGACGTTTCCTTAAAAATTCCTCGACTCGACTAAACCTTACTCCAACAAAATCTGTATTCTTTGTTGCGGAAAACCTCCTCCACTCACTCAGAGACAAAACTTTTTTTTTATTTGAGATGAGCACGGTGTATCACTGCCCCTACAAAGACATTACTCGGAATCATCCACGTTTTTATTGTTTTTAAAGATGTAATATTATTATAAAAATATGAAATAGATAATTTGCAATATTTTAACAATAAAATAAATATTAGATAGATTGCGAGTAACATAGGCTAAATAATAAACAAAAATAGTTATCTGTAAAGTCGGTTTACGGACTATAATTTTACATAACTTTTTAAGAAAACATTGATGACATATCGCCATTCGCGTTGCTTAGCAACCAATCAATAACTTGTCTTTTTTTTAGACACTTTTTCGTGAGTGCAGCATGTCATCGATTTATAAGACGTTACCAGGTCAAAAAAAGCAATAAGTATGACTGCCTTCAAACGTGATTTAAGTCAATTGACGTAAAGAACAGAACTGCGCCATAACCTAACAAAATTGACCACCCTCTAGAAAGAGACAATGCTGCTTTGTGGACGATACCTGTCAAAGGCCGCACGAGATTTTTCTCTCTTGCACGCTTTGCAGTTCATTTTAATGTTTTAATTGAAAGGCACGACGCAGTCCTGGTCTATACGTCAATGTTAAAATTACACTGAAATATCTTTTTCTTCTGCTCGGGTCAATGTGGGACTCAAAATAAATGAAGACAATTTTTTATATGAATGACACAAATTAAAAAGTCCTAGAGTGGCGACCGGAACTCGGTTAACGTAGGTAGGACGACTAGCCAGATGGACCGACAACCTAAAGGAAGTCGCTGGGATGTATTGGATGCGGATGGCGGAAGACCGGGTGTTGTGGTGATATAAGAAGTGTGACAGAAGTGATACAGGCTGATGATGACACTAAAAGTGTTTGTGTTACTTACAGGAATGAGCGTGTTTTTTTAATTTTCTAATTACGTTCTTCGACGGGCCTGTTGGTGTAGTAGTTAGTAACCCTAACTGCTGAGCCAGAGGTCGTGGTTTCGATTTTGTCTCAAAATAAATGTTTATGTGATTAACAAGATTGTTTATTCTGTGTTTGGGTGTAATATATCTATAATAGAATATATAAGTATGTTTATCAGTTGTCTAGTTGCCATAGTATACATTCTTTAATCTTTCTGTGTATGTGTGTGTGTGTAAGTTGGGAGTGAGTGTGAGTAGTTCTTGTTTAATATTGTGGCAACATTAGGTAATGAAAACTATCCAAGCTCGTAGGTTTTCCAGTTTATATTAAATAAGTGTTTGTAAGATTCCAGCGGTAGATTCAAATGTAATAAATATGATGAATTGCTTGTTTACAGGTTACCATTGTTTACGCTTGTCTAAAATGAAAATTTGGCCTTGTCATAATGGAAATTTATGTACAGAGAAATTCATAATAACAATTTGCGTTATAAAATATTTTAATTAACAAGTAGGTACATAATTTTAGTTCCTATATTTTGCTTCGTCGATATAAAGTACGGCCTCATAGTAAAGAATCAATTTAAATATTAAAAAAAAAACAAAATAAATGTTGTTCCGAGTCCTGGTGTACTTTGTGTCTGTGATTTTTTTTTTAAACACGACATCCGCAGTAAGTTATAAGCCCTGTGTGCGGGGGACTTTACAAACATACAAATCACGAACACAAAGTACACCCAGACTCGGAACAACAATTTGTGGATGACACAAAGGGGTGTCCCGCGTGTGAATCAAACCCACGACCTCTTGCGTAGCAGTCGGACACACTCGGTCGGTCCCCCGCGACACAGTGCTTGTTTTTTTGTTTGTTTGTTTTTTCAGATAAAGATCCCGCAGTAGGGTACTGCGGGAGTCGTCTTTATCTAAAAAAAAAAAAGAATCAATATTGAGAAACGTAGAAGAGTAGTTTTGGGTAATCCGTAATCAAATAGTCTAGATATGAGAAAAAATATATTAGACCCGTCAATAAATTTGAGTTGTCGGAGTACAATGTTGAACGAGGTTTAAAATACCACCAAAATCAATAATGTTTTCGCTAAAACACCTGATTCTATTTAAATGCAGTGCGGAATCACAACATTTTATATACACGGACGTATGTCCAAAAACATAAAGAAAAACAATCACGATCATATTCTCAGGGGAAAGAACGACGAAAGAAATAATTATTTACAAATAAGAATAATGTATTCAGAGAAGAAACGAATCGAATAAATCTTGTCTCACGGTGAACAGTGTCTAGAGATTTAAGCTTCGGACACACAACGGCACCGTGGAGTGAAATACCTTGGGTGATTCTTCAAAAGTGGAATGAATGCCTTCCGTTTTATTTCCTTTGCATTACACTTTTGTCCGGTTTGGCAACGTTAACATAAAAATAAAGTCTTCTACCGGCGAAATGATTTTATAGGGATTTGTGTATTTACTTAAAACACATTTGAGCTGTAAGGCCCCTTTGTTATCGAGACGGGTTTCCGCAAGTCTAGATATCCGTCCACAAAAGAGAGAGATATCAATAGAAAATATTTTTATTTAAAGAAGGTACAATCAGCTACATAAGTCGCTTAACATTTGCGAATATTCAAACCGACTCAGCCCAAATACCTCCTACCGCATGGTTACGAAATTTCAATTTAGAACACAATAACCACTAAAGTAACAAAAAATATTAAAAGTCCTCGGTTTGCTCCATTAATTTTGGAACTGTGATGATTTGTAATATGGCTTTTATTGAGCGACTTATATAGCTGACTGTACATATGCATATACAATTTTCATGGAGATACTATCACCATGGAGACATACTTTTGCAGAAATAACCGCTCGATAGAATGTTTCCAGTTGTCAGCGCATAAAAATAAGTAACAAATCTCTTTAGTAAGTAATGTTCGGTGAGCTGTTAACGTGTTTCACGGGTACTTTTATTACCTACTGAAGTTAATTCATGTGTGCCAAGCCGAATACCGCACTGACTTTATTGTTACTATGTACTAGTAAGTACAGTCGCGGAATGAAAATGTTGGTTAGTTTTCAAATACACTCGTACAACGCTTTGCAAGCACATGTTAACTTTTCAAACTATGTATCACACCAGACAGTTATGTTGTAAACCCGTATGTTGTAAATTGTGCTTAACTATTACTACTATTATATTTAAGGCGCTTCCCCATGAAAAACCCAGCGCTTGCCGTTTTTTGTGCACTTTGTGGAGCTCTTTATCTGCACTTTATCCAAAAATAAATATTAACTAATAAAAATACATTAAATTTCTACATAATTTTGACTCCAAAATGGTAGATTTTGTTTTTGTTTAAGGAGTATAATGTTTATTTAATCTCCGCACAACGAAACCACAGAAATGAGAAATAATTATTGATAAAATGCATCTCCTCATAAAGTACGATTTTCTTTGATTTGCTACTTACACTAATGGATAGACAATTTAATAAAAAACATTTTGGTAGAAACACTTTTTTCAAACGACCAAAATTTTATTTTATAAAGATTTTATTCCAAAAACTGTGTGCATTCGCTACGGTGCGGCAAAGACCGTAGCAAATGCTCAAGATTATTACTTAAAATAACTGATTGAATCAGGCGTCATATGGCGGAAATCCATCTTAGATAGGATTTAAAGGGAGGGATGCCACCACCCACCCTCGATCACCACGATTGAAGTAGTAAGGAAATGCCCTTAATACAACAAGAGAAATAGATTGAACTAAAACTAAACTGAAACTATTCTTGTCTATCACCAATAAAAACTTTTTAATCTCTACTTTCTTAACGAAAAAGTATTTTATATCAAGGTTCCTTCTATTTAGTTTTTAGTCTAATTAAAACTTTAATATTATTTTGACAACATTGACATGTTGGCGTTAAGGTGACGTACATTTTCTTTCCGCGACTGTAGAAGTCTTCGCATATTTTCCTCTTGACTGCTTAGAGATATTATTCACGGATGTCGGATAGTACATTATGGGTTCGACACCTTACATAAACTGTTATTATTAAATAAATTTTAAAAATCAAACAAACTCGCCTTCCTAAAAAAAACAAGATCGTTAGAGGCATTTATGAATCCTTGTGTACCTACTAAAATGCCTTCGACTGCATGATTTACATACATAGACTGATAAAGCATTTATTAATGCCTTATAACATGCTAACCAATATGTGAAACAAACCTAGGAACTAATAATAAGACGTAAAAATAGTTTAAAAGAAGTAAAGATCACCTATTGTGGTAAAAGCCTCCTCCGCTTCTTTCCACCTTGCTCTGTCTCTGGCGAGTCTGCGCCGGATTCTTCCCACTATCTTGGTTATGTAAATTTATAGGCTACAAATCTTAATCACGTGAATATTTTAAGGTAAACAATGTTGTTGCTTGCCATTCCATATTATTCACAAATCATCTGGGGGCCTAGACAAAGTCACTTAGAATCTGACGACTTTCAATTTGACGGTTGCGGTGGAGACCATAGACTTTTTTTACAAACGATAAGAACGGCATTAGTTTCGCCTCGACACAAATATACCTTGCCTAAGCCCCAACGGCAGACCAATAAATGATATTAATTTAAAAAACTTTAAATACTTACGGAATCCCAATAACACTACACTACATTGAAACTGAGGTGTTAAATTGTAACCCAAGTATTTTATACGTAAGCCTCACCGGCTATAAAATACTAGAGATCATAAATTATTGCGGCATACCACATCGGACAGGGGCAACAAAGAAACTTTTAACGATTAACTTTGTCCACGCTAGCGTAGTCACGGACAACAGATTTCTATAGTCAAGACTATGTTCTTGCTAATTTTATTAAGTTCCCGCTCTGATGTTACGCTTTATAGTTTTAAAACAAAGTTTTAATGGCTGCTGCTGTTAGAGTAAGAACTATTTTTTTTTTTTTTTACAGGCTAAGAAATACTTGTATACTTTATAAGATACGCTAATTATCCCTGATAAGGGTCCTTATTCACGATCTTTGTTTCGTGTCCACGGCAAACCTGTGTGGACTGTCAAAATCCTGTCATGGTAAATGAGGAGCTCAGATCAATTAGCTTTAGTTATTGCTCTGAGAAGGGGAGGTGTACTCACAAATGCATCAAGGCGCATACGTGGCGTGCTCAAATATGTCCGCCGCGCATAGGCGCTGATGCATTTCTAACAACTAAAAAATAAAATTCTTTATTCACTTAGGAAACTAAGATACTACACTTGTGAAAAGTCGATTATACATGTACATGTAATGCCTGTTCACAAACAATAAGTACCTAAAGCCGAAGAAAAGAACGAATCAATAAAAACTCGCGGCCTTTGTTTTCAAATTGCCAATGTTTACAATATTTATTTGTTTATAAAGTGTAGTAGATGTAGGTAAGGTGCTGCCACCATTATAAGACGCCATTATGACAAGATTTGCGGCCGGTCTCAATAATCTAACTATCGATGGATTTGGCTACTAGAGGTATATATTTGACATAAGCTCCATACAAAATATGTCAAAATTCTACCTCTAGTAGGCAAATCCGTCGATAGGTAGATTATTGAGACCGGCCGTTAGACAGTTAGCACGGGCTTGCTTGCACGGAAAAAATATCGTGATTAAGGACCCAGCTAATATAACACAGAGAGTATACATAGCATTTTCATAATAATTAGTCGATATTACTTATTGTATCCTCATCTTAAAATAGCTGTAGGGGAGAAAATGGGCGTAGTCGGCGGACATATTAATTGGCAATTTTCTCGGCCCAGTGCCTTCCACTCCATGCATTACTCATCGGCACAAATATCGGATAATAATGTTGATTAGCCGACTGCCGATGATTATCCCTGAGAAGGCAAAAGTAGTCACGTATCTAGCTTGTGTGATAGACTACTACAAAATAATACCGAAAACCAGCATACAGGACTTACAGCTGACAACGGGAACCCCTTTATTTTGTTTTTTCATTGTTTATCCTAAAATACTTTCGCATATTTGGCTGTAACTGTTAAAGGCATAATAATACTTTCACATATTGATACTTTGGCATCATGTTTTAATGCATAATTCACTTGGTCTAAATTTGAATCATATAAAGTTATAACGCATATTTTTATTCGTATAATAGCTATCTATTCTAATATTGTATAGAGGAAAGATTTGTATTTTTGTATGTGTGCATGTTTGTTATGAATAAACTCAAAAACTACTGGACCGTTTCAAAAATTCTTTCGCCGTTGGGAAGTTACACTAATGACTGACCCGGGTGACATATGCTATTTTTTATTCCTGTATTCCCACGGGAACCGGAACTATGGGGGTGAAACCGCGAGGAGTCCGCTAGTTAAGAACAAATAGCAAAAAAAAAATATTTATTTTTAACTTGGTCACCCGTTAGCCGCAAGCATTATTATTCTATACACAAAATAACAAAACGTAACTGGTCATCAGTTAATTCAGTAATAAGTCGAAAATTACATTAATCCTTATAACATTGTTGTTATGCCGATAAATATTATTCTTAAATAACGTTATGCTAAATAAAATAATTATATTATATGCATTATATTTTTAATCATTATGCTAATAATCATAATATCTTGGGATATAAGTTAAATATAAGTGACCGGATTTTATTACATTGGTGTGCATTGATTTTTTTTTTTATACTATTTCACTTTTTAAATATATTTCTTTGTAATTTTGATAAATTTTACCTATACCAATGATGTAATTTGCATGCCATTATTGGCAAGTGTGATTCAATAATATGTATTTTAAAGATCTGTAATATGTACCACATTTATGCAAATAAATAAATAAATAGATAACTCATATAAACGCTATCTGATCCCAAACTAAGCAGAGCTTGTACTAGACGAAAGCTAGTGCAACATATCCTGGTGCTATCGGGTAGGTACTAAATCCATCGCTAACCAAATACACCGTCCCTATCTACCCAGAATCGTGGAAACTTTATCTACCAACATTGAAATCACATTTCGATTTGCGACGTCATTTAGCTAGGGTGTTTGTGTGTGACGTACCCACACTGGTATTATATATAGAAATGAGAAGAAAGGTTTCAATAAGTAGGTATAGCTGAATTGCTGTGACGTCATCTCATTCCTCCTACGTCACTCTAAATAACGTCACTGGGTTTATTTATTAACCACAGAGGTCGAAGCCTGTTAGTTATTTTTGACCGGCATCGTGGGCAGATATTGATATAATGTTTATCTATACTTAATATTATAAAGCTGACGAATTTGTTTGTGTAAACACGATAATCTCAGGAACTACAAGTTCGAATAAAAAAAAATTCATAAGAACTGATTTTGTTAAAAAGACGTAGAGGACATGTAGGTACTTTAATTAATATTGTTAGTTTCACGTTATACGACGTGGTAGCTCATCAAAATTAGACCAGTAGTTTTAGAAATGATGCGCAGCGATGAATGCAGATCTTTGTTCTGGAGGGGGGGGGGGCAACATTTGACTCAACCGGTCAGTGTAAACCACTCGCATGACCAAGGGGGTTGCATTTGATTCAACACCGATGAGTCAATTGCCTGCCTAAACACTCCGATCCAGTCTCAAAATTATCAAATTCCCCAAAAAAACGGGACATTCAGTCATTTCGGGGGCCAGTTGCCCTCCTCTTTGTATCCGCACCTGTCCGTAACAAATCTTTCCTCTTAGGTACCTACTTATTGATAGATAAGAGTAACTAGCTATAGATAGCCTACACTTATTTTCAGTCAGCGCATACTAGGTACATCGAAAAAATTAAACCACCCTCACAAAATTTGCAATTAACGACTTTTAGCAGTAATCAAAAGCATATATAATAACTATTCGCAAGAACACGTGCAATGATATTGACTACAATGTATCTAGGTGCGTTTTACTTTATATACATGTCAAAACCGGTTTCTTTCTAAGTACCAAATGTCCCAGTTTCATAACCGATAACATTGTAGTTTGTCGTAAAATTGAACAGAAATTGAGTTTACAGCGGTCGCCTTCACATTAGAAACGCTGAACTTAAATATTGTGTACTTACGAGTAGTTACTTACCTACAATGTATGTACCTATATCTATACTAATATTATAAAGCTGAAGAGTTTGTTTGTTTGTAAGTTTGAACGCGGTAATCTTCTTTAACTACTGATCCGAATTGAAACAGTATTTTACTGTTGAATAGCTAATTTATCGAGGAAGGCTATAGGCTATATGACATTACGCTACGATCAATAGGAGCGGAGTAGCAATGAGAAATGTTGCAAAAACGGGGAAAATTTAAGCAGACGAAGTTGCGCGGGACAGCTAGTACAACATATAACAGAAAGGTGTAGTCAAATTTCAGCTGCGGATATTGTATGTTGTCATTTTTGCTCTTACTATGGTGCCATATCCGATTGCATTATTATTACATAGTTAGAGCATTTTCTTTATATCAAATTTCAGTAGCGAAAGGCGCATGGCATAAGTATTATCACAGAATGTAATAGTATGGTATTATACCTTCTCTGGTGCAAAATTCGATTGGATTATTATGGCGTAGAACTTTTAAAGCTATACTTTTTAGGGTTCCGTAGCCTAAATGGCAAAACGGAACCCATGTATAGTTTCGCCCCTATAGTTTCGCCATGTTCGTCCATCCGTTCGCACCTTTGCTCAGAGACTGTTAGTGCTAGGAGGCTGTTATTTTGCATGGACACACATTTTACTTACGCCGACAAAGTGAAAGAATAAAATCTGAAAAAAGATTTATTTTAGGGTATACCTATGTAGAGTGCGGGTGTGATTTTTTTGTCACCTACCCCATCTAGTGTGGGGTATCGTTAGATAGGTATTTTTAAACGTTTTGGGTTTGGGAAGACGATTTTTAGGTTTAGGGATCCGTTTGTAAGTAAAATTATAAGCTTTAAAGTGCAAATTTTTGTTAGAGTCTAGTCTCCCTCCCCCCTCCCCTCTGACAGCTAAATGGTTGATGTCGGGTATGTGAAAAAAATGACGTAGTATATATAGAGAAACTAAAAGGAAAACTATAACGGCTAAGTAGGCTTTACAAATTTCATTGAAAAATATTATTAAGTAGATTTAAAATATTATTAAGTGATAAGTAAGTATGAAACAAAAACAACACAAAACCCACTTCTTAAGCCACACAGGGGGACTACGGATCCCTATCTTGTGCGTGGCTGACATGCTCTTGTCCGATGTTTTTTAACTAAGTAATAACTTTTTCATTTATAAAATGAATAATAATAAATTAAATGTTAGGATACTCCGATTTTGATAAAATTAGGTATGTGCACTCAGTATCATGGACACATACAAACCCTTGAATATGGCCACATCTTTCTGTTACACGTTAATAATATCAGTCTTTAAAAATAAACTACCAATTCAATATGTTCGATCTGATCTGCCGTCATCACATATTTTTTGTTACAACTGATCGGCGCCAGATAAAATGATTTTAATACCTAAAGGGTAAGTAGGTATGATGGCAAAATATACATCTTGATTAACGTTACAAATAACTGTGGTGTAATACAAAATATAGGGAATCTATACAAATATTATAAAGCTGAGGAGTTTGTTTGTTTTACTGTTGAATAGCCCATTTATCGAGGCTTTAAAACATCACGCTACGACCAATAGGAGATATTTTAATTTTCTCCTTTCCACGATATTTAGGATTCCGCATACTTTTTACACTTTTAATTACAAAAGTATATAACATTTCTACGACCGAGAAGACTCGATCAAAAAGAAGCTATCTAGAACTTTTCAATGCGTTTTTATGAGCACCGAACTCCGCCGTTTTCAATATTTAGTTTTATTGTATTAAAGTAAGCCAGCAAACTGATTTTATTCCCCAAGGCAAAATAAATTTGAACATTAGAAAAATGGCTCATTATATAATTAATGCAAAAATATTCGGCCACAGTAAAGTAAACACGAATAAATAGCAAACAGCAGTTTTTTGGCGGATCCGAATTTAAACGACTTTATTATACAACAGTTTGTACTGAGGTTGATTGTAGCTGCAGAAATCTACCGAAATTAAGTAGGACGGGAATGATTTTTTGCTCTGACCTATTTGTTAGTTTCACAAACACAATTTACGAGGAATTATATTTGACGTGGAAAATATCATGTTTTTAGAGTGGGATGTTATTTGGAAAGCATCCAAATGAAACCTTTTTGATGAACTGGTGACAATATTTGTGCTTGTTAAGAGACTGATAAATCATTGTCAACATGGTGACTGGATAGCGACCTAGATAAATGCAATTATCAATCTTAATCCCAAAAAATGGTGGCCCTTTTCCACATAAGTTATGTTGAGAACACTTATAAGAGCAACAAAATTTAAATATTGCGACCAATTATATTTGACGTTTAAAATATCATGTGTGTGGGATATTATTTGGAAAGCATTTAAACAAAACCCTTTTTGATGAACTGGCGACAACCTTTGTACTTGTTATGAGACTGAAAAATTATTGTCAACATGGTGGCTGGATAGCGACCTAGATGAATGCAATTATCAATCTCAATCTCAAAGGATGGTGGCCCTTTTCCACTTAAGTTATGTTGATAACACTTTTAACAGCAACAAAACTTACTCGTATTATTACGACCAATTAGATGTGTTTAGAGTGGGATGTTATTTGATGGAACCTTTTTGATGGACTGGCGACAACCTTTGTTCCTACTCGTTAAAAGACTGACATATGATTGCCAATATTGTTACTGGGTGGGAACTGCAATATATTAAACTTATGGGCACCCTAGTCGATGATTCTTCCTGTATGAGGTCGTAAATCAAAGGTTTAAATTAAAATCAATTCGTTTTATCATAAACTAGGCTTGTAGAAAGCGATAATTGAAAATAAATTGATATTTTGAAAGTTATATAAGCCTTAAAACATTTAAGAATTTTAACAATTTTAGCGAAGTTCCAATGTTTTAAGGCTTATAACTTTTAAAATATTAATTCGTTTTCAATTATCACTTTCTACAAATAAAACGTATTGATATTAATTTTAAGTTTTGACTTACGACTTTATACAGTAGAGTAATCACTTATGCGCGTTTAGTAGAATCATTGACTAGGAAGGAACATTTAAGGGATCGTACAAAGAGAATTTAACACTTCATGTAGGATCTTGGCCCGTTTTGACCAAAGTTAGGTTGAGAACAATATTACGAGTAGGTATAACAGCAGTAACCTGACTCTTTCCCACTACCTATAGATATCCCTACTTAGAGTCTTAAAAAACAATAAAATTAAACACACTTCTATCTTTAAATTGCTTTTCCGCAAGATGCTATTTTAAACATACGATAGTATACTTAAGACCCATCGATATGTTGAGAACATTTTTAACAGCAGTACAATATTAGACTTTAAAAGACGGGCAATTATTGATTATCAACATGGTAACTGGGTGGTAACTGCTATTTAACAATCTTAAAGGATCGTGATACGTTCCCATTAACATTTTTGACAGCAACAAACATTTACAACTTTTCGATTTAGATCTTTGTTTTTTATCACCAACATAATTTATCCGCAACTTATGTTGCTGATATCCCATCAGTAGAATTTTAACTGTAATATTTTAGTAAAGACATAATTTTATAAATAAGTTTTATTATCGTACACGTACCCGCACGCGCTTACGCGGTCCAAACTCTCCTTCCCACCTCCCTTCGAGATCGCAATTGGCTGAAGTTTAGTCAAATACGCAAACGCCAGTTTCGGTTTTCGGGTAGCCCCATGCGTTTGAAACTTGAGCATGGGTACCAAGATATAGTTTTTAGCTTTTGATTGCCTTGGTAATAGTGGTATTTGATTGTCAAATAACAATAAATTGTGTTACACTAATCAGATAATAATACACCTTTAAATGATCTAAAAAAAGCCATCCCCAATTTAACATGTTTCATTATTTAAAATCATGAAAACAAACACTACAAGTGAAAGATTTGACACAAGAAAATTATGAAGTCATTAGGTTAAATTGAATACAAATACGGATCTAGTCAAATCAGTCTCTCTATAAAAAAACTTTTTACAAAAAAAATATTACCGACTTCAAAAATAAATACAAGGCAACTAAAAAGCAAAAAATAATAACTACCTAGAATAACAAAAACAAATTAACATTTTGAAGTTGGTGCCATGAAATAGTTGCTTTTGTTTAATTCGGCAATTCGGCATTAAAGTAAATGAATCGCAAACCGTGAAATATTGAATACGTCTGCTCGTCATTTGTAGTCTTCATCATCAGTTCTACTTCACCAATAGGTGCTTTTTGAGTAAATGACGACGAATCACTATGAAATCTACCTAAATCACTGTAGGGTGTACCTTTAACATTTGAAGAGTTCCCTTGATTTCTCCGGGATCCCATCATCAGATCGTGATCTGATGACAATGGGACCAACTTGGAAGAATACCCTTTTAAACAAATAATTTATCAAATCGGTCCAGCCGTTTTTGCGTAATCGGTGAACAAACATACAAAAAAAAAACATTCGAATTGAGAACCTCCTCCTTTTTGAAGTCGGTTGAAAATGTGTATTGGATAACAATCTATGACGTCATAAGTTCCTATTGTCAAATCATTACTTTTAGCATTCGTTTTCATGCTTTTAAATTCAAAAACATGTTATATTGTGGAAAATCACTTATTTTCAAACGTTATTGATTGATTAAGCAACGGTAACGTTATTGATTGGTTGCTAAGTAACAGCGAATGGCGATTGCAGCGACCTGACATGCGATACAATTGGGTACAATAGAAGTTGACTACAATAAAAGTAAATTAGTTTATACTAATCAGGTAATAGTAGATCTTAAAACGCTCTGAAAATAAGTGTTCTTTTACAATTTAACATGTTGTTGAATTTAAAAGCATTATAACGAATACTAAAAGTAATGATTTGACGATAGGAACATATGACGTCATAGGTTGTTATTCCATTCACATTTTTATAGTACTTGTCGTTTTGACATTTCATAAAAAGAGACTGATTTGACTTGATAGTCAACATCCCTTTGCTAAGCAACGCGAATGGCGATATGTCAATGTTTTGTTATAACGTTATCACGTATTAATTATTATTAAACCGACTTCACAGGCAACTAGTTTTTTCTTGTAGTCCCCCACTACCCAATACTACAGAGCGAATTATTTTGACGTTTCATAACAAGATAATTGTTTGGCTTAATACAGATACACAATTGTATGTAGGTCACCGTGACAAAGCTTATTCTCTAGCTAAGAGATGCCAAGAATTCCCGACTTCAAAAATAAATACCTACAAGGCAACTAAAAAGCAAAAAATAATACACCTAGAATAACAAAAACAAATTAAACATTTTGAAGTTGGTGCCCTGGAATTGTAGTCTTTATGTTTTATTCGGCACCAACTTCAAAATGTTTAATTTGTTTTTGTTATTCCAATAATATTTCTTCAAATCGGTTCAGCCGTCTTTGCGTAATCGGTGAACAAACATACAAAAAAAAAAATACAGTCGAATTGAGAACCTCCTCCTTTTTGAAGTCGGTTGAAAATAATTAAAGCTGTTGGCGTTATCATATCATTTTATATAGGTAGGGGAAACTTGTCTAAATCGTCGTTGCGCCAAATCGTACCCCATCGTTATTTCTGAACGAAGAACAACAGTAATGACACAAGTAACACAAAATAAAACTGCTAGTCGGCCATATTGTGTCATTGTAAGAATAACGATGCTTCTTTAATGTCAAAAAATATTCAAAAAGTAAATAAAATGCTGATATTCATGTTTTTTTATGTTACATAAGTATTTTTAATAAAAACTAGCTGACCCACGCAACTTCATCCCTGTAAATTTTCCCCGGTTTTGCAACACTTTTCATTGCATCGCATTCGTTTTAGTGTGATGTTATATTGCCTATAGCTTTCCTCGACAAATGGGCTATCCAACAGTAAAACAAGTTTTTAATTCGGACCAGTAGTTCCTGAGATTATCGCGTTTAAACAAACAAACTCTTCAGCTGTATAAAATTAGTATACATCATGTGAACGATTAGGAGTAGAGTCAGTTGAGTAAGTTAGTCATCTTTAAATAATACTACATTTCTTTTCCTTATTTACATTTCCAAATATTAACTTTCGTTCTTAGGGGGGACGAATCTAGAAATATTCTTCTTACTTATTTATTTTATCGAACGCTACGACCAATTGGAGCTGAGCAGCCACGAGAAATGTTGTAAAACTACGTAAATAAATTAAAGTTAAAGTAAATTTTTATACGCCTTCCTCGATAAATAGGCTATCCAACAGTGAAAGCATTTTTCAATTCGGACCAGTAGTTCCTGAGATTACCGCATTCAAACAAACAAGCAAACAACAACAAACTCTTCAGCTTAGTATATTCTTAATATTAGTATAGATTTTAATTTTAATTAGAAATACAATTCTGTAACAATGGAACATAATAATTGTGAACATTTTGAGAAAAGTAAACAGTACCGGTCTGGCCTGCGTAGGGAAAGGATAACTTATTCTGTGGGGAACGAATCTTGTGGCTTCTGTTGGAACAACAAACAATTTACATACACTCTAAGAAAAAGGTCGCTATGATTGAATTTTGTAAAAAAAACATACTTTACTTCCTTCATAAATAATGATTACATACATATTTTCATATTTAATATGTAACGAAATTGTTTTTGTTACTGTCAAGAATAATGACGTTAGCTAACGATAACCGGAAAAAAAACGATTTGTGGCACTAACCCCCTTATACTAACAATAGAAGAGGCGCTATTTAAAACACATTTTAAATAGCGCATGTTCTATTCTTAACGTCTTCTTCTATTCGATTTTGAAAATGAATGAAAAATTAAGACAAAATATTCGCTAGTTCAAATGTGTTAGAAACCTCTTCTAATTTATTTGCCCACGACTGCGTTCGCGTGAAAATGTTGAAAAACAAAATTTATCCCTCGGGAACCTATGTGCTATTTCAAACCATTATCTACATTTCTGCCAAATTTCATACGGATCCCGATCCGGGTTATTCAATAACCCCTCAACGGATAAACACCCGTTGAGGCGTTATTGAATAACAAATACCCATACATCCATCCATACATATAAACTTTCGCATTTATAATATAAGTATAAATGTGATTCTAATGAATAAGCTACATATTGTAAAGTTTCATTAAAGTACGAGTACATTCAGTAGTTTTTGCATAAAAGAAGTATGGATGCATGTTTGTTACAAACATATATACATACCTACATTAACATATATACATCCATACATCCTCACAAGCTTTTACATTTATAATACTAGTATGGATGTGACACCTCGTAGCTTACAGAATTTTTAAAATCAGGTCCGTAGTTTTTGTGTTTCTCCATTAGAACAAACAAACTATAAAGCAGAAGTTTGATCAAAATCTTACACACGACTACGACACGTCTTTTTAAAGTGCAAACAATCAAGGACCTGAGATCAGAATAGGTTGCTAAAGTACCTAACGCTATAATTTGGACAGAGTTACTTTTGTATTTATAACATTATTATTTAGGGGGTAAAAGTTGATTATCTTCAATACGGCTGAATGGATTACATATATAATAGACAGACAAATACACAGATACACCCGTTAATCATGTAAAACTCCTGAAAATGAGTATTTATTACGAAAACAGGTTGACCTGTCGCGGGATTCTGTTAAACGTAGAAAACCAGGATGACAGGTCTCATCCTACACCCGTTTACTTTTCTTACCGCCTTCTTCTTTCACGCCATCTTTCAGCAGCCATGTCCCAGTGAGTCAATACACTTGCTATTTAATCAAAATAAATGTTACGTCGCTGGAAATGAATTAGCGATCTCCCTCTAGCGAAAGCATATTAAATTTTCCGCTAGATGGCGCTCATCGTATAAACAAGTTTTATGTCTGTGCTCTCGAACATTATTCAAAATAAAGTAAATTACGGGCTTTATACTAATGTTAATTACTTAGTAGTGTAAAAGTACATCCCAATTACGGACACCAGTGTTATCCAGCAACAATCATTATTATTTACTCATAAGTGATAACAGTGCTGACTTCTAGGGCAAAAATAAGGAAACGTTAGTTCGCGTGAACATAAATGAATGTAAACTATATTGACTATAAAGTGACTTTAAATTAGTAATCTCGCAGTGATAAGTTAAACAACTTTGCGAATTTGGTGCAAATTAAAACATATTATCTAATCACATATTCTAGAATCATCGATTATCGTGCCTACACACTGACATCTAGCGGTGAGTGACTGAACTATTTCAAATACCAGTTTAATAGAAGTGAACATTTTGTGCTGCCATCTAGTATTTCTCTACCGTACTATTGACTGAAGTGATCATTTGAAAGCAGTAACAACTTACACCAATATCAAAAGGTGGCGCTAGCGTACTTTACATAATATTATAACATAAGATTTGAAAATGCCCTTATCCTCTTATGAGCAGAGTCTATCAAATCCCGACATTAGCGCCACCTTACAGTCTGACGCACTGATTAATATTACGCAAAGAAGGCGTAAACCTGAGAGTGAAATGGCTGAAATGTTCGCACAGCTTTCAAAGAACATGAATGATTCCATAGCGCAGCTTAGTACTCAGATGAATAACAAATTCATGGAACTCGGCAGCTACATCAACGGCATGGCATCGGATATCAGCGAGCTAAAGAAAAATACCGCCGATATAAAGAATGAAATTAACTCGCTACACGTTGAACATAACACAACTAAGACCCGTGTCTCATACTTAGAAGAAAGACAAGGGGGCATCATGAAATCCATTACTGACATGGAGCAGGCTATACAATTCAACGCAAACCACTGCAATGACATTCAAAAACACATAGATCACCTCAACAACAGCGCAAACAACTTCACCTCGCCAGTTATTTCAGCCTTAGAACATGAGGTAGACACTTTAGAGCAACAAGCCAGGCAATACAATGTGGAAATATGCAACGTACCAGAGAAACGAGAAGAAAATTTACCAATATTCTTGGAAAAAATTGGAAATTATATAAACTACACTATAGCGCCAAAAGATGTGTTGACAGTTCATAGAGTCCCGCACGCCCAAAAAGATGTAAAACGACCTAGAAATATCATTGTCAAATTCGCCACCAAACAAATTCGAGACAATGTCTTAAGCGCATTCAGGCTGAAAAAAAATGTTGCCTCTGACCAACTGGGCTTCTCGGGTACAGCACACAAAATTTATATGAACGAACACTTGACATTAAAAAATAAAAAGCTTTTTCATGACGCCCGTGAAACTGCAAGAAAACACAATAACAAATATGTTTGGATTAAGAACGCTACTGTACTTGTCAAGGAGAACGAGAACTCACCCGCATTCGCCATACGTAATCTCGGAGATCTATCAAAAATTAAAAATTAAAATCGTCCTAGTTCAAAATAAATCACTTTATGCATGCTTTGTTTTTATAATTTTAATTAGTATTTTTCTCTCAACTGTATCTATTTTTTTACTTTATGCCAACATATTTATTTCAAATTATGTAAACAATCGTAAGATGACTGTCTCGCCAATAGTAAGATATTTTTACACATTTATATTCACACTAATACGTCGTTCCGCGCTGATGATTACAATAACTGCGAATACGCTTACTCTTTTACCATACACATTTAGATATGTAACACGGATTTATTATTTACATCACAACATTCGATCTTAATAATAATATATCAATTTATTATCAAAACTGCAGGGGAACCCGCACAAAATTAAATTTATTATATATGAGCATACTTTCGAACATTTACGACGTTATTATAATAACGGAAACATGGCTTATTCCCGAAATCTCAGATCATGAATTTATTGACTCACGATACATAGTTTTTAGATGGGATCGAGACCGTACCTTGACAGAAAAACAAGATGGGGGTGGAGTACTTATAGCCGTCCGGCGCGAATTACAGCCACACCAGATCACAATATCAACACATTTTAGCTCACTTGAAAACGTAAGCGTCGTAATCTTTAATAAATTAATAAGCGCTATATACACTCCTCCAGGGACGAGTGATGAGGTTTACCTGACGTACTTTGAGGATATCCAAAAAGTTATCGACGATGAAAATATCAAGTTCTTTTGTTTAATAGGTGATTTCAATTTACCGAAATTAAAATGGGTACCTAATTACATAAATAACACAGGCTACACTTGTGCGGGAACGTCACTGATAGACGAAGAGGTCAGGCATTTTATGTCACTTAATGACGCGTCACAATATAACACTAACATTAATACTACAGGAAATGTCCTAGACCTAGTTATATCTAATGAAAACTGCGATATATATTTAACCGATAATCCTTTACTTTCTCCTGACCCACTACACCCGCCATTTTATATACTAACGTCCCTTACTTACAGTAACTACAAAAACATGACGAACTATTCTACAAACAAACATAACTTTCACAAAGCGGACTACAACTCTATTAACACCGAAATGAACAACTGCAATTGGGAATTAATGCTTAACGACCTACCGGTAGAAGAAGCTGTAACTAAATTCTATGACGTCATTTATAGCTCTATTAGAACACACACTCCATTAGTGACTACACGATCCAATCATTTCCCAGTCTGGTTCTCACCAGCATTGATACACACTTATAAAAATAAAGCCAAGGCTTGGACAAAGTGGAAAATATATAAAAATATTAGTGATTACGAAAAGTTCTCTATATATAGGAAGCGTTTCAAATTAGAATGTACAACATGCTATAATCAGTATATGAAATCTGTAGAAGACGGAATAAAATCAAACGTAAAATACTTTTGGAGGTATATAAATAACCTTAAAGGTAAACAAGGTGTTCCCTCAACTGTTAAATACAAAACTACAACATCTAACGATCCTTACATGATATGTAATATGTTTTCTGATTACTTCCACTCTGTTTACGAACCCAGTACTCTGAATTTAAGTCAATGGCAAGCTCCTAGTAATTATAATGATAGAGGACTATTAATTCAAGACATATATTTTACCGAAACCACTGTCCAAAACGAACTAAAAGCAATGGACAAATCCAAAGGGCCTGGACCAGATGCCATACCTCCAGTTTTTCTTGTTAATGCTGCCAGTTCCATCTATAAGCCCTTATACATATTATTTAAAAAGAGTGTCAATGAAGGTGTGTTTCCATCAAAATGGAAACTAGCGAATATTACTCCCATACACAAGTCAGGTTCTAGACAAAATGTTGAACAATACAGGCCCATTTCGATCTTAAACGCTATGTCTAAATTGTTCGAGAGAATTGTACACACAGCTATTTATCCACAACTACATAACATCATACTGCCAGAACAACACGGCTTTGTGAAGCGTAGGTCCACTAATACAAATCTGATGTTATATACAACGTATCTTTTTGAGGGAATGGATAAAGGAAACCAGATAGAGGCTGTATATACTGATTTCCAAAAAGCATTTGACAAGGTGGATCACGAGGCACTATTAAATAAGATAGCGTTTAATGGCATAAGAGGGAATTTATTACGATGGTTTATTTCATACATAACAAACAGAAGTCAAAGGGTAGTTATTAACGGGTTTCGATCCCATACAATTAAAATAACTTCCGGAGTCCAACAAGGCTCAATTCTAGGGCCACTTCTTTTCATTTTATTCATAAATGACATTAACGAATGCTTTCTACACACAAATTATTTACTATACGCTGATGATCTAAAAATTTTTAAAACTATTACCTCTCAAAATGATGTAGTGCAATTTCAAGACGATTTGAACAGACTTACTGACTACTGCGCACGTAATAAGCTATATCTGAATATTTCCAAATGTTTTAATATAAATTTTTCTAAAAATAAACACAATTTAGACGTAAACTTCACACTATGTAATGCCAAACTTGCTAAAGTCAATGAAATAAAAGACCTTGGTATATATCTAGACTCAAAACTTCAACTTAATTCTCATATTGACAAAATAGTTAATAAAGCTTTTCAATTGTATGGGTTCGTAATGAGAACAACCAAAAACTTTACACGCCCGGAAACTTACATTTTTCTGTTCAAATCCATAGTTCGCCCACAACTAGAATATGTAGTCTCTGTCTGGGATCCATATTACAAAAAATATAAAGATCAAATTGAAAAGGTACAGCGGAAATTTCTTCGCGCAGTACAATATAAAACCCGTGGAAGATGCGCATCATATGAGCAGTTGTTAACAACCCACAATCTATCAACACTGGAATCCCGAAGACTACTCCTACAAACAATGACCCTATACGGCATATGCAATGGCGCTTTCGACTGTAATGCTCTAACCAATAGACTCTGCTACGTGGTACCTAGAACAATTCATATCCGTGAAGTCCGAAATAGACGCCTTTTTTTCACCAACAAGTGTAGGACTAACGCCGGTGTGAGATCACCAATGCGACGACTTGTAGACATTTACAACAATAACTTTGAAGATATTGATATATTTGCGATGACAGCATCTAAATTCAAAAAAACAATACTAAGCAACATATTGGTTTAATTCAATATTATTATATTATGTTTAAAATTTTATTATATTTGATTAATTATTATTGTAAGCAATTGATACTAACTTGTTTGTTCGAGATGGCAACATCTAGTTTTTTTTTTTATTATATAACTTATAATTGGTAATATGTGGACAATGTTGTTGGTTATGCATTAATTAATATTGTATTTATAAATAGTCTCGTTTATCTTAATGTATAACTGTTTATTGTTCCAATAAATAAATAAAAAAAAAAAAAAAAAAAAATTCAAAAATTGCCATGGTGACTTGTTGTGGACTATACTTACTTACTTTCCTACATTCTTACAATTTTTATATAAAATCTTTGCTTCATGAAATACCTATGCTTTAATCGCTGTCAAAAAGACAGTAACAGATTAGAGTCATTTGGTTTACGCCGATTCCACAGTTTGGCTCCAACGTCGGTCCCAACGTCACACTTCCAACACACACGTGTGGAGCTAGAAAATAGCATTGGCGCCAACGTTGGTACGAGCGTTATTCTAGAGTAACACGTTGGACGAGTGGCGTTGGGACCGACGTCGGGTCCAACGATGGGAGCCGGTGTTAGCATGAACCTAAATGTAACGATATATGCCATAGAAACTAGCGCTCTATAAAGTACGAGAGCTTATGTATTAAGTTAACATATGCTATTATCAGTTTACAATAGTTGGCTATAGCGGTAAGTTTTCACTGTCATGGCAGAATGCAATCGAGTACTTATGTGGAATACAGACATTATCTGTCGCAGTTTTTAATTCAAAATACAAATACAAAGCATTAGTTAGTATGCCATCATTTTTAGGGTTCCGTAGCCAAAATGACAAAACGGAACCCTTTGCACTTTTGCTCAGAGACTATTAGTGCAGTTTCATTGAAAATGTTATTATGTAAATATTCGGATGGGGGAGGGGACTACGGAACCCTCATTGTGAGTGGCCCGACGTGCACTTGCCCAATTTTTTTGTTTTATTCTTTAATGTTTTATATATCGGTGGAGGCTTGTATAGCAATACAGTTACTTAATAATGTTTGATGTATTATTGTATATTAGTCTATAAGTTTTTTTTTATTGCCAGGTTCTTTTCTCCGGTTTTACCTATTGTTTGCGAACTTGCCATTACATGTACATGTGGAATCCCGACGTATCACAAGAGTTTTGAATTTTGAATTTCAAATCATTGAATTAACTATTCAAAGATACAGTTAATATCGTGCTACAAAACGTAAGTGATAGTCGCAATCTATAAAGATCTATTTTAGCCACTAAATTCATTAATAAGACCTAACTTCTAACATAAACATTGTCATTTACTATACCGATCGAACACAATGTAATATTAATATCGTAAAAAGTTACCCTGTTAGCTAGGGAACAATTTCATAAAATAGAGAACCAAAACTGTTTCATCGGTTCAATTAAAAGTTTGTCGTGGAAGCTGGGTGACTCTGGCGTAGTGGCGTTAGGAGCGCATAATTACGACTGTCACTCATACTCCGCCAGCTGGCGTTGCCTGCCAACGTCACACGACGACGGCGACAAGCCACAACGGCGACATACACAACGTAGTCGCATTCTGTGCTCAAACTGGACGAGTCCATCCTGATTGGGGATTTTTGGGATTATGGACTTTTTCGTCCTTGTGTATATTCTTGTTGATGTTGGTTTTGAAAAATGTTTTTTTCAAGGCGTACCTACTACGACTCCTGGCCTAATATAAAACAGGTTTCAGGTTTGAACGACCTTCACTGAGTGAAAAACTAGACTAAGATGAGAAGGAATCCACTTACTTTCATTTTATTTATGTTGATATAAAAAACTCACTGACGGGGCATTCATGGTAAATTAATGAATGCAAAATTCGCAACGCATGCAATAGACACCAAATGTAATGTTCGTTAGCCTCGCAAAAACTCGAACTACTCCACCAATTTCATATTTTTTATTTTGTTCATATGAATACTGGGAAAGTTTTAAAAAATATAGGTATTATTATAAGGGAGGGATCCCACCACCCACCCTCGATCTGTGAATCACCACGATTGAAGTAGTCAAGGGTCCGGAGGTGCACTCGACTTGGTATTATAATCTACTTAAGGTGGATTTCCGCCATGTTACGCCTGATTCAATCGGTTAAATATAGGTATATTCACTTAGGATGCAAAACAACTCTTGTGGTACGTCGGGATTCTACATGTACAATCGGCCCACTTGATGCTCGACCACCTGAAAATATTTTAGTATGAACGATTCACAAAGGTTCGGTCACACACACAAACGCAAAAACCACTCCCACATTTTACTTCCAACCAATTAGGACGGGGCTAAGGTGTGGTAACGGGAACATAAAACATTTTTGTTAACTTAGTTGCAATTTGCATTTCCTTGTATGATGATGCGCGCGTGTTTACTGTATTTTGCTCACGACTTGTTCTGTTTACGGATTCCGATATCTTGCCATTTTGTTGACCCCAAAACTACTGATTGAACTCTTGTTGACTTGTGGTGTGGACCGTTTCTTCTTCATCTGTTTACCTATGGTGGCTGTGTTTTATTGGACTGTTGGGTGCTTTCTTGCTGACATTTGCGAGTTTTCACAATTAACCGAAATTTAAACCGGGAATCAAATTTTGGATATTCGTGGCCAAGGATACAGGACAAACCTTTACCAAATATAGCGGGAGTTAAATGTTCCGGTAAGTCAAATTCAAGTTATATTTTATTACAATAATTATTAACTATGTTTAACAATAGAATTGGCTATTGGTTAAAAAGTAATTGGGGGAGACCAAATAATAATATAATCAATATTTCTGAAGACTATGGTTAATTTTATAGCTAAGGTTTGTTTCGTTGTTATAATATAATAATATTCTCAATGATGATGGCAGACATTAGGATTAATTGTTTCATCATTCGCAGTTATTTATTCCTAATATTTTATATAAACTTATTATTTTAATTTTACTATGTAGTGTAGTGAAATGTATTTATTTCGTATATAATTAAAAAAAAACAATAACTACTAAATGGTTTTTGTTAATAGACGGTGCAATGGGTGAGAAAGATTTAAGTGCTTAGTTTAATAAAATTTTATGAAATATATTCAAATATGACGATGATTGTCGAAAAATCATTCTACTAATTTACTACCGAAATTATAAGAAAATACGTAATTTTATAAATAAATAATTAATATATATACGAGCATATTATCATACATAGGTATAGGACTACTTATGATTTTCAACAAATAAATAATATTATAAATGATTTATTATAAATTTATATGCCGTTAATGTCTTTTTTCATAAATCAATGTAAAGTGAAAGTTCATTTACATTTTTTGATGTCCAATAATATTTACATTTAGTTTACTTTAAACATGGTGTTCTGAGTCACTTGAACTAGACTTTCACTCGTTCAATTAATCTGACATTATTATCGAAACGTAGTACTAATCGGAACAAAAACTATTTTGTATAACGAGTGGCAACATATAAAAGGCTGTCTCTACTGAAATGTGAAGAGTAGGAATTTCGTGCATAAAAACACTTATATTTTTTTTCTATGATTCATACTTAAATCCACCCTTATTAAATCATGGTGTTTCATTTTTATTTTTCTCACATTAAAGATGTTATGCATAACTCTTTTTAAAATATTTATGTTTAAACTTAAATAAAATAATTAAATTTTTTTGAAGTATTGAAAATCCTAATTCATTTAAACTACTTTTGACAAAATAAATTGTTTTCTTTCACACGCTTTAGTAAATTTTAGAAATCATAAAGCGTATATTGTGTTGATAAAACAATAGTTAAATGATCCCCATAGTAAAAGTTGTAAAACTGAGAATCCTTTAATCAATTATCGTCTTTAAATCGTTACACAAGAACTGAAAATAGTTTGCATACAATAAGTTTTTGCTTTCCCACGGTTCGGTAATTCCAGGTGCCATAAATATGTTTGCCGAAAAAATAGGTTCATGATACCTACGCACAATAAATGTCCTAAAACTGGAAACGATTAAGGCAATTATCATCTTTAAAATCAATGAAATAGAATTGAAAATAGTTTGCATGCGAATTTGTTTTCGCAGTCGGTAGCTTCTCATATTAACGCTTATTCTATTTTCAATCATATTTCAACTATTTAAGAACTATTATCTAATTTTATCAGTGACAACTCGTTCATTGTCTGTTGATTTGTAAAGAATAAATATAAAACAACACCTTTTTTAAAAATGTGCTTGTCTTACTGTTCTATTCATTCAAACTTTTAATGGGGTATCGAAGATCTTTTATACATTTATTTTAACTTCGTATTTTTTTTTCAGAGAGCTACAATGTGCCGTTGGCTATAGTGGGATGCTGAGGAGGACTGTCTTAACGTCGGATCACGTAACGCAAATGGTCAACACCTACGAAGTGCAGCCATTTACCAAGACGTCTACGTTCGCTAGACTATTTGACTGCGGCATGCAAGAGTGCGTTTCGCTCGCGAGTGCAGAGGTTTTGATTTATCACACGCTAAATTTTCAGACATTTTTTTTAAAATCAAGTGCACACATTCGTCAGAACTTATGGCTTGTAAATAATACTAGATACAAGCCCAGAAATGTGAAGCCTGAAGTCTGAATGTGAGGACGAATTATTGTTAACAGCACAGTTAATATATATTGACGGTAGAGCCAATGGATTGTAGTATTGCAATTAAATGTTTGTAATTATTTTAAATTGTAATCTAAATTAAACTTATTGGTTATTTTACTGTAATAAATTTATGCTAGCATCTTAGTTAATTAATAATTTATACATTGTTACTTAATTTAACGAAACTGACTATTTTCATTAACTAAGACGTTATTAATATAATATTTGTAAATAATAATTAAGCACTTTGATGACTATATAGCATGATAAAATAATAATTGAATAATATTAAAAATATATCGTTATTGTTAACTAATATGATTTTGACCTATTGTTTTAGTTTGCATACCTCATCCACAATTTTAAAGTATAATTAAGTATTAAATGAATTATATATGCACAAATGTGTTATGAAATTGTTTGACTGATCCATAAAATTAATAAAACAATTGACTCTTTTCTTTATTTCTTGCCCTCATTCCAGGTAATACATTTATTTCTATTAAAATAATATGTGGTTAAAATTAAATATAACTTGCTGAATAAAAACCATACTTATACTATTATTATTAAAGAGTTAAAGTTGTATGTAGAGGTTTACCCTGAAGCTACTAGCACAATTTAAATTTTAAATTTCAAATATCTTTATTTCGTTAAATCAATCCAATGGTTATTTGAAATTAAATTTAGATAAAACACCTAAAACAAAGAACTTACAAAATGATATAGAAAGATATGAAGGACGTAGGATTCTTATCACTCGAATCAAGATATACGCAAGCGGAGTCACTGGGAACAACTATATATAGCATACTAGCTGACTGAAGCAAACGAAGACCCGTAAACTTCGTCTGCTTCAATTATCCTCGTTTTTGCAACATTTTTCATTGCTGCTCTGCTCCTATTGGTTGTAGCGTGATGTTATAGCCTTCCTCCATAAATAGGCTATCCAACAGTAATAGATTTTTTTAATTTGATCCAGTACTTCCTGAGATTATCGCGTTCAAACAAACAAACTATATACTATATTTAATACTATATTTAAGTGTAGATTAATCATTGAACTCATAGTTGCTGATGAGTTGAACTACCTCTTTAATACCTACGGAGGGCAAGCCAAAATAAAGACTTAAATAACTTAAATATTTGAAAAATATTTATGATCGTTTTGTAACATATATGTTACAAAACGATCATTTCGCATTTTTGAAACATATATTACTAGCTTTAGCCCGCGGCTCCGCCCGCGTGGATAAAGGTTATCGCGATAAACCTATCCTATGTCCTTTCCCCGGTCTCAAACTATCTCCATACCAAATTTCATCTAAATCGGTTTAGCTGTTTGAGCGTGAAAGCGTAACAGACAGACAGACAGAGTTACTTTCACGCGTATAATATTAGGATATGTTCCAAAAATGCAAAATAATTTTACAAAAATTAAATTAAATATTTTCGATGAACCTACTTAACAGAATCATACTAAAACATACGCACAATATAAAACAACAAAAATAGGTCATAAATTACAGGCACTAGTTTTAAACTCCTCTACTAACTCATATTTATAGAAAAGATAGATTACAGATCAAAAAGTAATTTAAAAAAATATTAAAATCTAACGGTTTCCCGCACCTCCGTCCACAATTTCACATGTATAATGGTATTGAGGCAAAATATACTATATTCCTCTCCAAGCTTTAAACTACTTCTTTACTATTTCGACAACACAAACGAATAAATATACAATATAAACTATTAATAACATTAATATAGATTTGTATGTATTACAATAAAATAATTCATTGCTATTTCGCGCAACTGCAAAAAGCGCGCTTACAACAAAAGTCACAATCCTATAATAGTATTTACAATCTTCTAATCGGTTCGAAATATGCCCAACAACAACGTAACGCACTAAAGAAAACAAGGACCCCGCCTCCTTGCATCCGATAAGGCGCAGATGTTCCTGTGTGAGTGCGCTTACGTAGAGAGCGGACGTTTCTCGCAAGCCATTATAGCCTTAGGGGTGTACGACCGCCGAGTAGGCCGATTGTACATGTAATGCCAAGGATGCAAAGCAACACTTCTGATACGTCGGGATTCTACATGTATATGTAATGCCAAGTTCGCAAACAATAGGTAAAGCCGGAGAAAAGAACATGGCAATAAAAACTGGCGACCACTCTTTTCAAATCGATATTGTTTACAATGTTTGAACGCATAAAAAACTTTTATACACCATGTCAGAGGACTGATGCAAAATACATTGAAATTTGGAACATAAAATAAAATAAAATCACTGTCAGTGCGTACAACATAAGTAGACGCATCTACTTACAACAAAGGTAAAAACAAATTCTATATGTGCTTGAATATTGGTCAAATTAGATACTTAACTAACTGGTAACGAATGATTAAACAAAATTTATTAATTCTGATATGAAAAGAAAGAAGAAAATGGCCTTTATTTGTCACGCAGAATCTGTACTTACAAAAGTCAAATCATGGTCTTAATCAATGTGACAATCAAAATAAAGTGACAAACAAAATTCACCCAAGCATACTAAAGTAACAAGGAGCTTGCTCCTTGTTACTTTATTATGCTTGGGTGAATTAATGAATATTTAAATGATAAAAAAATCTGGTTACTTGCAACTAGATTTATTGTTCTTTATTAATTAAACATTCATCAATTGTATAATACCTCTACATATATGATATTTTTTTTACTACATTTTTGAACTTATTCATTGATATGACTCATAATACTAGCTGTTATCTTGTTAAAAAACAGAAAGAAGGTTTAGAAAAATAAATTAAGGAAGACCGAATGTAACAGCCGAGAAATGGTGAATTAAACTTAACGTGGTCAGCTATTAAGAAATAAAAAAGTCTGTATATTTGACACAGTGCAAAACCTTGCAAGCAACGCTATGCTCCCAAGTCGTTTCAAACATCCTATATACGTTTTCTAAGGAAGGGTTTTTGTCATTTTCTCGGTGACATTCACTCAAGCAATTGAATATTTTATCATACAAACAGTATAAAGCAAGCATGTACGCGCCGAGTAAAAGGTAAAAGTAGGTAGGTGTGTACTTTAGGACGCGAGAATCGTCTAGTTATACTACGTTTTCATCCACTTTGAAAATGCGTTTCATTGTTTTTCTGATTCTTTCAATTTCAATTTGTAGATATGCTTATGTTCGCGGCTTATATTATTCACTAGCTGTCCCGCGCAACTTTGTATGCGTACATTTTCCCCGTTTTTGCGACATTTTTCATTACTGCTCCGCTCCTATTGGTTGTAGCGTGATGTTATATAGCCTATAGCCTTCCTCGATAAATGGGCTACCCAATATAGAAAGATTTTTTCTATTCGGGCTAGTAGTTCTTGAGATTATATATATTTATAGAACAAACAAAGAAACAAACAAGTAAACAAACTCTTCAGCTTTATAATATTAGTATAGATAATAATTTTTACTGTTTGTAATTTTTAAAGCTTTGTATGCTAATTTTATACTTATAAATTTAAATGTATGGAGGAAAAAATCGTTTTAAGCAGGACTTGAACCCGCGAGTTAGGCACAACTTAGGGGTACCGGCCCTAAGCCGTTACCAACTCCGGCACAATCTTCTTTAGCCTCCACATGATACGATTTTTTTACAAAAAACATAATTACTATTTTTGTTTTATTGCTGCACTAATTTGTTCCCGTAAAAGTCGAATTTCTAGAAATCCACTCTAATGAGGGGTACCTTTTGTCCTCTCGGTATTTTGTGATAAAATCTTGCTAAATATTTGTGTTAAGAGAATCCCTTGGTATATAAGGAACTGTGATCTCCACCAGGACCATAAAATGGATGACGTAGAGACAGCTATCCAAAAAAATTCAGCAAATTTTAGCCAAAGCAGGCTTCATTATCATGTGAACGTCGAGACAATCCAGCTTCTCTATATCACGGAGTTAAAAAGAAGATTGAAACGGCTGAAGCCATTTGAAATAGTGCAGTGTAACTGTGACATTAAAATGTAGTAATAAGTGCTGCGTAAAAGAACATATTAACTAAGTGACTTCACATATGTAATAGAGACAGTAAGTTTGGTGTAATTGAACACATTCTTACATTTGAGTCCTCAAAGTAATTTATTTTATTTAAAAGAAATTATTAAGAATCAACTAAAAATCCCTACTAAAAATAAAAATGTGAAAGTTACTCTTACTCTTCCACGCAAAAACTGCTAAATGGATTTTAATGAGACTTTACAATTATGAAGCCTTAAGAATAACATATAGGCTACAAGTTAAAAATATATCGGCTTTTTTCCGCGGCTTTTCCTGCGTTAGGTTTGTTCACCGCGTTAGAACTCGAGTTGCCTAAAATTCTTTCTCATTCCTTGAAGGCTTGAATGTTATACGTTTTGGTACACATTGGCGGATCCAGGGGGGACTAGGGGGCTCAATTCCCCCCCCCTCCCCCCCATCATTCACCATTCACCCAACAACAACGGCCCTATATGGTCGCTATAAGCATCCCCCCCCCCCCATCGAAAACCCAAGGCCCTCTCCAAACGTCAACCCTGGATCCACCAATAAATCACGAAACCTAAATATATAAGGTATCAAGTCTTTACTGTCGTTGATTGTACTACATCTGAATAGCATTTACGTATTACCAGTACATTTAATAATGCAATTGAAACGTCTGAATAGAGTATTTAAGCTGTAATTGAGTCGTAATCAAGGTTCGAACAGTTTAATCAGGCGAGCGACCTACTGCCGCGGCGACCGACTCCAACTACTAACGCAATTACTTACTATGTCACAGTGTAGGTACTCCAGAATGTAGATCTAAATTTAATTTCTATAATGCAAGTACGTCATTAATATACGGAAACTTGGCGGACTTATTTCTATGTTTTAGTCCAGTGTCTTATAGCATCGGATAACGTATTTTCAGCTTTTAAAAAATTGCATTGGACAGCGAAAATCTCACCTAAATCAGATCAGTAGTTTTGTGAGAAAATCGAGAATATGCATAGGCACAACATACGGGTGAAACACAGAACCTTATTTATTGAAGCTGGTCATAAATAATTGCCTGATCTATCGAACAGTCTATCAACTGATCACTCCTCAGGATATATAATTAGACTATAAAAAAGACAACAGCGTCTGAAGTAGTATTGAGTAAAACAAGCTCCTAGTCGAAGCTCATCGAGCCGTCAAAGGTTGAGCTCTGAGAGCTCGCGAGCCTTAACAGCTCGAGGTCTAATAGCACTTTTTAACAATAAACGCTAAAATTCTTAATTAAAATAGATACATTAGCAAAGGGATGAAAACAATAGGTACTGGACTGTTTAAAGCCCCATAATGTACAGAGCCCAAAATATGACATAATTATATTTAAAGTATCATTATCATATTATTAAATTAACAGACTTGGTCCCAAAGTCGCTCATTATAACACATTTTACCCATTTTCACCCCATTACGAGTACAATTCTAATAAGTCCCTTCTTAATGACTTCTTACGAGGACTGAAGTTATATACTTACATTAAGTTATGTACATCTACATTGTTAATGGCACAAAACACTTATTCATAACACTTTTATAACAGTAGGAAATGTTTGTCTTCTTCTATCATATTTTGAAAATTGAATGAAAAACAAAGACAAAATATTCACTAGATAAAATCCTGTTTAACGTTAAGAGTACCCCTCTTTTCAAAGAGTACATACCTACAAAAAAGAAGAATTAAAAAATGCGCACTCTAGCAAACCACATGCACGCTTGAACAGACTAAACTAGAGATCTCGGAGTATTTTCGGAACAAAACATATGACAAAGTGGTTCGAGATTTTACGTCCGTGAGCCATGTCCATTTGTGCGTTGCTTCAGCGAGTTTGAATGAAGTTTTTCTTTGTACTTTCGGTGTTTTGTGCTAATGATTTTGTTGCTGTGAGTTCCGAACAACTTATAGCCAACAAATTGTTGGCATTTATACAAAATGCCATCGGACACAATCGACGATGTCAGCATTTTGCAGATCTGCAAGCCCAACTTCAAAGAAGAAGGGATAAGTGGTGGCAAAAGGCTGCTTTCCCAAACCAGAGACCCTTGCAGGAAAGATGGAAAGGAAAAGAGTGTGTTCAGGACATCATCACCTTACTCAAGGAGACGTGCTGATCTGGACGACGTGCCAGCCTTCGGTACAAGCAGCCCGACATGCACTTGCCCGGTTTTTTATTAGTGTATTTTTAGCTGTTTCTTAGTAGCCTGAAATAAATGGTGGTTATTATTATATACTTACATTAGCGAGGGGCAATATTGTTGTCGCAACAATAAATTGTTTAGAGTCAAAAACTGGTGTGATGACTCCATCATACGCTTAACTCTGCGATATTTAAGAATGAAATTGTTTTCATACAGTTGAAAAGAGTCACAAGTCTACAAAATTGTATAACTGCAATATCTGCACTGTGTCATTCAAGATGGTCGCAATTTTCGCATACGGCAGTCAACCTATATATTAAACGTTCAGCCGCAAGACCCCTGCAATCACAAAATTATGCTGAACTGATGTGATACAAAATATTGCGACTGTAACCTTCATAGGAAGAGCCAGCCTGAGGCCAGGTTGGAACCAGTATAGTGATAATTTAATTTTAAATATTATATATCTAAATTATGTATTAGTTTATTAGGATATCTTTTTATATGTGTGTATTTGTATGATATGGGCCTTAGTAGCCTGAAATAAATGTTTATTATTATTAATTCTGGCGCCACAATATCGGTCAAGTGTGAATCGCACGAGCAGGCAGGGGTGCAAATCATGTCACTCGACATATCAATTTAACGCCCTGGGTTCCTTGACTTATAGACGGCTTTGCACATAGGCTAGTTCAAGCTTAGCTTAGGCAGAAATTGGCCAAAAACTGAGCTTACTATACTTTGCTCACGGAAACGGACTCCGAACGCCACGCGCCATTCTAATTATGACAAAGTGTACCTATAAGGTTTTGCATTATTTTATTTATTTTGTATGTAACCACACTTTATCTTTACATAGCATAAAACAAAGCCGCTGTCCCTAACGCTTAAGGTTAATTTCCGTGTATCGCGTGCGTGTGACGACGAACGGCTGACGCGCGCTGTCGATGACTATAGTCAGAGTATGAGAATGTATGACGCCGTTACCGAGCTCTGCGACAGTCGCACCCAGCTGACGACTGACGTACGCTACGCGCGCACTCTCGGCAATCGATCAAATGAGTCGCTGGCCGCAAGTGTGACCCGGCAGAATTGCGGCCAATTTTGACTTTTCACATGAGTCGTAATAAAGAATTTTCATTATTATTATTATTACCCCCGAGAGAGTAACCTCCCTCAGGTTGGGAACTCCAGGCCTCTGGATTTTGATGCGTTTTTAGTAAAAACGCAACAAAATTCAGAAGCCTGGAGAAGTTTACAGGACCCGGTTGTAGTAAAAACTTTTTACTACAACCGGGTCCTATAAACTTTTTTAAAGAGGTCAGAGAAGTACAATAATAATAATATTAATAATATCTTGGGACAACTCGCACAACGCTATCTGATCCCAAACTAAGCAGAACTTGTACTATGGAAACCAGACAACTGAATAAACCATCGTGCACATCACACAAAGTTTTATTCTGGGTGGGGATCGAACCCACGACTTCTTGCGTAGCAGTCGGATACACTCCCACCGCGCCACAGAGGCAGTCAACTCAAGTGTATGAGCCGCTAGTAGTACAAATCAAATTTTAATTCTATTCATTCCTAATGAAGTGGTTCAAAATTCTTGTTCGTGAACGATGTACCAACATATATGTGTACCTTTTACCAGCAAGGTATGTTTGAATATGAAGGCTACTTCTGACCTCTCAGTATTTGTAAACGTGAATAATTAAAATCCTCATCACCATTTGCACCCTTTTATTTATTTAACTTTATATGTTATTATACGCGAGCATGATTATTCAAATAAATTATTGTATTAACTTAATTGTACCCACAATATGAGTGTACCTAATGTAATTGAGCAGGGAATTCAATTCAGCTTTATGTGGAAAAATTGTATTCTATCAGTAATATACCTACTATTGAAACATCTAGATTCTGCGTGATAAATTACGGCCATTCTTTTCTTTCTTTTAAAAAACATGTATACTTATTCATTAAGTAGCAGTAAATTGGCCAATATTTAAGCACATAAAGTTTTTACATCGTAAGTGGATGCTCCTACTATGTTGTGCCCATTGAGGCTGATGTATCCGATCTCGTGTACTCTTCTAATATTATTGACCTTTTTTTTTGCATCAGTCCTCTAATATGGTGTATAATATAATGGTGGCAGCACCTTACCTGCATATACAGTTTATAAACAGAGAAACATTGTAAACATTGGCAATTTGAAAAAAGTGGCCACGAGTTTTTATTGCCTGTTCTTTTCTCGGGCTTTACCTATTGTTTGCGAACAGGCATTACCAGTAAATGTAGAATCGACTTTTCACAAGTGTAGTATTTTGCTTCCTAAGTGAATAAATCATGTTTATTATTATTTATTATCATTATTATAACACCGTTAGGTAGCTACATGGGATATAGGTTAATTTAACACTTCAGTGGTGGATTCTTCTAAGGAGAAGGAAGGGGCTCAAACACTGATTAGTTAATTTAAGAGTCAATTTAATAGATCTTTATACTGAATGGTCAGAACATGTATCAATAGCAGCTAATCAGTGTTTGTAAAATCTAATGACTTTAAACGAGCAAAGCAAATATATCTATGAAATTCGGTATGCAGAGGGTTTTGGAGGTGATAGTAAAAATTAACGAGCAAACGACAAAGCACGGTCATCCAGGTACAGTCAGCTACATAAGTCGCTTAACATTTGAAAATTTTCTAAGCATCTTAGCACAATTATGTCATACCGCATATTCACAAATTTAGATAAGAACTAAATAGCCGCCCTAAAATCAAGTTAAAGTTAAATCATCATGGATTATTTTTAGAGTTATTATGCTACAGCGGACTGCAGCGCTGCTTTTCAGATGAAGCCATCGGTGATTTCACGGGCGTCGGTACAGTTTTTTCGGAAACATTACACAATACTTTCAGCATTCCATACATGCAAAAACCATAGTATACATAACATAAAAAAGGGGTGCGGTCTATTTGGTAGAAACTTGATACTCCGAAACCTATTTGGGATAACTGACTTCGCAGAAACTTCTTTAGTCGATCATTTATTAGGCATAAAAAATATTTGACATAAATATTTTTAGGCATAATGTGCTTATGACCGAATTTAGAATGGCATACATTTAGGATAGTAGAATTTTTATTGGCATAATTACCTTTGACATAGATAAAATTTTGTATAATTTCATTTAGCATAACGTTCATTTAGAGTACAGATTATTTGGCATAATTTGACTACGCAAACTATGAAGATCATAGAATTTCAATTAGAATAATATAGATTGGGTTACTTTCTTCTTTAAAAATGCGTAGGTTAGGTTAGGTTAGAACTGTGACCTCTTATGCACGAGCCGAGCGAGCGAAGCGAGCGTGCCGCGGCAGCGGCCGGCGAGTGCCAGAAACGAACATGCTCTCATGGGCAAGGATATAAAAACCAAATAATTATCATTAAATCAACTTTTATTTATTACAATTACTAAAAAAAAACAATTAAATTAATCAGAAAACAAAATTAAACTAATCTTATATTAGCTCCTATTGCTTTAAGGTACCCAACTTCTGTGTAATCCGACTGATTATTTATAATATTTTGAAGACGATTTGTTTTATTTACTTTTAAATAGTTATGGATAAGAAATATATGCCAAAAGATGAATCTGGTTTTGAACTTTCTGCGATGTGATGATTATACATTGTGATTATTATGGATACCAAAATTATGCGTACAGATGATTCTGACTTACAAAATTATGGGTTTCAATGTATGCTAAATGAGTTTATGCCAAACGATATTCTGCGAAAAGAGTTTATGCTATTAGTTGTTATGCAATATAAAATTATTACTTAAAAAGTTCTACTATAATAGGTGTACCCATAAAAAAGTACTTAAAATAAATACAGAATAAATTAAAAAAAACAAAAACACAATATATAAAAAAGAGAAAACAAACATAATATTTAATAATTTAGGCAACTTTCGGAGTGACTATTTCCAAAGATGTTCACTAAATCAAAAGAGTTGCCCCGCCTAAAAATGTTTATTTTTATTATTTACCTATTAAACTAAGTAGCGGCTACTACAAGACATCTTTTCACCAAATTTCATCAATATTCAAATGCCTGTGACGTACGGATGGACAGACAGGCAAACAGACAGACGGACATGACGAAACTATAAGGGTTTCATTTTTACCATTTGACTACGGAACCCTAAAAATAGCTCCAGGAAAATATAAATAGGTAAATAGAAAACTGAGTTTAAGGGAATAATTTGGTGACAATATCATGGGGAGGTGCAGGAACTCAATACTTAATATTACCTACAACATATCTTATGTGTACCTACGTACCTACTAGTAGATATATTACGGATAGGAGTCTGTAATAAAGATCAATAATAATTTAGGTCACTTCACCACGTGGTAACCGCAACCGAGCGAGTAAATAAGGTTAAAGGTGAATACACACTAGAACATTTGAGCATTACAATGTTAAGTAACGTTGTTACGGATGATACAATATAAGCAAATTTCCTCTCCTAAAGTATTTCCATATAATGTAACGTTTTTGCGAACGCTGTGTTCGACGTAATTACAGATAAATGCTGTAAGGCGATAGAACGTTTACCTGTAACATTTCTTTCTGTCTTGCATACACTCCCGTCATCCACGCTCGTGCCATTGTTTGATAAAACTTTCCCTAAACGCTCGTTGGTTTTAAAATCAGGTTGTAACAAAACATCAAGCGTCATGTTCGGAGTGTGGTTCGAGTAAATTTTAAACCAGTAAATGCTCGAAGTGATGTTACTAGTAAATGCTCAAGTGTATATTCACCTTAAGAATAACCTAAAAAGTTATACCGTAGAAAACTCCAAAATTTTAAAAATTATTTTGTTCTTTTTTTTAAATGATAAACCTTATTTTGATTTTTCATTGAGATTACAATCTAGTCCTAAACTAATAAGTAATTTTGCTGTAACTTAAACTGCTAGAGTGAATATTTTATAATATTAAAAGTGTGTTCATAGTCACTTTTCTTATTGTCTCTATTAAAAGTCAGACACTTTGTTCTTGTGTTCTTTGCGAGTAGCATTCACTATAACACTTAACACTAACTTCACTAAGTTAATTCCAAAGGTTAAGTCCTCCTAAGCCTTCGCACTATGTTTGTAGTGTCAAAAATTGTTTTGTTAAACCTAACATATTTTTGATACACAAATCAATAACATTCTACATAGATATACTGAAAATATCAACGGTTTTCACAATGCTTTAACTCAAGTGATATACCTACCTATCTGCCGGTATTGTGGAAGGTGGAGTAAGAGTACCGGCCATAAACTGCGGCTATTTGGCAACAACGAGGCTAATTGGGACCACAAAGGTTTACTATACAATTCTATATGTTGGTAACGTGTTTCTAACTACATAATAAGGCGGTATTTAGTGGGCTACAGGTTACCCACTAAGTACCCACTTCACTGAAATTTAGTTTGCAATGACAATTTAGGTATAGCGTTGCGATTTTATTTATAACCATTTAATTTAATAAATAGCCTAGATATGAGATAAAGTAATAATAATATCTTGGGACAACCCACACAACGCTATCTGATCCCAAATAGCTTGTACTACGGCAGACAAATGATAAACATACTTATATATTTCTAAGTACATACATATTATAGATAAATAACACCCAGACACAGAATAAACCATCGTGCTCATGACACAAAGTTTTATCCTGGGTAGGGATCGAACCCTCGACCTCTTGCGTAGCAGAGGACACACTTTCACCGCGCCACAGAGGCAGTAATTAATAAGATTTCTTATTTTAAAAAAAAATGGTTTACGGACGATAATTTTACGTGATAATGTCATAAGAAAACATTGACGACATTGTAATAAACAATTCGCTGTTGCTTAGCAAGCATGCCTGTGACAGCTTTAGTGAACGGCCACAATGCTTCAGCCTATCAGCAGGCGGAACGTGACGAACCGTGACTGTGACACTTTATCATCCATCATCGATTTATAAGGCGTTAATGAAAACATTAAAGACATATTCACGTTCCTTATCAACCAGTCAATTTCGCGTTGCTGAGATACCAGTACATAATGTGACTTTTTTTTTCGTGAATGTAGGTATGTACCTGGTCATCGATTTATAAGACATTATCACTTCAAAAAACATCCCTTTACAGCAGGACAATTCACAAACATACCATTAGGTATTGGCCACAAAATAGAAGACGGAAGACTCCGGTAGACTTAGATCCAACATTTACGGATCTCACAATAATAATAATAATAACAATAATCTAAGTCAATCTTATTATATCAAGTCTAGTATTATAAATAAATCTCTTAAATACTGTTTTCAGCGCATTTATTGCATAGATGTAATTATAAACACGTTGTTATTTTATCGTGGCCATACCCAATGACCTCCAAACTTCTATGCCGATATGCCCATGATGGAGGGGCACGATAGCTGTAAAAGTTAGCACGGCTATATTGAGTAATTTCCACGATGGATTGCTGAAATTTATCAGTCGAACGAACGTGCTAAATTGGCACGTTTTCAGCTGCCGCGTGGTGCGGTCTAATGTCGCTCGCCCTAACCTGAATTTTGTAATAAATAGGATTATTGGAGACTTATTAAATTAAATGTGGATAAACAAAAAATATAAAATATATATATATGTATAAATATATATTACGGGTCTTATTCGAGTGAATAATTTAAGGTAATAAAATACCTTGTTTATTGCCCGACGTTTTGACCGTATTGCAACGGCCGTGGTCTACCCGTGACCACGGCCGTTGCAAATGCTTATTATTATTATTCTCTTTATTTCGTTTTTTTCTTATAAATTACATTTTTAAATATATATATATAAGAAATACATTTAGAAATATAAAAAATAGTGTCCCACCGGCATCGGGTACAGGGACCAAGCTACCGGTGGTTACGGCCCCAGAGAAAGGAACCTCCTCACAATGCGAGCCGTGTCCAGAAGTACTGCCTTCTGCATCAAGCGCTTGATCCAACCGTCTAACGCGAGCCTCTCAAGGTGTTGGTCGAGGCTCTTGGCAATCAAACCATTAACGGAGACGACTATCGGTACAATGATTGGCGAATCAACATCCCACATGTCGACAATCTCGTGCGCCAGATCCAGATATTTTATTTGTTTATCCTTTTCGGCTTTCACGAGATTTTCGTCATGGGGGATGGTGATGTCGACAATCATTGCACGGCGCTCAGATCGGTCTATCAGCACAATATCAGGCTTGTTAGCGACAACAGTCCTATCTGTGATAATAGAGCGATCCCAGTACAACGTGATACGACTATTTTCAAGAACTGGCTCAGCAACGTACCTGTAGTACGGGACTTCAACGTCCACAAGGTGGTATTTCAGAGCAAGTTGCTGGTGGATTATCCTGGCTACTTGATTGTGTCTGTGCAAGTACTCGCCGTTAGCAAGACGTGAACAGCCGGAAACGATATGTCTGAGGGACTCACCGGGTCGGTGACATGCACGACAGATGTCAACAGTGCCATCCCTCAGTATATATTTCCGGTAGTTATTCGTCATGATAACTTCGTCAGCAATTGCACAGACAAAACCCTCGGTTTCCCCGAAGAGGTCACCGAACCGTAGCCAGGCCACAGATGCTAGTAGGTCCACATCGGGCCCATGAAGAGCCCGAAAGAACCTACCGTGAAGCTCTTTGCTCTGCCATACCTCCCTGCGTTCGTTGTCTCCAAGTACTACAGGCCTGCGCCAGTTCTCTTTAGCCAAGGAGAGCGGGGTAAGCCCGGTGTCCACCGCGACAACATCCCGATGCACACCCACGTCCATATGGAGAAAATATTCTCTGAGATTGTATATCTCGCGGTTATGAAGGGACTTGAGGTTCAACAAACCCCGGCCCCCACATTTCCGCGGGATGTACAATCTCATCACAGATGAACGCGGGTGATGCATTCGGTATGACGTCATGAGTGTATGGACTTTTCGATCCAGGGTGTCTAATTCTGTCTGAGTCCACTTGAGTATACCGAAGGAGTACATTAGAAGTGGCATGACCCAACTGTTGCAAGCCTGGATCTTATTGCCACCTGACAAAAGGCTATTAAGCACTTTTTTCAGGCGACCGAAGAAACGTTCTTGCAACAGCTGTTTCATGTCAACCTCATTAATGCACAGTGCCTGCGATATACCCAAATACTTATAGGTCTCGGTTGCGAGAAGTGATCTTAAGTGAATGGAATCCGAGAGTTGAGTCCCTTCGGATTCCACTACCCGCCCTCGCTTTAAATGAACGACTGCACATTTGTCAACACCAAACTCCATTCTAATAGAATTACTAAAGGTTTCAGTTACCTTCAGTAACGCTATTAGCTGTGAGCTGGTGGGGGCAAAGAGCTTCAAGTCATCCATATACAGCAAGTGGGATATGACCTGACCACCACGTCGCAACCTGCAAACTAGCCCTGAACTCTCTAGTAAGGTACTAAGTGGGTTCAGTGCTAGGCAGAACCAAAGGGGACTCAGAGTGTCACCCTGGAATATACCCCGCTCAATCCTTATAGGTACGCCGCCACTTCCTAGGATCCCTCGGCACCCTGGATAGGTAAGAACCGTATTCCATTGTCCCATACACGACTTCAAGAAGGTGCGTTGTATTAACTTTATACAACTTCAGCACCCTCAGAAGACATACATGGGTATGTGGCACGGAGTCATATGCCTTCTTATAATCTATCAAACATGCCGATAGATCCTTTCGGTTGCGGCGAACCTGCTGGCTAATAGTCATATCTTATTATTATTATTATTATGTATGTCGTTTCCATATCACAGAACTATGGAGTCCCGGTCATTTGGGAGGCGAGCGTGGAGCCGAAGCCAACACGAAGAGGCCCGTTAGACACTTTAATCTAAAGGCTATGTGACACAATTATTATTATTAATAAATAAGGTATTTTATATTAAATTATTCACGCGATTAAGAACCGTTATATATAAATTTTCATAGGTACATAATAAATTTGTAATAATATTGTCCTTGGAAGGAAAATAAAACTTTCATAGTACATAGGTGTGTGGAAAATTCAAATCATGGACACAAATTGCTACATTCAGATTCACAAAGGAATATTTAATGGATTAAACGAAGCGGTTTCCCGAGCGGAAATCGAACTCTCAATATATTTGTTCCTTTCCGTATAAAATATGTGGCATAGAGCTCACTCAGCGGTTAATGGACTGAGCTTCAAAGTCAAAGTACTTTATTCTCTTAGCTTCCAAACAAGTTACAAGCAACCGACTTCTGGGACAATTAGTAATACGGTATACTATGCGTTTCAAATGAGTGCAACTTCATTATATGACGTAAGGTCAGCAATAAAATGATTCGTAAAAAGATGTCATTAGTATTACACAGAAGTCTAATCAACTAAATACCTATCTTCTCTAATGAACTATACTTAAGCACTGTATTTTACTATATAAGATATGTTTTAGTTAAAAAAATATATCACATCTGACCAAAAAACCACAAAAGTGTAGAATATTCATATATTTTGCCTATTTACTTATTTCTGTTTGGTGTTTATTAAATAATAAAGAATACTAATAATATAATAATAAAGAAAAATGTTAGGTACATAGTTCAAAGAAAATAAATATTACGTCCGTTCCATTACTATACACACACGTACCTTAGCCGACTTGGGAGCTTTTGTTGCTAGCGGTACAATTTTGACAAGTACAGAGTGAAGTTGTCGCGATCGCGATTATCTTCTCTTTTGAAACGCATAGTAGGTAATTTAGCTTAGCAGAAGGGGTTAACGAGTTTGCTAGTAATGTGTGGCACATTGACAGTGTGCCGTTACCTTTTTGACATTAGTCACTGCGATAAGGATTCACTGGTGGAAATGAGACACTAACATAGCTATTTGCTAGCTATGATCGAACGTGCGGTCGGTCCGGATGACAGATGACAAGTGAAGTTCTCTGCTGATATTCGACGAAATACATATGTACCATTGACGTATAACCTGGACTTTCAATTTGACTGCCTCTGTGGCGCGGTGGGAGTATGTCCGACTGCTACGCAAGAGCTAGTGGGTTCGATTCCCACACGGGACACCACTTTGTGTGATCCACAAATTGTTGTCCCGAATCTGAGTGTACTTTGTGTCTGTGACTTGCATGTTTGTAAAGTCCCCCGCGACACAGGGCTTGTACCCTAATGCGGGAGTCGTCTTTTTTTAAAACAAAAAATAAAACAAAAAAATTAAAAAGTAAATATTGACTGCAAAGCGTGAAAGAGAGAAAAAGCTTGCGCGGCCCCTGTTTCTTTGACAGGTATTGTCTAGAGACTGGTCAATTTTGACTGCGCATCTTCGTCTACGTCAATTTTCCCCGTTTTTGCAACATTTTTCATTGCTGCTTCGCTCCTATTAGTCGTAGCGTAATATTATTTAGCCTATACCCTTCCTGGATAAATGGGCTACTCAACAGAAATAGTTTTTTTTTTCAGTTCGGACCAATAGTTTCTGAGATTACCGCGTTCAAACAAACAAAGAAACTCTTCAGCTTTATACCTAATAATAGTTTAAATTAGTATTTTTTTTTAGATTTTTATTTTAGATTTTTTTTGTTTACCCAGGAAACAAGCCTACCCTGCTAAATAAAACCATGAAAGTAATTCCTATTCACTACGTCCTATGAAGAAGATCCACTATAAAATGTATAAAAGTAGGCATCAAATATTTAAGTTGAATAAATTTTGAAAGAGAATACAAATACAACAGTCCTACTTAAACATTTATTTGTAAGAAGCAAAGCTGAGGTTTTGTCTCACCAAATATCCGTTAAAACCACCTACTTAACGATCAAGTGATTCAAACTTCGCAGTACTTAATCAAACTTTGAAACGACAAACAATCGGGAGGCATTATTTCTTGCCTTACCAATTATTATAGAACGAGACCACTTTATCCACAAGTCATTTGTTGGAGAGAGATAAAATATTCTTTTAATAAACCCATTATGGAGTTTATTTACTTTTGTGTATTATAATGGGTGTGCAGTTTTTGAAGCGGCCTGTTCGCATTATCTCGATGTATATCTGGCTTAATATCTATAGAGCCATTCCTTTGAAATTTCGTGACAAACAAAATACTACCTACTTATAACATCTGGGGATCAATTCACGTATTTAAAGCAGTGCAGTTGTGCCTGTGATACCGTATCCAATAACGATATATGCGTGCGTTGCTCGAGGTACTCTCGGTATTATGTGAAGTCTGAGTCAAAGTACCTATATACTTTATTGTTTACTAGCTGTGCCCGCGACTTCGTTCGCGTGGAAGTTGGGTTTATATTAAGGTAGTTTATGTTACAATTTAACTTCTGTGTAAAGCATATTGGAAACATGCTCCACAATGCTCTGTGGCATCTATGGATATTGGGGCCTAGCTCTAATCAGGGCCCGGCCTATGGCAAGGCAAGCCAAGCAAATGCCCAGTGCAGCAAAATGAAGGGCGACAAAGTTTATGGCGCCAGACGGTTAGAAGACAAATTATAATAGTATTTTACCAAAATGATTTGCATCACATCAAATATTACTATTATCGGTTTCGGGTTAAATGAAGCCCGAAACCGCCCAAGTACTCGCGTGAAATAGGGCTAGTGTGAGATAAGTTTTAAAAAAAATATCCTGGTTTTAAAACATTGCATTCCCGCGGTACTGTGATGCGTGTTCAAACAAACAGACAACATTCAAACGTTTCTAAAAGATATAGTGAATTAGTATATCTTTTAGAAACGTTTAGTTTAAATACTAAACTACTGTCGTAGCCGAGGATGGAACAAAGTGTGCAATTAGAGAGGCCTATGTCCAGCAGTGGACTGCGATAGGCTGATGATGATGATGATGAACCTGTCGTTAATTAAGATCATCATAAATTCATATCCGTAAATAATATATATGTAATACATAATCGTAAGAATTTCAGATTTATTTTTTAAATCAATTTACCTGATTCTGTTTCATTTGTATTTAAACGCCATCTATTTTCAAAACTGGATAAGTTTATTTTAATACTTGATGACTTTAAATTAAATTATACTTAAACTATCATGCATATTAAACGTAGGTAAGCAAGGTATTTAACCTAAACGCGATTAAGACCCGTAATATATATATATTCATAATAGTTGTGCCCGCGACTTCGTTCGCGTGAAAGTCGGGTTTAAATTAAGGTAGTTTAGGTAACGAAATAACTTCTGTGTAAATATGTTGGAAACAGTCCTGTTGACTAAATAATTACTAAATAAAAATTGATCTGTTCTATTCTTTTAGATAGTTAGTTTGGTGTGCGGCTTAAGAAGTGGGTTTTCTGTTGTTTTTGTTTCATTCTTTCAACGTTATTATTACCTAATAATTTTTAATAGAATTTGTACGAAAATGTTGTTACTTCTCATGTGATCGTAAACTTGTAAAGCCTAAGTACTTAACTGTGATAGTTTTCCTTATAATTTTAGTATTTATACTACTACCCTGAATTTTTTCACATACCCAACATCAACCATTTAGCTGGCAGGGGGACATTTGACTCTAACAAAAATGTTCACTATAAAGCCTAATATTATACACAAAGGAATCCTTAAATCTAAAAATAGTCTTCACAAACCCTAAACGCTTTTTAAAAGACCTATCTAATGATACCACACACGATGGGGTAGGTAGGTGAGAAAAAAATCACATCCCCACTTTACATATAAGAGAGGTACCCTTAAAAAAATAATGATTTTCAAGATTTTGTTCTTTCACTTTATCGGCTTATCGGCGTTAGTAATTTATTCATGCAAAAGTTGCAACCTTCTAGCACTAACAGTCTCTGAGCTAAGCTGCGGACGGACGGACATAAGGGAACTATAAGGGTTCTGTTTTGCCATTTTGGCTAAAAATGGGGTGTATTTCATATAATGTTACAACGCAATACTAATAATAAAACTGCTGTAATACTTTAGTAAGCAAACACAGAGCGTGTCATGTGTGTCATGCCCGCGAAAATGTCAGATATCCCTAAAGGGTACGGTTGACAAACAACGACCCCCCTCCTCCCGTCACCCGAACTACTCACACTTGAAAGATGTTGAGCCATTCATTATCGTTGAATTGATGAACACGTAATCTCCAAACATAACCCCAAAACATGATCCTCGATGCACCTATGTGATGCGTGGTCAAATAAACGGACAGACAGACAAACATTTCTAAAAATCATAGCAATGTGTTTCTTTTTAAAACTTCTTTTACTAAGTATAGAACATTATTGAATACAACGCCATCTACTTTCAAGAATGTTGCCGTTGTTTTGTTGTTCACAATTTGATTTCATAGATGGCGCTACATGTACTTTTTTTACGTGTGTAATGTCTTTTTTTTTAGACGAACACATCATTTCTGGAAAATGTCGAATACTTTTTAACTATAATGTAATATTGTTTTTCATTTCTACTACGATTAATTCATTACTCTCAGCAGTGCATGCAATACCTATAATTAATTGCATAATTTACTTGATTTTTAATATAAAAAGTAATAACCAAAGTAAATAAGTTACCTACGGTCGAAAAAATAACTAAAACATTCAGAAAAATATTAAAAAAGGATAAAGACAATTTAAATAAATACAAAAAGAACATGTTCAGACATCAGATTCGAGCCTGGGACTTCGTCGTCAAAGTCCGCTAGCATAGCTTCGAGGCTATACTATTAGCTACATAACACGTCAAAATAACTGTTCTTATGAAACTTAAAAATGTTGTGTTTAGCTCCTTTTAGTTTTAGCGTGAAGTTATGCATTCCACGGGTTACAATTATAGATAATGTCTAATTGTGGAAATTTTTGTGATAAACCATTATGGTGCTACAAAAAATACGTTGCTACTCGTTCCCCATAGACGTTAGCGTAATGATTCATAGTGTAAATAATGTCCTATAGTATTTACTATAAAACTGCAAATTTTCATAAAGATCCGTCAAGTAGTTACTGTTTTATAACGAAAAATAGCTACAGACATTATCCCTTACTGCTTAGCTCCTATGGGAAAAAGCGTGATAATTTATAGCCTAAATGTTAATCTGCATCTATTAGATTGCACGTGCAAAATTTCAACCGAATCTGTACGGTAGTTTTTGCGTGATGCGTGTTCAAACAAACAGACAGACAGACAGACAGACAGACAGACAGACAGACAGACATTTCTAAAAATGCAGCAAAGTGTTTAAATACTCTTTTCGAACATTTCCTAATATTTTTTTTCACTAAGTTCGGCCATGTACAGACACGTGAAATTTACAGTTTTATTATATGTATAGAAGATATAGACTAGCTGACCCGCTCAACTTCGTCTGCGTAAATGTTCCCCGTTTTTGAAACATTTTTCATTGCTGCTACGCTCCAATAGGAGCGTAACATCACGCTACGACTAATAAGTCGTAGCGTGATGTTATATAGCCTATAGCCTTCCTTGATAAATGGGCTAATCAACAGTAAAGAATTTTTCAATTCGAACCAGTACTTCCTGAGATTATTGCGTTCAAATAAACAAACAAACAAACTCTTCAGCTTTATAATATTAGTATAGATTAAATTGGATTACAGAATGCTACGCTTATAAACATCACACAACATTTGGATTCTAAATATAATGCCAAGTTCGCAAGAGTACAAACTAGGTAAAGCCGCGAGATAAGAACTTGGCAATAAAAACTCATGGCCACTTTTTTATTAGATGCCAATTAACACAATAGGTATATTTGTAAATATATACAGTTATGCCAGTGAGGTGCGGCAACAATTACGCCATAAAACTCATGCCAGCAGTGAGTACCTACGTAAAGTATAATCAAGTTTTAAATGAAATGTACGTGAACATGAAACATATTTAATTGGTTCCGCAAGATCGCCGTCCGGCGAGATAAGCGGACGTCCCCCAGAACCCTTTGTTTTAAAAATGAAGACTTTGCCCGGTTTATGGGAACTCCGTAAACAAACGACCCTTTTTTCAGCAATAAAGCTTTTAGGAATGTGAATATTTTGCTCCACCGGAAATTTTGCGAATTTAATAAACGGGTAAACAAATTGTGTTTTCATAAATATCATCTATCTAATCACGGTAAATTATATGTTTTATAATTTAATGATGTTCAGATACATACATAGATCACGCCCCCCCCCCCCCCACCAGACGGTTGTTTTGTGTAGGTGCTTACAGAATTTATTGTATTGTACTAAACTTCTTTGACCATTTGCAATTAATGTTTTTTTTTTGCTGTCCATGCTAATCCATACTATATCCATACTAATATTATAAATGTGAAAGTAACTCTGTCTGTCTGTCTGTCTGTTACGCTTTCACGCTCAAACAGCTAAACCGATTTAGATGAAATTTGGTATGGAGATAGTTTGAGTCCCGGGGAAAGACATAGGATAGTTTTTATCGCGATAACCGACATCCACGCGGGCGGAGCCGCGGGCGAAAGCTAGTAATTATTATAAATGTGAAAGTAACTCTGTATGTCTGTCTGTCTGTCTGTTACGCTTTCACGCTCAAACAGCTAGACCGATTTAGATGAAATTTGGTATGGATATAGTTTGAGTCCCGGGGAAGGACATAGGATAGTTTTTATCGCGATAACCGACATCCACGCGGGCGGAACTGCGGGCGAAAGCTAGTTTTTTTTTATAAGTGGAAGAATTTTTGATTTTATTCTTTACATACATAAATACAAATTTTTCATCTTATATATTAAATATTGTCATATTCCCCGCCAGGGATAAACGCGTACAATCGCTGCTAATTATAAAGTGATATAGGGCAAAGCTCGGCCTTCTACGCATTATTTATAGGTACGCGCCGCCTAGGCTTTTTTAAGGCGTACAATACTATAGTACATTATTTTGATCTATCTTGTAAGGTTCAGCCAGCGATGGCAATGCAAGCGCAAAAAATGTGTTTATTTACGACATCACATTAGAAATCTCCAAAATTATTAGTGTTCCTTTACTACAGTTGGATCAACGTAACTTTAGCACATGTCATAGAGATGCGACCCTAAAATTACTTACGAATACGTTTAATCGATTAAAAACACTAACAAAATTTTAATTCAACAATATAAAAATACTATATTTAAGAGTTCATAAAAGTTTAAATTTAGAACAGTTACAGTAAATATTATAGAAAGTTTGAAAAACAATTTCTTTACGAAATAAATCACAAATAAACATGAGTTAGTAATACTAATTAAGACAATGTAATGCGTAATCGCATCTCTAATTCCCTTGGTTTAGTTACGGCCCCCGTCCCCCGCTTCCTGTCACTATTTACTACTAAAAAATGCATCTGCGCAACCACTTTTCGCCAACTTCAGTCCGGTCACGTTACATTGATCCTACTGTATATTATGCATGCATAAACCTTCCTCTTTAATCATCTATTAAAAAAAACCGCATCTAAATATGTCGCGAAGTTTTAAAGATCGAAGCATACTAAGCATAGGTACATGGGGACATACAGACAGCAGGAAGCAATTTTGTTTTATACTATTTTTAGCTGACCCGCGCCACTTCGTCTGCGTAATTTTTTCTTATTGCTGCTCCCCTCCTTATTTCTCCACTATTTAATAAATGTTATTATACATATAAACCTTCCTCTTCAATCACTCTATCTATTAAAAAAAACCGCATCAAAATCCGTTACGAAGTTTTAAAGATCTAAGCATAGGTACACAGGGACATATATATACAGCAGGAAGCAACTTTGTTTTATACTATTACTATTGTATCATTAATCATTACAGTTTGCTCATTGCAATGCTCGGTTCTCCTACCTCTCTGATGTAAAGCTCGGAACTCGGACTCTGTAACCTTACGTTACAGGCGAATGCTCGCGGTGAGAGAGCACCCAGACGGCCATTTTCTATAATCTAGTTAGATCGATGGATTAGGGGGATTAAGATTAGCTAATAGAGATAGAATTTTGACATATTTTGTATGGAAGTTATGTTAAAGGCATAAGTAAGTATGTGTATTATATAAATTGGGACAACTCATACAACCCTATCTGATCCAAACTAAGCAGAGCTTGTACTATGGAAACCAGACAACTGATAAACATATTTATATATTTCTAAATACATACATATTATAGATAAATAACACCCAGACACTGAATAAACCATCGTGCTCATCACATAAAGTTTTATCCTGGTGGGGATCGAACCCACGTCTTCTTGCGTAGCAGTCGGATACACTCCCACCGCGCCACAGAGGCATTATATCTCTAGTAGCCAACATTTTGTAACACCATTTTATACCATGTTTTTACGCAAATAAATGTTTATTATTATTATCGGTCCATAGATTTGGTAGGTAGATACCTACTCACCGTAAACTCTATGAATAAAGTATTTTGATTTTGACTTTGACACAAAGGTCAAAATGTAACGACGATAAAGTACTTTTTGACAAGGTAAATACGCGTAGGTGGGTGCGGGAATTTGAGAGTTTTGACACTGGTTCGGAGTTGTCCCCCCCCCCCCCCCGCCCCCCTTGGTAGTGGTAGATGGTGTACCGGTGTTAAATCAAATGAATCCCCCCCATGTCATACGAGCGACTCACATTTGACCGGTTGAGTCAAAGTGCCCCCCCCTTAGAACGAAGTTCTGGATCCGCGCCTGCTAGGTTCTTATAATACTGAACAACCCTCCCAACTACATTTCAGAATAACATGACATCTACAAAACGAGCATTTGCAGTAATAAATAGCACTCAAATGTTCGTAAACAAAGTTACAGGTCAGTCGCTGGCTTTAAATTTGTTTTAAAAGACGACATCTTTATTTTATAACATAGCTATTCTTTTCTTGAACGTTGTGAATTTCAATGGTATTGAAGTTGAGAGATCGATGCGAGTATAAAGCAGCTTAGTACGTTAAACACTGCATATTTAATGTTTGGTACTTGATCAATATAAACGATGTGACATTACTTATGTTATTAAGACGGTTTAGGTAGATTCCTACTGGGGCCGTACCATGAACATCTTAATTATTTGTCAAGCGCAGGGCAGTTCAACTTTAAGTTTGAACCTGAAGCATGTCAGTTGTTGAACTGCTGTCAAATGCAAATAATTAAACTAGACAATAGGTCGCCCACCGATCTGGTGACGTCACCACTGATTAGCCTGCTTTTTGTCAGAATTATACGAAATTAGCAATACAGTCTACAATTTACTTACTATAAGAGTTCATGGTAGTTCCTGGAAGTTTATCGTTCAAATTAGAGTAATTGCGAAAGAAGGAATAAACATACTAAAGAAGACCTCAGTAAAAACCTGTCCTGGCTGAATAATAATCATTTATTTTCAGACTGTTATGTCAAATTACAAATTACAAAAATATTAACATTATTTAGTACTAGCCAGAGTATGTAGTCTCAACCATCGGCCCAGCATCTGTTACTCAATGCCCTCAGCATGCCGTGGGAGCTGGCGCATGTTCTGTGCCGGAGAGAAGCGCATCCCTCACGGATGATTACGTAAAAATCGTCCACTTTCGCGTCGGCAGGCTTCCCCATGCGCTACATAGCCGCGACAGGCTAACAAACATTCTAAAAGCACTGTTGTACTGTACATGCAGATCGTTGTATGCCTTCTGCGTATACTTAACACACAGACTGCAAAAAAAAGGATAGTAGAAGGAAAGGATAATACCAAACCACACTTCATGTATGGGTTTTGGGGGTAGTGCCCCCTCCCCCTCCGTCCGAAAACTGATCAAGTTCGCCCATGACTTCTTGTTTTGAGTTGTATGTTCTCTAGGGGATACTATTTACTATCGTATGCACTCAATAGACTTACCTACTTACAGGGTCGGATCCAGGATTTGATTCTGGGGAGGGGGGGGGGCAGCAAGAGAGGTAAATGGCAGTCCCGGATCTGTGAAATGTGAGTTGCACGAACAACGGAGGTGTAGGTGCCCAAAAAAATCATTCTGGGGCACATGAGGCAAATTCAAAATTCAATACAATACAAAAAAATCAGTACATAAAACAACCGTCTGGAGGGGGCACGTGTGCCGTGCCCACGTGCCCCACCCCTGGATCCGTCTATGCCTACTTACCATAGCTACCATTCAAGCTATTAAAAAGTTCATCCGCTCTCTGGGCTACAAAGTAATTGTCATTTATTTGTCACAAAACCCCAAACACCGCTATTTATCAACAGAATATATACGCATGAGTTAAATATTTATTTCAAACACGTCTACGTCACGCTACCGCGACGTGACCCATTTTATTTATTCGACAGCCATAGTTATACATAAACAATTTCCAATTCAAAAGGGCAAAATTCGATTATAGCGGGATAAAGTGACAAGCCGTTATTGGAAGTAAATAGAACGTGAAGCTCACTCTGGCGGATGTCACGGCATACCTACTTATCAATTCACTTGTTTCACTAATAATGAATCTATAGGATGATTTTGAATATACTCCCGCTCTTGGCTTCTTTACATTACACCAAATAACTTCAAAACACCAAGTAACTTTTTGAAAAAAAAATTGTTGTCTTTAAAATCGGTTTACGGACGATAATTTCACGTGGTAACGTCATAGGAAAATTGATGACATATCGCCATTCGCGTTGCTTAGCAAGCAATCAATAACGTTAGTTCCAATTGTATCGCATGTCATGTCGCTGCAAACGCCATTCGCTGTTGCTAAAACAATCAATAACGTGACTGCTTAGCAATCAATTAATAACGCGACTGTTGCTTAGCAACCATTCAATAACGTGATACTTTTTCCCGCTCATCACACATCGATTTATAAGAAGTTATCCCGTCAAAATTACATATTACCTCTTCACCACCTACCACCTACTTTTGTCACATAACCATTTACCACACATCTGGGAGACCCTGGAGTAAAATCAATGTTTCTTTGTCAGATTTAGGGCCTAAACCTCACAATAAACAACGATTTTGCTCCAGTAAAATAATCTGTAGATGGTTATGGCCATAATTCCAAAAACAAGTGGTAGGTGATTAAGGGTTAATATATTATATATTTTCTTAAGCTGATATTACAAATTTTAGTTAAAGAATTTCTTCTATACATTGTTATGTAAAGAAGCCACCAGTGTATATTACAAATCACCTGTATATAGGATATCACAAATGTACGAGTTACACCGTACATTAACCTTTTACACATACGTCACACCTGCGTAAGTTGGTCCAATTACAGTAACAACGCTCAGCATTTTAGAACTAAGTATTTTTATAGTATACAATAATAATTTAGTAGCAATAAACCTGTTTACCGTGTTACACGTCTACTCATTTCAACAAACAAATATTTTACGAGCTTCGGCTTATCACTAACAAACAACAAACAATCACTGTTGGGACAAAACCCCAACATTTGTTTTCTACGTACATCTTCCATCGAGGTAAATTTATTTTCCAGGTAGTCCAGAAAGTCAGTTAAAAGTGGTAGTTCGCGTGAATTCTTCAATGTATCGTGATAGTCCGAATTCGTCTCAGCATCCAACTTTTGTGACAATAGGTACACGAGAAGAGTATCTCTATCTACTCCGAGGTTGTTGATAGCGTGTAAGCACTCCCAGGTTACGTTGTAAAGTTTCTTGATTTGTATTGCAGATGGCTGCTGCATGTTTGGTAAGCCGAAAAGTGTATCAAGATGCGCTGTAGCTATGCGTTTCTTGTTGTTGTAGGTATGATTGAGAATATCCCAACATGCTTGGTAGTTATCCGAGCTGATGTGTAAGTGCTGTATCATCTTTTCAGCTTCACCTTGTACCTTGCTCTTTAAGAACTGCATCTTCTGAGCTGGTGTAAGGGCTGAATTGCTATGGATAACTTCTGTAAATAGATCTCTAAATGAAATCCATTGGTTGTACGTGCCATTAAAAGTCGGTATTTCAACTTTTGGCGTAGTTTTTTCTCTATAAACTCCGGACCACATCTTTGTATTCAAAGCTTTCTTAAGATCCATGTATTGCTTTTCAAACCTCGTCAAACGATCTTCGTATGTCTTGTTCTTCTCTCCGTTGAATTCCTTAACTATTTCCCAATGTAAAGAATCAACTGTTGACCAACGTGTTTGTAAACTTTGTAGGGCGTCTTGAAACTCCCACTTTTCCGATATAAAATCGACTTGTATATTTGCTGCTGTTCTCATAAATGCTTGAAAGTTAACTAACTGGTTTCTTAGCATGTCGTCCAATTTGCTGTTGCATCCCGTATCTTTCTTCGGGGTGGGTGCACCCTGTAGTTGTTGTTCGCCGTCGTTGTTACCTTGAATCTCGTGCCGACGGCTTTTCTCCTCTTGCTCAGTCTCTACTTGTTCTGGTTCAATCGCACTACTATGTTGATAGGTTGTACCGCTCACAGAAGGTTGTTGAACCGTAGGCTCTTCTGAGAACCGTGCCGGCGGCTGCGGCTCCGACAGTTGCCTATGTTGTGTCAGGATAAGTTGTTTGACTTCCTCACAACTCCGAAGAGTTATCTTGTACAAATCGCTTGTAAAGTAAGGATGGTTAGAGTCTACCTTTTCCGATAGGGTTTCATGGTTTAGCTGGAAATCGTTCCACAAATTTTCCAGCATCTGCATGCGTCGCTTGAAGTAATCTGTGTTCTTCCTGTCCCAGCCATCTTTCTTGATGTTGATGCCAATCTTCGTTATGCTGTCGTAGAGAACGCGTTGATTTTCGTAAATATCTGCTGACGACATCTTGTTGTTTGCTTGTTAGATCTCGAACTCAGATGTGAGAATGAGCTGCTTTTCCACTCTTCTGGTTCTGGTTTTGCTCGAAGGACCAAATGTTGGGGTTTTGTCCCAACAGTGATTGTTTGTTGTTTGTTAGTGATAAGCCGAAGCTCGTAAAATATTTGTTTGTTGAAATGAGTAGACGTGTAACACGGTAAACAGGTTTATTGCTACTAAATTATTATTGTATAATATAAAAATACTTAGTTCTAAAATGCTGAGCGTTGTTACTGTAATTGGACCAACTTACGCAGGTGTGACGTATGTGTAAAAGGTTAATGTACGGTGTAACTCGTACAACAAGAATGTACTGAATTATTATTCTTCTCAGTCTTACAAAATTTACACGTACTGTATGGTATTTTCATACGTTATAAATAATCCATATTCTTAGAGGTAATCAAGCAAGAGGAGTGAGTGCCTGTTACCAAAGATAATGCAGAAAAGATCTCGCCTATTAAACCTACCTTTTATTTTTAACAGACTTCGAAAAAGTATGTTATATTTTCGATACGTGGATATGTAATTGTAATAATATTGGATTGCGTGATTTTCACATAGTATGATGATCTATTAGGACTTCTCAAATACTCTCTAAACCGGGCAGGTGCATGTCGGGCCACGCACAATGTACGGTTCCGTAGTCCCCCATCGGAATATTCCGGCTTAAAAGGTGGGTTTTCTGTTGTATTTCTTTCATACTACTAACAACGTTAAACACATATATTAATAATTTTCTATAGAATTTCTACGGAAATTTTGTTACTTCTCATTTGATCAGCTGTTACACGAAAACTTGTAAAGCCTACTTAACTGTGATAGTTTTCCTTTTAATTTCACTATAAGTACCTACCTACTATTACCGTAAATTTTCTCCCAACGTCAATCATTTATCTGACAGGGAGGCGAACACGTGACTCTAACAAAAAATGCTCTTTAAAGTATTTTTCACAAAAGGAACCCTAAATCTAAAAATGATCTTTACAACCCCTAAACCTTTATTTATTATATATATAAATATGTATATACTTAAATAATAAATAAAGGTTTAGGGTAATAATATATATAAAAATAAAGGTGTATTTTAAAATAACTATCTAATGAAAAAAAAAAACACATCCCCACTTTACATATAGGGGAGGTACCCTCAAAAAATATAAAAAAAAGATTTTATTATTTTACTTTTTCGGCGTAAGTTATATGTGTATCTGTGCAAAATTACAGCCTTTTAGCACTAACAGTCTCTGAGCTAAGCTGCGGACCGACGACGGACAGACGTACGTACGGACATGGCGAAACTATAATGGTTCCGTTTTGAATTTTTGGCTACAGAACCCTAAAAAGTTAGTTAATTTCGTATATTTAATAGTAGGTTTCATTATTTTCAGTAAATTTTTAAAATCTATACATATATTTTTTTTTATTACTTTTAATTTATATGACTAATATCATTTAATTTACCCAAATTCCCATCCCCACCCTCAGTAGTCTCCATCAGCCATCAGTCTGTCCCAAAAAAAAAAAATTGAAACAATCGATGTTATTACATTAATTTTATTTGTATTTAACTGACTGGTAAGAACTCACTCTACTTTCTCGAATCGTATCAAAGTCACGGACAAAAACTAATTTGCCATAAAATCTTATATTGTCCACTTTGTCCAATCCTCCATCTAATCTTTTAATCCATAAGTATCGCAGAACCTCACAAAACTATGTAAGACGATTCTAATGAAGAGATTAACCAGCAACCCAATTCTTCTGCACTCTGGTAGGTATAGGTACCTATTATATTTTCAGCAAATTCCTTTTTGTATTTTCTTTCAATCTTTTAGTGAAATCTCTCGGACTTTCTCGTGATAGATAACATAACGTTGTTTTTATAGGGCTATAAAGCAGTTATTGCTCAGAGGCGATAACACGCGATTTATAACACTTTAGTGCCCGCCGGGTGGCCCCGCAGAGGGTTCAGGCCCTACACTTTATTTTAACACATTTATATTGTTCTCACAAAGTTTTTGTCGATCACGCTACGCTGAAAAAGTGCGTACTCAGAGATAAGTTCCAACATGAATCCAAAAATTTCTCTATGACGGCTCGGCTCTCTGATGTAGCTTTTGTTAGATTTTCTACTCCCAAGACGCAACTTTACCAACGAGATCGTATCATAAAATATTCCTTGATATCTTATTGCTTTGGGTAGTCTGTACTATAGTCAAGTTAATACCTACTCCAAGTTTCCTCTGTAGTTAATAGGCAATATCAATGTCTTAGAGCTCACAATAAAAACAATCAATTACTGCCTCTGTGGCGCTGTATGTCCGACTGCTAGGCAAGAGGTCGTGGCTTCGATTCCCACACGAGACACCACTTTGTGTGATCCACAAATTGTTGTTCCTAGTCTGGGTGTACTTTGTGTTCGTGACTTGTATGTTTGTAAAGTCTCCTGCGATACAGGGATTGCACAGCGGGACTCTTCTTTAAAAAAAAATCTTTCAATTAAAAGCTTTTATGCTACATAGAAATAATTGCTTATTAAAATAACCGTAGTACAAAAATACACTCGTCCCAAATTAACGCAAACCTCGTTATTTTTTCATGCGCCCATAATTACGTAGGATCTGTCGGCTACACGCTCATGTATCTCTTTCAATTAGGCCCCTAAGCTGTTTCTAATGTCAAGGGGGGTGAAAATACTGTAAAATGGCAATAATTGTCAAAACCGAGATCCATCGTTAAGTTTTATTGCGGTATGACGACATTATTATGAATCGCCATGAAATTTGAGGCATATTTCCCGCATGATATATTACTCGTGGGTTTATTAAATACTTTGCGTCTACAAATAAAATATTTGCCAACAAAGCTATCCCTTTTATCATTACAGATTTACGTACGTATTTAGATGTCTGAAATTGACTCGGACGGAACATAGAACCAACATCGCACTAACTAAGCTACCAAGACCCACAACACCAAGTTTTTTTTTTTGTATTACAGTCTCAGTAAGCGCGGCAATATTTAAAAAAAAAACATTTTTTTTCCTCTTCCCTCCAATATTATTCGGTAGAGATTATGGCTCGCACATTCTGTGCATACGCCAGTTTCAAGTATAATTTCTTTCTAGTTTTATTCTTTCAATCACAAAGTCTCGTTCCTGTCCAGTTATCACGTATTTCACGTATATTTTACACTGTTTTACACTTTAAACGCGGAGCTGTAAAAATAGCGACATGTCAATTTGCCGCCATTTTTACAACTCAATATAATTTTCAGTTGTCATCAAAACTTACCTATCTACTTTTTTTTTTTGTAGTGAGTAGAACATTTTGTTGAATTGAACATTTGCATTTTTTGAAAGTCTATCACTCAAATTAGCAATGGCGGAGGGTCCATAAAACACCATTATTTTCGGTTTTCCTTTGGAATGTAAGTACTTAGTATTATATGTACAAAGAACTATGTCCAACAAGATATATTTTTGTATCGAATTATCTCAGAAAAAAATGTAACCCGCCTCTGCAACTTAGTTATACAATTTCCATTTTGTGGCACAGGCTTCACAACACAACGCGTCTACAATGGAAATAAAAACAGATAGGTAACTCCGAAATCCGTATCCTCAGAAGTTAAATATTATTTTTATTAGAATTCAGGCTTCTTACAATTGTGGTAGAGATCAATTTAATTAAAAACGGTACGCTTCTAGAATCTTAAGCAGGGTACCAATCATCTCTTGGGAACACTGGATTCTATACTACAAATAAGTTTTAAGTAGGTACGTACTTACCCAGTTATTTTCTTTATAACAATAATATTGCAGATAGGTAGTAAGTAGGTACTTAAAGTCTGATACAGATCGTTATGACAATCGGTGATATAAAGTAGGGATGTTATGGAGAGTAACCGAAACCTATAGGATATCCGAAATAAAAAAACTATCCGTAACAGTAATCGGAACCGATATAAAAGTTTCGGATAATTTCGGATATGGGCGATGTATAAAAATGATACTCCTCACAAAACCTGGTTTTTGGTTTTGCTGGCAGAGTCGACACACTAGCTCTTTAGCGGCGCGTGTCTGTTGCAGACTAATTATGTGTTGTAAATTTGTAATAGTTCTTAAAGAGATATTGAAAAATAAAATAGAAAACAACTTGGTATAATAATAATTTTCTTACATTATTTTTTAAGTAGGTATATAAGATAAGAAATGTGTAGATAACTATACCTAATAATTACCTATGTAAACTACCGATTGTATTTTTTTATTACTTAGGAAATGAGGAATCTAAATAAAATACTAATATTTTATTTAGATTCCTCAAAAATCTAATATCCGTAACCGAGATTTTCCGAAACTAACGGATAATCAGAAATATGTTTATAACCGAAACCGATTTATTATTATTCTTATATCCGTATCCATATCCAGATCCGAAATGTCATATACGTAAAATCCATAATACAAAGTTCGGCATAGTGTTTTATAAAGCATTTTTAAAATCGGATAAATCTCATTTACATGCAAGTTTGTTTGCCCTATTTGTAGCTGTTAAAAAAAATCATCCATTTTTTATGTCGAAATTAAGAAATAAGTTACATGGAATTGGAATGTAAAAATTAAGAATTAGATTCAATGATTTTCACTTACTCTATATACCTATGGTGTATATAGTAAGTGAAAATCATTATTTTAATTAAAGTAAATAACTTTTCCAAAACGGCAGAATTTTGGAGAAAAAATGGCTGTCTGTAAAGACGGTTTACGGACGATAATTTTACGTGATAACGTCATAAGAAAACATAGATGACATATCCCCATTTGCGTTCCTTAGCAACCAGTAACAGGCGGAACGTGACACTTTTTCGTGAGTGCAACCGGTCATCGATTTATAAGACGTTATCACGTCAAAAAAAATAATAAGTACTGAAAATCGAAAATCTAGTTGACCAAACAAAGTTACGAGGTTAGTATGTGGACACTCACACAACGCTATCTGATCCCAAACTAAGCAGAGCTTGTACTATGGAAACCAGACAACTGATAAACATACATATATATTTTTAAATACATACATCTAATATAGATAAATAACACTCAGACACAGAATAAACTATCATGCTCATCACACAGTTTTATCCTGGGTGGCGATTGAATTGGTAAATAGTGTTTTTTAGAAGTTATATTTCGCTTTGAATATAATCATCCGGACTTGAACCGGGGTCTTCTGTTAAAGGGGCCGCTCGATTTCCCAGCTGAGCTATTATTGCTTTGTAGGGGATGGCGAAATTTACCTTCGTATTCTAATGATATTGTAGCAGGTTTTCATTGCCTGAAAACATGGATAAAACAACGTTTTCTTAAAATGAAACCTAGCTAGATCGATTTATCTCCCCCAGAACCCTGTGGATACTAATTTTCATGATTGTTGGAGCCATTTCCGAGATTCAGATTTTATATACAAGAATTGCTTGTTAAAAGGTAATTAGATTAGATATATAATAATTTCAAATCATGTTGAAATCGAAATAAAGTTTAAAAGTTACCTAATTCATGTTTATGCAACTTCAGCATGAAAAGGTTTTTATATAAAGCAAAATGTGGGTATTACCCCCAACTATTCTCACCATAATTATGTGTGAATGAATGAAAACCCAATTTTCAAAGAGAGCTAATAATATTTTTGAACACTGAGCCATGAGCTGTATGCAGATCCAGTTTGGTTTCCTTTATTGTAGAAGAAATTGTTTTTTTTTTTTTTTTATATAGAGATTTCTAACAATGATCACACATTACAAGAAATGTTAACTGTTAGAAGTGGTATAATAGCTGGGATTTGACCTTAGTACCTTTTATTGAGAAGTTTTGCACTGCCTCAAGTTATTAATAACTTAGTATTGATGGGATGAGATATGTAGTCAATAAAAAATAAATCCATAAAATTCATTTTATTTTTGCGATGACATTGTTTCAACTTCTAATCTACTCTACTTAATTTTTAATTAAACATAGTTTAGAATGCAGTTTAGTCTTAACATTGATTTTCATTACTACCATGACATCCATACAAAAATAAAATTACAATTACGAGTATATAGTTAATGGTTTTAACAATAGCATAACATTTACGACAACTATATGTATTTTAAACATTCACAATATTAATAAAATTATATTTAATAAAGATTTCCTGGTGGTGGACCTCCAAACATAAGATTCCATGAGGGTGGATGAACTAATTTAGAATAAAAGTGATGCTCTTCAAATAGCGGAACCACAGTATTAAGGTACTGGGCCATTTCATATGCGTCGGGTATATTGTCTCCTTCTGAAGTAAACTTGTATATGACCAAACATGGTATAGACTTCTCTTTGATGATTTGATACAGCTGGGACGAAAATCCTCCTCCATTAATCTTTATTGGATCTGTTTTAGGCTCATGTTCAACCCAATCTAAGGTTTTTAATTGACTTGTGTAGGGGCACCAATCATTGACTATATATCGGAATGGTGACGTCATTATGTGCCTCTTCTCATATGCGAAGCTACTCGTCAAGATAACAATATCCCTTATGTTATCTTCTTTGAATTTGTCAACAACTTCTGTTAAAAATTGTTGTGCATATTTATGCACCAATGGTGCTCTTAACAGCAGAATAATAACTTTTTTGGACTCACAGAGATACAGCTCGCAGGGACCAGAGATAGATGTTGACTCTAGCTTGTAGGGATTGTATCCCGCTACTGGGATTATTGCAGGACTGTAGACCGAAGCAATTTTTTTCATATGTAATGAAGAAATGACCAAGTCACATGCTAGCTGCCCAACATTTCCAACAGCCACACTTGATATAACGAGAGTGTGACCACTCAGGTCACATTCACACAGCGATTTCCAACTATTTATTTGAGCCATAATTAAAAATCGTCCGGCTGATACACAAAAATAATGTCAAGTAATCAACTTTGACACTCTGATAAGAATTGTCATTTGTCAAAATCAACTAACAAGTAAACAATGGTAAAAAAATCAATATTCGATGTTACATTTTAGTAACTCGACTACATAATGAATTATCTAGCACCTACTTGTATTTGGACATTTGTGTTTTTATTGAGAAATAGGATATCGGTGCATGACTAATCCGTGATTAATCCGTTCGATTAATGGTGTCAAAAAAGAAAATAATCTGAATGTAAATACCAAGTAAATACCGGCATGCAGTGTTGCCATATATATTATTTTTTCCGTAGATCTACTTATTTTGTTCCTAGTTCATAAATAGGTATAATTTACCAACCTAAGTCATAAATGTACAATCATTCTTAGAATATCAAAGTTTTAGCAAATATAAAAATTCACCAATTTAACGAAACGTCACTGCTAGTCATTTATTAATTATTCACCCCCGTCGTACGTGCGCTGACCAATCTTGAGGCGCCATCCTATCGCTCCCGTTATTTTATATGCTCTTTGGATCCCGCTTCAACCTAAATCTGTCGTAGATCTAGCGATTTTTTTCTTTATAATAATCTAACAATTTATACAAACTTTTTACAATCAAACTCTACTGGTTTTCCAAAATCATGGTTGGTAACACTGCCTGCGTGATAGCTCGAATTTACTTTAAATGCTCTTTGATTCAAATTAGTTGGACTTCGAATCATCGAATGGCAGCACATACTAAACGAATGGCAGCAATGGCAAGTAAGTTCCGATATATACTGCGAGCACTGTTCAATGCTTTACTGGGGAAAAAATCGTTCCGTTATGATTTTAACCTATATACTGCCGCAGTATCCAATATCCTTGGGAAATATGTGACGTCATAAATCATTGCCATTTTTGTACTGGCAGCACTGTTTTTTTCAAGGTAACAGGTGAACTCAGTACCTTACTTTGATCACGTGAACAGCAGTGACCAGAAATTAAAATTAATTCCATTGATTCATGGTCAGTTGAAAGAAAGTGTCTTAATGTCGCCGTTTACGGAGCACACTAAAAGAAAAGCTTACAAAATAAATATTTTTTCCACGTTTTTGCAACATGTTTCGTTGCTGCTCCGCTCCTATTGATCATAGTGTGATGTTATATAGCCTATAGCCTTACTCGATAAATGGACTATCCAACACAAAAACGTTTTTTTTAATTCCAACTAGTAGTTTCGGAGATCATCGCGTTCAAACAAACAAACAAACTAGTCAGCTTTTTAATTAATTTATGTATAGATAAATACACCCAGACACAGAATAAACCATTGTGCTCATCACACAAAGTCCTGGGTGGGGGTCGACCCAGGACGACTACGACCTCCGGCTTAGCAGTCAGGGTCACTAACCAGTCAAGCAACAATGTAACATCTTCTTGTCAGCTCTTGCTGAGCAGGCATTTTAATGAAGTAGGAGCCAGAAAAGCAATGGTATTTGTCACTTTTTGTATGATTCAAAAGTTATTAGCTTCAACACAATTCATGATAGCTTCAACAACTTGTTAAAAATAATTTGTGTTGTATCAGTAGCTTTCGTAGGTCTTGTATCTGTTCTTTCATAATTCTGGCATACTATCGACAAGAAAACGGTAACAAAGAATACATTTCATAAAAACACACTGCCTGTCTGGTGCCTAGGTAAGATTAACAGAAATGTGGTATTTGTTTAGATGGCTAATCAAAGACGTTTTAAGTAAAACGGCAATGGTCTAATGTGTGTTTATTGCCACCTCCAGGGCCCATTATATTTTATTTAATGGGATGTCTAAATGAGTCCTCCTCCTGATGTTTTACAGTTTCAACTTTATATCGCGATAATGAGGAGCTATTCAGGTCCAAAAATTAGTTTTTAAATTGATGTTACTTGCAACAGAAAAATAATTTTAATGGGCATTACATTTATAATGCCGGCATTATTATTTAATGAACTTTCTTGCAATAGATCGTCAGTCACTAAGCAATTAATTCAATTGTTAATTTCCTTGAATATTCATTTTTTAAATAACCCATTTTTTTTCTTTTTGATCATATATTTTGTACATAAACTTAAAAAAAAAACTGCGTTCCGTTTTAAACAGTAACCAGTATAGCTAACTGTAAAGGCACGGCTTGGTAGTATAAAATTGATGTCACACCTTACACCATTCCAGTGCATATCGAAACATACCATATAGCGAAGATAATTTACATGCTCTTTGGCGAAGTGTTTTAATACATTTTAAGATTCTAGCAGAATTAGATCATCAAGTAAGGATCAAGCAGATTGTGTCGCAGATCTGAAAATATAGCAGTTTGTAGCAGAAGTAAATAATACCCTCGCAGAAAATTAGCAGAAATATACACTTTCACATGTAGTCGCTCTAATAATGTCTAAAAACCTACCATTCATAAACAATGTACAATTTCTTGTTACTGTGTTGGCAACCCTTAAATACAAATAAATTGTTGGGGAATTCCCATTATATGTATATTTTCTAAATTTTCTTTCGAGTTGTATGTAGAGTACATTTGCTGCGTAGTTGTCGCCACGAAAAATTTAGTAAAAATGAAGTGATAATTTTACAAAAAAAATGGGCAGACATTTTTATTCCTCAATAGGGTCTAAATATTTTTTGGTTATTTTATATTGATTGATGTCTAAATAACAACATATACATCAATTACTATGCTCAAAATGCGCTCGTCGTAAAATAAAACTTTAATATACATGTGCATTGTTTTATTTTAAAAAAAAGATAATTAAACTTATTTAAAATTCGATTCCACATTACTAACTTCTTTATTAATCTTCTCTCAAAGACTTGTGTTAGGAGTGGGTTCACGTCGATAGTTGGGTAGGATTCGAACCCATTAGACTACCGCCGCTTTTTATGTATACAGTGTTTATTTGAATGTCAATAAATTATATTTCCGTTACTCCTAAAACTTATGCTATTTAAAAAATATTATTTTACGTTTTGCTTTACTTTTGTTTGGTTATTGATATATAACAGATACACTCAGAATCACTCATCTTCCTTGTTTTTTTTCTTCATTCATTTATGTTAGTATATATGTAGTTACGTTCTGATTGTAGGTGCAAACGCTCTTTGCGAAAACGACTGTAACAGAAGAAGCAAAGAACGCTGAGATAAAAATATGTTAGAGCTTGAGATAAATTTCTAGCAGAACATACTTTTAGAGTTAAGGATCATTTGAGTGATTTACTTGAAAAATGTTTCATGATTCAGGAATTGCCAAGTCGTTTTTTTGTGCAAACGAACAAAAGCTGCCGAATTACCCTACAATATTCTAAAACCAGCAGTGGAAGAAGAAATGCATGCTGAATTGGCTTCCTGTGTAATACGCTTGTAAAGACCTGTTTTTTCAGTTGTCATTGATGAAAGTACCGACGTCATTAAAAAAAAAATGTTTAGGCATGAAGGTGGTGTTATTGCTAAGTTAAGAGAAATTAACCCATATTACGTGTTCGTGAAATGTGTTTGCCATTCAACCACAACTCACAAGTTTGAACCAGATTGTCAAAGAAATTTATGAATTTCAAGAATCCCAAATTTTCATAATTCTGAAAATCACAAAATTCTCTAGCTTTACGATATACGCTGGTTATCACTTCCTGCATGCATTATCAGAATTATTGAATAATGGGATCCACTGAAACTTTACTTTCGTGGCCAATATCTGGAAGAAAAAAATATCTCTGCAGAATTTTTAACCCAAAAAAATGATATTATTAAACTTTAGTTTTATGCCCTGAATTTTTATGTTACCCATAATATTTCAAGGCGAGTATTCTACAGTTACAAAGCGTATACCAAGATTCGGCAGATATGCCGCCTGCCGCCGGCCTGTACTTCTTTTGAGTTGTTACATGAAGTTATGTTATTTAAGTAATACAAATACTTCGGATTTAGGCCGCTTTGCCTCTAAATAAAATATACCTTGGAGTGCAACTAAGTAAAATAATTAAATCATTAGCTCGAGATGCAAGGCAAAAGACAGAAATAACAACGTTCCAGTAACGAATTCCGTCGTTTTTGATCCAACTTTGTATTGAAAAAAAAAACACGCCTCTGAATTATTTGAGGAAATACAATTTCTGGATCCACAAAACGTTGTGTACGAGGATTTTACAAGTTTGGAAAGAACGGTTTCCAAATTTCCAACGACACCGAATATAGGAAACTAAAATTGTATAGAGTGAGTAGTGTCGGATTTGTTAAAATCAGGTGGAAGTTTTGAGTCTGACCCTCCACCAATGAACACAGAAAAATTTTGGGGTCACATTTGAATCATTTAAAAACTGACAGTAGGAACAAATTTTAAAATGAACATGTAGCTGCAATTCTACATGTGAAGCAAGCTGTAAGAAAACAAGGTGGGTGTGTTAATTTAACGCCAACAATAAAATATAATAAAGGACGCTCAAACGGTTTTGCATAAAAATATGGACACTACAGAAAATTAGGATTAGTGGGTATTTTATGTTTTTAATTTTAAATAAATGTTCTATTAATTATTAAATATTAAAAAAAAATTTTTTTTGGGTTTTTGTTTAAACATATTAAGACTTCATACATTAGCAGAATTTTGACATTTTTATAAATTTACTAGCTGACCCGCGCAACTTCGTTTGCGTAAATTTTCCCTTTTTTGTTTTTTCTCCCTTTTTTTTACAACATTTTTCATTGCTGCTCCGCTCCTGTTAGTCGTAGCGTGATGTTATAAAACCTATAACCTTCCTCGATAAATGGGCCATCTAACAGTAAAATATTTTTTCAATGCGGCCCAGTAGTTCCTGAGATGATCGCATTCAAACAAACAAACAAACTCTTCAGCTTTAAAATATTATAGTATAGTTATAAATGTTAGGGGTGGGCAATGACCCGCGCAACTTCGTCTGCGTAAATTTTCCCTTTTTTCTTCCTTTTTTTTTTACAACATTTTTCATTGCTGCTCCGCTCCTATTAGTCGTAGCGTGATGTTATAAAACCTATAGGTTTTATAACATATAACCTTCCTCGATAAATGGGCCATCTAACAGTAAAATATTTTTTCAATGCGGCCCAGAAGTTCCTGAGATTATCGCGTTCAAACAAACAAACAAACTCTTAGGGAGATGAAAAATAGATGTTGTCCGATTCTCAGACCTACCCAATATGCACACAAAATATCATCAAAATCGGTCAAGCCGTTTCGGAGGAGTATGGCAACGAAAACTATTAGAAGATATTTTCGACCGGAGAGGAAAAATGATTAAATTACTAAAATGGCTATTAAAAAATAAGGGTTGATCGTAGAAGGGTGAAAATTGAAGGTTGTATGTATTTTTGTATGTTGTATCATAAAAAACTAGAAATTAAAAATTTTGTCTAAAAAATAAAATAAAAAATTTAGGGGTGGACTACCCCTAACATTTAGGGGGATGAAAAATAGATGTTGTTCGATTCTCAGACCTACCCAATATGTACACAAAATTTCATCAAAATCGGTCAAGCCGTTTCGGAGGAGTATGGCAACGAAAACTGTGACACGAGAATTTTATTTAATAGATTTATCAGACTTTAGCAGAAAATTGATGCTACCAGCTGGCTTATTATTCAATTTAACTCTGGTAATACTCAAATTCTCTTTTGATCAAAGAAAAAATACTCTCTACCTCTACCGATACCAAAGAGCATATCCGACACCTTTTGATTCTCTTTGATGGCAACACTATTCCATACTTCAACTTTCAAGTCCAAGAAAAAAATTATGATTTCTCTGTTCTCAATAAATCTATCGATAATTTATAATGTAATGTATAGTTAAATGAGCAAGACTAAAATCATAAACATAATAATACAGTTTCGTACAATTGTGTGAATTATTTACTTACCACTGCACTGATTATGACCGAGCAGGAAACAGTGGATCCACAGTTACAAACCTTTATCCTTTCTGAAACGCAGAAACAACGGTTCCAGGTTAGTACTACTAACAATCTCGAGCTGGTGATTGTAAAGGTATCAAGGCATATGAAGAATGACTACTGTATCACACACATGCTAAAATTTTGATTAATAGTTTACATCAGTGCGTGAATCGGCGACCTTTGACCGACACATGCATAGATTTCTACGATTGTAATGTATAATTACCAAATTATAAACATTATCTTTATTTAATAAACACCTATAGTGTTTTTTAAAGTTACCACTGCTAACACACTTCATAATTGTAACGAATTTAAATGTTTATTTTAGTAATATTCACAAGATTATTTCTTTGTAATTCCAGGTTCTTGTTCACGGATTAACAGACACATGCTGGGACACATGCATGGGACAACCATCCAGCCGACTCGGTTCTAAAACTGAAGTGTGCATCATGAACTGTGTTGAAAGATTCATTGACGCCACAACATTCATCACCAGGCGTCTTATGAACACCACAAAGTATCGCTCTGACGCTCCTCTCCAATTCCAATAAATTAAGCAGACTATTAATCATAAACATGTTAAGCAGTCTTAAGGACTTTCTGCGCCGTCATAAGAGGAAGTTTATTGTGACCGGCGCAGTTTTTGGTGGGCTATATTTGTTGTCCAGTTATGCTCAAAAGAAGCTACGAGAATGGCAGGAGAGGGAAGCAAAGAAGTTCTTTGAAATGACTAGAAAAAAGCAACACTTTGAAAGTACTGAGCGTACCTGTAATCAGACAATTCTCTCTTTGTCAAAGATAGTTACTGAAAGCATTTTAAGTGTGTTGAACACTGAGGAAATTGTGCAAAAATTGCAAGAAAACCCAACAAACAAATTGGCATTATGGGAGCAGTTGAAAATTATGATATTTACAAGAATATGTGTCCTTGTTTATGCACTGAGTATATTACAAGTGACATTACGAGTTCAACTCAACATTATAGGTGGTTATTTATACAGGGACTCGGTACATGAGGATGATCCTCTCATTGACAGTGACTTACAGGCTAAGTATCTGTCTTTATGCCACCATTTTGTTGGACAAGGTGTTGAGGACTTGGTGAAACAGATTGAAGGTGTAGTGAAGAAAGTTGTTGAACCAGTATCCTTGAAGAAAAAGATGACTTTACAGGAAGTAGAGCAAATATTCTGGTCTATACAAACTATTTTATGCACAGATTCAACACATGGAGATCCTGTTAAAAATATGGTTCACTACTTGCTCTCTCATACAGAAATAAATGATAGTAAATTAGATACTATTGTAAAAGAGACTATGGATGTTTTGGAGAGTGACGAAGTGACATCTATAGCCATGACATCTGTGAGTCGAAGCTTTTCTTCTGTTATTGATGAAGTTGCCAACCTTTTTGTATCGAAGGCTGCACCGGTAACTAAAAATCATTTGGAACTAAATGTTGAACACGTAATTACGAATGGAGCTTTAAAACTGGGAGCTAATCCAGACTCTTTTGTTGATGTTAATAAGGTTGAGTTATTCTTTGTGAAGCTACTGCCTGTTATAAATGAACTTGTCTCGAAAAATACATGCAAAGGTAACACAAACATTCCAGATTTGTTGACACAGCAACTAACACTTAATGACAAAATTAAACTGTTAGGTGCAAATATATATGAAGTATTTAGTAGTCAATAAGTCAAAATACATGGCCAATGTTTCTTTTTAAAGAAATTTTTTCAATTAATTTCTTAGCCATCCAATATAATAAATAAATCTTATAAAGTTAATTTATCACAAGATATAATTTCATGTTTAGGTGTTGTGGTAGTTAAGTTTTGTATTTTCGTGCATTTTTGGGGACAGTAATAAAATAATTGTAATGTTAAGATCTTTGTTTTATTACTCATGTTACTCTTCATTTAAATAGAGGTGGTAGCCTAATGGCTAAGGCATCTGACTCACAATCATGAGGTTGCGGGTTCGAATCCTACACTTTATACCACAGTGAAGCAAATGAGTAAGGTTGCCAGGGCTCATTAGGGAGCCCTGGCAATCAACCTAGGGGGAGGGGTTGGCGACGCGCAAGTGGTGTCCCTGGTGTTGCTGGCGTCTATGCCACCAAATAAACAAAAAAAACCTATATATGTAGTTTCTCTTCATCCTGCACAAGCATTATACACATTCCAGAACTGAAATTTCGTGAGTGGCCATGATACTGGCAGGAAAACTAAACACACCTACGTACCTATCAAGAAAAACCGGGTACATGCATGTCGGGCCATGCACAATGTAGGGTTCCGCAGTCAATGCAAATAATGTGGCTTAAGAAGTGGGTTTTCTGTTGTTTTTGTTTCATACTTACGAGTACAATGTTATATCTACTTAATAATATTTTTCAATGGAATTGGTACGAAAATTTTGTTACTTCTCATTTGATCAGCTTGTGCTTGTGCAGCAGCTTTGCACTCATAAACTTGTAAAGCCTACTTAGCTGTGATAGTTTTCCTTTTTAATACCGTGATTTTTTTCACATACCCAACATCAACCATTTAGCTGGCAGGGCACACACACACTTGACTCTTAACAAAAAATTTACACTTTAAAGCTTAATATTTTACAAACGGATCCCTAAATCTAAAAATCCTCTTCCCAATCCCCATACATTTTTAAAAGACCTATCTAATGATACCCCACACGATGAGGTAGGTGAGAAAAAAAATTACACACCCACTTAACATAAAGGGGAGGTACCCTAAAAATATTTTTTTTTAGGTACCCTAAACTAGAAAGGCATTACTCTTGAATTTCAATTTAGCAAGATTACCCATTCACGACCACCAAAGTGCGGTCGCGGAACAGGAAATTTCGTACAATTACCTCTTTACCTACTGACAGTGGTCACAAACTTTTTTTTAGAGTTTACGTATCTGTTGTACAGATAATTATGTACAGTTGGATCAACGTAACTAGGCCGGACTGAAGTAGGCGACAAGTGGTTGCGCAGATGCATTTTTTGGAAGTAAATGGTGACAGGAAGCGGGAGGCGGGGGCGGTAACTAAACCAAGAGGATTAGAGATGGTATTACGCATTACATTGTCTTAATTAGTATTACTAATTCATGTTTTTTTTGTGATTATTTTGGTAAAGAAATTGTTTTTCAAAGTTTCTTTATTATTTACTGTAACTGTTCTAAATTTAAACTTTTATGAACTCATTTAAATAGTGTTTTTATATTGTTGAATCAAAATGTTGTTAGTATTTTTAATCGTTTTCGTAAGTAATTTTAGGTTCGCATCTCTATGACATGCGCGAAAGTGATAAAAACCTAACTTCAATCCGGTCAAGATACGTTGAACGTACCTACTGTACATATTCTTGACAGCCCACTTTATATTTTAAATAAGGCCAGGATTCTATAACGTACTTCTACACGTTAATAATCTTTAACGTACATAAATAATTTGTAAAAAGAAATGAGCAGTTTGGATTGTGCTATTGTAACTTTTAACAGCTACAAGTAGTCTACAGTCTTCTCTAAGTAGGCTAGTCATAATTGCCTGCGTAGAAGCACAACAAGGACAAAACGAAAACACGTTGGATAATTCTAATGCGTCCAGCTAACATGGAATTTGGTGGGATTCCGCTATGTTAAAAGTTAGAGTTGTCTTTTTAAAACAAAAAAACTATACCGTGGCTCCGCTCTAGCGACGACAGGCATGTCATTATCGTGCTGGTCGTGATAGCCAAAGAGTCCAACCCAATGGTTTAACTGGTCCGAAGAACCACGGTCAGCTTCAATATGCGCTTGTAGGTACTTACATCGTCTCAAACACAGTACAAGAACAAATAAAATAAAATGTTTCGTTTTTATGAAAAACGGGTATCATACAGCTTACCCCTGTTACTTAGTACGAATTTTGTGCCGTGTTTATATAGTGGCTGCAGCGGATCTGTGAATATGGCTGTCATACAAGAAAGAACAGTGAGCTTTACAGCTTCTGAAGTGCGCAATGTCTTAAGTGGTATAAGCTGGGGCAAGTCACCCGGACATGACAGTTTAAGTGTCGAGCACCTCAGATATGCTGGCGTCCATCTGCAGCGGGTACAACGGGTCCAACGCGGGTGTTTTAATTTACGCTTGTGTCAGTGGATCCTATTATCAAAAACAGGCAAGGGGATATACGCTGAGGGCAGTGACGGAATTACACTAGACATGCTAACTTTAAGCCTTCCACATTCGCTTAACTCCATCACGGACATAGTTAACTGTTCGATCATTACAGCAACCTTTCCTAGCGCCTGGTAGCTGGCAACTATTAGACCGCTGGCAAAAGTAACAAACCCCTTAGAAGTAAAAGACCTTCGGCCAATTAGCATACTGCCATGCCTATCTAAGGTTGTGGAAAAGGCTGTATGTCAGCAAATGATGGCTTACCTAGAAAATAACGGCATGTTACCAGAGTTGCAATCCGGTTTCCGAAAGCAACGCAGCACCTCTACTGCATTGCTGGATGTGACAGATAATATACTATCGGCCCAAGATAAAGGCCTGTGTACTTTGTTAGTATTGCTAGACTTCTCGCGTGCCTTTGACTGTATCAACAGAGATCTACTTATGTCAAAGTTAAACTATTACGGATTCGACGATAACGCACGCCACTGGTTTCAAAGCTATCTAAGTGGCCGCAGTCAGTTTGTTGAGTTACGCCTGAGTGATGGATCAAGGCCTACCTCACCGATAGCTTCAGTAGCTAGAGGAGTTCCACAAGGATCGATACTGGGTCCCGTCCTTTTTATACTTTACTGCGCAGACATAACTAACTGCCTAAGGAATTGCAAGTACCACATTTATGCTGACGATGTTCAGGTTTATCTTTCATTTAGGCCAGGAGACTACGATAGAGCAGTTTTGGATTTGCATGACGATCTAAACCAAATATCTCTTTGGGCTAAAAGAAATGGTTTGGCACTTAACCCGACTAAAACCAAATATATGGCGTTTGGTACTAAGAATCAAATTAATCGACTACCTTCTGTGCTAAACGTGAAGCTGATGGGGAGCTCGATCGGTCGAGTCAATGAAGCACGTAATCTTGGACTAATCATGGATTCTGAACTGAGATATGAGCGACACGTAGCCGAGTCAGTTCGTAACTGTTTTTACCGACTCAGAACGCTATACAAGATTAGACCATACTTGTCTGAGGAGTTACGCTTACAGTTGGTGGAATCTTTGATACTGTCAAAGTTAAATTACGTCGACACTGTACCTAGTCTAGCCATAAATATTGTTACGAAGAAAAAACATTTTTTTTTATTGCAAATAATATTTATTACTTTTACAGTGTGTTAGTTTAATACATAAATAAAAAACAATTCAAAATATAAAAAGCTTATTCGAAGTGGTCTCCATTGGCTGCAACACAGTCCTTTAAACGTTGAAGCCAGTTATCAATAGAAGCACGCACTCTTTCCATGGGAAAATTCTTCACTGCCAATCGTATGGATTGTTTTAGGGACTCCAAATTATCATGGCGTTTAGAGCAAGCCATACTCTCTAAAACTGACCATAAATCATAATCCAGCGGATTAAGATCGGGACTAGACGACGGCCAGTCTTCAGCTCTGATGAAGTCCGAAACGCTCACTTCCAACCAAGACTGCGTGGACCGAGCTTTATGACCCGGCGCTGAGTCTTGTTGGAAGGACCATACTTGGTTATTGAACATGGTGTTGTTAAGGGGTTTAACTACCTTCTCAAGAATGGTATCTTGATACACTTGTGCCGATGTTTTGATACCTTTTTCACAAAAATATGGCTCAGTCACTCCTTCATAGCTAACACCCCACCAAACCATCACTGAAGTCGGATAATGCCCACGTTGCACTCTGTCGACTAATTGGGAAGCTTCCTTAGAGCTTTGAGCATAAATACGGTCATTTTGTTTGTTAAAATGTTGCTCAACTGTAAAGATTTTCTCATCCGTAAACAAAATTTTTCTGTGACCTCCCTTTGCGTACCGCTTCAGTAGTTGCTTCGATTTTACCACCCTATTCTTTTTTAAATTATCAGTTAAAAAATGACCAGTGCGTCTCTTATAGGCTGCAAGTCCTAAGTCATCTTTTAAAATGCGTGACATGGTTCTGGGTGCTATCTTCATCTCCCGAGATAAAATCTTTTGCTTTCGGACAGGATTTCTTCGAATTCTTTCCCTTACTGCTTTGACCACCATTTTCGTACGAACACTACGTGGACGGCCAGATCTTTTTCTGTCACAAACAGAGAAGGTCTCATTGTACCTATTAATAGCCCGGTACACAAACATTTGACTAATACCAAGCGTATGGAGAGTTTTAAAAATTACATTCGGCTCCATACCAACTTTGTGTAATGCAATCACAGCGATTCGGTTTTCTTTATCACCCCACTCCATTTTAATATAGCAAAATATTGTACAATGTATTGGCGCCAAAATTAGAAAATACAATGAACAATCGTATAAAAATGACAGATTCCAAATTCAAATGTAATATCTTTCTTATTTTTAATTGTAAAGGGGCGTCTAAACGGGCCATTTTTTACGGCAATTTGTGGCGGCACTATTGGCGACTTATTGCCCAACCATCACAAAAATGTAACTGCTGGCCAAGTAATCTATGGTTAGGCAATGTATGGCAATATGTCGGCAATAGTATGGCGCATGACCCAGACTCATAAGCGGGCAACACAACCCAGCAACAATGGCCAAACTCTATGACATATAATTTGGTTGAACTGTCAATAATGACATCTGAAAATTTTTGATATTGACTATGACTAGAATTATGAAAACTTTCTGATGCTCTTTGTTTCTGTTGTTCTCTTGTTTCATCCAAGTCAAGTATGTTTTTAAAAAAACTAGGAAGTAAATAAGAAATTATTTATTTATTCATTTATTGCACAATGTTGTTACAGGCAGTCTTTAAACATACATAGACCCCTTATGGGTGCTGCAAAACTTACAAACTAATTAAATTAATGACTAGATATTAGGGAAAAAAATAAAATAAAAAACGTACAAAGTTAATAACTAGATATTAGGTACTACATACTATTCAGAAATATAATATTATAATGCATCTTGCATATCTATACTAAAAGCGGAAGAGTTTATTTGTTTGTTTGTTTGTGTAAACGCGCTAATCTCAGGATCTACTGGTCTGATTTGAAAAATTCTTTTTTTGTTGGATAGCCCATATATAACATCGCGCTACGACTAATAGGAGCGGAGAAGAGACGAGAAATGTTTAAAAAACGGGGAAAAATTACGCATACGAAGTTGCGCGGGACAGCTAGTATATTATATAGTATTACAATTTAATAAGTAATATAAGCAATAAGTAATAAGTTTATTTCCAGAAAAAATTACAAAATACATCACAATAATATTGTTTAAAATTATTATACTATACAGCAAGTACTTATTTGTGATATTTGACGTGACTCCTTGCACTAGGCTAAGCCTGTTCCGCAAGGAGCCCAACTTACAGTTTCTGACTATGAGTAGGTACATGGAAGTATTTTGTAAAATATTAGAACAATGTGAAAAATATTAAAATAAATAAAAGAAAAATCAAATAAACAGGGTTAGGTAAATCTTCGAACCTATGATACTTAATTAACAAAATAAAGGACATAACAAGTTAGTAACAGAGTATTAAACTTATGTTGTCTAAGTAGGTTTTCCGATTGGTCGTAAGTCCAAGTTAGGAGTTCTTTATTGTGTTTGTATTTAGCCTGATAAAACGACAGGGTGTGCAAGTTACATGATTTGATAATTTTATTATACACATAATGTTGAAGGTATCTACAGAATCTTTTAGCGAATGTAGTCTAACTCTAATAGTCGGTAAACTTAAAATACGCTTATTCATTCTGTTATCATTGCAGAAAGAAGAGGCGTTTAAAACTTCCTTAAGAGTCAATAGAGTAATTTTTTTTATAAATAGTCTTCTGACACTGAGTACTTGTGTGTCATCGTGAACTTGGATAGTTGGGTACCGGAATGGCTTTGCTAATAAAGTTTTCAATACGGCTCGCTGTGCTCTCTCCAGTAACATTAGATGTGTCGCGGCAATACCACCCCAGGCTAAGATACAGTACTCAAGTAACAAATGTCAAAGCGATTTATAAACCATGATTAGCAAGCAAGTCGGGGCCACATCGCGTAATTGTTTCATAATATATATAAGCTTTCTGATTCTTGCAGCCATGGTTTCGACATGCTCCCTAAAGGTCAGTTTTGGTCTATTATAACTCCCAAGTATTTTATACTATTAGTACGCTTTATTGCCATGCAGCAGCAATTTACTACGTCTGAGTTGCAAGTATGGGTTATTAATTTAATTTCAGGTGGAGGAGCTGAGTGTTTAATTTAATTATGTACTTAGTGTTTGATGAGATACCAACCAAATGTTAGAAACCCACATTTAACACATATCGAAGCAAGGGCCATCAATAATGGCTTTGTAGAGTTGGTTCAAAATGAAAGGTCGCAAAAATATCGTGACCATACTCTGGTATTCATGATTAAAGGGATATTTCTCCTTGGTGACAGTTAGTTAGTATGAAGTAATAGCTTGGCTTATTACTTCATTAAAAGTACAAGCAGTAGAGCTTGTACAATTAATAAAAGATATTGTATTGGAAGAGAAGCAGGATCGTCGCCATTGGATCTTATGTGTGACCAAGGTCTCACCTTTCGAACTGGTCTTGGTAATTCAAAAAGCAGTACAGAACATAAGTACTTATATTTTATGATAGCTAAAGATGTTGGCACATGGAAAGACATCAAGTTTATTTATAACATAAACAGCATATTGGGTCACACTAGAGCGCTGCCTAAATTGAATGTGTATCATGTCATCGCCAACAAAATAAAAAAATATATAGTAAATGTGCAGCACAAGTGCTTAGTGCTTGGACAGCTGCAATGTTGAAATACACAAATACTTCTAGAAAGTAAACTTAATTCTCTTATAACCTCGTGTAATAGCAACCATAACTTCACCAGAAAAAAGTACAAAACAAAACCCTAGTCTAGTTCAAAGCACCTGTAACTTCCTATATCTACCAATTAACTACCTGCTGCATAAATAGATGCCAGTATGTTACGATTAATCGATTTTTAATAATAAATTATTTACCAAAAAAAACGATTTTAATAATCTCTTGTTGTCTTCATAAAAATATGAACAATTCTTTACATAAATCTACGACATAATCCAATAGAACTGTAATAAAATAGAAAAAAGGAAATACAAGCGTAAATTTATTTTTTATTTAATAACAAAATAAAATCAGGAGATGAGAATCGATACACAAATTCAAAATCTTTATTATGTTATGATATGACTGGCAACACCGAAGCTTACAATAAAACAACAAATAACTGTCAAAATTATTTATTATGATTTTTACTTTTATTCATAAATTAAAAGTACTCTCTACCGAGAA